>JANRGV010000062.1:94576526-94594034 GCA_024734035.1 Alethe castanea
GGGTGCGGGCGGCACCGCACACAACCGCGCCCGCCCGGCCCCGCCTCGCCTCACCGAGCGGCTCGGCGCGGCTCGCAGCAGGGGCAAGGTGCGGCGCTGCGAGGGGGCGGCGGCGGCGGAGCGGCTTTGTTGGCTCGGAGGGGAGCGGCGCCTCGGCGAGAGCCCACCATGGTGCAGCAGGCGGAGAGTACGGAGGCGGAGAGCAACCTGCCCCGGGAAGCGATGGACACCGAGGAGGGCGAGTTCATGGCTTGTAGCCCCGTCGCTTTAGACGAGAGCGACCCGGACTGGTGCAAAACGGCGTCGGGGCACATAAAGAGACCGATGAACGCCTTCATGGTGTGGTCCAAGATCGAGCGGAGAAAAATCATGGAGCAGTCCCCGGACATGCACAACGCGGAGATCTCCAAGCGCCTGGGCAAGCGGTGGAAAATGCTGAAGGACAGCGAGAAGATCCCTTTCATCCGGGAGGCGGAGAGGCTGCGGCTCAAGCACATGGCCGATTACCCCGACTACAAGTACCGTCCCAGGAAAAAGCCCAAAATGGACCCGTCGGCCAAGCCCAACGCCAGCCAAAGTCCCGAGAAAAACGCGCCTGCCAGCAGCGGCGGCAGCAAGAGCGCCAAGAGCTCCAGCAAGAAGTGCAGCAAGCTGAAAGCCTCCTCCGGATCCTCGCCCCCCAAGCCGGGAGCCAAAAGCGCCCACCACGGGGACTATGCGGGAGACGAGTACGTCTTCGGCACCCTGAAAGTGAGCAGCAAGACGGTCAAGTGCGTCTTCATGGACGAGGACGAGGAGGACGACGAGGACGAGGACGAGCTGCAGATGCGGATCAAGCAGGAGGCGGAGGAGGAGGACGAGGACGAGGAGCCGGGGCCGCAGCAGCTGCGGCGGTACAACGTGGCCAAAGTGCCGGCCAGCCCCACCTTGAGCTCCTCGGCGGAGTCCACCGAGGGGGCCAGCCTGTACGAGGAGGTGCGGGGCGGCGCCGCGGCGGCGGGCGGCGGCAGCAGACTCTACTACAGCTTCAAGAACATCACCAAGCAGGGCCCGCCGCCGCCGCAGCAGCCGCCCGGCCTCTCCCCGGCCTCCTCCCGCTCCATCTCCACCTCGTCGGCCGGCAGCGAGGAGGCGGACGACCTGCTCTTCGACCTCAGCCTCAACTTCTCCCAGCACGGCCACGCCGCCGCCGAGCTGGGGGCGGGCGCCGCCGGCGGCAACCTCTCCCTCTCGCTGGTGGACAAGGACCTGGACTCCTTCAGCGAGGGCAGCCTCGGCTCCCACTTCGAATTCCCCGACTACTGTACCCCGGAGCTGAGCGAGATGATCGCGGGCGACTGGCTGGAAGCGAACTTCTCCGACCTGGTGTTCACGTACTGAGCGGGGGCGGCGGCCAGGGCGGGCGGCGACAGCGGCGGAGCTGGAGCGGTGCGACGCCGGCGATGATGATGATGATGATGATCATGATAATGATTAAAAAAATAAGTCTTGTTTTCTTTAAAAAAAAAAAAATCTCGAAGTTAGTTCCGAGCCCGGGAGTTGTGATTTTATTTTTTTTTAATTTTTATTTTTGTGCTTTTTAATTTTTATTTTTTGGTGATCACAACAACAACAGCAAAGGCAAATGGGACTGGGGGAAAAATGATACAGAAGGCGCTGTTTGAAGCTTGTCGGTGTCTGATTGAAGTCTGGAAGATGGTCTGCGAAGAAGTCTTTTGGCAGCACAACTGTTACTCAAGGGGGTTTGTGGATTTTTATTTTTTTTTCCCGTGAGAGATCTTAATGAACTGTTATGATTTTTTAATTTTTTTTCCGAAAGGGACCATTGCAACTTTTTTTGGAGGGAGAAAACTGATGTCTTCTATGCATCCGATTCTTAACAAAGCTGCAGGGAGCTTGAAAAAATGCAGACTGTACAAACGCTTACAAATAACTGAACTGACTTAAGATCAGAGTTTACTTTTCAGATCAAATTGTTTATGGTTTTACAAATGTGATTTCTACTTGCCAACTTTTTTTTTTTTGTAACTTGTTCCCTTATACCTCCTTGATTGAATACCAGACAGCCTAGACCTCAGTACAAAAAGGTATTGAAACATTTTTGATACATAACAGACCTCAGTCTTTTTTAAAAATTAATATATTTTCAGGCGTATTTTTGTACAGTGAAAAGGGAACATTCTTGCTGTGTTTTTTCAGTAAGACTTTTCAGGCACTTCTTCCCTTTTATTTTCTTTGTTTTTCTCTGTTTTTAGCATGCAAGTTTGTTGGTACGTTACGTCCTGGTTTTAAAAGGATTAAAATTTTAAAAAATAATCCTTGCATCTAAAGGCCTTGTGGTTTAAAGAAAAAAGAAACAAACACTTTTTTTGTACAGCTATAGTTCAGATTTGTTCAATATTTGTAGGTAAAGATTTATTGAAAATGGTGATATAGACCTCAGAGCTGTTATCTTAGTTTAAAAGATTGTATATGTACTGTACTATAGTAGGATTTTATGTATCTCATACGCTGTGATATGTGGATGGGGCCCCAGATGGAAGGTATGAAACTGGATTCTCGATTTTAGCAAAAAAAAAAAAAAAAGAAAGAAAAAAGGCACATAGTTTAAGAAGTTTCTCATGTTGTGCAATATAATCTAAAGTACAGACCATCTGCATATTTTGTAGCAAATGATGGCAAAAGCAGACTTGTGCACTGTCAACATCATAGCCTGTTTTTTTTTTTTTTTTTTTTAAATGCTGAAAGTCTGTATCTTTACAATTTTAATAAATCAGCTGGAACTGATAGAAACTCGTATCGCAATTAGTGTCTGTAGCAGTGACGCTGGAGATGCCGTGTTGTCACCCTCGCCCGCGGAGGAGCGGTAGCTGTAGGCTGTTTGTTGTGCATGAGCAGAGCTAGGGGGGAGGAGAGTCAGGACTGCTTCTTTTCCATTTTTTTCCCTCCTCGCCGCTTTTTCCCACCGGCTTTGCTCCGCGGGGCCGGGGTTTGCTCGCTGCGGGCTGCTCCGGGCGGTGGCAGGCTGGCTCGCCCGGGTGCTTTGGGCTCTGCCCCTTCCCGGGGCTGCCCCCGCAGCCGCTCTCGGGCGGGGGGCGCGGCGGGGCCGCTGCCGGGGGCGCGGCTCGCCCCCTCGGCGTGCTCGCGGCCTTTTTCCGCCCCCTCTCCCGTGTCTGGCGGATAACCTGGGCCAGCCTCGGGGCGGAGATGCTGCGGGTAGCGGTGCCCATCTCCGCCGGCCCGGGCAGCGCTCGGCCCGCCGCGGTGGCCCCGGGCTCTCCGGAGAGCCGCCCGCCGCTCCGGGCACATCCAGGACAGGGCAGGGGAAAAGGGGTACGAGGGTACGAGCTTCGGCAGTAGGCAAGCAGACTTCGTCAGTGTGCTTTTTTTTTTTTTTTTTTTTTTTTTTTTTGACTTTAGGAGCCATCGGATTTCAGTTGCGTGCTCTGAAATAGCTGCTGATGGCAATAAACAGACTCACGAGGTGGAAGTTTGTTTCTCAAGAAGTTTACTTTTTTATCTGATAGGCATTGGTAAATTATTACTACTTTTTTTTTTTTTCTCCGCAAATTAATGATCCAGCTGTTTACAGGGACAATTCACTGTGCTGGTGTTTTGGTGGCAACCACTGCTACAGGCTTTCAGACTTGCTGAAATGAAAATCCTGCATACGCATTTGTAAGGCATAATAAAACATAACATTAAAACCTGCATGCATGTTATGTTTAATCAAAGACAACTCTTAGGCATTTAAGTGGTGAGATATCTTACTTTAGGTTAGTTAAACTGGTAGTAAAATGATTAATATAATCTGATCTCTTTCTAATAATAATAAAACACTCATGATTCTAAATAAAAGTTGTTTGGCCTAAATCTTTGCTATCAGAAAAGAGATATAGCATATCTGGGAACTCAAATTTATGTCTTGCATTGTGATAATTATTTATGAGAAACTGTGTTTTAAAACAAATTTAATTACACTATACAAGATATCCTTGGCAATGGATAGTCCTCAATAAAACAGAGTTTCTTGAATTTTCAGTTTTTGGTCTCAAATGATTAGTGTGTTCTCCATGTAATAACTTAGAAATCAGATTGAAAACAAATGACATTTATCTCTTCTAAGGCAAAAGACTGAAAGAAAATAGATACACTGAAGTGCTCTAGCCTAGCCATTCACTATCCTGCTATCAAAAATCCCGTTTTGGGCTAGGGTGATGGAGTAAGTTGATCAGGTTCTAAGTCTTAAAACTGAGCCAAAATTCTCTTAGTAATTCTTCAAGCTATCATGAGGATAGGGTGACTTGTTCTTTCAGTCCCTTTCTTCTGATATGCATCCTTGTTTATTAAAGTGATAATAGGCAGTGTCATTAAACATTTGTACTTTACAGATGTTCAATGAGTTATGAATGATTATGGTCAAATACAGGCTGCATTTAGTTTGCATTGTAATAATGTCTGTCTCAGCCTATGAAAGTTTTGACTTGCATATATTTTTGGAAGCTGTTTTTAAAATTACCATTTAAAATGTTACTCAAGGATAGCTGATTTAAATGATCCAGTTAAAGAGCAGTCAGGCATATTTAAAAAGAGCAACAGGTCTACTTTAGTCAAAGAATATAATACCCACTCAGAAGTATATCTTTTCTTTCTTCTAAATGGGATTATACTGTACTATATCAGAGGAATATGGTATATGGTGCAGGGAAACAATTTTTTTTGGCCAAACACTTGAGTTACTTTTATTTTAGAGTTTATTACTGCATATTGTTTAAGGAAAAATTAGGTAGTGTTCTGTTTAAGCCACTGCATAATTAGGGCTGAAGTTTGATGCTGTTGATGAATGCCTAAGCTCCTACTGATCTCAGTGAGAGTAAAAAACAATCTTCTACTCATGAAAAATAGCATCTGCTAAGCTACTCTTTTTTATTTTGTCATTAATATTCATATCTTCTGTTTCTCTTTATTTTTTGTGTACATAGGAATCTTTGTTGACATGCTAGAGCAGTCCTGTTGCAGGCCTAGTATCTCCCGTGGCCTTTTCCCTGCGTTCCTTGTGTTTGTCTCTGTACAATACTCCTCTACGTGTAATAGGGCTCAGTGATAGGAGGGAGAAAAGTGAGCTTTTCTGTGTTGAAAGACAATTTCCTTACTAACACTGAGGATGTCATCTCAATGTAAAACCTAATCAAACATGCTGATTCTTTCTACCTTTAAAGTGAACATTTTTTCACACTTTTTTCACCTTTTGGTGCTTTTACTCTGTCTTTTCCTTTCCTTTTAAAAGAACCACAATTAAGAAATATTTTCTTTCTTTAAGTGCAGTCTTTTACAAATGTGGTAGGAAGGCTCATTCCAAGCGTCCTTTAAGTGCTACATACTCTTCAGGCATTCACTGACATTCAGATGAAATTTCAAGTCTATTGAATGTGATTTGCATGCGTGCAGTATGGTCCTTCACTCCTGCCTTTTTGAGGAAAGTGCAACTCTGTTGTTACACCAGGGGAAAACTGGTGTGGGGTCAAAGTCAGGGCCATATAAGTTTTAGGTATTTGATAATCAAAACAGTTCATTAATTCTGTTTGACATCTTCACAATTGTTGCCTAGTAAGGCCTTAAACCTGCTCTGGTTAAAAAAAAAAAAAAAAATTCCCATTGAGCATAATGGGAGTTTTTGCCTCAAGGGCTGCTGGCAGGATAGGTGTCTTAGCTCCTCCTAACCTCCATTTCTAAGAATGGCCAGGAAAAAATAAACAGCAGAAACTTAACACAATGAGTTGCCTTACATTTCCCCTACTATACAGTTATATTTCTTTGATCAATTTCCTTTCCCTCACTCACATCCAAGGCTGTGATTGTTTTTGTTTTTAATTTTTTTGCACACTACCTATACCAATTAACTGCCTAATTAGTTTTCTCTTCTTTACATGGATGCAGTGAATTTGTAAGAGAATTTCACAAGCAAGTAGTTTTTTAGTGAGTTTAAAAGTAAATAGAGTTTTAAAGACCTATTTTTATATTCAATATAAAGCACAAATGTGCAGAAAATGTAGAATGACTTACAAAAAGGGAAGCAAAAGTTCATAATATTTCATGTATAAAAGTAATACCTTCTTTGGGGTGAGATTCTCTTAGAAAACCCAATACTTATGCCAGTGCAAAGATAGGAATATTTTAAAAACTCTTAGAAAAATTGTGATTGACAGCAATTTAAAAGGAATGACTTCTGTAGATACAAGGAAACCCCTAAAGCAATATGGATAAGAAGGGGTGAATGGTTTTCAATGATGAACAACAACCTGGAAGTGTGAGAATGGAGGTTTCAATCCTTATTAATTAATCAAATTTCTTCTTTTGTGGTTAGTTACATCTGGATTTTCTGTGAAGTGCAATCTTGCGGGATGAAAAAGTGCAAGGGTGCCAAAATTCTAAGACGTGTGAAAGTTCAGAAGCAGGTTTTATTTAGAATTATTGATTATGGATTTAGATTTTGGTAATTCACACTTCCAGTAAAATCAAGACATTGATTTACTGCTTGAAGAAATTTGATCAAGTAATAATGATTAATCCGGGAACTCCCATTGTCACAATTTGTTTTCGTTTCCATCGTCCTGGTTATCTCCAAAACCAACTTGCCTCAACTCCTGGCAAAGCCAGGGAGAAGAGTTATATGCCATTGTTAGTTCATTTACTATTTGTATCTGGTTTTGCTCTTGTACATATGTTGGCGTTTTGGAGTCTTTACATAAATGCTGTGATACTTTTTTTCTTATTTCCTATTATTTTTTGGTGGGCTGTTTTAAAATGGAGGCCTGTTTTCCAATGTGGGACTTTTGATGGTTACAACATTTCAATGATGTTGCATGATGGCCACAGGTGGGGGAAATTGAATGTTTTAGAGCAGTTTTTCAAGCATGACACTTTTAAAATATGTAATTTCAAAGACTTTTCAAGGCCACATGAAATTAGTTTTCATAGCCACTCCAGGTCTTGGGGGGAAAAGCTGAAAAGTACTTTTGTTTAGAAGTCTGAGTGATGGTGGGGGGGAAACCTTTTCTTGAGGTTTTTGCATGCCAGTGCACGGCCTATTGCTGTGAGAGAAGGAAGATGGTAAGGCTGCTTGAGGCAATGCACTGGAGGACAAAGTGTTTTCTAGCACTAGAAAAAGAAAATGCATGGCAAAGTTTTGTCTTCTAGTAGACTATATAGCATGCAGAGTTTAGTATGTGTCAAAACAGTGTATGACATTGCTGTATCAAAGTTGTAAAATTAAGCATTATTTATTGAAAACTATGTATTTTTTTTGTAAAAACCTGATCACCTAGAGGATTAATATCAGTGACTTGTGCTAGTGCTACAAACTTAACCAGCTTCTTTACTACAGTACTTGATATGCAGTGTTAATGCTCAGGGTTGAAACCAGTCCACTCCAATGTCTTTTTTTGCAAGAGTTTTTAAATAAAGGAACAACATAATGCAATTGTTCAAAAGACTAATAAAAATGTGTGATCAATCTTCCTATGTGGTTTTATGTGGATTTTTCTTTTTCTGGTGTTGCATTTGGTAAATGCAATTCAGCTATTACAGTGAATCCACTCCTCGTTCTGTGGGCACCTAAAGCTGAAAGTTAATGGGAATGTTATGTCTTTCAAAAAAACCCTTGACAGGTAGTTATAGTCCAGGTAGTGTGTACTAAGTGCTGTTCTGGGCACACCTGAGAGACACTGAAACACAGAATAAGTCAATTAGCTTCCTTCTTCTTTTCTGGTTAAGACTCTGGATTAAACAATAAAATATCTTATGACAAACACTTTTAACTTTGTTTTAAAGTTGACCATGAAAGAATGAAATAAAATGGATTACATGCCAGCAAACCCCATTTCTCTGTATCTTTTTCTACAAACAATTTACCATCTAAATGTATTTTGGCATAGAAAAAATCATTCTGTATTAAGATTCTAGTTCTGAAAATGTTTTTATGAGAAACCTGTAATCAATTCTTGAAACTATAAAAAGGTGTTTTTAATGTGTTTATGTGGTGAAAGTCTGTTGTATATTAAATATTGTTTTATAGAAATGATGGAGTTATATTGTTACAAATTCAAAATTTGTAATTAATACCAGCCATCTATTGCAGAAATTAGCCTTCTAGAGCCCCTGCCAGTAGACATATTCCCATATCCCAGGAAATATACAAGACATATCTCTCAATTGTGTTTAATGTCTGTACTACTGCAAGATTACACAGGGTTGAAAATATCAACTGATCATACCTTCCTTTCTGCTGGGGAGGGGGAGGGTTGTTGGTTACCCTTTGTACCCAGGAAATAATAGAAAAATTCTAATCAACTTCAGCTGTAGCGGGTAGAAAAGTTTTCACCTAGGGAGAGTAAACGCAATAAGTGAAAAAGTTGCAGATAATTTTGTCTGTTGAGCACAGCTTTTCCCATTTTTCCAGTTCGTTCCTTATCCCAACAGCTAGCTGAATAGCTCATTGCTTCAAAAAACCAATTTTTGGATGACAAGTGATTTCTGTTTAACTTATCAGACCTATTGAGAATGCTGAAAGCAATCTATATAATTTTAGGGGTCTGTTGTAGTAGTATATTTTTGTGTGAATGGAGATGTGTAACTGATGTGAAATAACGGTTTGAATGTGACATGTCATAGTAAACACAGGAAGTTTAAGCTGATCATTGTAAATTAATGAAATAAAATCTTTATATGCAGCCACCATACCCCTATCCTTTCTGTACATATCAAAGAAGTTTCAAAAAGCATTTTTAAGGTATTTTAGAAGGTATTGCAAAAATGCTCTGAGAATATCCCATGGCACTTTGGTTTTTTTGTTCAGGGGTTGGGAGGTGAAGGTTGTTTGTTTAATTCCTATAGAATTGTTTTTTGTTGGTTTTTTTTATTCAAGTCCTATCACAGTTAACCACAGATGAACTAGAAATCTTCTAGAACAGACTAAGGTCATCTCCATACTGTCTCAAATGTGTCTAACTGAAGTCTTCTCTTTGGTTCCTGCTGAGTGAGAACAGTTATTACTGTTTTGGAAAGTCAACCTTCAGTTCTGTGTCAGGTCTTAATGCCAGAAGGAATTTCTGCATGACACATTGGGAATTTTCCATATCTAGTGTTTGAAAGGATTCTTGGATATGTAAACCTCAAGTTATCACATCTTAAAACTATCACTGTGGAGGTATTGTGCAGCCTGGGTGTTGGCTCTGTTTTTTATGGAAGAAAGGATAGAAGCACATGTTTGGGGAAAAAAAAAACAAACTTGGCATTTCAGCTTGAATATTTTATTCTAGAATTTGTATGTTAGACCTAACCTTAGAAGAAATGTGTGAAAACATGAACTGTAGGTAACAGACCTATACAGATACCTACACACATTTGCATCATTACAGACTTAACACAGGCACATACATATGTATTTGGATTTTCATTAAAATTGCTTGCTGCCTGGACCGCACTAAATTGTTAAAATGTAGTGTCCATTAAAATCTAAAAACTAAATCCTGAGAATTTCATGACATTTTCATCTGTTGGACTTAAAGTATTGTCCCTGGAGTTTTATAAGTTTTAAGAAAATCTTTTTATAGCCTATTAATGTTTTGATAGAATAGTAAAAAGTCCCCCAAAACCTCCCACCCAAAGGTATAACAAAACCAAACCAGAATGAAATCACACAAAACCAAACAAGCAAACCACCCTTAACAAATATCTCCATCTCCAGAAATAATTCCCACGACAGTCAGAATGAAAGGATCTTGGCCCTTTCCCTTGAAATCCCACATTATATTTATTAGAATTACTCTGATTTTTGCATACCTATAATAGATCAGTTTTTTTCTAGGATTCAGCAAATTCAATTTAAAGATGATGATCATCTTCAAGTAAAATCAACTTACATATATGCTTTAAAACACAAGTCATACTTTCTCAAAATAGTGTTAACAAATACTGAAATGTACAGGGAATGAAGCAGGATTCATCTGCACACAAGAACAAGATAGTCCAAGAAAGTCATAGTGAAAAATAAAATCTAGATCTCAGTTTTAATTGTCCTGCTAAATTTGATACTATTGTGACATTTTGGCATTTCACGTGTACACCTAGGTGGATTTTTTTCTTTCTCTAAGGCGCCAAATATGCATAAATAAATATGCAACAAATTTATCTTGAGATTGCTTTCTCAAGTCAGTACTATGAGAACTTTGATTTTGCCTGTAAAGTAGCTTAGACTTGAGCCTAGCCTTTACTTGATGAGACTTCCTTTGTCTGCACAATCTTATTGTAATAATATTCTCTAAATCTCTTGAAAGCCTGCCTTTCATTCACCTAATGTCCTTCACCTTGTTCTTTGGGTTTTAGTGCTCATACTCTTCAGGAATCAGAAGCAAACTTCTCCTCTGACAGTAGCACTTGTTTTCAAGAGTAGAGAAGGTGTAGCAAATTAGTGAGAAGTGCTCACTTCTTTTTGCCCTTGGAAACTTCGACTACTATCTCTTTTCACGGCTATGGACAGCCATAACTTGAAAACAGTTTTGTTTTCCTCAGCTATTTGTGGTCATTCATCAATTGTGAGTTACCAAGGCCAATAGCATTGCAAAAGATTAATTGAATTCAACTAGATTTCTGAAAACCACCGACTTAAATTCTTAAAACTATGCATCCTCATTTTGCCCGAAGTTGATGTGAATTGTTCCACAAACAGAATGGTGGAGTGTTAATGTTTGTAAAAGGGAAAAAACAGCAAAAATACCATCACAACCTTCCCCAGATAATTGTCTGTTTGAAATGTGAATCCTGATGTAGCTGTGATGACCTGAGACTTTTTCAGCCCCAAAGAAGAGCTTTCTGTGAGTAGACATTTTTTGTATGTTACCACTACATTAGTCAGTCAGATGTAAAATATCACATTTCCACAAATGTATTTTGCATTTGGAAGACAAGCATAAGTATATACAGAGTCGCATACAAATGGAAAATATTTACAATAACGCTAAAGACATTTGAGCAACTATGGCAGTAGTTTTTCAAAAATATTTATCTTTGCTTTCCCTGTATCAATCTCTTGCACACATGTTCTCCCACTAGCCTTTTCCTGAGCATGCATCTTTTTTTACATAAATGAACAGATATAAATATTGATAGGTATCACAGTCTTTCATGCACAAATGCAATTAAGCAAATATTACTAAAGCTGCTGTATTAGTCATGCAAAGTTAAGGAACAATGTAGGAAAAAATGCAACTTTACTCAAATCCTTTTAAGTACATTTACTGCCTTGAGAGCAAGTGTCCCAAGTGGTACAGTACACAGAAGTTGGACACCTGGCATCAGCTGGCCATCCGTGGTAGATTTCTGACCTCACTCTTTGTGCTGGGTGAAGAGCTGCCTGCAGCTTCACTGAAAAATGGGATGTTTGATGTCCCCAGCATCTAGCTCAGGACTTCATATTAGATATCTCTGTCCACTCAAGGAGTTAATAGTTTTATTCTGATGATAGATCACAAACACTTTCCATTGATATGTTATCCTGTAGGTAGAGCATGTGCTCGGGAAATAGAAAGCACCGGGAATAGATAGAAAGCACATCTAGACTGAAAAATTAAAGCAGAGTCAGCACATTATCCAGGCACTGGAACTCAGCTGTCTGTATTGTTAAATTGCTAGAAGACAAAATCCCTGACATGGTTTTGGCTGGTGAATGTTAGCAGTTTTCCAAAAAATCACTGGAACAATTTGGAAATTAACATGGGCCAAAGATCATTCCCAATAGGCAGTTTGCATTCAGATACTATTTTGGAAAGAGAGTTTAACAGCATAGATGTGGGCAGATCATGCCAGCTGGCTTCCGAGCCAGGGAACAGACCTTGGTTTAATTTACTACAGCTACAGGTTACAAACCCTATTTCTGCAGGATTTTGACCATAAATCCCCTATAATTTTGGAGAATACCTAAACCTCAATCTATGGAATAGTCCCAGAGAGAAGCTGTCACCACTGTATATGATTGGAATGCAAAAATCCTGAGGTTAAAGGCAAGGCAAGAAGGAATTTGCCCTGAAACCTCTTCTATTCTATTACTGACATGTACTACTTCTCATTATATACAGTGTCAGTTCTACAGCCATGGCATTCCTCTTTACATGGGTGCTCATTCTTAACAGGGGGAGCAAAGAATGAGACTATGGATGCAAATTCTTTAAAACTTGGGAATTTCTTAGAGAATTTCAGATAGGATGAGCACTCCAGCTCATAAAAATGATAACAATTTACACTGTAGTGCCTTCACTCTCAAGAATCCAAAATCACTTTACAAATATTGTTGGCCAATTTTGTTCTTCCCTTATAGTCAAAACACCTACTGAAATCAATAGTAAAATCACTTCTATTGAATCTCCTCCAACTGCAGAGCTGAGTGAGAATTTTATATGTTGAACAGCTATAGAACTGGAGCCTTGAAATTGCTTTTTAAATTATACATAAGAATCATACAGTTTATGTTCTTCTAACACTCTCACAGTTAGCTTAGACAATATTTTCATAAACTGCACTCTTAGGAAAGGAAGTCAATCCATCTGGAATAGATAAGAGAGAATCATTAAGTATTTTCCCTGCTAAAATATTAACATAAATTACTAAAATTTGTTTAGCACTCCTGACTCCCTTGGTCAGTACATCAGTGTTATGGTCTAACCTCAGTGATTACTGAATCATAAAAAGTCCTGTCTTCAAACACGAAAGTTTTTGCATTTTTTCCTCTTTTTTAAATGCTAAGGGTAAGGGGTGAAACTGAAGCTAGAAAAGCATAAAGGATGATAGAAATCTCAGATTCATTTGGGTTGCTTTACTGGTATTGAATCAAAATGTTGCATCTGCACCGCAACAGATCTCATGCTTTTTTCTGATGTTCAGTGGTTTCTTAATCTAAAAATGTTCCACTGGTGTTAATGGTGGTTTTGACAGAAGAAATACCATCTGAGTTTGAACTTACACATAGGCAGGAAAAAGAGTGTAGAGTAGGCTTGCCTTGGAAACAACAGGAAGAAAACTAACAAAATTAAAAGAGAAAGGCAAGACAGATAGTTGTCATGAAGTGCCCACTGAGCTCTGTATTTTCTGGGTTTTAGCACCAGTGTGAGAGGGCTGCATCAACAGGATAATTTCCAGTGTGCCCTGAGCACTGAGAAGCTGCCTCTGCTGCTTGATCCATCAGGGTCTGTCCTAGTTAAACAATTTATGAGAAATGTGTGTGCCCAGAGCACTGGTCAGCAAGATGTGCTGTGGCTGCCTTGTGTGACCTCCAGTTTCATATGGGGCACTTGGCAACTCCCATCTCCACCAATTTCTCATGGAGAGAGACTTGACTCAAAGGGAAAGACAAAAAAACAGCAAAACTTGGATTTACAAATGGTGAGGGTAGGGACATGCAATCCCCCATCCATGTTAATCCCACATCCATTCTGGCATTCACAAACAACTCCTCTCCTGAACTGACTGGAGGTGCTTGGAGGCCTTGGTCTCCACACTGCACTTGTGGAAAATGAGGTCCTGAGCTAAGGAATATTCATACTGCCTGACACCAGCCTTTTCATAACTTACAGTTTCAAGAGAAAGTTCAGTTATGAAAATTTATTGCAAATAAAAGTGACTTTTTAAATATATCTTCATAGAGCTCTATTTGATTCCCCAAATTATTTAACAAGCAAAAAAGTTAGAACAGCAGCAGATTTCATTAATTTTATCCTAGAGTATTCAATTAATGTGAAAATACCTTTCTCCAGCCATGCTCAGAAAGTCACTTTGTATGAAACTGGAGACAATATGTGTAGAATAATGATCTGATATTAAATAAAGATTCCCACTAGCAAAGGATTAGTAGCCTTAACCATTAGCAAGTTTCACGAAAAGCTAATAAAATATTTATTTGGCTATTACTTTTCTTGACCTATTAGTTCAGCTCACAAATGGATTCAGTCTTTCCAGACAGAACATTACACATTTATCTGAAGCTTAGCTAGCTATTCTCCTCAGTGATGATATGTGAATTTTTTGGCCAGATATGTTTTTATTCTATAAAATTTGAAGTGTATCTATACATATCTATACATATATACATATACATACATATTTATATATATATGCACATATAACAGAAAAAAAACCTAATCAATTCTAACTCAGATATGTTCAGGTACAGATGATTTGAAAGAGACATTCAGTACTTGGTCCAACAGCCACTGATTTAGAATATTACATTAAGAGTCAGAAGCTACTTACTGTATACTTTATATTAGGATAGACTAGTCAAATACATACTCACTGAATAATTCCATGATTTTTTTTCCTCTATCTAAAATCCTCCTCTAAGAACCTTTTAATGCATCTTGATTCTGAGAGTCTCCTTGCCATACAAATCACTCTCATTCATATTAATGTCCTTTTTTCATGTAAAAGAACTGGGATGTTGGAGGCGATATATATCAAAAAGGCTTTTTGAGAAAAGATTTCCAGAATTCAGAGTTTTTGTCTTTTGTGTGAAACATAAAGCAAGTACTCAAAATATCAGGTATAAATACATTCTTATAAAAGTTATTTTCAATTTAATTTATATGGATTGTGGTTTGAAGCAGGCACTTAGTTCTATCTATATAAGATGCCTTGAATATTACAGTTGCAGAAAAAAAGAAGTTTGATTCCATCATAAGTTTCGACGAGCCTTTAAACGGTGGGAGTATCTGGTAAGGACTGACAGGGTAGCAATAGAATAGAAATATTTTCTTCAAGGGAAGCCACAGCTTTTTGCTAAAGGGTAGCCACCAAATCCCAGCTCATAAAAGTTGTCAGGGACTGGAAATTTTCATTGCCTCCCAAGAGCTGCTTATATTGTGCTCAGCTGGGAGGTTGATGTGTGGGGTGGATTTCCCAGTGCAGTGTAGAGAAATAGGTTGCCTCCAAAATACAGAAAGTTATTCTAGTCAGTTCTTGTCATCCTCCTTTCCAGTAACTTTTTGATGTGATTCAAAGATTTACCTATCTCATATATGTAATAAATACAAACAAATATAAATAAAATAACCTTAAAAATGACCTCTTACTGAGAAAATATCAGTATTTAAGAATACTTTTTTTTTTTAAATTCAGGAAAACAGCACCAGATTTGGGTTGGTTTTTTGTTAGGTTGTGGGGTTTTTTGGGTGTTTTTTTTGTTTTTTGTTTTTTCTGTTTGTTTGTCTGCTTGCTGGGAGTGGGTTTTGTACTTGTTTCTCTTTCCCAGCCTTTTTGCTACTATTTCACTCTATCACCATTTCACCTTGGCTTCATTAATCTCTCCAAAGTGGTGTTAACCATCACACATTTAAAGTACTATGGGAATTCTTTATAAAAAAGTCTTAAGCGAATGGCACAAACAGAATAGTTTGCCTGCTATCTGTAATGTCAGTAGCAGAGAAAATGAACTTGAACAGACATCTGTAATTTTTTCCTCTCTTTCTATAAATGCATATTTTAACATGATACTTCTGTAACATTTGAAAAAATTATGTATATAAAGTATATGCACTAAGAGGAAGGAGAAATAGTAAAATGTTGAATCATGTTGCTGCCTTTTCCCCTGGGGTGCAGCATGTGTAATACATAAGAAGGATGACATCACCCACAGAAGGGACTGGATTCACAGACATGCTATAAATAAATCATTCAACAAAATGAAGAACCAGCAAAAGGGACAGCCAGGGTCATATTCTCAAACATGCATTATTTACCCAATAATCTGAATCATCTCCTGTGATCTTTCCAGTTTCATAGGTAAATGCAATAAGCATTGTCATCTGAAAAACAAACACAAACCCTGTGCCCCCATTTGTAGTTGTTTCTTTATGTTTATAGCTAATGTGTACAGAATAAATTTGAATAAATCCAAGTATACACAGTCACTTTTTTGTCATTTTTATAGAACCATACATGACTACGGTTTTGGATTTGTTTTCAAGAGCAAGATGGAAACACTCCTCCAGTCCCAGCAGGCATGGGATACCCTGGGCTGTAAGGACTTAGTGCACAGAGGCTGAGTGTGGCTGGGCTCCAGAGTCTAAGAGGGAGACAAGGCCACCAATCCCAAATCCCCAGGCCACAGAGTGAGCCCCAGGGAACCTTCCTTCCCCATAAAAACTCCCCTGATGCAAGTCTCAAAAATTATTTTGGGATTTAGATGCCTGTACCTCTTGGACTTTCCAGATTTCAGGTGTTATTCAGAGTATTTACACACACCTAGATCTCTGCTGAGGAGGTAAAGTGCTTTTGATGTCAGGAAGCTCATCACTGCCTAATTGCAGGTGATTAAAATCCTGTGCTGGGACAGGAGCTTCCCCTAGCACAGGTGGGGATGGCTATACAGCCTGCCCAGTGTGATTAAGTGAGCACCATGGAGAGCTGATGTCTTGGTTTTCGGAAATTCAGAAATGTTACAGGAGAGGGGCTCTACATCAATGGAATCACTATGTTGAGCATAAAGTTACATCATTTGTATAGTTTCTTCCTAGAAAAATTGCTTTTCTTTGAGAGATCTGTCTCTGGCACCTTTCTGAGGCTGCAGCTCTTTGGATTCCTGTCTGGGGCTTGAGCAGATCCATTTCTCTGCTGCTAGAGTAGGACCATGAGCACTCAGCACAAGATTCGTGGAGGCAGACAGAGCAGAAAAATATGCACAGCAGTATTTACTGTCCTACAGTTATTTGTATAAATCATGGCAGCATCAAAGAAATGTGTCTTCCTCTTGGGGGAGAGGGTGTTGGGATTCCTGTTTAAATTTAGTGCCTGGGGAAGTGCTTTGCAGCAGAGACCTCTGAGAATGCTCTGTCTCCTTCACAAGTGGGCTTCACTGCTATTTACAGCCTCCTACCAAGTGTCAGACACTGCAACCTGGTAAACGTACAGATAAATATGGATATGCATTGTTCTGAACTGGGATCTTGTAGAATGGTTTTGAGTTGATCCATGGATCCTAGTCATAAGGGAGAATGCATTTGTTAAGAAAATGCATTAATAATAAGTGGAAATAATATTTTATTTTATATTGTATTAAATAATCTAATTTTCTTTGCATAACTTCAGATCTTACTTTTATTTGTTTTGTCCTATGTTTTTGTCTCAAAGTTTCCCCATTCTATAAAATCTGTGACCTCTATTTCCCCTATTCCTTATTTTTTACACTTTCCGTTTTGCACCTCCGTAAATTTAAAAACGTTTTTAGCTTTGGAAAAGTGTAAAGCAACAGAAAATTGAAACTCTGTAATTCTGTCTTTCTGTTACATTTTAAATACCTTTTCCACTTTTTGGAATGTTATAAAGTGGCAAAGTTACAGAGTTTCATTTTACTTGTTTGATCTTTACTTCTTCAAAGTTGAGGAAGTTTTGAAAAGTTACAAAGTGTCAGAAACAAAACTCAAAAACTGAGAAAACATCCCAGACCACTAAGTGCTGTGTAATTCA
>JANRGV010000062.1:94594066-94632713 GCA_024734035.1 Alethe castanea
GGAAGATAACTAAGAAGACCTAGATATGATGGAAGGAGGCAGAACAGCATAGAAACAGTACAACAGCTATATTTTAAAAACAAATAGCTCTTTTCACTGTGAAATGTTTAAATTAAAATATTTGTCAGGCTTTAACTGATCTCTGTTGCACTAGCTAATGCTCATAGGAAACACAGATCTCTCTGGCAAAGAAATGGTATCCTTTGGATTTTAAATACACCAATATGTTTACCAATCCTCTGGACAAGGGGATCGAGCTCATCCTCAGCAAGTTCCAGATGACACCACGTTGGGCAGAAGCACCGATCTGCCAGAGGCCAGGAAGGCTCTGCAGAGGGATGTGGACAGGCTGGATTGATGGGTTGGGACCAGCGGTGTGAAGTTCAGCATGGCCATGTGCTGGGTCCTGCCCTTGGATCACAACAACCCCTTGCAATGACAGGCTGGGGCAGAGTGGCTGGAAAGCTGCCTGCTGCAAAAGGACCTGTGTGTGCTAGTTGACAGCAGCTGAACAGGAGCCAGTGTGTGCCCAGGTGGCCAAGAAGGCCAGTGGCACCTGGTCTAGATCAGCAATGGTGTGGCCAGCAGGAGCAGGGCAGGAATTGTCCCCTGCACTCAGACTGGTGAGGACACACCTTGAATCTGTATCCAGTTCTGGGCCCTTCACTGCAAGAAAGACATTGAGATGCTGGAGTGAGTCCAGAGAAGGGCACCAGAGCTGGTGAAGGACCTAGAGCACAAGTCCTGTGAGGTGACTGAGGAAGCTGGAGTCGTTTATTGTGGAGAAAAGGAGGCTCAGGAGAGACCTAAAAGAAGGTTGTAGCTAGTTAAAGATCAGCCTCTGCAGGTAAAAAGTGATAGGATGGGAAGGAATGACCTTGAGTTATGCCATGGGAGATTTAGGTTGGGTATTAGGAAAAAATTCTTCATCAAAAGACTTGTCAAGCACTGGAACAGGCTGCGCAAGGAAGTGGTGGAGTCACCATCCCTGAAGTATTAAAAAGATTATGGATGTGGCATAATGATTTGGTGGTGGACTTGACAGTGCTGGGTAATAGTTGGACTCAATGATTTTAGAGGTCTTTTCTTACTTGAACAATTCTATGGTTCTATTATTTGATTATATTGTTTGATTCCTCTCATCCATCCTTTTCCATGTGCTCTTAATTTCACTTAAAATGTGCCAGTTTTTCTTTCCTTCTTAAGCATAGGTAGAACTAAACAGAAGGATGTATGTGAGGCAGACTCACACGCAAATTTAAAAGTAGTGAAAAGCATGAACCTGACATATAAGATGACTGGGAAGTAAACTACTATATTATAAAAGAAAAAAAAATCAGGAGAAAATTATAATTTATTTAAAGACAAGATTAAATGCATGTATAACAACAAAGCAAGGCTGCAAGAGTCAGCATGAGAAGAACAAAGACATGGGTCAGGATCATAGCAATGCCATGAACAAGGATTGAAGAAAGAGAAAAAAGATTTTTAGAGCTTTTGATTCTTCTCCAGCCTTTTCCAAGTGATCCTGATTCCACTTAAAATGTACTAGACTTTTTAAAAGTATGGTTAGAACAACTAAACGGAAGGTTTAGTGTTTCTAAAACAACATTCCTGTACAGTCAGGAATCAGGACATTTGGAGAAAGAGTCTGGTAGCAGGAGAAGGATGAAGATAAGAAGTTTGTGTGCTTACCCTATGTGTGGTCTCTCTAGAGAAATCATGGTTATATGATCTCGTGTAAGGCTGTGATAGCACTCTGCAGGGACAGGAGCTCAATTTCCCCAAAGGTAAAGGATCCCTGTTAATCTTCAAAGAAAATTAAAACAACTCAGGTTTTAGTATACTTCAGGGCTCATGTGAATCATAAGGATGGAAAAATAAAAGAGAATGCATGTTGCCACTTGCTGGGGCAGGACTTGAAAAACCATTATACAGGCAAAAAAAGAATATAGTTAACAGAGCCTGGTCCCCAGACATATAATGGAAAGTGATATAAATGCCCTGCAGATGTTTTTCTGTGTGCCTAGAAACAACCAGGATGAGGCACACTGAGACTTAATGTCCTTCTGATGTGTCACACACATATTTATCCTGTTGTCTCCTCTGAATTGGATAGAATAGACATCAAGTAGGTTGCTTCTAAATAATCAGTAGCCTGTCCTTCAGTGGAAAGGAAATGTCTGAGGAAAAGGGTTGGAAAGGAATGGATGACAGCATGTGAGAAGTGGAAGAAGATTGATGTGATCCTCATGCTCTTTCTGTTCTCCAAGTAATACAGATACCAGGAATGAGCTGGACCAGACTCTGCTGTCTGAACTAGGCTAGGGTTTTATGGGGAACAAAGAATCCTCAGAAGCACTCCCTGTTCATGGCTTCTTTGAGTTCTGGAAGGCATGGTAGACATAGGTTACATCAATGATTCCTAAAGCTTTTTTTTTCCTTGACCCACTACCCTCCCTACTGCCTGTCACATATCTGTGGGGTTCCTGAACCCACCAACCTTAATTGCTCACAGCTGTGACCTAGAGTTTGAAATTGCTGACTTGGGCAGACATAAACATTTTTCTTTCATACTCAAGAAACAGGGCTTATCTAGGTATTCTGGGATAAATGATTTAGCTGGGATAAAATTTAGTTCTTTTCTGTGATGATTTATACTGTACACATCTTCCCTCATATAAACAATTCTCACTGCATTAATAGCAACTGCGTAAAACCTGTGGTAAAATGAATATTGGAATAATGTTGATCAATTGTAAATAATTCAGAAAAATATAATGTAGAGGGAAAAGACACTGGAAAAAGTTGCTTTACAAGGAAAGTAGGAAAGAATTCTACATGTTTTTAGATTGACCAAGTGAGATTTAAGATGGGCATGGTAACATCATAATTATTTGCAAACCGGAAATACCGTGACTGAAAGGAGTAGTTTATTTTGGCACAAGGATTATAAGTAAGCATGACAGGATGAAACTTAACACCTGATCTGTCAGCCTACTAGATGAAGGGAGCTCTACAACCACTTCTATTTAAAAGCTGGATTTGACGAAGAACTATTCTAGGAGAGCATTCTCTACTGGCATAAAACGTGTCCAGATACACTTCTCTTTAATTTCAACAGTTCAAGTTGAAAAACTGCTAGCATATTTGTGCAATGGTATGTGTGTTAGCACAGTACTATCAAGTAGTATGAATGAAATTGAATGTCTACTTAAGAATTTTATATGACTACTTTTATTCTGAGATTTAGCAAACTAAAGAGCAGTAATGAACCCGTCAAGCTTATCAGAAAGACAGAGAAACATTGGCTGCTGATTTTTTTTAGAGCAGGGGAAGAGGTTATGGAGGTCAACAGGATTGCTAGCAGAATTCCCTGTGGTTTCCAGTGATTTCACTGTAATATGTAAGTAGTATTTAAAACCTAAATGGAGTACTGGTGGAGGTGAGGGGAACGGGAAGCTCATTCTGCACTCAGCTTCCTTAATTCTTCGCAGTGTGAGCTGATGAAACCACACTATTGCTGTCAAAGGCCAGGTTAACATTTAATAGCCCTGTAAAACTTTAAACTTACTTTCAGAAAGTCTTAAAACATTCTTATAGCTTTTATTAAAATTCGGTGGAACTATTAGGCTTAACCACTACCTTTCATTTCAGGTAACTTTGAAAAGTCATTAGCCTCTGTTAAGGGAGAAGGAAGCTGAAGTAATAGAAATCTCAAACAACAAAACATAGACACAAAGCACTGTTCAATCTGGAGACAAATGTAAGCTGGCTCAGGGATCATCCTTACCTGAGTAGAAGTGCTTGGATTTTGAAAAGCAAAGAGAAGTGCCCAGACAGAGGAAGGGAAGAGACTTGGCACAGCTGGAGGGGTAGCTGCTCTGTGGCTCTAGGGCCGTGCTTGCAGTGATAGCATGTAGGAAAAGGTTTTTTAAGTAGAAAGTTGTCTAAAAACCACGATGACTGTGAATGGTGAAATTTGTGTCCAGATTTGTCACGCTTGAGGAAACAGATAATGTACAGCTTTTTTAACTGTTATTTTCTTCATAATTTATTTCTCTTTCTACATAAAACAAACTGTAAGATACCAAATTTTATCTAGTGAGTAAACCCACTAAAAGTGATGACAATAGGATAATCCTTCTTTTCTTTTGATCATTCCATCCTTCTTCTTAGCTGAGAATTATCTATTCAGAATTTGATATACTGTACCTGAATAAAAATTCATTAAAATAATTTAAACTATTCTTAATAAATCACATGTAAGACAATAATTATGCTTCAGACCTCAGACTAACTAACTTGGTGATGATAATTGTCCTTACTTTTTTTCCTAGGCCACAGAACTTCTGGTACAAAACACCTGACACAAGTGAGAGACAAATTTTAAATACCAATTTTCAGATTTTCATACTAATTTTCATAAAATGAATCTGATGTACAATTTTCTTCATAAAGGAATTATTTCCCTGACACAAGAGCTAAGTAGTTTTTTCTAGGTGCTAAGCATTCCACAGCACAGAGCCAAAATGAGAGGGTCCTGTTTGTATGACTTTTAAATCTTCTAATCAAGACTTCTCAGGAAAACAAGTCCTGAATGTGCAATATTTCCAGGACTTGTTCACATGGCAGCTGAAAATCTCCTCTAGGAATCCAAGTCATGAAGAAAGTACCACTGTGGAACACTTTGCAGCTGTTAAAAAGTTGACCTGGTTGCTGCTTACTGCTAGTCACCTGAGGATTACCATCTCCATTACCACAATAGTGCCATAGATCATTTTAGTATTCCTAGAAAAAAAATCAGATAAATTCTCTTAATTTGTTACTGAAAGAGATCTCTTTCCAGCAGAGGGAATAGGCACGTACTCCAGAGTCGTTTTGAGCCTCTCACCTTGCAGTATTGACCAATATGAATATAATTTTATTACTTGAGAAGCATACAAAACTGCTTTTGGAGCTATCAAAAGAAAACAAAAAATGTAATTCCAATATACAGGACATGTTTATTTACATATCTCAATTATGAGTTCATGAGGCATCATTTTCACTTTTTACCGTACCACCACCCCTCACAATTGAATTCTAAATCAAGTCCAGCATGAAACTTTATGTCATCTACTAACTCCCATTGTGAGAAGTTATGCTTTTCTCTCATTGTCTTCCAGTAATGCAGTGTTCAGCATACCTTCTGGGTAATTCTAAATATCAATAATGTATCTTTGTCTGTAGATGCACTGCATATGAAAGCAATTAGGCTCAGGGAGGTCTCAGTCCTTACTACAGCTAATTCCGCCATGCAGGCCAAGTTCCATTGTCATTTGTTGTTGCCAAAAAGGGATCAAAAATTTGATTCCATGATAATGCAATGGATACAATAGTCAGAGTTCTCTTCACATCTGATGTTGCTGACAGGAAAGATGGCAGTGTGTGATGGCCTTTCATACCAAGGCTCAGGGTGACCTCTTGGCTCCAGCGAGGATGGCACTGAAACTCTCAGTGGTTTGGAAGGCATCAGTATTTATTTTATCCTTATTCTATAAACTTGAGTTTAAATGAGTTCTTTTTCTAGAGGTCATCTCATCTTCACCTTCAAAGGATGAAAGAGTTGTCCCTAGGGTAGCATTCATCTCAATTCAGTCATTTAAGACTTCGGGATCTATCAAAGTGCATCATTCAGGTTGCTTCACCTGAAAAAATGGTACCTATAGCAGAGAGTCTGAATTGTCCTCCAGAGAGTGATAATGAACTCTGAGGTGACACGAGTGGATATCTAGATATTGCATCATTAAAGACTGGGAAATGAATCCTATCTTATATATATCATTATTAGCTCATAATTAGTATTAAAACCAAGAAAAATATAGTAAGCAATGAGACCTGTATTGTGAAATATTAAACAAAGGCTGATAAATAACTAACACTACATTAGTGAAAGAAAGGGAAGCTATTAGAATTTACCTTCTCAATTCAATCTCACTGATTGATATAGTCAGATATAATTTTAATAAAACTGTACCATTTATTCTGCAGAAATTTATCATTAGTCTGTACAGTGGCTTCTGTTTGTTGAGGACTGTCCCTGACATACACCTTGCCATTTTCATTGCATGATAAGACAGCTGTCAATTATGCTTAAGTTTGTGCAATTATGCAACAGTCTTATTGCTGTTGGCATGTGTCTAAATAATGCAATGTATTTTTAAACAATCCAATGGCTCAGCTGAACTAAAACAAGCTCATGATGCAGCACTTGGAAAGCTGACATGATATCTTAAGGGTGTTGGACATGATATGTACCAGTAATGAGATTTAAGTTAGTGTATTTTCTAAACACAATTATCACATGGTGGTTGAAAATCTGATAGCACCCATGTGTGGTAGGTACCGCAAATAAATGTTATGGTCATCAATAAACTTTTGGTAGCTTCCATTTAAAAAGGAAGTGTGCCTTTGTCGTTTCTACCTTTCACTTATCTGTGAATGATTAGCACAAGATGTCAAGTTAGACAGTCTTCACCTCTATATAATATTTCTAGTTGTCACTAAAAAGCTTTTCAGATGCTTCAAAGTCAGATAATATCACCCTAGAATCTATGATATGCCCAGCCATTTTATAAGTCAAGTATAATTTCACATATCTATCTTCTTCTTTATGTTGGGTAGGGTGCTTTTTTCCCCCCAAATTTCTCTGGATTTGTCTTCCAAGGATGGCAGGAGTTTGACGTATTATGGTGGCTCTGATCTGCATGAGCTTTTTAATCAAAAAGCTACAGAAAATGGAATATAAGTATAAGTGATATATAGATAGATAGAGACATGCAGATGGATAGATAGATACTAATGTCATGACATTATTTTCTGAATTTTCATTAAATTGTAGTCTGATTTTGCCACCTCCTCTGTGGTAATTAGTTTTCTTTATTTCCCTATGACACCTTGACTTGACTTCATGAGCCATACAACTTTAAAAGTCTCATAATATGTAGGCCTTTTTCTTCCTGTTTCAGCAAAGGAAAATATACAGCATAACTAATGGTATTGGAAAACTCATCTCATAAAAGGAACCTAGAGGTAAACAACTGCATTTGCAGTATATAATCTCCTCTGCAAGATTTCTAATTATTGTTATGCTTGTGTAGTCAGGAAATCATGGTCTATAAAGCAAGCCTAATTTCCTGTGGCTTGCACCTGAACACGATAAAAACTCTTGATCTCCTTTCCTTCTCCAGAGGCAAATCACAAAACTGTGACATTGCTGTTTAATCCTACAATGAGTACCTATTTCCACCCATATAATCCTGAAAGTGTTACCTTGATGAATGCTGGACCAGGGTCTCTCTGGACTTTCTGTGACTGCCTTAATATTTCCTGGTAACAAAATGAAGATATGCAGCATTGAGTTTGTTTGTTTGTTTTTTTTTTTTTTTTTGTACTCTCAATAATTGTATGAGTTTGGAAAAAGACGCTGATTATCTTAGGCAAAATGGTTTTTCTTCTTCAGAATTCTATGCCAGCTTGGGAAGGGACTTGTGTTAGACAGAAAGTTAATTACTGCTTCTTCCTACAACAAAGAGAAGACTATATTGATTAGATGTAGCTGTGAAAACATTTAAGAAAAAACAAAGCCCCGAGTTTGTCCTATGTAATGTGAGCTTTAGTGCTTGTGACAGGTGCCAGATTTACAGCACTAGAGACTAAAATCCTCTCTACCCAAGGCAGGTATGGCTTTCCCCTGCCTGTCACTCAGCCATGGTCCAGTGGGAAAAGCACCAGATGTGCAAAAGCACTTCATTGCTGTTTAATCCTTTGGTGCTGACTTAGTGGGATTGAATGAGGGACATCAACTTATTTCACATGGGCCAACAAATAACATTGACTTTGCAGCCTCTGTCCAACAAAGCTGTTAAGCACATGCAGAACTTTAACATCATCCATAGCACCAGCTCCCTCAATTCCAGTGCTTTAGGTCCTTATTCACTTCTGCCTTGGAGAGGATTTGAACTCCTGACTTACAGCTAAAATGTTTCATATCCTTTCACTAATCCTCCCCAGTCACTTCCTAACAAACTGCCTTTGGAGACGTATAAACCAAACTTCACACTGAACTCCTTGGCAGTACATTCATGTTTCACAATGTGCAGCATCTAACATTCCCCTGTACCAGAGGAATCACTTTAATTTTGCTGGTGTTTGTCAGTCTTCACATCATGACTTTAAGTCTCTTACTCCGAACAGTACTTCCTTATGCATTTAATCCAATGAAAACTCATTACTTATTCAAGTGCATTAGGTCTGCATACTCATACCCAATGAATACTTATTACATTGCAAAAAATAAGTATCTTCAGCAACATATCTGATCTTATATACTAACAGCTTTTCAAATGAGCTGCTTGTGGTAAAAGGAAAAAGGAAAAAAATATAAAGTGGTAAATATGAAGAAGGAATGGAAACTGAAGGCAGGACTAAAATATTGCTCTGAAGATAATTTGATCAGGGACCAAAATCCTATTAATATAAAATCAAAACTGTTTTGATGCTATAAATTACTTGAAAACTATTTATATATGTAAAGTAGACAGCAGAGGTATCTGATTCACAACTTTGCAAGCAGTCCGCAAATGACAATATTTTTTTCCAGGTGTGGAGGAAGTCTATCCAACAGCATCCCACGTGCAGAGGATTCCTCCTGCATTAGGAGCCCTCCCTCCCTGTCTCACTGGCAGTCTGTGCCCCTGAGGCACTGAGCCTCCTGGCTGCAGCTACCAGGGAGAGCTCGTGGGTTTGTGCTGGGAGAGCGCTGGGCACAGAGCCACGCAGGTCTGCATCATGTTACACCAACACTGCTTCTCAGCAAGCCCTTAGGGGGAGCACAGGAAAGGAAGCAGCTACTGCAGCTCTCATGAGGGCAGAAAAAAATCCTTCTGAGCTGAAGGCTGGAATAGGCTTGCTGGGCTATCAGGTCTAGTTCCTCATATTACAAATGACCTTATATATACACATATTACGTAAGTTTTTTCATTATTTGGTCAATTTCTGTCTCAGGAGATCCTGCTACTGACAGAAATTGTTTGGCCTCTTCACTGCTGTACTGATATCAAGTACATTTGAATTTTAACCTAAAGTTATGAGTGCTACTGTTTTTTAATATTGGCACTGTCTTTGAGCTGGAGCCAGTTTCCTACTGCATGAACCTGCTTCCTTATCCACACTAAAAATACTGCTCCTGTCAACATTGGATTTTTGCAAGTACATTACTTCGATAGTTAATAGTTATCCTGTGACTTGTTAATATGCCCATGTTTTTCTCTTCCTCAGTCATTTCTAACAAATGAGCTCTTAGCCTGTAGCAGAGGCTTTTGTTATTAGTCTGTAAGTGCATGACCTTGCATTTTGCAGTATTGAATTTCAATTACTCCAGCCTACAACGTCACGCAGCTCTTCCTGTGTGTTCCATCCCAGCCATCCTTTAGAATCATATTCCCTCCCAACCCTGCATCACTAGGACATATCAGCACCACACCAACTATTTTTTTTACCAAGTGCTTTAAAAAATGCACACTAAATCAGCGCCAAGAATACACACCTGGAAAGGGGAGTAGGAACCTCCCTGATGTGAAATACTTTACACCCAAAGCTTATTTCTTAGGTCAGCACTAAAAGTTGCTTAGTCCTCCTTTATGCCCTTGTCCTGTTGTGATCCCTATTTTCTCCAGTTTAACTAAAAATGTCTCATAGTATTACACAATCAATTACAGTGCCACATGCTTAACTGAGATCAAGAAATAGCTGTGGCACATACAGTTTCTAAGAAGAAAGCTGTCTTTTCAGAGGCAGAATACATACACAAAATTAACAGATATTTCAATCTAAATGCATACATCTATTTACCTAGCAATTATCATCACCTATCTCTACATATCCATAGGGAATTAAATTTTCTTTCTTTCTCAATATTTGTTTTCTTACACCCTGCCTATCAATTGGGTGGTTAACAAGTCACATCACTTTTTTTTCTTCCTTAATACAACATTCACGTGGCACCACTTCTGCTCTAACTAGATAATTTACCAAAAAGATTGGAATTGTTTTGTGATTGTGCTCTCAGTGAAACCAGTAGTCTTCCTGAATTACCCATTTCCTTCAATTGGGCAGCCCTATTTCCTGCAGGGGCATGTTCTTACAAACAACCTATTTCACTTAACAGCTTCTTACATGCTTATCACTGCACCAACTCCCAGCTACAAAGAATCTTTAAAATAAATTCACCTAGACAACCATCAGACTGGGGTATGCCCCTACTGGAACAGCCTCAATAGAGCATAGTGAGAGTTTTGCTTCCAGAATAGACTCTAGTCTGGTGCCTGTACTTCGCTCACATATTTGAAGGCAGGATTGTATGAGAACTTCTAAGGGTCTGCACTTCTAAAGGCAGATAAAGGAATAAGTAGATATCTAAGTCTCTTTGGAAACATAAAAATCCTGTAATTCTAAACAGAATTTTTAGAACCTAAAATTTAGCACCTAAAATTGTTCCAGCTATGGGTTATTAATCTCTCCAGACTTCTTTTCAGTGTATGTACGTGTGTGTCTGTGTATCCAGCCCTTGCTAGATGGTATACAACAAGGGAAGAAATCCAGTTCACCTTTCTCTACTCAGTCTTGCCTCCAGGGACTGTGCCCTGTGCAATTTGCTTTAAGCCACAAAAGAAGAAATGTTTATTTTTCTTACTTGTTGAGGGTAGACATGTGTCACAAGACTGCTGCCTGGAGCCCTTCTTCATGCCCATGTGTGCATTGCTCACTGCTCAGAGACCTACCCAGAAAAGTAGAATGCGAAGAGTAACCTAAAAAGCTAAGTTTTGAGCAGGTGCACAGAGGTTATCTATGCTGCCAGATGGATATACTTAAGAGGAATGAACAGATGAAGTAATCTCCATACTTCAAGGAGTGTTTGGGACGCAGTTCAATAGTTCAACAGAAGATTTATCTATTTTTAAAAAATCATATATAGCATCATTTATGATTTTTTAAAATTTATTTTATTCATAGCAAACTGACATTTCAAGAAATATAAGTATGTTATCTTAATGTTTGCCCAAACCAGTCCTTGATAAGGCTTTAATGGCTCATATCAAGTCTTTATAAAGGCAGAGATGGCATATAGGCTATGGTGTATATTGTCATAGATCTGTGGTGCAAGCTTTGCATTTTCATTGTGTCTGCCTAATTAGATCAACTAGCAGTTCTATGATGAGGGAAAGGTTATAACTGACTTGTAAAAAATGCTTATTTTGCCTGCTTACAGTCATGCTCACCAGCACAAAACTCTGTGATCTCCTAGCAGCAATTGTCTTCTAAATATCGTTGTGCAGTAATTGGGTGAAATCTTTGATCCAAGTCAAACTTTATTTAAGCTCCTCCTCTCAACCATGAGTGCACAGGCACCTGAGCACACAGGTTGTTGTTCACACAGTTTTATTTCCAAAATGCTGCTGCATTTCCTGTGGTGGCTGGTGGAAATGAGTGTGTGGAAGCTGAGTTTGGGATGTAACCAGTGCAGATGCTGTGGAGCAGCAGCCATGAGTCTCTTTTGGGGCATCCATGCTGCATGTGAACATTGCTGTGCAGCAGAGCACATGCAATGGTCCAGGCAGGAGGATGGCAGCTGGGCAGAGTTTGCAAGACAAAAGTCATGGAAAGAACAAAGCTGGCAGCATTTAACTGAGGAAATAAGAGAGCTCATATTCAACAAAGCCTAAAAAAAACCACTTGAGAAAAAAAGAATCTGTCAGACTTGCTATATCTATTTCTTATATTTGCACTCTGTGCCCCTTCCTTGCTGATTTAATGGGACTCCAAACGGCTCTTTGGTTTTTATAGGTTTGCTTTGTTTTGTTTTGTTTACGTTGTTATTTTTTTTCTCTTATTTTTTATTGAAATTAAAATTTACAAAATAGGAAAAAATATATTTAGCATACAATTAAAATGTTTTACAGGACTTTAAAGAGACTGTTGAAAATAGAGTGACTTGTTTATAATAAAGTAATTTATATTAATGAATTTTACTTAGGGACTCCTGCAGAAATAAAGTACATTTATCCAAGCATGCCCCAAGAGATGAGTGAGACAGTCATGGCATGCCTATTCCTCTCAAACAACACATGATAAACAACATGGCAAAATATCATGAGTGAAAATTATACACAGCTTCTTTTAGACTGAGTTCTGGTATAAAAGAATCACAAAATCCTGGTAAGTATTTTTTAATGTTCCAGATCTAAATGCAGGATGGTAAGATCAAATAATTAAACATCCCTATTTTCAATAAGAAAATATTAATTCAATTATGTCAGATGAGATAAGACAAAACATCTGAGTTCCTTATATGGGAGTCTTTTTGTTTCTCTATATTCATTCAAGTTATTTCACCTTGTTCAGGATTGGTGACCATGAAAATGGGGATATGACAATCCATGTTCTTTATAAGAATTTTTTAGGAATTCAGTTAATATTTTCAAAACTGTTTGAAGGATGAGAATTGCTGAGTGTTGTGGTGCCCTATGGCAGTAGTGGGTCACAGTGAGTGACATGCACTCCAGCTCTGAGAATGAAACAGTGACCAAATTATTATCTGGAGAGGGAATTCTATTGATGGATTCTCAAAACTTTGGACCATTTTTTTCTTATTCAAAGAAAGATAATGGGTAAAGCAATAATTTTGTATGAAAATCAGTGTGAGAAATTATGGGTTCTTCGCTTCCTGAGGATATGAAATGCAACACAAATAATGGCAGACAAGGCCAAGCATCTTTGTAAAGTATCTCAAACATGTATGTACTTCTGCATAACACTACATTTCTAACTTTCAAGGCATTTTGTTTTTCAGTTTTATCTGGGTTTTTCATAATTATTCTATCTCCTTTGACTTCCCCAAACCCTTTTATCGCTTTCTTCACAGAGGTGGGATTATCCACACTCTCTGCTCTTGCAAGCTGGCACGCTTCCTTTGAAGTCCATGAATCTGTGCCAATTTACTCCACTGCAGACTTACTTAATATTGTGTTATAACTACAGATGGGTCCCAGCTGCAAATCTTGGTTTGGATCCAAGATCACCCCAAACTAGGGAGTGTTTGGGTTCATGATTGTGCCTTAGACCCCTCTCTGTGGGTGTGTTATAACAGAAAGAGAAAATATCTTTCTGAATAGGGTAGAGGGCCAGCACCTGTCAGGGAGGCTCCTTCATTGTGGTTAACCTGCATGAAACTGGAGACCAGTTTTTGTGGAATCCTCCTGCACAGCAGAGCTAAGAAGTGAAGAACCATTCAAAATGAAGAAAATATACAAGAAGCTAAAAATCATGACCTGATCTAATGCAATTGTAAGGCAAATCTTAATCATAATGAATCATTGGCTTACTTAATGAGGTTAGATGCTGCATATCACTGTCCAGTGCAAGAGGCAAGGAAAGAAAATCCCTATTAAAGTCCAGCCAAGCAATGAAAAATGCATAAAAGCTCAGAGAAATTAGCATATATTTCATTCTCTCAAATGAACACTGTTAATCCCATATCGTCTTAGTTTTTCTCCAACTGTTTAAACAGAAATGAGAATTTTTTTCTATTTCATTTAGCAGATCTATATCAAATTTAAATAAATTAATAATATTTAATTAATGCTTGTTGAAGCTTTGTTCTACTTCAGTTTTGACCTTGGAAGTTGATTAAAAGTATGTGGGATGTCATTGCTAGTAAAGCAGAGAATTCCTAGAAAGCAGCTTTGATTCTAGGGGTGACGAGGTTAAAATGGAGTTCCTTAAAATGTTGAAACAATTCTGAGGGGTTTCAAATAAAAGTTTTCTTTTGACAGTTAAAGCTCCTCCCTCCCCCCATCCTGATTAATATTGTGTGTGACCACTATTTTCAGAAATCAGATGAAATAATCATCAAAGATCAAAGACAAATTTCAGATCAGACCTTCAGAAGGGTTACCCCGTTGACATGAACGATATGCCAATGTTCTCTACAGACCAGGAAGAGAAACAGGGTAGACTTTGCCACATTATCTTCCCAGCAGGTTTCTGTCCTGGTGAAAGAAGACCAGAAAGAGGGCCAGAGTATTTCATGCCCACTCAATTTGCTGCTGCTCTGCTGAGGGTAATAGCTCCAGTTGTGAAGGAGCACCAATTTCCTAGCACAGAGGACATAGAGCTCAGACTCCTAAATAAGTTGCTAATATCTAACACATGCTGGTACTGTACTTTAACCTTTTTTTTTTTAAAGTAAATCTTGGCTCCCAGGATTCACAGTCTGTTAACCACTCATTTCAGCAGACAGCAGAGATACAGATTGAGTGAAGAAAGAGGCTTAGGTGAGCTTCAAAGTGGCACATTTACTGGATGACCTGTGACACAGCATTTGCCAGGCAGTCCTCTCACTCACATGAGAATTTTTACCTCTGGGAGAAGGAAATGTCACCACTGCATATCTGGATGGTGTCTGAGGCAGTAACTTTTATACATTGCTCTCTATGAACACACAGATTCACTTACAATACACATGTATCATTTGCACCTCTGCAACAGCACATTGATGCTAGAGAATAATTTGCTGTTCTGAAAAAGAAATGTACTGTATTCAGTCCTCTTTTTCTATATATGTGTATCAATATATGTGTGCGTTTCTTACAGTGCTGTAATTGAAACTAAACTTTTGTTAATAAATTAAAAAATAGACTATTGTGAGATATTATTTTTCTAGCTTAAGAGCCTAATGCTTTTGCTTCCTTGATACTGTTCTATTGCAAAGAATAAGCATTATGCACTAGCACTGTTAACTTTTCACTAGCAAGTGGAACAAACAGGGAATCCTATCACTCCAAAGCACACTGAGAAGACTTGGCTTGGAAAAAATGCTCACAAATTTGTAGGCAAAATAACTTAATATATACTTCATGATTTGTAAAAAGATTACAGTCAATATTTGCATGAATTTGTCTTCCTAAACTGTAAGATGTGCCAGTGCCTTAGTTATAGTGACCTTTTCTAAAAAAAAATGCTATTTCCTTAAGTTATTGGCATCCCATTCCTTCTCTTAATTAATGCATTATTAGTCAAGCATCTCTCCCTCAACTGAAAGAAAGCAGTTCAAATATTTTAGATAATGTTCCATTTTGACTAGGAGTTGAGCGTACTAAGAGGAGGATATTTGGTAAGATGGTAATATTCTTTTTCTTCAGTAATCATTCAAACCCCAAAGGCATTTCTTCTGCATTTTTCATGTCACATGGGCCTTCCCTCCAAGGAAGCATGATATTCATGCCTCAGGTGGAGCCTGAGTTGAGCTCTTCTTCCACCAACAGAATGAATGTCTTGTACTACCCACTACAGCACCAAAGGCAATCTCCCTAACTTTGTCCATATAAAACAGCCTTAAGTTTGCAGATTGCATTAGGGGAATACAGACATGATAGAATATTTTGCTAGAAGCTCAAAGACCCTGTTCCTCAGGGTCCAGATCTGAAACCTTACATTTAATTGTCCCATTATTTATGCATTATTTACACAGCATTGCCCATGGATGCAATTTCCAAAATATATAGAGCTAGTGGCTGGGTATACCTGACGTGGCTAAATGTTTGAGCAAGGCACTAAATCAATCTGCTGTGTCCTGGGAGTCTCTGAGGAGCACGTGTAGGTCAGTTCTGTGGTGCACCACACTTGCTAGTCACTGTACACCATACGCACAAGGAGTCCAGTGCAGTCCCACTGCACATTCAGTGCAGAAGTGGTCTGGGCTGGCTTGCTCAGAAGTTCTCACAAGTCTGCCAGACCCTCAAAAATTATTTAGAAAATACAAGGTAATACCTGTAAGGTTGTGCATAATTGCTAAATTTTTAATTTACTACCAAAACCGGCACAGTAGGATAGTCTACGGAAAAGATTTAATCAGATATTAGCCTAAAAAATTATCTTACCCAGGCAATTTTTAAATTTTTATTTTAAGTACTTTTTGCACACTTTTTGCACACTTTTCCTTTGTTTTTATATCTCTAGACTTGCTTCTTCCTCTAAGTGCCCAAATACATTGTCTTTTTTGTCCATGAGATATTTAGTGGTAACACAGAGGTTTGTATTCCCTTGAGGATAGATTCACCAGTCTCATTGACCTCTGAATTCTGAAATATCTGTAGGTCCAGTCTCAAATGTTGCACACAGCAGAAAGTCAAATGTTCTCATCACAGGAGAGCTCCTACTCACCTGTGCTGAGTTGCATAGCTGTCAGTGTGCTGAAAGATGCAAGTCTGGTCCTGAAAACACTGTTCACGTGAGAAAAATGTATTCACAAGAGGCCTGACATGGCAAGGACCCAAGCAGCTCTGGCATCTATCCAAAAAAACACTTAATGGGTATGCTTGGAGCTACAATTCCGCTGCAAGTATGTGAGCAGTAGCATTGCCTTTGATTGACACTGAATCAACGAGATGTGAGAGGTGATTAACAAATTTATCAAGCAAGGGCAATATTTGGCCCAGGACTGGACTTCTGTTGTTCAGCTCCTGAATAAGGAAATGGAAACTGTTTGTAGGGGCTGCACAGAACTTCCTTGACACAGAGATTTTTCAGGCAGACATGGTGACATTAGACACAAAAGTATCAGAGCTTTCCTAATGTCTGAACAAAGTAGAAATGTGAATAGATATGTTAATACTAATAAATTAATCTAGGAGCTCTGTTTATTGACTACAATAGAAGGAGTCTTAATGACGAAAACTGAATACATTCTGTTTATTTGCACAATACCATTCCCTTATGTGGATAAATTTAGCAGAATCTGGTCTTTCTTAAACAACACCCACTTTATAATGTGCAGTGTTGTATTACTGATGAATTGAAAGACCAAGACGGAAGACTTTTTTTAAGGTTTTAAAAAAACACAACCTCCCAAATTTATTCAGACCTCTGAATTCTGAAATATCTGTAGGTCCAGTCTCAAATGTTGCACACAGCAGGAAGTCAAATGTTCTCGTCAGCAAGAAATGTTCTCATAAGCAAGAAATGTCTCTACTAGCTTAAGGTTGAAAGATGCTGAAATTGATAGAAAATGGGCCCATTTATTGGAAGTTAAGTTTTCTGATGTGTTGGATATGATTATCATATAATTTTGCTCATAGTTCTGGAAACACAAAAGTGTGAGGGTAAAAATAACCAGGAAGGGAAGTGTCAAAAAGGGAATTTATTTTGGAGAGGAGGAAAAGTTGTTTGGGACACATCATCCCACAAGACTGGTTTTCAAAGACCAGAAGAGAAGTTAATGTAGGCTGCAGACTTGTATCAAGCTCTTCCAATATGGGGGGCTTCGGAGCCTTCCTGTCAATGACAGATATTTCTCTTCTTGTCTTCAAACTGGAGTTCAGATGTCACTAAAAGACAGTTTTCAGTTGCTTTAGTCTGTAAACCTTTTCTTAAATTAGGATTTAACATTTTTATTTTAGGTTCCTGATTTGTGGGGGAGGGGGCATGATGATGACACACAGAATTGTCAGGATGGAAACATACCTAAAAGCACTTCTTCAGCTCCAAATAGAAATGTATAATCCCCAAACTTCTAGAATCCATAGATTTTCAATAATTTCTACTAGCATCAGCCTTTTTTTTTTTTTTAACCCAGTTTGGTGTTTTTAGCTTTTGAGCAGATTATATTGACCATGCACTTGAGGTTTCAAGGGAAATTTTTAGTCTATTGGGTAATCAGTTCCTTAGGTTTACATCCAAGCCACAAAATATGTATTTGTGTCAAATTTTGCCTTGCTACATGAAGTTGTTGAAAAATCTGCTCAAAATACAGTTGGTCAGGTTTGTAGCTAATTATATACATTAAACCTCATCTTTTCATGAATAGTTTGTGTTCAGCATTTTCATTGTCTTGAGCATCAGCTTTAACTTTGTAGACAGCTATTTGCAAGAGAAAGTACATTTAATTCCACAACAGTTGACATTGAGAGCTTATTGTTGATACAGGCTTCAATGATAACCTTGTGTTTAAATTTGTTTCTGTCCTAGTTTAACAGCACTGTTTATTGTTAACCAGTTCCCTTTTTATCCCTTCTAGCTGCAGATTTATTAGCAGAAACACATTGTACAAATGATGATTTATAATAGAATCATGTTCCCTGAGAAAATGTATTGATTTAGAATGAAATTGCAGTCTTTACTGCAAAGGCAGAATGAAAGAGATGAGAGTGATCTGCCTTGAGTTAAACTAAATTCCTCTGACTGCCCTATACAGTGTTTTCTTTCTTTTGTAATATTTTACATGAAAGAAAATGTTGCATTAAGCATTTTTTGTATTCAGTTCTTGCTATCTACATTCCTCAGCATGCCACAATTAGTATGATTGTCTTTGTTCAATTCTTTCATCAGTTCAAAGTAGTGCAGCATTTACCTTGGTAGCATTTAAAATGAGCTGATCAATAGCTAGATGTTTGCTATTAAGAATGATGAAGAAAGGTTGAGTGGGAGGCAAACAAGGTTATCTACTTTTAATATATTACCTAATTATTTTCTGTGTTGGAAGGAAAGCATGCCTTCATTTAATTGATTTTAATACACACACATGCAATTATTGCAGATGGCCAAAAGTGGACACGAAAAATCCTGTTCATTTTTTACTGTTTTCATTTCTTTTTTAAGTTCCATTTCTTTTCTAAAGAAAATATGTTGCTCTGTTGTTTAAACTCTTGTTGAAATCAGAATTTTAAGACAGCCAGGCAACTTCAGTATATAAAAAGGAGAGGGAAAGGGTGTGTTTATTGCTTAAGACAAAGCGTAGGGAAATTATCCTGTTGTTGAAAGAGTGAGCTTGCTTTTGATACAATATTTTTTAGACACTTGTGAATTTTTTAAGTTCTATTGCAGTTTCTGCATAGGATTCCTTTCACTTGATGCTTTTATTGCAATACAAATTCAAACAGTGATTTTATTCTACTTAGATTGCAAAAATCCTGACTTTTGTTTCTTGCTACATTTTTTTTCTTTCTTAATCAACTCCTCTGGTACAACACCAGCAATATGTAGCCTAAGTTTGCAACAGCATCCAAACTAGAGCACTACCACTAGCCATGGCCCTGGATCTTGTCAGACCTCTTTATGACAGACCATCTCCTGAGCTCCATCCAGCTCATTTTCCATCCACAAAACCACATCCTTTGACTGCCTCCAGCTTGCCCAGAAACCACGCTCCCTGCCCTCAGGCTTTCTTCTGTTTCTGAACCTCCACAGCTTCCAGAGGCTCCTTCAGCTCCTTAGAGGCCAAAGTGAAGTCTGAGCATCTCTGAAATGACAGGCTGCATGAAACAGCAAAAACATCCTGAAACAGCATCTGGGGAGCAAATTAAAATATGAGTACCCTCGAATTGCAAAATTATGAGGAAATATTCAGTATGCACATGATGGAAGCCACAAATCAAGGAGGAAATTTGGTACTAATAACACCTTGGCCTGATCCAGTTTTCATTGGTTTGTGTTATCTTTAATAGAAGCTGAATCTAGATCAAAAACGAGACAAAAAACAGTATACAATGCTGGAGAGTGACCTAACAGCAGCATTCAAAACAATAAAGGGAGTTAATTTTCCTCTTGCAATTCAAATGAGCCTAATGTGGGTAATTTTACATTAAATCAAGACAAATGTACCTTGAATCCTGTACTATACCCTCTGTCAATACTTGTGATCACAATGAGAAATTTATTCTACACTTATTTCTGAAATTGAGTATTGCTCTGACTTCAAGTGAAGTCATAAAGGTCTTCTGAGTTTTCTTATAGAACCTTTGCTTCTGTCTCTTCTAAATAATATTTTGTCCATCATAACACAATTATTAGCACTGCATTTTCTCTGTTAGCTGTATCTGTGCTGACATATCACAAATTCGGGCACCTCAGCTGTTACCTCATTTGACTTGGAAATAGTAAAAAATCCCTTTGTACAGAGACAAAAATTTTCTGTCCCTAATACATTGCTAAGAGGTTCTGTTCTGGTCAGTCACCACATTTTCAGTGTTTGATATTAAGATCTCACTTGACAAAAAGCATAGATTTATTTTTAATATTCTTTCCAAGATGTAATGATTGTGTAGTAACTTTGTTAAATGTTCATCTCACGACAGGAGCTGCTGAGAGTGTTTTGATAAGACTGGAGCTCTAATGCAATCTACATCAATTATAGTCATAAGGGTGGGAAAGAAGGGCGTACTTCAAATGTCCATTTCTCTTTGAATTGGATTCCTAAAAAACAAATCTCACTAAATAAAATAATATGAAGGAAATTTCAGCTCATTTATCTGAGTGACATAAACTGCAACTGTGATTTTGGCTGTAAAGAGTAAAGATAATGTTCCAAGATCTGGTATGTGACTCAAGACTGATAAGAAAGATGGGTGCTAATGTCTTTACAAACAACTTGATGGGAGGTCTTTAGGAGAAATGGGTGTTTTTGTTTTTGAAATAGGTCTTAATGTCTCTACCAAACTCAAGCTGCATAAGTTTGTTACAGAACCCAGAGTCTGACTCCTGAACTTTAGGGTAATAGACAAACGGGTTTGCACAAAGTCTATTGCAGAACCCAGATAGCCTGAACTTCTGAACTTTGGAGAAAAATTACAGATTCAAGGGAGGAATGTGTGCAAGCAGTTCAGAAATCTGTACCTTCCTAGTACCTCAGCCAATGGGGAAAGGAAGAGGGCAGCATGCAGCCAGGAGTTTAGGATAAAAGGAGGCTGTGTCCTCCAGAATGTCGAGGGAGAAACCCCATGGTTCTACAGACTCTCCCTTTATTCAAATAAAATTGAAGGACTCCTCTGTCACCTTTATGGACACCGGCTTTTCCTACCATGATTTTCTGCACAAGATCTGAAATATTTCATGGCCTCAAATATTTATTCCTTGCTGCTAAATTCCTTAGTGATAACTGCACTTCAAATTCCTCCTTTGAAGAGTGAAATGTCAGTTCTAATTATTATCCATAATTTTGATATTCTTCACCAGCTACAGAAAATCCTTATGTTAGTATGGAAAACGGTATTTTATTAATAAATGAAAAAACCAACTCAGCCCCAGAGATATATGCTTCTCTTTGGATTTGCTTTTGCTCAATACAACAGGGGATTAATCCTATGTGTTATTGATTTAATTGCACATACTAAGTACAAACATATAATATATTATTTATAAAGAATCTTAGCTTTCCTTAAGGGCTCATAGGCTTACAGAATGCTCAGGTTTGGAAGTGACCTTAAAGACCATCTAAACCCAACCTGCTCTGCCATGGGCGTGGGCACCTCCCACTAGACCAGGTTGCTCAAGGACTAATCCAATGTGATTTTGATCACTGCCAGAGTTGGGCCACCCGCAACTTCTCTGGGCAACCTGTTTCAGCATCTCACAACCCTCAGAGTAAAGAATTTATTCCATATATCTATCTAATATAAATTTCCTTTCTTTCTGCTTGCACTATTACTCCTTGTCTTCTCACTACAGCTCCTGATGAGCACTTCAGTGCTTAGAACTAATGAGTGTAAAGTTAGGCAAGGTCTTAAGCACCCCCCTAAATCTAACACTAAATTTCATAATTCTTATACAATTGGATTCTAATGCCAATATATAAGAGGTGAAGACACAAGGCTTACCATGAAAGCAAAAGCAATTCAAGACTAGTAGATAACGTCAGAAAGTGTCACAGAGCCTGAATCAGGAACTGTCTGCCAGCTGTTGGCCAAGGACTTTTCCCAGTTAAGTAGGATGAAGGCAGAAATAAGAGACACACATGTATAAGCACTAAGTAGCAGCATTTGCTGTGGACAACACAAAAATGAATGCAGGGTATTCAAAGAGAAATTTTTGCTTTAGATGGTTCCTTAATGCAAAAGACCAGTTTCAGAACTGTGCTGTCAAGGTGACTCTGTTATCACTTCTGAAGATTGCACTGTTTAATATATTTAATACTTTCTTGCTATGGTACATTCCTTATATTGACAGATGAATGACAAATTGAGCTCTTTCCCTGTGTGTCTCCCCTTTTGAGCTGAAGCAAGTCATGGAAGGATAATTGCAAAGCAAGAGACTTTGGAGTTGATCGAGCTGCTTAGGTACTTGCTGGGATTAGTGAATGTATTCAATGAGTCACAAGGTGCTCATTAGACAAAGACAAAAAAGAACTATCACCACAACATTTTTTATTTTATACACAAACCTCAAAAATGGCAAGTGTGTTCCCCAGGCTTTTTCTAGATGCTTTTGAAGAACCACTAAAGGCTGAGAAGAAACATTGTTTTGTTATTGGCAGAGATATTTACTCCACAAAGCAATATCCAAGCAGCAAAAAAATCTAGTCCTGAAGCCAGTAGCATGTTTTGGGACTTTATTCTTCTTTGGAAAACTGACTATAATAGCATCTGAAATGGTAAGCATTATCCTAATTCCATGGCTTGTTTACTCAAAATGCTTTCTATATCAAAATTCAAAGACATGAAAGGGCAAAGATTTGTTAGTTGTGTATGGATATGTAGGGACTAACATTCCTCATGTAGTTCATAAAATTATAGAGCACTTGTGTCTTACAGTGCATACAACACTAACTCTTTGGAAAATGTTGAAGTATTTCTGAAATACTGAAAATTGGAAAATGAGTATAGAATTGCTGGTATATTCAGAAGTAAGGCAGTTGCATTATATAGCAGCACCTCAGAAGACTAAAATACTTCTGTCAACAGGGAGAACAGACTGTGCAACTGTGATGATCTATCAATTTGCTGTCAAAATCTTCTCTCAGACTGACAATGGTCCTCACTCATAAAGTGCTGGCATCCCATAGAACTATGCAGAGGATTTAGGTTATTTAGGATGTCTCTGCCTTGGTCTTGATAGTCACTTAATTATTCCTTATAAGACCATTGGAAATAGCTCACACTGATAAAAGTGCCCTGACACATTCAGTATATCAAAGCAACTACAAAGAATAAAATGTTTTAAGTGGTCTTTTAATTTTTGTTAATGGAAAGTGTTACAAAACAGGACATTTCAAGGGCAAATTCTCACTTGGAGTTAGATAAATTATTGACATTTTCACCTTTGTAAATCTTCCTTTAGACCCACAAAGAGAATTTTACTTTAATATTGACATGGATAAAAGTGATTCCTCTGGAAATCCCCAGCCCAAGTTTTGCAACTGTTGTTTCTGCTATGAGAAGAGTGTGTCCGCAGTGAGGCATCGACAACCCGGATTTAATTCACTTGGAAGAACTGTGTGTGTCAGAAAAGTAAGAGAGCTCTCATGTGAAGCAAAGACTTCTGGAATGAATGCCTTGACATTAAGATGTGGTGTGTATCAGGCAGCATCACAGTACTATCACATCCTATGTAGGGAGAAGATCCTTGAATTCAATATGAACCAAATTCAGGTAACTGATTCAACATTTTGGCAGGAAAAGCAAACTTTCCCCATTTTTCTGTTTTAGCCATGACTTTCACATTTCAGATTGCATAATGGGTGGATAATAGGATCAATCATAGAATGGCTTGAATTGGAAGGGCCCTTTGAAGATTCTCTCATCTAACCCCCTACCACAGACAGCAACATCCAACATCTAATAACATCCCCAGGGTGGAAGTTATTTCTGCCCCATTCTGAACTGAATGTGCATAGTTGCTGTAGTCCTGGAAAGGGAGCTTGAACACAGTACATCTAGATCAGGCACAGAACACAGCTGAGCATTTTAGGGATGCTCTCCAGCCAGATTAGTCCTCCCTCCTTTAAGACATATAGATATATCTGTATGTGTGTGTGGACACAAAAGTGTGTGTGTATATATATGTATATATACAGAAGCATACCTACATCTATGTCTATGAGCTACTTTTACATGACATTCCTGGTGTTGCTGAAAACAACAGAACTAAACCACTCACTTGCCCAGTTGGGATAGTCTGCAATATTCCCCAAGCAGGAGGGACAGCCTGGGCCATCTCTATGGATTTTTATTAATACAACCTTCTGTCACTAAAACAAATGTAAGAAATACTTGGATAACTCTGAACAACAGCAAAACAGTCTGGTGTCTGGTTTCAGAAACTTTGGCAATAAAAAAAAATAAACTGAAACAAGGAGATGGACTGGCCCTTCCAGCTACAGTGTTTAAAATACCCACCTGGAGACTCACATTCAAAACTTTGGTAAATAAATTATTTTAAGCCATATTTTTTTTTTCTAGGAGACTGCTGCAATTACTGGACTATGAGAGAAAGTTTGACAGTTCTATTTTGTGACAAACAATAATGAATTCAGAAAATGTACAAACAACTGCAGGCTTCTCTAGAACCTACATTTGTTATGGAGCTTTGCATTATAATTCTAGTTGATAACAACAACACAGTAACAGGCACAACAATAATCTGCAGAGCAGATCTGTATGGATGGGCTGCTTGAATGATCTAACATCAGATATAGCTGTCAACAGGAAATAAAATAAACAGTGAGTCCTTAAAATTTCTTTGGTGATGTTCGTTTTTATTTTTACAGTTCAGTTGGATATTTTTTGTGGATTATTTTTCCTACAGGTACAATATCCTCCATTTTTCAAAACTAAATAGCCTTCAAAGTCATGCTACATTGCTTGCACTTCCTAAAGATCCCTTCATCAGAATGTAGTAACACTCCACCACTCAGAGCATCTGTAGGCAAAGATAAAACAGCCAAATAATGACAGCATTTCCTAGACAGCTGCCAGGAAGCCCAGGATATATATGAACACTTGCAAACATTCTGTGCAGCTAGATATGCAAGCCAAATTTTTCACTTGAAAGCAGATTTCAAATTCAGCCCCTAAATTTGGCCATTAGATAAGGAGTAGCTCCTGGAAATAATAAAATGAGATCACAGTGTTTTTATTAAATGGTGAAACTTTTCTGATAATGATGAAAGCAAAATGTAATGAAATCCACTTGTCCACCTTGATGCAGTTAAAGTCACTGATCTGCTTCTTAGATATCAAAAAGATATTTGACCAGGTCAGATAGACCTTCTTTTCCTATACATTGTGAAAGCCTGGGTTTGACCCCTTTTTTTTTACTCCTCCACTAAGGGTGTGTGGTTTTCTCAACGATGGGTTATCATCATAATTTTTTTCTTCAGAGGATCATTGGACAAGAAAATCAATCTTATCATGTTCTTTAATTTCATGCATTTTTAAGGGGATTCAACTAATAGGAAAATACTCAAATTTGAAGGATCATTGATATTGACAGAAAAAAATCAGTCATGCACACAGGCACTTTTATTTTTAACCTCTAGTTTGTACCTCCTAATTTGGCTTTTATGCTCAGGGAATTTCAATGCAATCTCCATACACTAAAGCTGTGTATAAACTGCAGTGCTATTCAAACTAATTAAAACCATTCTTTCTCATTAGGTGTATTCCTCTGAAATTAGGAAAGATTCAACAAAGGATCTCAGAAAGATTATAAAATTTCAAGACATTAAATTTTAAATGTAGAATTGAAAACTACAGCTTTCTATTAATATCCTGCTAAATTTTAAAAACGTAATACAATCACATGTATAAAGAGAACAAAATTCTGAAACATAACTTTGGGTGGTTTTTTTTTGTTGTTTTGTTTTGTTTTGTTTTTTGTTGGTTTTTTGTTTGTTTGTTTTTTAATATGACAAAGATAGATATTCTCAAGCAAATAACCTTGGAATTTGGTGGAAGCATTAATATAATTTTCATAAATTCAATTCATACTGATTAATAAATTTCAAAAGTTCATACCATTTCTGTCCTTCTCTCTTCCTTTGATCACATCTTGTCCACTCCAGAAAAGACACATAAAGGCACAACTGGTGTGCATGTTGCAAACCATCATTTTTATAGCATAAAAGCAGTTGGATTATATTTAAGTCTTGAAAAATTCTCCTTTTGGCTTTTACTCTAACCATTCCTCCCACCAAAAAAATAGCTGCTGGTTGAGATAGGTGTTATTTTACCTAGAGACCAAAAAATTCTTCAATCAATTTTTCATTTTGAATGCTCCTTTTCCCCCATCTCTCTGAATGGGTGCTTGGAATTTTAGAATTCATTAGATGAATCCAAATATATAGGTTAGACAGATTTCTGTGGAAATGCCTGCAGCAGGTCACAAGAATCAGTTTGCTTTTCTTGCATTCAATCTTGCCAGCCTGCCTTAATTTAGGATTAAACAAACCGCTGTTTTAATAGACTCTGGCATGCATGACCCAACACTTAACTAAATTCAGGTAGATATGGAATCAAACATGAGTTACTTTGCACAATTTTGTGCATGCCACCCAGCATGGAAAGAACAGGAAGTCTTGTTCAAATTAATTTTTGGCCTTGTTTCTATGTGAATTATGTGGGAACGGAAAGAAAGAAAAGAAATTATAAAAATATTTAAATATTCTTGTCTACTGCAGTTCGTAATGAAAACTATGAGGAAAGAAAGGACAACAGTTTACATTTCAGACATTTCCTGACACTTATCAGGAAATTAACCCAACCAAAAGGACCAAGATTTCAGTTTCGTTTTTCATGTTCAGTAACTGCTTAGAGGTGAGGAGACTGGTGGAGATCAGCTTCCTGCAGGGGCAGCTTTCCATGGCAGAACTTTCTATGCTCTGTGGAGCACAGCTGGTCCAGCTGCCTCACACCAGAGCCTTCAAAGTTACAGCTTTTCATGTCATCCCCTTTCAAACTGGGAAAGGAAAAATGAACATTAAAACTGTGCGTCCTCTCTGATATCTCTAATTTAAAGTGAAGTGGTGCTCCTTTGGTGGGAGAGTTCTAACACACTATCAGCCATCTGAAAGCCAGACCTTTTAGCCTAAACCTGTAATTGTAAGCCAGTCAGTAGAGGAAGATAAATATCTTCACACTTATCTCAATCCAAAAATATCATGCTCTTCAAATCTCTGCTGCCCCATGCTGCACAGTGTTTCTCTTAGTCTTCCCTGGAGCAGCAGGTAAATCAGTTCTTTCTGAGGCTCATCTGTTGTGGACAGACACACCCTTCACTCAGCTTGGAAGGAAGGACTACTTCTCTGGTTTCTCTGATAACTTCTGAAGGAGCTAGATTGTGTCAATAAGGCAGTAATTTTTAGTCCATGATATATGCCTTAGCGACACTGGGCTTGTAACCATACCATCTGCTTCATTCTTGGCCTCCTTCACCAATATTAACTGAAACATATTAAAAATCCCAGGGGATTGATTCAATGTGGAATGATCACCTTTGGGTATCCTACAGTGTCTAAAATGGTGCAAAGAACCTACAAGTAAGGATCTGAATTGCTCCCAAAATTTTGTAGCACCAGGTGTTGTCAGAAATCATGCTACCTTCTGGCACTTTTATTTTGCATGTGCATCCAGATTACACAGTCAGAGTAAAGAGTAAAGCTGTTTAGATCTCCACACTGCTAGAGGTCTCAATCATTCAGGGCATCCTCCCAATGTCTTTCATTCCTGACAGAGCATGTGTTCCAGTCACTCAGAGTCAAGAAGTCTGATAGATGCTCTATCAGAATTTGAATTTTAGATGCTGTGCCTTCAGCAACACCAGCCTTTGCCCAACACAAAAACTAAGAGCCTCCTAAAGACATGGCTTCTCTTTGCCACATGTTGAAGGAGACTGCCTTCACCAGACCGTTGCTCAGAAAAGCCTCAATGTTCTGTGAGCATGGGCATCCAGGGGTGAGGCTCTGCTTCCCAGAGCTGTGCATCTGTGGGACACACACAGGAGTCCACCACAGCAGAGGGGGATTCCAGTCCTCACCCTGCCCTAAGCACATATGGAAAAGCAATTCCAGTCAGGCAACAACTGAGCTATGCTCTTTAATTTATGTAATGATTTATTTTTACTTATGGCATGGGGGGCAGTGCACCAGAGAGAAACACTAAGAGAATCATCAGCCTAAGAAGCTGGAGAAGGGAGGTTGGGTGGGGTGTGTTGGTTTTGTGTGGCCTGGTTTTGGTAGCAGAGGGGCCACAGGGTTGGCTCCTGTGAGAAGCTGCTGGAAGCTTCCACCATGTCTAGCAGAGCCAATTCCTGATGGCTCTGAGGATGGGCATGTTGCTGGCCAAAGTGGGGCCAATGAGAGAGGTTGGTAATGACTCTGTGATATCATAGTTCAGAAGAAATCAAAACAAAGGTTGTTGTGTAGTTTTAATTCCAGCCAGAGAAGAGCAGAATGAGAACATGGGAGAAGAATAACTTTGCAGACACCAAGGTCAATGCAGAAGGAGGGGAGGAGGTGCTCCCGGCATCAGAGCTGAGATTCCTCTGCAGCCCCTGGTGAGACCATGGTGAGAGACCTGTGGCCCTGCAGCCCATGGCATCCATGGGGATGCAGAGATCCACCCACAGCCCATGGGGATCCAGGGGGGATGCAGAGATCCACCCACAGCCCATGGGGATCCATGGGGGATGCAGAGATCCACCCACAGCCCATGGGGATCCAGGGGGGATGCAAAGATCCACCCACAGCCCATGGGGATCCAGGGGGGATGCAGAGATCCACCCTCAGCCCATGGGAAAGTGCCCACACCAGAGCAGGTGGATGCCTGGAGGAGGCTGTGACCCTGTGGGAAACCCATGGAGAGGGGACCCTGCTTCCAGGCCAGAGCAGCCTGTCCTTGGAGGACTGCAGCCTGTGGAAGGGTGACCCACACTGCTGCAGTTTAGGAGCACTGTGTGCCTGTGGGAGGGAATCATGTTGCAGCAGTCGCAGGGAGCTATTGCCTGTGGGATGCACTGCCACTGGAGAAGTTCATGGAGAACTGTCTCCTATGGGAGAGATCCCTCAGTGCAGCAGTGAAGGACTCCTCTCCCTGAGCAGTGGGGAAAGCCACAGGTGATGAACTGACCATAACCCCCATTCCCTGTCTCCTTCCACCACTGGGTAGGAGGTAGAGCTGAAAGGAGGAAGCAGGAGGGAAAGGTGGTTTTAAGGTCTTATTTTACTTCTCATTTCCTGCTCTGATTTTGTTAGCAATAAACTCAGCTCATTTCTTGAAGTTGAGCCTGTTTTCCTGTGATGGTATTTGATGAGCAATCTCTCCCAGTCCTTATCTCACTCAACCCATGAACCCTTCATTAAATTTTCTCTCCTCTCTCCAGCTGTACAGAGGAGTGAGTGAGTAGCTTTCATTGGTGCCTGGCATCTGACCAGTGTCAACCCTCAACAGGGGACCAGCATTTCAGCCTGGGGCATGTCAGTATGAGAGCATGTCAGCTCACTGCAGTCAGCTCCTCCAGGCGCTGCCTGTGCTCACGGAATGCTGCTGCCCTGATGGGCAAAGCAGGCAGCTCATTGCCTGGAGTCTGCAGGCCCACCTGGAGCAAGGAAATTTCTCACCTCTCCAGCTCTATCTCATCCCCTGTGAAGCCCTGGAGACTACCATTTGTGTCATTTCAACCTCCTCTGTTTAAAAATGCACTCTGAAGTCTGAGCTTTCCTCATGCTACAGCTTTCTCAAATTCCCTTGTTATTATTATTATGCTACTCATCCCTCAGCACAGCCATGAGATCTCTGACTCCTGTCACTCTCCACCTTCAGTCTGGAGCAGCTGCAGTGACAGCTCTCAGGCTGACCATGATGTTTGGAAAGAGAGAGTGAGGTTATACCATAAATAAGATGGTTAAATACAAACTACCATTGAAGAAGCTTGCTGCTTTGGCTTAATTGTATTAGTTGTGTCTTTAATTGATATTTATGTGTCTCTGACTAGCCCAGCAGGATTAGGAAGGATGAAGAGAAGGCAGACACGGGCACAGAACCAATAATGTACTGTTGTGTTGTGCTAATGGTGTTCTATTTATGATCATGTGAAGCCTAAATTACATTCCATTAAAATAAATAGAGATTTTCTTTTTTACTTTGTTATGTCAGAAACCAAGTGTAAGATTTATCTTTAATACAAAAATAACCTAATTGAGCTCAAGGAGCTGAGCCAAATCCTGTTGGTATTCACCCCCACACTCAAGCCCCTCTTTCTCCCCCACCCCCTGGGTCCTGTGGCTCCACTAAAGACTTTGCTGATTTGCAACAAGATGAGAGGAGAATTTACATCCTACATATTTTTTCAAGCCATGCACAGGAACTGTAATGCAGCAGTGCAGAGGCACTCCAGCTAATATACTAATTGGATGCAGATGTGCTCTGCCTCTTGGAAAAATAAGACCAACTGGATGATCAACAAGAGCCAAATGGGTAATTTCTCTTTAAACAAATTGGTTTTATTAACTTTAAAATGCCCATAATCCAACTAGTCTGGCAGACATTGGATACTACGAAACCACAAGCAGTATGTGATACCTGTTATTATCTCATACTACTTTTGGCTGCGATCTTGCCATTCTGAATAAAAAACTAACATGTAAGGCTGAAGTCTCTCTTAAATAAAGAGTAGCATGTGTGAGTACTGCCCCAGGAGATGGCCAGGAAATGAACTGTTTCAGGCTAAATCCTTTCCTTGCTCCTTGTTTTCTTCAGTAGGAATGCATTTGCATCCTCTGCCCACAGAAAGCCCAGTTCCCAGCCACCCTCTAAACAAAGAAGGATGATGTCAGTGGGAAGAAAACCATGTCAGCCTTGCTCTTAGTGGAGAGGAAGGGTTTTAGTGACAACTTTCAATGCTACTGACAATCCTATCAGCCACCAACACAGAGGGAGTAGCAAGGCTGGCATATTAAAAGTTAACATGGGGCTCTTTCATCTAAGAGATGCTTCTGTCAGAAAACAAATTCTTATTTAGCTCACACCTTTGATAGTGATGGGAGGAGTGTGATGTCAGTGCAAGTGGAGATCCTGCAAAGTTAAAAGGATCCACTGAGTATGAACCCTGTGCTGCTGCCTGACAGCTTCAACTTTCTGAGTGACAGAGGACCAAATGAAGGGCCAAGAGTTGCACACTTTATTGAATAATTTTCTTCCTTTGTAAATCAGCATATTTTTATTCCCTTCTGCCAGTTTTATTTCTGTGGAAAATAATCCATCCTGTAAAATGACTGTTATGACTCTATAGAAACATGAGCAAAAACAATGGGTATTGTCAATCCTCTTTGGAAATGAAATGTTTGGAAGAGCCAATAGTGTCAGTATCTGTAGAGCTTGGGCATCCATCTTCTTGAACCCTCTGGAATCACTTGACTTTTGAGTCCTGCTCTTTGGGAGATGACTAGCAGTCTGGGGGGGCAGCCAGAGATTTTAATTTCAGCATTAGGATTACCAGCTACTGAATGGCATCTAGGATTTACTGTGGAAGGTTTCTATTTTCCTGGTCAATTTAAAGCAGGTTTTTTTTCAAAAGACAGGCATAATTCAGCAAATGAATACAGTGCCATTGAAGCCCAGCTACAGTATCAATATCAATAAAACCTAGATGTGCACGTTAGCCTTGGAGAACAATGTAAAATAGTAACAATGGCCTGAGAAAACAATAAAATTATAGGAAAAGGAAAAAAGGAGCTAAGCTATAATAGAATAGAGAAACCATAGAGATCAGCTGAAAGCAGCAGAAAAAAGCCTCAAAACTTTGGTGTTTCCTGTTACTGATTTGAGTGAATTTAAAAGTACCTGTCTTACAAGGATAGCCTTGCACCAGAACAGTGGGGTATGAATAGCAGATTTGAATAATTACCTTTGAGATGATTGCCAGTTCAGATTATTTGAGATTGCAATCACTTCAGATGCAGCTTCTTTTATTTTTAATTTTAGAAATGTGATAAATTAGAACTACGAGAAGAGTAAATAAGAATCTAGTGAGACTGAACTGAAAGATCTTTGCCCACTTTAGTTTTAATGATGGAACAAGGGGCAGTCAGAGCCAGGTTGGGATGCTCAGGTCACATGAGATTCAGGAGCAGACACTGTCCTCCTTTAAGAGGAATTACAATTATAGGCTCCAGCCATGCCATGAATCTGTATGCTCTATGCCAGGAGGTAGTGGCAGGGACCCAGACTTACCCTTCTGGTAAATCCACTTGTGTTAAAAAATGCAATTTTCAAGGATTTTGACTAGAAACTGACCAGTTCCTTAAAACCAGTTCCTTCAATTAAGTTACTTAATTTACCTAATGATTGATTGCAGCATTCAAATATAAATGTCTTGAAAATATGACTTGCAAACAAAGATAACTCCAATGCAGCTCTGTAAATTTGAGAATGACCGTGAAGAAAAGTAAAAATGCTCCTGTTAATAAATTTTGAGAAATATATTTAAATCAGTTCTTTTCAAACTCCTCTATTAACAATAAAAAAAAAAATGCATGCAATTAGCTCATTAGTAATTCACAGGTCATGTCAGGTTTCCCAAATAACCTTTTTATCTGCCTGGTGTCAGTGTTTTTTCTCCGTGGGTCAGAGCAGGGTGCCGTGGCAGTGATAAGGAAAGACCAGGAATGCTTTGGGTGCATACACATGGCTAGGAAAGTTTTATGGTTTTATTTCTTTAATGGTAGACATACCTTGGAAACAGCTGCAAGATTCCTATTTTAGGTTTCATTTTCCAAAGCTGTGCAGCAGTTATTTTGGCATCTATCACATCTGGCCTTTAATCGTGTTCTCACTGCTCCACAGTGTTTGACAGACGATAGAGCTCTTGCATTCACAGGATCACTGACAGGATCAAACCCCAGAAACATTTCTTTTGGAAGGGACTTCTGGAGGTCACCTTAACCAGCTTTCTTCTCTAAGCCAGCCTAACTTCAGAATTAAAATCCAGTTAAACCTTTACCTTTTAGAAAAGGTGATTTTTAATTTTCTTTTTTAGTCTTGCAGTTTTACACTCCAGTTGGTGATTCCCTGATTTTCTCTTCTCAGTAATGTTGTGTACCTTCATCATCATCAAATATGTGTCAGTGTGAGGGACACTGTCTTTCAAATCACTGTGGGAAACAGCTATAGTTCACCTATCATGGCTTTGCAGGCAGTCAATTATTAACTTTTTTTTTTTTGTTTTAAAATTTATAGCATTGTCCATAGTTACATATATGGCTTTAGCCTAAATAAAGTTCTACTCTCATTTGGCATAATAATGAAAATTCTGTTATAGAGTCCTTTTAAAATTATTATGGCAGATTCAAATTAGACCTAGATTCAGCTACAGAATCCATATCAAATGAGATACTGATACTCCAAGATCCTCAGGAGAAACACTTCAAACTTGTAAGGCAGGATTTGTTTTTGTAGATTTTGTTCACACCCTTGTAATCCAAAGACTGACGTGATTAAATTCCAGTCTTCTTGGAGGACTTTGCTTCTCAGATGGTAATACCTTATGTATTACCTGATTTTCAGTTCTGTTTTTAAAGGTTAATTTTTCCACTCTTTTTATTCACTACTCTGTGCAATTTTTGTTTATCTTTCAAAAGTCTCCTCTGGTAGTATCTTATGAACTTTTATACAATTCTGACATTCTGGGCTCTGGCTACTCAAAGGCTTTGTTTCTGTCCTGGTTATATTTGTCAGTGGCTCAGAGGTATAATCACTAACAATGTAGTGAAATGATTTGCAATCACATAGCTATTGTCCCAGATTTGGATCAACTTTCAGAAAAACCTGCTCTGTAAAGGATCACCATGACATATGTGAATAGCCTGCATCTCAATTTCATAGAAAGTATCAGAATAGCTTTCTATAACAGGAAGAGCTGTATGGCAAAGCAGGCAACTGGTGTGTATAAACACATAAGCCACTGTCCTGCTGGGCTCTGAAAAGCCAGATGGTTTTATTACTCTTGCCACTTGCTGGAGGAGCCGTCAGTTCTGCCAGTATTTGGGTAATAGCTCTGCCCTGGGGTCTGTCAGAGCTATGCACATCCATCTGGCAGAAGGTTCAGGGCTGCACGAGCCTCCTGCACAGAGAGCGGCGCGCTCTGATGCCAAAATCAGGCACTGCCAGAGCCTGGACCTGGTCTGTGCACACCATCACCAGAACCCACCAAACTGTGCGTGCCCACCCATCCCCTCTGCAGGCTGCCCATCCTGAGAGCTGCTGAGGCACAGCCTGAGATGTACACGGAAACACTAAGCCCCTGAATGAAGAGACAGCAGCTACCAACTCGTTTTGTTTGGAGGAATGTTCAACTACGGTGTACTTGTGTAATGTGCATTGCAGTAACTCAAAATACAGACAAATAAAATGCAAGGCTAGCTTAAGATTCTTGGGAAAGAAAAATCATTGTCAGCCCTGAAAAGTTTCTAATATTAATTAATTTGTAGGGTCTGTGGAATATAAGATGTTAATGGGAAGTTAAAGTTAGCTGCACAACAGTGGGGGCTGGTGGAAAGAACAGAATTATGAAATCAGCACACTTTTATAGATAGATATAATATCTAAACACATGTCCCTATAAATAATAATGGCATTTAAAACCAGTTAGTATGCTGTAATAAAATGAAACAATAGCAGCTGTTATAAAACTTTTCATTTTCTGAAACATCAGAAGTTAGAAATTAAAACAGGAGAAGTTACCCACAGTTTAATTGCTGGAGAAAGCACAAACAAAATGCAGTTTGAACAATGATCAGTCTCTGAGGGGTACTCTCATCAATGCCACTATGACCCTTCTAATCTTTCTTAAAAACTTCAAAAGCATCTGTACAGGGCCCAGTCTGAGGGACCTCGCCGCTAACATATCTTTGAGTATATGGGTCAAAGAGTCATGGATTCAGTCAGCCAGTCACCATCTGATTTTTTTTTTTAATCTAGCCTGCGCCATTTGACTGGTAACTGAATATGAGTAGTTTTTATCAACAGATAATTTCATTATTTGTGTCATAAGGCCATCTTTTCAAAATCTCTCAAGAACTGTAGAAATACAGATCAAGCTGCCCTATGACAAATACTAAGCCACAACTCCCTATAATTGTACCAAAGCACTTTATTAAAAAATAACCAAACAAACCTTAAGGTGATGCAACAAGTGAAACTAAATTAAAACATGTAATCTAGAATCACCATGGTTTTGCTTGAAAATGAGAAATGGAAATACAGTCAGCTAGTACTCTTCTTTCGAAGTATTTCTCAGACATTGAGATAGTATCAGCAAAGGCATCCTGTGTGGAGGTAAATGATCTCTACTGTCTTTTAAATTTTCAGCTTCATTAAAAAAAAAAAAAAGACTGAGAAAAAAGAGCAGTCAAAGCATGTATTTTCATATTGTACAATTATGCCGTATTAAAGGACAGGTTATGTTGAAACTGTCACTCTGGTATCTTTTGGTACAGACATGTACAGCATTGAGACTGACACAACCCGAGGCAGTCATTTAATGACTGACACTCACTGTCTCCTCAATGCAGACACTTTCTGCTTTACTGATACTTTTCTTTAAAGAAGTGAGAAAAGAGCATGCCAATGGCTGGCATTTTTCACAAATGTAAACTTTCCTCCTTTATATTCTTTTCAGAGGATGATGCACTTGGCTGCTCCTGGAAAATTTGTGAATCATGGTTTCCAAGGTCTTTGTCATGGTTCCTATTGTAAAAACATTTAGATGGACAATTGGCAATAATTTATGCAAAGGATTTAGCCACTTTTTCTATCTTAGAAGTTAACTTCTAGACAACTGTGAGAATTACGAATTTGCTCTCTCTCCACTGCTGCTTAACTCTTGAAGTGAGTAAACAGTAGTCTGAAGGTGGTTTAATATTCCTTGTTGTAGAAATATTAGACCTTGGTGCAATAATAAATCTTGGTGCAAATATTCCTTGCTGTAGGCTTTGTCCCCTGGCTGCTCTACCTAGGCAGCTGCTGCCAACCTTTGTGTGCACCACTGCACATGTGTGAGCACACTGTCCCAGGTGGTCACTTCACAATGTACATGAACAAATAAACTGTGGTTTTGTGGGTGTTAATTCCAACTTCAGAGATTACAAAGGTTCCTGGATGGCCCTTCATTGTTCCAGGGAAAGAGTGAGAAAGTATAATGGAAAAACAAAACTGGTAGAAATAAAGAGAGCATGTTGAAAAATTTAAGTGTTTCCTTTTCTTCCTCTGCATAAGGAATGTCCTTATACTGGCCATATGCATATCCAGGCTTAAAAATAGCTGAAGTCTTTCCCGACTGAGAGGGAGAAGGGTATAAACCATATGTATTGGCTGTCCAATAGACTTACAGCTACATGTGAATATACTTGTGTGGTCCTGGCTGTGGCTGATGTCATCGTGTGTCTGTACAGATGCTTGCCAGGTACTCTGGAAACAAATCCATTCCCTGCTGTACTAATAGCACTATCCTTCCTGCACAGAGCCCCAGCCAGCTTTGAAGAGCTTGGAAGGGGTTTTTAAGGGAAGTCTATTGATGATTTCAGTGAATAAGTGATGTGCACACTGCAAAGCTATTTATTTATGAATAATGTACATAATGTCCTTTTCACTCTTATAATAGGAACAATATTTGAAAGCTCACTTTTCTTCTGAGATTTCTTTCCAGCTACTTCACTACCCAAAATCTTCCTCCCTTGATTTTCTCTCAGGAGCATGCCCCAAGAGCTTTCTAGCTGGCTTTTTGGATTATTCCACCTAGATGGTCTCTGGATGCTGTCCTACCTCCACCACTATTATTCTGCCCTGTGCTTCTGGAGACAACCTATGGAAAGTTAATCTATTCACAGAGCAGTGGGTGGTTTGGCCAGTCCCCTCCATGTTCCGTGGCCATATTTAGGGCATGGACTCCTCTGTTTAATCCATTTTACTTACAAGAGTATGCTTAACTACACCTTTTTCTTCCCTGAATGAAATTTTGTTCTCTTCAATTTCAAGATTTCATCCAGTTTGTGTTTTAACAAGAAAGAAAAGGAAAAAATAAAAGCTGAAATACTTCTCTAAGCATGAATTTTCCCTCTGGGAGGATGAAGGGGACAGTTTTCATGGGGATACCACTAACACATATAAGCTGTACCAACACTGGCATAGTGATGCCATAAAACTATATCAAACCGCTAAATAGAAACACATTTGGGATTGTTAGACAAGATGAAAAATAAAAAAGCCAAAAAAAAATTAAAAAAAACCAAAAAACAAAAACAAAAACAAAACAAAACAAAACAAACCCAAAAAACCCCTAAGATAGCAGTGACTGAGAAAAGATAATCAAATACAGGGGATTTTGCAGCTCCAGAGAACTGAAGAGGACTGCTTACCTGTGGGTGGAGAGCTTCAGGTTTGGTTCAATCCATTGGTTTTGTCTGTTTTTAGTGAATTATGAGATGCTGCTGATAGAACTACTGCCCAAATGCTAGTTTTTCTACCGCCTGTTTCAGATTCTGTAAGAGGGGTGTTTGGGTTTTTTTAATAGTGAAGATAGAAATTAGTGGAAGTTTTTCATATAAGCTGAGCTGCAATGCTACTGCTGAGTGCTTCTGTATTGGAATATTTTTTCAGACTAAAATTTTCTTACAAAAAGGTTTTGTTAGTTTATCTTGCTCATTTCAGAAGACATCTTTTTTTTTGCCAGAATTCATCTATCCATCCCTCTATCTGTCTATCTATCTATCTCTCTATCATCTATCTACCTAACTAACGGACTTTCCATCCCAGAGAAAATAGTAGTGTTTTATTATTCATTAAAACTGGTGTTTTTTTCCTAGCTGTGGACAAAAAAATTGATACTTTAGAAAAAGTTTTCCCATTTCCCACATCAAAAAGATGCATGCAGCTACTAACTATGTACAATATTTCCCAAACATGTTTCATTTGTTTCCTTCCACATTCTTCCTATGCATATTTTTAATAAGTTTTGCCTGCACAATTTTGTGTGGTACATTTGTTATCCCCACCTTATCATAAAGTTTCCAATACATATCAATATTTTGAACTCCACTCAGTAAAGCAGAACAATCAATTACAGAGTAACATAAAAAAAAAGAGAAAAAGAAAAAAAACCTGGAAATGAATCAAAATATGCCTCTGAAACTGAAGAGCCTAAGGCAAGAAGAGTGTAAAGAGGTTTAATTTGGTCCCTCATGAAATAGACCATTCCTCTGTAAGAAATAACATCAGACCAGAAATGAGCACAAGTATATAAAGTCCTGAAATTCCAGAAAAAGATTGATTCTTACCACTATCCATAAGCCCCCTCTGAGAGTGTTTCTCTGCACTTTGTTGTGCTGGACTACTTGCAATCCCCAGTAAAGGAACTCAGTCAGGACTGACAATGTTTTTTCTGTACTTTGCTCATACTTGCTGTGAAGTGAGAGATGTTATTTTATCTTACAGTCCAAATCAGGAAATACAATGTTTCTGTTTATAATTTGCTCTTTTTTTTTTTTTTCTTAGAAAACTTTGAGCGGGGAAAGGTTGGACGGGTTAGGTGATAGGGAGCATCTTGGCTTGGTGCACTTCTGTCTTTGTTAAAATGAAGACTTCATAGACAGAGGTATTAAGTGCACCCTCAGCAGATTTGCAGATGACACCAAGCTGTGCTGCAGTGACCCTCCTGAAGTACAGGATGGCACCCAGAGGGTCCTGGACAAGCTGGAGAAGTGGCCCCTGGGTATCTCATGAGGTTTAACAAAACCAAGTGCAAGGTGCTGCACCTGGGTCAGGGCAACCCCCGGTACCAAGACAGGCTG
>JANRGV010000062.1:94632937-94667651 GCA_024734035.1 Alethe castanea
ACAGGAAGGACATGGAGCTGCTGGAGCATGTCCAGAGGAGGCCACCAAGATGATCAGAGGGAAAGAGCACCTCTGCTACAAAGAAAGGCATATTAGGAAAAAAATTCTTCTTTGTGAGAGTGGTGAGGCACTGGAAAAGTTGCCAAGTGAAATTGTGGATGTCCCACCCCTGAAGTTGTCCAAGGATCTGTTGGATGGACTCTGAGTAACCTGGTCTAGTGAAAAGTGTTTGGAACGAGATGATCTTTAAAGTTCTTCCCAATCCAAAGCAATTCCATGATTCCATGATTCTGTCTGTGATTCTATGATGACTTTGTGCTGGTGTGGTCAGCCTTAGAAAACTGGTATGATGTTTATTAGACCTTTGGCTTATAGTTTAAAAAAGAAACAACAAAAGGAGAAAAAAAACCCCAGCATAGCAATAACATAAAAAAATTGACAGAAAAATGATGACATAAAAAAAGAAAATCTGCTGGGACAGGGCAGAAAAGAAGAGTGAGGGCATACATGGTAATAAGAAATTTAAACTTTCTTTAGCTGGGCTTTACCCAGAACATTTCCTTGGATGACCAGGATTGCTGTAATACTTAGTATTTAGGGATGCAATCAGTCCATATGGCTCATCTTCATTAATTCATCTGTCTAGCTTTGATACCTTGTAATATTTTTATCCTCTAAGTATTCACATGTCTATTTTTTTCCCCCAGTATGTTCCTGAATAAAGCATGTACTGTTCCTTTTGGTACTAAGAGATTAGAGAGTGCAGAAAAAAAGTGAACTCCCTTGGCATATGCTTATTTGATTCATCTAAGTTTGTGCATTCCATAAATCATTCAGAGAAAAGATATTAGTGGATCAACAACAGCTCTGGTTCATCAGGTCATATTAGCAATCTTGGACCATTATGTTGTTGGGGTGCCAAAGTAGAATGCAGAGAGTGAATTTACAATGCATATTTCAGAATAATCCCTCTGTACACAGTGTCAAGGTTCATTTGTGAGATACTCCTATAAAATATAATTGTCAATGCAGCCCCATCCTGAGAGTAAGTGATGAAATCTGGGACCGTTTTTTAAATGCACGATTTTCCTGTCATCCCTCTTCTCACAGCTCTGAAGATGATTGCAATCAGGAGCTACATATAGGCAGACATTTTCTGTATTATCTGTTCACTTCCCCCATGCTTTCAAAGTGCTCCAGGATGATTTTTGCTGAAGATTTTCCAATCACCTTTTTCTTCCTTTTACTGGTCTGTGTAGAAAATATCTATAATGGGGTGCAATTGAGAGATTCTGATTGTCCCTCCTTTCAGTTGCCTAGGAAACAGACTTGTGGATATCCAGCTTTTCCCTTCATTACTGAAGATGCCATTTACACTTGATTTCCTCCTATGTCTCCTTTGCCATGCATACTGGTGAAAAGGAAGGGACACAATAATCCCTGTTCTATCATTTGGTTTGCCATTTTAAGGTGTTATTTGTTTGCAGAATATTCAGGTTGTAAAGTCTGAATGCATTGTTCATGACAGATAGCTATGTCAGACAGCTGAAGAGATCACAAAAGAAATTCCTTTCCTTTTTTTTTTCTTTTTTTTTTAATCTTCTGCTTATTGTGAGTCAAATGCAAATCTGGTTAGATTCCCTCAAATACTCAAATCTAGTTATACCTGTGAAATATTATCATTGTAATAATTATTTTATAGATGTATAACTGACAGCCTATTTGCGTCCTTTTACTCACTTAAATGTCTTCTTATGTCCACTGAAGTGGAGGAAAATATTAATTTTGCAGCTGGGACATGGCATACCCCATTGAGAATGGATCTAAATCAGTCTGAGCACTTTAACCCTAAAAAGTTCAAATTTGACATCTTGCTTTGAAAAGGTGTAAATGGTGACTCAATCTACCATTTAAGTGCAGCATAAATTTATTCTCAGTATAAGAAAATATATTTATCATTAAGAACTCCAGGTATTCATTTGGACCTGTTTTTCTCCTCTCTGCTTCCTTTTCTTTATTCTTTTCCTTTGTTCTCATTATTTTGGCTCCTTCTATTTCCTCTCTTCCTCTCATCCATCACTTTTATCTTTTTCATCTTCTTCCCGTTATCTGTTCCCTCTTAATATTTACTCTTTGTCTGTTGAAACAGTTTTTCTTTTACAGAGTCTTCCTAGGCCCACCTCCCTTTTCTTCACCTCCCAGGAAGCATCCCTCTTTTGAGAAATAGGCCCATATTTAGTTTCAAAGTCATCTCCTCCCTATTTTGGTTTCAATATTATTTATACCAATAATAAGGAGTACTGAAGGGATGGGTAGCAGCAGAGAAGGTTGTTTATAGCCTGGAGAGGAACAGAAAAGCACTAGACATTTCCTTACTCTACCAGTTTCTCTTCATGTACATCCTTTACTTTGCCTCCCCAAGTTTTGGATAGATCATCCCAGGACCACCAAGGTGTGCCTGCCCCCCAGGAGCCTTTCTCTGTTACATATCTCCTTCCTTGCCTAATTCTCTTTTCTGCCTACTCCTCCTCCCTGTTACAGCCCACTCAGTGCACTTTTCTCTGCCTCTTTCTGCCTCCATGTTCCTCAAATTGTTCTTTACTCTGATAACATCTCTGTCCTCCTGACCCCAGGATGACCGAGAAGTCACCCTGGATCTGTTTTGTTTTGTTTTATGGTATTTATCTTAGTGGTGTTTTTCCCTTTCCTTTCCTGTCCTTACAGTCTCCTTTTCCCCTATTTCTCATCTTTAAGCAGCTTGACCTGCCTCGTTTTAGCATAATCAGCTACCCCAAGCTGCAGCAAAGCAGGTAGAGTTGGACAGAAGTCAAACATTAGGAAAAAAAAAAGGCAAACAGCAAAGACGAAACCTGTCATTTACATGAAGAGGACTGGCCCACAGTTCCGAGAGAGAAAAGAAATGAAATGCAGTGCTTGCTGAAGGACAACAGTGAGGATGATCTCCTCTTTATTCTCTGGCCTCCGGTCTGCACTTCCTGCTATAGTTCCACAAAGAAAAGGCACCTCAGGTGTTACTGCATCCTCATCACTGCCTGAGGGAGCCAGGACAGCAGACTTGGAGAAGGTCAGTGAAATGATGATCAGAAATTACGGCAAATTTCTCTCTGGACACACTAATGGAAGTGGGAGAGGACATGCTGCTGGGTGTATTTTGTGTTCTTACACTTAATCTGCAAGCACTGCTTTGTTTTGCAGATGCTGAGATGGTAGAAGGAGGTGGAGAGGGATGAACATTAATTTGTTGACATTAATTATCAGCTGAAACTGACAGGATTTTTTTTTTTTATTAAATGTTTTCCTGTTTTCATCAGAAAATGCTAATGGGAGAGAAAACCCAGAGGTTTTCATAGGAATATACCCATTTCTAACACATTTTGTTTGGGAATGCTTTTCTAGTCTAGATGAGGAGTTCTGTCCAAAACCCTCAGAATGGACATCCTGTCCCAATATAATCACTATTTTGGTAAGACACTTCAGAGGAAATTGTTTCAACTCTCTTTTTTTCTATTGAGATATTGATTTAAATCTGTATATTAAATAACTCTGATGGATGCCTCTGTCACAACAAACCTGAATTTTCTTTATTGAGGTAAAAGTACTCATTTTCATACTGGACCTTGATTTTACATCAGTCAGGATTTAAGATTTACTTTTTATCTTGCTAAGTTTCAGGGGATGAGGAAAACTTCATTATTATACAGATATGTCCTGAAAGGCATAATTCAGAAACCTGATGCAAATCTGTCCTCTCTTCCTCTTCCACCCACAGCACTCCAAGGCATCTTTGGCTCTGAGTCCCTCGGGCTCCCCAGAACCTCCTCAGATCTCATAAGGGGGCAAAGAAAAGAGACACCAAATACATGAGAGGCAGCCTGAACAACCAGTTTTAAAGAAACACAGCTGAAATATCCAAGGATCAAGTAAAAATTAAGTCTTTTTAGTAACAACATTAAACATCTTGTTATATTTGTGCTATAATGATAATAATTAGAGAAGCTCCCTGCTATCCTCAGTGGCACTTTTTTCTTGAGTTGGGATGAATTAAAGAGCCAAACTGGAAGTGAGGTGTCTGATGGCATCCTTTTGCTAGTTGGAGTGGTCATGAGCAAAATACACATAATAAACCTCTGCTCTCTTGAATAATCCAGTGGGACTGACACTTGAAAAGATGTCTGTTTTCTTCAATAAAGGCTTGCAAACAAGTTGTTGTATAGAACTCAACTTGAAAGGGAATATAACAACACGTAAATATGCTTAAAATAACCAAACCTTATGCATTGCAACATATGAAATCCATGACCAAAACATTTGTGAGTGAGAAAAAAGGAAAAATCTCCTGTCCTTTCCTCTCTATTCCCCTTGATCAGGGGGATTTCTGGAGGATGGCAGGTTTGGTTGCAATGTTTGGTGGGTAGGGCACAAGCTGCCCACAGGAGCATCCGTGTGCGTGGCTCAGCCTGCTCCTGTGCTGGCCACCAGCAGAGCAGCTGGAAGGAGCTGGAAGGAAAAGCTCCTTCCACTTCCTCAGAAGCTCCTCACATGCATCTGTTCAAGGCTGCTCACAGCTGAGCACCACATTATTGTGCTGAATTTGGCTGTGGGGTTATTATTAACAAAATAGAAATAAATTGAGAACAGTATGGAAAACAGCTTGCAGTAGGAAGATTTATGACTTACATGTCTTGTGTGTACCCTGACTGCAGTCACGACCTAATTTCTCACCAAACATAAAAAAAGGTAAGAAGAAAAAACTCTAGTAAAGGAGATAAAGTGAAAGGCTAATACAAAACATACTAGGTAACATTTCTGTTCCCTTTGATGAATGCATTAGGGACTAATTTATCTACTTTGAAAATTCTAGAGATCTGTGTCTCTTATTGAATGAGCCTATGACATTAATATTTTGGTTTTGCTGTTCTTGCACTTCACAGGTTTTATGTTAAACCTTGACAGAATTCAATAAATCCAAATATAACCTTCCTTGATAGAATTCGATAAAGTAGGTATTTCCAAAAAGATTTGTACTGTTTCTCTGTCTTTTTGTGAAGAGTGAGAATGTTTTAGGTTTCCTCAAAAATGCCATACGTTGCCCTATAAAGCCTTCAATCGGGAAAGCCTCCATTCAGGAAAACATTTAACCATATGCTTGACTTTAACTTTAGGCATATGCTTAAAATCTAGCATGTGCTGAAATTCTTTCCCCAAAAGGAATGGATTTAAGCACTTGCTTATGCTTTTTCCTGGATCAGAGCCCTATAAGTTATACACCAGATCCTGCTGCCCTCACCTACAAAGTTGAACACAACTACTTGTATTTGGTATTTTTAAAGCAATTGCAGCTGTTAAGATGTTACTTCATCACTGAAAAAAAAAAGTAAGAATAAGAGACCAGAATTTCTAAGTATTATTGGAACTCTTAGCTCTCAGGAGAGACTAGCTCTTGTTACATATGAGGATTCTGCAGTTCTCCAGCATCATTTTGAGTAACATTTTCAGTGACTTACACAGTAAAACACAATATTTGACTTAATTTACCTTTGGATTTTGTGGTCAGTATGTAGGTATTTTAGCCATTGATGGCCTGATTTAAGATTCCTAAAATTAATTTAAGTTAGTTTGACAATTTTTTAAAAAATAGATTGACTTTCCTTATTTTGGATAGAAGGAATCATAGAATCATTTGAAAAGACCTCCAAGATCATCTAGTGCAACCTTTGACAGATCATCACTTTGTAAACTACACCATAGCAGTGAGTGCCACGCCATTTCTTGAACAGTTCCAGGGATTGTGACCCCAGTTCCCTGGGCAGTGCTTCCAGTGTTCGACCATTCAGTGCAGAAATTCTTCCTGATATCCACCCTGAACCTCCTGTGGCATAGCTTGAGGCCATTTTCTCTTGTCTTAGAAGTGGTTGCCCCAGACATGAGACCAACACCCACCTTGCTGCAACCTCCAAAAGTATTGAATTGATGAGAGGGCTTCCACAAAGGTTGATGCATTTCCCTCTATTCTTATTTATTTTTTTATTTTAGAAAGTGAGAAAAACTTAAAATAACAATAAGAGAAAAAATCCACTTTTTTTTCCCCCAGCCCATTCTCATATCCATTAATAATGACACAGGTTGTCATTATTAATGCTGAGTGAAACTCTGTTTGAAACAATACATCACTTTTATCCTTTGATTATTATCAGAGTTTAACAATTTCTGTTCATGTTTGCTAAACTTAAAAGAACACATTTTTAAAAAGGGATATCTGCAGGGGAGGGGGGAGGGAAGCAGGCAGGCACACAGATCCCTTTGTTTATGCATGGGATTTGGCTGTGCAGTTCCTGCACCAACCCAAGTAAGCATAAGAAGCAGAAGGTACTGACCAAAACACTTTCTTGGCTGCTGTTTCCTAGACGTCTGACACCCCAGCATTGAACATTATGATTAGACACTCTTGCATCCATTAAAAAAATATTTTGTAATTTGTACACTTGTTTTTATACAATTATGGTTATTTCACACAGCCTCTTTTCCTTGTTTCCTAGAGATCATTAAAACAGAGTTGAGTACCAATAATAATGTTGTAGGTATTCCAGACATTGAGACATGCCAGAACTACTAAGGGAAATAAATCACATTTTAGTATTCAATCTCCAGCAGCCTATGGCTCTGTCACTGTGGGCATATCTGCAGACACCACTGCACTCTGCTTAGAGCCCTCTTGGCAGAGAAACTCCAGCTGACAAGCTCTGAAATATAGCTGACACTCTGCATATGTGTGTACATGAGTGGGGAAATGAGGGTGCTCTGCTCTGCACAGAAGCAGTTTTGGGGTGCTGGTGGCAGCTCACCCCAGGAGCTTGCTAACCTGCCCTGAACCTGCCTCCTGACAGGGAGTCAATGCTCCCCCCTCACACAAATTCATAGCAGCTCTGCAGGTTTTCACAACAGCCCCTTGGCTGCTGATAATTGCTAGGAAGCGTTTCTGGCCACATGTTTTAATGTGAATCTCATGTAAGAAGTATTTGTAAGGATAATGTTGTGTTTTTTCCACATTTCAGGGCAGTGATGTGGACACTGTGTCCACCTTCTCTGAAAGAAAGTGCAATAACCTCCATGGACGAGGTGAACTGTGTTTTCACCAGATTCATCTGGTCTCTGGCTTGGACTGATGACCTTTCTGCTCAGGACCTCCTCACTGGGAGCCTCTGGACAAAGGGAAAAGGGAATTTGTGCTTGGAGACTCCTCTGAACTCTCTCTGAACTAACCCTGAACCCCATCCTGAACTAACTGGGGATTATTTCAACTATCCATATCTGATTTCCTTCAGATTTTTGGTACATTTGAGTTTTCAAGTGAATCCAGCTTTAAAAGTAAAGGACTGGATCCATTTCCTCTTTATTTATTATCTAAGCTCTCTAATCTTCTTTGTCTCCTCGCAGTTTGCATACACTGTATATGACATGACCTGTGTAGGGCGCTTGCTATTTTCAGTCCTGACTCAGTACTCCAGTCATTGGCTATTATTAATCTGCCTTTATCTTCTATTAGACATAACAATATAACATTGGAGAAAGTCAGTGAGAGGTCAGTGAGAGACCCTTAAAACAGCAGACCCTTTGAGAAAGCATAGGTTTAAAGTAATCTCATTTTGGTCTGTCTGAAAATTTTACTTAAGTTTTTAATTTCCTGTAGGAAAAAAATACACATAATAAAAATAACTCATGTGAAAGCAAAATTATTAATTAAACATTCATATTAATTACTCAGGTAAGTACGTAATTCCCTTGAATCTAAGGAATTAGGTGAATATTTAATTTTAGTCTGAAGTGCATTTCTAATCACTCCAGCCTGAGTCTGTGTAGGGAGCACAGAACATCTCACACAAGTGACCAAAACTCCACAAAATGGCCCAGGAAGATAATTCCATACTTGCTGGCCATTTGCAGTTAAAGATGTTGAGTGAACGGTAGCAAATAAGATTTACAGCATAAGTTAACAAACTAAAATATTTCACTTCATTTTATGAGACAATATAGAAATCACCAGAGATCTAGGATCTTATAAAAGACGTATTCAAAGCTAATGCATGCTCATCATTATAAAATAGAAATGTGTTTGTTTACACTTGGCTAAGATATACACCTGTGTAAATTAAGTGCTGGCCTCTTTATAATATCTCAGCATGATACAATCTACCAGCATAAAAATCTGTTAAAGATGACTACTTCTAAGACTTCATCTTCTTGACAAAAGTGCTAAAGCATTTTACTAGAAAGAATCTTAATAAAGACTGAAAGTAAAGGCAGAATTGCCAGACAGATGGAGGAATCATGCAGAGGAACAGGCAGCCAGCAATGGATAAGAACCTACATAGGGGGGTGTAAAGCTAATTTTAATCAACTTTATTCTTCTTGCCTTGTGAGTATTGGGTTTTTTCTTATGCTTTTTCAAAACAGTTTTGTGCTATCAAATGGGCAACTGGCAATTACACTCCCCATTCCTACTAGAAATAGCTGGAATGGTTATTGCTGTTGATATTATTCACAAAACAGTAGGGCTTGGAGTCAGCCAGGGACTCCCACTGTGTGAGGGACTATTCAGATGCGGAATAAAAAGATAGTTCTGTCTTAAAGCACCATCCTATTTCATTGTGTGGAGAGTGAATCTGTGTTCATACAATATCCCTCCCAGCCTGGAATGCTGGGATGGGAGATCTAAATCTGTGCTGATTTTTCCATAACAAGTAAGGATAAGAGACTGAAAGCTTTGCTGCAACAATAAGAGCCTTTGGCCCTGCCCTGCTTGTCTGGCTTGAAGTGCTCTGAGGGTCACATTTTGGAATCTCCCAAATTAGTACTTGTTAAAACTAGACATGCATGAGTAAGTAGTGGGCAGAGAGTTATGCAGGGCCAACACTGAGAGGCAGTTGCCCCTCAATCCTTGGATTGCACCCAGGCTGGAGAGAAATTCCTGCAAGCTCAAATTGTCTCCTCTGATAGGCACTAAAAAATATACTCTCTTTACCTAATAATGGGCAGGTATTTTTTACTGGATTTCACATGAGAGAAAAACATTCAGTGACAATGAGCCCTTCCATAGGGTCATACTAATTTTGATAATTTGGGAGAAGGAATGAGAAACAAATGAGCAGAAGGAAACCCCAGTAGAGAGTACTTCAGTAGGGTTTCAACTATACATTTCCAGAAAACCATTTCACTTGAGTCAGTCTAACTATGTTTTAAAATAATGACAACATTACTATGCCAAAGAATCTACTGTTTGATCATCTGAGATTTCTTTGTGTTGTTAACTAAACTCACCTAGACTAAAAATTAATTGTCTTTAAATACTAGGCATCTTCATCAAACTGATCTTTTAAACTCTAAAATTACTATATTGTTTTTCAGCCCCAAGATCTTCTCTGAGAGGAAGTACAAAGGAAAAAATGTTTTTAGCTGATAGCAAAAACTCTGAACACAAATCTTCAATGTTCAGGCTTCTTAGCTTTGGACAAGAGAACAGAATAAACCAAAATGTGCCATTAAAAGTTTAGCTTTTGCTTCTTTATAGAAACCCAACAAAATGTGGCAAATCATATATTTGAAATAATATACTTTTTATCAGCTAAGCATCCTGAGGGCTTATCCTCAGTAACAATGAATTATGAATAACTCATGCTTCCTAATATACTCTGGATCTCCATATTCAGCTCCTGCAAAGAAGCTGAGCTCTGCTCTTTCATCATCTGTGTTCCTTTTATTTCCTAAACCTGCAGTGCTGTACTCAGTGACAAGGCCTTATCCATGCACTCAGCCAGGGTACCCTGCCTTCTCCAAAGCCTTTCTTGGGCATCCATAGCTGTGCCTGGGAACAATCAGACAATGCTCAAATGCTAAATAAAGGGACAGAGCTAGGGCACAGCTGACAGAGCATGTCCTAGCACTTGGAGGAAGGGTACAGCTGCATTCCCAGATTATACTCTGCAGCTAGGAATGGCTGCCACCCCCTGACACAGTGGGCTCTCCAGGAAAATAGGTAGTTTAACATTGCTTGGCTCTCTAATGCCTTATTAGAAACGTAAAAGAATTCAGCAAGCCTTCCTTAATTTCAGGAGGAGAGTGAGACTGTGTCACTTCATCTGGTGCAGCTATGGGCATGTGGGGCCAGCAGTGTGCACTGTGCCTGCCTGCCCAAACCACAGTGAGCTGTGCTTTTGGTAGCCCTGCCCCAGCGTGTGTACAGGGCCTGTGCTTAGCCTGCTAAGCTAAGGGAGAGACATGGGAGATCAAGCAGGAGGCAGTTTACCCACAGGCTTCTTTTTTTTTCTACATATTCTCAGGAAGCAGAGGAGCCCAAAGTGGCCCCTGAATCCTTTTGGAAGTGCCAAACCTCCAGCTGTGCTTGCTTTCCATATTGTTGTTTAAAAGTAAATAATTACCATGTGAGAAAACCACAGTGGTGTTTGATTTTTATCCCACTCCCCTGCCATACTCCTGTCCCTCCTCCCTCCCTTTCTTCTCCTGCTCAACCTCCAGCCCCACTGCCCCCTCCTCCCCAGTCCCCACATGTGGTCTAATTTGTCTTGTGCAGCAAAAGTGCAGCTTGAAACTCAGCAAGCACAACCCCACCAGGTCACAAAGTTCTTGTTGTGGTGCTTTGCAGGTTTCTATTTCACAAGTGCCAGGAGCAGCGCCCGCGCAGGCACCAAGGGATCCCCATCCCTCCCATCCCATTCCTCAGCCAGGCAGCTCCAGCAGCCACTGCCCTTCCCAGGCAGCAGCCAGTGCTGCTTCTTGGAGCCATCCCCAGAGTGAGCTCCACAGCTCCAGCGTCCTTCAGACTGAAGAATGAAGGAAGCCCTACACCACAGTGCAAGGTTTGTTGGTGTTTTCTCATTGTCTGGTTTCCAGCTGGTGAGCTCAGGAGCCATAAGTCATTTAGCTGCACCAGCAGGAGCAAAAGATGAACTGATTTAGCCCACTTCTCAATGCTGGTGTTATTTAGTATAGGCATTCCTTAAAAATGTCATCTGACCATGTTAAATGAAAAAAAGAAAACAGACCTGGCCATTCAGACATAATTCCAGCACTGTAATGTATTGGGAACTTCGACTCCCACTGAGGAAAAGAGCTGCAACTGCAGTTTTTCCTTACAAGCAACAAAAACAATAAACTTCTATTTGACTAGTGACTACGATACTTCTTTGTATTATTCTTATTCTGCTACTGCAAGTATCTTCTGGGAAGTACAGGCAGCTCAATCCCTTGAGGCCAGCATCTCCCAGGACGTACTCAGTAACCTACCATAATCACCTATACTACTTACTGTATTTGTAAATGGGATTTGGCACCTTTGCCTTCTGTCTTCAACTACATCCTAACACTCTGAAAACACTGATTAAATTGCTCACCTAATAATTTTCAGGATCAGAACAACATTTTGAAAAACACACACTGCAATTTGATCTTGTTGTATTATATAAACTCATTTGAAAGCCTGTTTCAGCAAATCATTTAACCCCTTGCTGAAGTACCATTGAGTGACTTCACAAATAAATATTTTTTGCATATAATATTTGCTCTATGGCATTATCATGTAACTTTCTGAAAGAAAAGTGGATTAGCTTCAATTGTTCTTACGATTTATTATTTGTTGAGTGCTGACAGTACACTTCAATGGAACTTGAGGAAGTGCTTAAAGTTAAGCACATTTTCAAGTACATTGCTGATCTAGGGCCAAAAAGTGAATCTGAAACCTTCTTTGTTGGAAAGCAAAGACATGACACCAAGGAAAAACATTCTTTAATTTTCCCTTAAGCAGGAAACACTGGTTAACCATGTGGGTCTGTTTTACAGATAAAAGACTTGACTGTAAACCATTTATCATTTTGATACTCCAGTGCCAAAGAAAAAGTGTATCAACTGTTCATATAATAAGTTAAATGCAAATTTAGGAATGTGGCCAACAGGACACACTTATCTTCCCAGAGAGGGATGAAAGCATAGAATGTAAATACACCACCTGGGGCTTGCAACCCCCATCCAAGCCTGGTGCCATGTCCTCTTGGAGGGCTCTGCATGCTCTCAGAATATTTGCCCTGTACAGACACACAAGGATATGGTCATCTACCAGTAAATTAAACACCAAAGAACAGCTTCAAAAAGTAGCAGTTTCCTCTTTGCTAAACTGTTGTTAGTAGTGTGAACACACACCAAATACCATTAGCACAGGAGAGCACTGGGGAGCTCCAAACTGTTGTAGGTGGAATGTCTTTGCTATTGCTGTGTAAAGTAGTTCTTAATGCTCCATCTAGCTAGTGTGACTGCTCAGCACCTGCTAGGTGCTAGCCCCTAAATTAATTAGTCTGGGATTGTATACTTGTCTTTTTTATTACATGTGATAACAGACACAATAGAACCTTGTCTGTGACTGTAGCCAAGAGGCTCAATAGGAACAACAACAACAATTATGCTTATATGTTGCCTGAACACAATTCTGAAACATCTGTGGCTTGTCATTATTATCATCCAGAAGCTATAGCCTAAGTTAGACTTTTTTTGGAGGCAATACAAGGAAACTCACAATGGCTCCCGAAAACTCTCTTGGAATGTAATAATATAAATGAGGAGGAAATATTCTGTGGGGGAAAAAGTGCTTAAGGCAACAGTAATTATATTGCCAAATATAGCATATAGAATCTGCAGAGTGAGAATTTCACATAACAAGGGAAATGTAAAGTCATACTTGGGGTGTAACTAAATTGTAATAGAATGGCTGGGGGGAGCATTATTTGAGGGAGTTAATATTTAATCCCTGAGTAGCCAAGGAAGCACGAGAGAGGCTGTTTTCAAAATTGTATTTTCTTTATTTGCGCAGGAAACTATCAGCATGTATTTGGGTGTTGAAAAATCATAAATGAGAATCTATTAAAAACTCTACAGAGCATACCTAATATAACACGGTCCTTATCTCTCTTTTCCCATTTTTCTCATATTCCTAAACTGGTAATATAGAATCAAAAGCTCTGGTTTTGGAGAGATTTTTCTGGGCAAAACCAGGCAGGGCTTTCTATTTGTTGAAAGGTCAGTCCTGTCTCCACTACAGTGTGCTGCTGAGGAAGGGATTTGTAGGAGTCCTCTCCTCTGCCAGCCAGCTGAACAGGGCTCCTCTCTCCCTGTTGTTCTCATTCAGTCTGAGTGTTGAACCACGGCACCAAACAGAAACCTCCTCCACTCCAGCAAGAAATTTGCATCTTTTTCATCTCCCTGACTGCTGCTACTGCCCTTGGTACCTCCCTTCCCCCCTTTTCTCATTAAAAACACATTTATTCTAGCTCTAGCTGTGATAGTCTTTCTTCTCAGGTATTTCAACTCTAAGAATCATCTGTTTGTGAGCATGTTTCAGACACCCCACTCTTCAGCTGCAATGCCCATGGTGTCTATGGCATCCCACAAATTGTCTCTTTCCTATCCCAGGTCAAAATGGGGACAAGTAGCATGAACCTGTGCTCACACAAGCAAGCCATGGCACTGAGCCAAGGCCTGTTGAAGTTATGAAGGCTTCTCCAATGCCTCTAACATTTTTGAATCATAAAACATGCATAAATATTTTTAAACATCGATAAACATAAGACATGTTTACTGTTTCTCTACATTTGGTAGGGATTTTTGTGTGTGCATTTCACAAAAAAGGAGCTTGTGGAAGAAAAAGAAGATTATGACTTTATAAACTAGGGAAAGGAAGTTTTTCTATGCATCAAGAAAATCCAGAAACCTTTTCTGACACAATCAGATGCTGACAAAAACACCATCATAGAGACAACTGGAGACTCTGAAAGGAGGAACTTTTTAGCAGTTGAAGCTATTCTAAATTCCAGTTTCCTTCATCACATTTTCACTTTGAGAATTGTTGTGAAACTTGCACATATCAAATGAAAATTTTCAAATTTTGGAGGCCATATAGAGACAGAAAACATTTGTTTCTTCTCTTAGAGAAAATATAGGTCTTACCCAGCAGAGGAGTAGATGTATAACAGCAAGCAAACATTTCTTTCCTGTTTTGATAATTATTTTTGATTGTTTATTCCTGGGCTGTTTTGACAGGTTTATATTTAAAACAGGTTAGAAATCTCCCTCTGCTGAAAGACGTGGGCAAACTGGCACTTCACCAGGCAAGTGGCTGAGTCATCATCTCTGGAAGAGTTTAAAAGTGATGCAGATGTGGCACTTGGGGACATGGCGTGGCCTTCGTGGGCTACATCAGCTGAGTGGCAAGGTGGTGACCACTGTCAAAAAGGAGGTGCTTTTACACAAGTGATCTGCATTGTGAGAGTGTGGATGGAGGAGATAATTCAAACACATATCACACTACGCAACAAGATAGTCCTTCTATGTCATTTTGCCTTTTAAAAGGCAACTTTTTAAATGGAAATATTTTAAAAGAAGATTATTCCACATATTTACAACATATAATGGGAACAGGAGCATCTACAAACTATAACTTTAAATTCAAAACAGAAGTTCCTGGCTAAAAAGAAAATCAAAATTTTGAATTCAAAATCAGATTTTAAATCAAGAAAATAACAATAACAAAGAAACAAAGATCCTGTTTGCCTAGAAGTACTTGTTGAGTGGAAATGACTTGACTGCAAATGCAGCTAATGAAGAGATGCAAAAACTAAACCAAATCTCAAACTCAAAAAATTTTTACATTTTATTTGATTGGCTAAGGAATACTAATACTTCTGAAGCCATGGAGCAGGAATGAATTGTGGGAATAAATGTTAATCCATCAAATTTAAGTTTGTGACTTTAACAGTGAATTGGCAGAAAAAGTAAATTACGTTTCAGATGGATTCAAATTTATGGGGATTTTTTTTAGGACTTTGTAATGTTTTGTGGTCTTTCAAACTCAGTGAAACCAAATACATTTTTAGGCAGTCAGTTCATTACTAATGAGAGTGAAGGCACTGACAGCAGAGCTAAATATCCCCTGTGGCCCCTGCTGCAAACGTTTCTGTAGCTGGCTACAGCAGAGACTCTCTGCGCTGGAGCTAAACTCTCATCTGCCTCAGGTTCTGCTATGAAAACACAGTGTGCAGACACAGCACATGTGTGAACATCATCTTCTTTCATTTGCAGCACAGCTCTCTAGCATTTTGCCTAAAGAAAGCAAAATTCAAGCTATTTTTTTATTGATAGCTGTGGGATTTTTTATGAACACTTTTAAACTCAAGTCCAAGGTAATCCAAGGTTCTCAGCAGAGAGGTTTTTAAAGTGACTTATTGCCATTTCTCTGTGTTGTTCCAGGGTCAACATATTTTCTTAACAAAGCAGTACTCATTGAAAGCAGTAGACTGTACAGCATAAATCCTTTGAGTCATATCATCCCACCTTGTATATGGTGGAACTTGCAGAGACCAAGGAGAGGGAAATGTATCATTTTAATCCTCCAAAATCTTCATCTGTTTTCCTTCATGTTCTAATATTTCTTCTCTGAAATCTCCCCCAGGTTTATTTCTGGGCCACATTTTTTTTCACCTTCACCTGTTGTTGCTTCTCCTACATTAGCCATTTTTTTCTGTATCTAACATTTGAAGCTGTGTAGGTTTCACAACCTCTCTTCTGTGTCTCTCAGGCTTTCTTCACAAAAGTAAATGAGAAGGGACAGGGATCACTGTCCAGACAAGATGCTGGGGATGATCACCAACCCTTGGGTAGCTCAGGCCAAAACTGACAACTGAGCAGGAATTATCTGAGCGATTAGCAGAATGCTTTGGGTTTATTTCTCTTTTTGGACAATGCTCTCAAGCCCATGGAGTGATTCTTGGGGCTGACCTGTGCAGAGCCAGGGGTTGTGCTTTAATCATCCTTGGGGGTTCCTTCCCAGAATATTCTGTGTTTCTATTGCAAGAGCTCCTCACCATCAGCTGACTACATCATCCTTGCCAGAGTTTTACATTCAGAAGGCAAGAAAGAAATTATTTGTTTCCTTTTCTTAGGAAATACGAAACATTTATTTTCTAACATTCTTTTGCATCTCTAATATAAACTGTGGTGCTGAGGTCCAAATAACAACTAGTTTTATGGTACATATGTGATCCAGCTTCTTCTCAGCTCATAGCTGAGAAATTATTCTGCAAAAGAGTTGTCTTAGTTAATCTATGATACCATTACTACTTTTCCTCTGTATTCTAAAAATGTCCTTCAGAAATGTGATAGTTTAATTCATATTTTACTATCCAAATGTTTGTGGGAATTATTTTTTTCTTAAATTAAGTCATGCCAAGTGCTTTCTTATCTCAGCAGAGATTTTCAAATTAGTCATCTTTTTATTATTCACATCATCCAAATTAACTTCACAGTTTTATTGAATCCAGTGATAGACTCTAGGGGTTATGAAGCTTTTAATGTTATAAACATTTTTGCAAAAACTTTTTACTATTCTGAATAGCATGTTCAACAACTAAGCAAGCTGAGGAAGAAAATTAATATGCTTAACTTGCACAGTAAGTAGGAGTTTATATTTCACTAATCATTAGAAGAAATTGTTTGCCTTATACACTTATTTATTGCTGCCACAAACACATTTGCTAACTAAATAATTCTTCTTGAACTGAGATGCACTTATTTGCCTATAAAAAATCTCCTCAAAAATTCTCAGACCTGTGCATTTTATCTTTTAAGTTAGGAAGATCAGAGGATAATCTGAGTCAGAAATGAAAACTAAGTTGGTAACTACTAGTATGTCAAGTTCTTGATGTTAATGACAATTATTGAATTCCAGGTTTCACAGATCTGTCAGACTACAGACAGATTAATTATATTCACTTTTTTTTAGAAGATAAATAAATGGCTGTAGCTTCAGCTGGGAATCTACTAAACAATGTCCACATCTGTGCAGAGACAGATGATTCTGTGTAAGCTTTGTGCATTCTGCACACAAGCCCAAACCTACACCAATTCGTGATACTTTAACAGATCTTACACTTGTATATTTCCCCAATAGAAGAAAAAGTCTTAACAGATTTGCAGCTGAAATGTAATTTCTAAGGGTTCTCAGTGAAACAATTTAACAATTCATTAATTTTAGTTTGTACAAAAGGAAAGGGGATAGTGCTGTTTGTTTTTTTCACATGTTACTAATTTCCTAGTTTACCACATTTTTGGAATGAGGTGTGCATGTATGTCCAGGACCTAGCACGATGGGATATTGGTCTGGCTAACTAACAATTGTGGTAGCAGCCTTTTGTCAGGGATTGTTGCTGTGCATGGAAATTGCATAATGACCACATAAAGAGGAGGCTTCTGTATTAATACAGCATTCAATGGAACAAAGCAAAAAAATTAATTTTACATTCTCTCATTTCATTACAATGATACCAAAATATAAAAATTTAATAATGTGCAGCTATTTGAAAATTTTGATTAGTTTGTTGAGAGCTTAAAAGCATGATACTTGCTGTGAATGTTTCAGGTTTTCACTTATATAATATAAAATGCATGATATTCGAATACTGAAAACAAAACAAACAGTATCAAAACAATATCTTAATGAAATGAACTGTATCTACACTGAACCAGCATTTCCAACAGTTGGGTTTTGTGTTGTTCTTTTTCATGTATCTGTATCTGGAATAAAAAGGAATTTGTTTTTCCATATCTTTAAAGTGTGTAAATTCCAGACTGCTTTGGAAGTACATGTTGTTATTCTGTGTATATTTTAAAATCTTACATGGATCAGATAAAATATTCCGGTTTTCCATTCCTTGTTCTCTGTTTCCATCTCTAGTCTTGAGTTTTAAAAGTGCCATTGGGTTCATTTATCTCTAGTTTATGTTTTGACAAACATAATCATATGTGGAATATTCCCAGAGCCATACAAACATTAGATAATGAGTCATTGCATTTTGCTTGTATAGTGGGTGAATAAAATTTTAGAGCTCTAATTTGGAAAATTAGACCACAGATAGAAAGAAATATCCAGCTCACTTAAACATCAAGTCTCAAGTGTGTCACATGGGTAATGCCTTCTGTTTACATCTCCATACCAATAGGCCCTTTTGGCTTTCTTTTCTCTAGTTCGCTTTTTTTTTTTTCCCTTTAGTAATAACCAGGTCAGAATTAGTAAGCAAAGTACCAGACAACCAATTAAACATGCCATTTTTTTGGAGTTGGCTGGAATTTGGAACTACCCTTAAAGGCATAATTTTTTGCTTGGATTGATGCAAAATCCAAGACTGACTGTTCAATATCTCATTTTAACACTTCACAGCCATTAATCAATGTCACATCGACAGCCACTTTGTGTTCCCCAACATGCTGAAGCACTCTTATATTTTACAATAGCATCATTTGGCACTTCTCTCACACTGTTCAGAAACAAAAGCACTGACAAACTGCTGCACTGTTGTAAAATGTTTCAGAATGGTTCATATTCTTTGGACGTGCTCCAGAGGGTACTGCAGAATGGATTTGAAGCTCTACCAGTTATACTGACAAACACACCAGGGTCTGGCCTGGTAACAGAGGTTCAACTGCAAGAGGCAATAGTTTAACCGAATAATCATCCTGTTCATTTAGACCATTGGATGCAAAAAGGAACAGTTTGAGGTGCCTCATGATGTTATCTTGTATGTTGTTTCCAGGGCCTTTGCTGTTAACACACCTGCTTGTTTTCTATAGTAAATACATGCTAGTCTAGCATGCTTTACTTGTAAAGACATGATGCAGTTTCTTATTTCCTCTTTCATTATGTCCATTAATGGTAGGTGCATTTCCATCCTGAGGTCACACAGAAGGGCAGCAGGGCAAATTCCCCTCATACATCTGGGGGAAACACTGTGAGGAACTGTAGCTGCAATCTGTGCTCAGCCTCTGCTTCACCCAGCGGAGGCTGCTCTAAGCTGTGGCAAAGAATTGTCATTTTCCAGGCAGATTCCCCCCCGTTAAATGGCACTGATCTAGATTTCTATACAGGTACGTATATGCAGAAATCAGAAAGATTTCTGGCTCTGCACCAATGCAGTCCCCATGCTGGACAATGGACTGATGACACAAAGTTAGAATAAAGTTAAAGGAGTTGACTTCTTCTCTGCTGTGGTGGCATTCATATAATTTACTGCATTTCACTTTATTTGAGAGATGAAATAGCACCTTAGGAATGGTATGGCAGCATGCATACACTGAGCTTTATGCAATGTCACCTCTTTTTTTCCAATAATTTAATTAAATCATTTGATTCTAGACCATCTTCAGAAAGATATGAATTATGTCCAGGTTAGTAAAAATTGTAAGATTCATCTCTTGCTCTCTGTTTTTCAAACTCTTACAGGTCACAAATTTCCATATGTGCAGTTATTCAAAACAAGTTTTCCCTTTAGTTATTAGAGGCACCTGGAAAATTAGTTTTTGATTTAATAAGGTACGCCAAGGTCAACATCTTGATAAAATGCCCTGACCCAATCCCTTAACACCTAGTATTGATATAGATTATCAAAAAATTCATGAAATTATTTTAATTTTCGTAGATTAGTAGTCACAACATTGTCTAATTCACTTTCAAATGTAGTCTTTGCCACCTCCCTTTGTCAGAATGAAAGAAGATATTAATCTCCCACTTTAATAACCCTAGACCCAGAACATGTGACCATTTTGGCTGTTCAATTCTCTGTGTGGAACTCAGGCAGAGCTAATGTTGAACTCATTCCCCTGAGATATCACAGAGCAAGAAATACTGCTTCTCACAACTCGCAATTTCTTGCAAGTGTTTGAGGGACAGTCAGCTGTTCCTGTGGTCACATTGGTGAAAATTCTGTATGAGAAAGAAAAAGTGGTTATATGGTAGTGGAATATAGTAGTGCAGTAGTATCAATACTTTTATTTACCTTGAACATGAGGATGCTTCAGGAATCTGATGGCTAGCTCACATGGAAGAGAATTCAGGATTTTGTTTTTGTATTGCATGCAAGCATCCTGCAGATCTGTTTCTATAAGGTCTTTCTTTAAATGTCTTTGAGTTTATGACAAAAAAGGGGCGGGATGTTTAAATTATATTACATAATTATAAAAGTGATATTCGGCATGTTTACAATATACGGTTTAGAATTTCATAATAGGTTAAGGCCATAAATTACTTGACTTACAAATACATTTGTTCATTGGGGGTATTTTGTTAATTGTTGATTCCAACTATTGGTATGATTTTCCTTGAAGAACCTGATGCTGGCCACCTTTGAGGAAGATCAGCAGATCAGATGGATCATTGCCTTGATGTACTGCAAGAAATTTTGTGTTCCTACTTCAATCTAAAACCCACTTGAATTTCCATTTTTGTCATTACTGAGAGGTTAAAAACCCAGTGCATTCTTACACAGAAATGCATATGATATAATTTCAAATGCCATATGTGTTTAAGTAGATTCCAAACTTTAAGTGCAGTAGAATAACAATCAGAGACGAATAGGGCTTTTTTTTTAAAGGATTTCATTTCCAGAGAGGTCTGTTTGTAAGACCCTAATCCAGAAGAGCCTGGAAAGCAATTTTGCATAGTTAATATATTGCACGTGAATACATCTGCTAAGTCTGAATACTTATATAAATCCTCCAAAGTAAGACTGAAATTACCTAGGTGACAGAATAAATCCATCCTGTACCAAAAAAAATTTAACATTTAACCTCCAGCTGCTTAACCTTAGTTACTGCATCATGGTTACTGTGTGCATTCCTGGGTTTATAACATTTTTTTTCCTAGATAGGAAGACATCTTGAGTTTATTTTTATTGGCCATCCATTCTCTCACAGGATCAAAATATCACAAGTTGATTAGGTATTAATGAGAGTTCATTAATAGTAGTTTCTGGCTCCAGAACCCCGAACATCTGTGATTTTGTAACTTAGCGAATTTTAAGCACCGATAAAATCTTTCTTTCCAATGGAGCTTATTAATAAATGATTGAGCAATGCAATTTTTCAGTGTCTGTACTCTTTCTTAGACTTAAAGTTGCATTATAAATTGACTCTTCAGAAAAAGGTAAACTGATTCACTTACTTCAGGTCTTGCCTTTCAAACATATGGTTCTGCTTAAATGTGCCCATGTTTGCAACTTTCAGTTGACATTTTTGGCACTCAGAATAGTGTCTTGTAATTATGCTAAGTCTAGAAAAGAGGATTAGCTTTTATAGCAGAATTCATAAAATTAAAAAAAAAAAAAAGTTTTATTCAAATTTATTGGCTGCAATGAGCCTTCCAGAATGCAGACGTCTGGTCTGGTGGAACTCAATAGATTTCTGTTTGCTGCATGTGCACGCGCATGCGCACTCACAAATGCACAAACGACTGCTTTATGAAAGCATTCGTGTGCAATAAAATGTTAAATGTTTTCACACTTAAAATCAACTTCCCCACCTGCAGCGATTATTGTCAAACAAGCTTCATTTGATATGTTTTGAAAGCCTTTTTCTTCCTCTTTTCTCCCCCACACTTTTCTTTCTCTTTTAAAGTACACTATATTTGTTGTATCTGCTGCTTTGCAAAGCCAGTTTTTTGAACACTGTCCAAGTTTCTCCATAATTCTCACCATGGTGCAGTTTTGTGGAACAATTTGCGAGTGGTTCATTATTGATTCAAAGCCACAGGAGGTGCAAGAGTGTGAACTGAACTATCCTGCAGTATGTTGTGTGTAGAAACCATCACTTATCAGTCCTGAAAGGCACATTCCTGATAGCTGAGTATTGGAATGAAACTCTGACTTTTATCTCTGCACCAAAAGGGAAAGGTTTCATTTGGGTTAGCAAAGACCAGGCACCTATTTCCTTTGCAACAGCCTGCTTTAAAGTGTGCTTTAATTCCCGATGATTCCACTGGAAGATCAAGCTCAGACACATCTATCAAACAAATCTCCTCACCCTTGAGGATCCTCATCCCTTTTTGAACTCCCTCAGGAATGGAAAAGCCAATAGCAACCTAGCTGCCATGTCTTGTACATTTTGAATACAAAATGCAAAAAGTTGTGTTCTGTGGTGTTATTGATTTTTTCTTCTTTCAGCAGTTTACACTTTCAAACGTCCCTATTAGACACTGTAGGGCAAAATCAGGATGATTACCTTGAGCTATCATAGTCAGGCATGAAATACTGTCTCTCCCTTTGGGAAATAATTAATCCACTATTTATGACAGTTTAGAAGGAAAGACTAGTTCTTTCAAGGATTAAAAGCCTTCCTTCATTGCTTCCTTCCATTAGAGCGGACCTTTAAAGGATGATGAATTCAAGTTGTTATAAGCAGCTGTCACAACACAGTATTTTTCTATTTAGCATCCACCAGTTGCATGCAGCACTCAGGCTCCTCAGTGTGGGATCCCCCCACGGGCTGTAAAGCCAGGCTGGCACCTTGCAGCTGCCCTCTGCTCAGGAGCCTCTGCCTTTTCCCATGGCCTCTTCCTCTCAATTATCTGCACAGGAAGCAAGGCCAACCAGGCTCCTCATTTAGACCGCTCACTGAACTAGCTGTAAGGAGGTGGGATTAATCTAGGCCATGGTTTCTAGCTGGAAATGAATGTAAAACATTGAAAAATCAGAAGAAATACACCTCAAGAGGAGGAACACAAGAAACAGGAACCACTAATGTCTCACTCCTGTCAGGGTAATCCTTCTGTTCTCTGCTACAATTGTGCAATATCTGGCAATCATCCTGGGCAGTGTTATAAAATGAGATGGGATTGCTTAGGTTACACACAAATTTAGTCTCTAAAAGGTAGGTGTCCAATCCAATTTAGAGGCTTAGTCTCTGTCAATAATCAAAGAGGAGAAGCAGACACCACCCCAGGGTGATATTTCCCATTTGAAGGTATATGTTTCAGAGAGGGCAGGCAAATAAACTCCCCAGAGATAACTCTGTCATCACTGGAGAAAGAAAGTTATCTCATGCAACTACTTCAGGCTACTCAACTAAATTTTAGATTGCTGAAGTTAAGCAAGTCATTTTTTCCAAGTCCTTGGATCCTGTATCTCTAGAGTTACAGGAAACTAAGCACACGTCTGTTCAGCCTTAAAATGTATCCTGTCACTATAACTATTTTTAACATTAGCTTTGCATTAGAAGCTAATAAATGTTGCCAGTACCTTTTAAACTCTTAACTGTATACTACATGTGTTGGTTTTTTGTTGTTTTTTTCCCTCCCCCTGTAAAACTGCTAAACATATGCTTAACCATCTGGCAAGGAACAATCAAAACCAAACAAACACAGTGTTTGAAAGTTCAAACAGACAATCAGTCATACTTGGTCACAGATTTTATATACAGGCCTGAATAATAGCACAGAAATATAGAATGAAATAACAATGTAAAAAATAATTAACATGCCACAGTAGGTAGTTTATTGCTCTCATTCAAAATAAAGATACCATAAGGGAGAGAGTTTCTCTCCTCTTCCTGTCCTGCTCTGTATATATTCTGGCTGTACTGTATTTCTTCAGGCTATTAGTGTTCAGTCATATATTGCCTTTGTCTTCCCTGTCCTTCCTTTCTCCACTGTCTCCTAATTTTCTACCACACTGTAGCAGCTATCTTAATTTTCAAGGTGCTATGCTTCCTAGCACCTCTTTATCTTTCATCAATCACTGTTGTGCCAGCTTCCCTGGAATTCTATCCTGGACCTCCTGATATTACAGGCTTATTTGGGAAGCTCTCAGTCAAAAACCTAGAAGTTCTTCTCGCACTGTTCCTTAGACACAGAATTACTCCATAGACATCTGTGTAGGCATGAACTTATGCTTTGAGTCACTGTTTTTTATTCCAGACCTTTACTACAAAACAATGACTAGTGGAATCTTGCTGCCTGTCCCACGCACTGTGGCCTTACAGACAGATAACCAAAAAAAAAGGGTAATAAAAAACAACATTAGCTGGTATCTTCTGTTTCTCTGTGTAGAAGCAAAAGAGATTTTAGGGCAGGCAATTCCATCAGACTTTTGCTGTTCATGTTTCTCCTATGCTAAGATCCTGGCAAACTTTGATAGAGTAACATCTTCCTATTCTAGTATTTGCAATAAAATCAAAACAATACTTTTAGCTTTCTTTTGAGGAATTGGGACATGCCGTTTGAAGAGTAGTCAGAAACTGGAAAAACAAGGAAACCAGTACAGGAAGGTATGTGGTGTGGAACATATGTTCACTGCTGCTGCTTCAAAAGCATGGCAGATTTGGTTTAAGGGGCATGCAGTAAAAAAACATAGACTTTGAATGAAGAGTGCTGAAACTGAAACAGACTCAGGCCTCCTAAAGTCATTAGGGTGTAATGTAGCTTTAGGAAAGCTTTTTTCCTGTTGCTAAGAATGAAATACACACCAATAATTTCACACCCTCCTCTGAATACGCAGAGCCCAGATCATTTTTCTCCTTGAGCCATCCAGCTCTGTAACATTTGGCTCTCCAGATTTATCAGTGTAAAGCAAAGCAGATTTAAGTATGGCCTTTACAGGAGGAAACCCACACTCAGTTTCTGACACTAAGAAATCAGAAAAGCAGAAAGAACAAAAGTAGATTAATTTTGGTTTTGTTTGACTTTTAAGATTTTGACCTTAGAGTTGGAAACCAGCCCAATGTTTATGGTTTGAATCCCCAACTTCACTGGGTGCTTGGAGTTCATTATCTTTTACTTTTCCATTGGCATGTGCTGCCTGCCCAGGATATGACGCTTTGGGTCTGTGTTCTCAATCCACTCTCCTTGCAGACTTATTGCTCACCCTCCCTTTTTCCCTGCCTCTTCTGCCAGCAGGCTGGGGAGGACACAGCAATGAAACAACATCTGAGAATACACCTATCAAAATGATGCATGATGTGAAGGATAAGTACTGACAGTCACAGGCTCCCCTCCTCTGCTGTCAGCCAGCTTGTCACAGTCTTTCTTGATTAAGCAAGTGTCCATCAGTATGTCTCTTTTGATGGAGTTACAACCTGAGCAAATCTCTGGTGGAGACCTTCAGAAGGGGTAAAACAGAGCCTGTGCTGTTGTGATTTATCTTCCTGTTTGGCACTGGCTACTCATAGAGTGAATTTCTCTCGCAGAAGTGCTGCACATCTATCTGTGTAAGAAATGTGTGGTACAATCTAGGTGGGAGCTGGTGGGATCTTAATCTTCCACCAGATGTGGCTCTGTCTCCATTTACCCAGAACAGGCTCTTGGTTTGATAGAGCCCAGCACAGCAGGCTAGCATGGGCAACAAACTGGTTTTTGGCATCCACGACACAAAGTAAGCTGCTAAAACTTCACTCTAATAAGCTATTTCTGTTCTCTGCTACAACTTTACAAAGTGATGTGGCCATGATAGTGTTGGGTGCCATGATTTCCACCAATCATTTCCTGTTGTGTACCAAGAACTTTTCTTTGCTTCACTTTTCATGTATGAAAATTATGTTAAAAAGATATTATTCACTTCTGAAAAACAAGCAAAAAACCCAAAACACAGTAATCCAGCGGCTGGCAAAACAGTAGCAAAATGATTTAGAGAAGTCTGGTCTTCCAGCTAGCATGAGATTAAATGAAGCATTATTTATTTATTGGCTTTTCTGGTTCACTTACCATGATTTGCATATAATCTAATACTGTGGAAACTCTTTGAGACCCCAGTAGAATTCTTCCTTTTGCTTGATGTATGACCCCTCTCCCCAATGCTTATCTAAGAAGTAGACACTGAATACCTTGCCCACACTAATGAATTTTTCTCCTCACAAGCTCACCGATAGAGAGGTATTGCTTGATTTACCTGTGGGAAAATAAGATTAAATAATTGGCTCCAAGTCAAGAGGAAGCCTGTGGCTGAGCTGTGACTAGCACCCAGATATCCTGAGTTACAGTCCAGTGCATTAACCAAAAGCCAGTTCTGTTGCTGACAGGCTTTTCTTGGTAGCAAGCCCACATTTCTGGAATGTATTCCCTGCAGAAATGCAATTAAGTATGTACTTGGCTACTTTTAAAAGAGCTGCAAGCCCCACCCCTTTGCCCAGGCCTTCCACTTACTAAATCCCTGCTTCTCAGTTTACTAGTAAAGCTACAGGTGGCCAAGAGGCCAGTCTGGAGCTATTTTTATGGTTGTTATGTCTTGCTGAAAACAAACTAATTTTACAAAGAAATTATTTCAATTAAAAGAGATGCATTTTGGCATCAGAGAGTCTTGTCACCATTGTAAGTGTCAGCCTGTGGTGGGTGCTGACTGGACACAGGATCAGAAGACCACCTGAACTCACCTAGGACATGTCAGTGTCTAATAGGCAGTTTCTATCAGCTGAACAAAGAATATATCCTTTTATAAAAGGATAGGGTCAAAGTAAGGGTCATGATATCTTAAATTTTAGATGATGTTTTTTAGTGGAAGGCCATTTTTGCACCATTTTGATATTTGGTGGTAGGTTAATCCCTCAGAAAATGGGAATATTCACAAGATTGAATTCCTGTGCATCATAATCTGTTTGGTTTTTATGAGAGAAGAGAGTAATTTGCTAAATCAAATGTATATGTCCCTGTAAGAACTAAAATTTTTGCTTCTGTGAACAAGGAATTAGATACACTCCTACAGTTGTTGTCCAGTCAAATCTTTATATCTGTATGGAAAATAGTAGCATCTTGAAGAGAAAATTTCTTGTCACTAAGCCCCTTTGGACAAGGAAGGTAATGTAATATCTTTTGAGTAACTGTTGTTCCAAATATCTGAATATAATTGCAACACTGATCACAGGACATCAGTCTGCCAACCTAACCGACATTTGGTTCTGATTAACCCTGTGTTTTATCTTTGGTATACTTTAAAAAAAATCTCATGCACATTTCACAAAACTAAATCTAGAGTCTGAACAGCTTTATTGTAACTACACAAACATAAATGATTTTTGGGACCTGCCGGATCCTTCAGCCATCCTTACCCCAAGGACTTTTCCTGAGTAACCAATTTTGTAGACACAAGCAAAGATAAAACTTAATTAAGAAGGACAAGTACATGCATGCTTATTGCAAGCCTCCTGTATGCACTGCAGTATTGTTAAGCAAACACGTGCATGTATAGGACTGACACGCAACACATCTGCCTTCTGTGAACATCACATAGGAGAAAATATATTTAGCAAGTAATGAGTAGCCTTCCTCTGCAGCTAACATAGCAACTTCCATCTGTGGTGAATTAGAGGTTATTCCAAGAAAAGATCCTGCATGAGTTTTGTCAGAAGAAATTAGTTTGGTGTGTTGTAAAATCAAAACCAGAATGAGATGTGATTGTTGCCGAGTGGCTGGGTCACTCCTAATGTTGCCTTGATTCCTATAAACATGAAAAGGAACTTTGAAAAAAGAGACATCACAGCTCTGTGCAACTGTGCTGCTTTCACTGTCATAAAGCAGTATTAATCAGAGTTAGCCCAAGACAGCCTAACCCAGGTCAAGGGGTGCTGGTATGGCACAGCCACATCTGCCAGCTCCACTCCTGCAGAGAACAGGGCCCTTGTTTGTATGACAGCCCAGGGGAGTCAACTGCTAGGATGCTGTTTAAAGTGGTGCCAAAACACAATGAATTTTGGGGTACTAAAGTTTTACAAGAAATGCCTATTTTTAAAATCTTCCATTAGACATCACAACCAATTATATTGGTATATCTTTGTATTCTATACAAACTATATAAGACTACTTAGATCAGATTTTTGTGATTCTGTGTATATAATACCAAGTGCCCAATGAGCATTCGTTCTGCAGTACAGAAACGAAGAACTTTTAGATAACATAAAATATGAATATTGCTAGTGTTGCTCATACCCACAGCTGATGTAATGTACAGTCACAGCATTTACTGTAGATTCCAGATTTAACAAATTTGAAAATATGAAATTTGCTCTTGCCAGGGTGGAATGATCTGTCTGGGAACAGCCCAGGAAGAGCTTCCTGAAAGTAGATCCTCTACAATCCCTTCAGGCATTCTTTAGGCCCTGAGCTTATCCCACAAGCCTAATGGATTTCTTTGTCTAAGGGTTTGCAAAGTCCCTCACTGCCTGAGGAGTTCTTTTTTTCATCCCCACAAACCTGTATGAGGCAGCTGAGAGCTGTAATGGGTGTGTGTGAACGTGAAAAATTACAGAAAATACTTTACTTCAGTATTAAATTAAACAGCGCAACAGAAACAGAGTTCATTATTAATTAACATGAAGTGGATTGTTAATTTTAATCTTGAATTCAAATACATTTCCATGAACAGCTGCAAGCTCAGATTGGAAGAGAATATCGGATTCAAGTATTTTAAATGGAAGAGATGCATTACATAGCATTACGGGGGGATTTTCACAGGGAAAGGTGTATGGACTTGTGGTTAAAACTGAACTTATTCTTGGAGCTGTGATGAACTTTGAGCCCTGACACAGAAATTTAGTGTGACCTTCTCTGTGTCACTCTGTCTCTCTGTTCACTATTTTGTTACCAGCGATGCAAGAATCTCCCTGACCTTTTCTAGTACACCAGCTTTTTAGGGAGAGCCATCATCCTATAAGTGTTACTGGTCTTTGGTTGTTTGATGTCTTCTTTTTCAAATTGAATAAAAAATAACAGTTAAAATATGGATATTTTAAATGATAAAACAATTTTGAGTAGTGTTTTTAAAATACAGTTTTGTTCCTCACCCATCCTTTTTTTTCTTCTGAATGTAATTACAATATTATCTTCATGGCTCATCTCTAATGGGACTTTGAAAGTCTGCATGTTTTGCCCAATAAAAATTTAGAGAGAAGGGAAGGGGAAGAGAGGAGGAAAATGTAGTTTAAATATTTTTGCTAATGCATTTATTCAACAGTTCAGATGTTAAAATCATGTGGGGTTGCTAATAGCATATTTGCACTTGAGAGGAAAATTGTATGGATTAATTTGGACAGTGGTTTGAAAATACAAAATACATTAGGGAATAGTTTTTTAAACTATTTTTTTTTTTTACTATTATCTAAGATTCTTGCAAGTGCGTTAACTTTCCCGAAGCTGAAGGGAACCATAATATCACTTTGAATTTGACACAAGGATAAAGGCAAATGTTGAACTCCTCCTTAGCAGTTGGTTCAGCAAGCTCTCTGCAGCAATGTCTTGCAGAGCAGCCAGAAGTACAGCTGAGATGGGGTGAATATACCTTGGAAAGCTTTCACTGACTTGTCTGGCTGCAGACTACAGTGAAGCCAAAATGTGGGTTTCAGAGGCATGTTTAGGATCCCAAAGGACCTTCAAAATCCCATAGAAAAATCCTGCTGCTACTGCAATATTAGCAGCTGCAATAAATCTTCTTCCAGTGTATTTACATATGATGAATTTATACCTTTGTCATGTAAATACTGCATTCATTTGAAATTTCACCTGATTGGGGTATTCTACTCTTAGGTAAAGCTTACCTCACTGTTGGTGAGTTGCCCAATCCTGCCTGTTAAGAGCCAGAAAGATCTAAAATTGTTAAAAAACACAGACTAAGACATTTGTCAGTGGCCTATTAGAAGATCCACATAAGCATGTGGTGAACTTTAGACATGAGTTTGAGTTTCCAGCATGTGTTTGAAGTTAAGAGCTTTACCCAGCTGTAACAATGTGAGTCAGGAAGGAGACTCCTGGCCTTGAATAAACAACTCAGATTATGTTCCAGCATGATGACAGGAGGGAGAGAGTTAAAATCTGCATGTGAAAGCAGCCAGGAACCAAGTACAAGCTATGCCCTAATGGTGTCAGGTCAACATCTTGGATTTCGAGCTAAGATGTGGTTTCCCACACCCAGCACTGCCAAGCATCACCTTTTTTTTCAATGGAAAAAAATCTAGCCAAAGATCTTTCCTAGGCTATTATATAACTTGAAAAATATGTTTGCTAAATACCTATATGTATGTATATAGTTCTCTTTATATAACCATAACCCTAACTATATCATTCATTTGCAAACATATACACGTATATAAGTATATGTCTCTACCAGAAGTGGTAAAAAACCCTCTGGTACCCTGAGTCAGCATCTAAGTTATCAGCAGGAAACTATTTGTAATCAGAGAACTACCAGAAATGAACCTGAGCTTTATGAAAGCATGTATCTCTACAGATTTGTTATCAGGTGATGGAAAGCATCTAGAAATTATCTCATCTGGCATCTTGCATTTAACCCTGAGTTCAGAAGTTTCTCCTGACAGTGGTCCAAGGAACTGGACCTTGTTATAAGTAACGACTTCTGGTTGTGCAAACAAACACAACCAGAAACTTAAAACATAATAATAGTATTTAAGTCCAAATTCTACTGTTATTTACACTCAACATAACCGTAAGACTGATCCCGCAGTAGGAGCAGCAGAGTGCTGCTCCAGGTATGCCACACATTTCTGGTGTGACCTGGAGCAGACAGGTTTTCCCCTGTACCCTATGTCTAAATCATGAGGGAGCCAGCAATTGTCTCACACACAATTCATCTGTGGAGGGACTGCCTTTCCCTATTGTAGCATGCGTTGTAAGGAGGCCTTCATCATAATGAGTAATTCTAAAGCATGCAGTAACATACGAAGACATTCTTTTCTAAAATTGGATCTTCCCTCTTGCAGGTAATCATCTGAGACTTTCACAATTGCTTTCTGAATTCTGAGCAGGGATGAGAATTCAAACAGTGTAGATTTCTCATTGAACACATATTCCTAAGTTTCAGCTTAGAATTGTCAAATAACGGACTTGTAAAAAAAATCATCAGACATTTGGAAATAATATTCCAAACACTATTCTTTACAGTCCAAATAGATTTCCTGAAGTACAGCAAGGTCATTCTGAGTCAAGGCTAGAAAGAAGGATCAAGAAGCTTCCTTATGACATTTTATTGGCAGGGTTTTATTTTCACTCTCCTCATCAGAAAATATGACCTTTTTGCCCATGCATACATTTGTCTCCAGGAGAAAAAAAAATGAAAATGTCCTAATGGCAAAAATGTTCATGAGTTTATTGAGAACGATGCTAATATCATGAATCTGTAGTTCCATAAACTACAAAGTTATATAAGACAAAACTCTTAAAGTCTCACTGTAATTTGGTAGTTTTAGAAATCTGAATAGCGTTCTAGTACCTCTATGAAAATGCTTCTCTTTTCTCAGCTTTATCTGACCCTCTGGAGTACAATTTATTTATAATCTTTCAGAATACTTTTATTAGCTGTCTTTTATATTCTTGCCTCTTGGCACCCAAAGTGGCTGAATATCCATAATGTGCACCCTCTTGGCTGGAACAGAAAGACTCCTAGAAACCTTGATACTAATAGAGAGCTTGCACATGGAACTGTGTCTTGATCACTGAAGCTAGAGTTCCATCCATCTCACCTAGCTGTACCTTGTAAAAGTGATACCTCTAGTCTAAATTACTCCTGGAGGCTCCCTTGATAATTAATGAGCAGACACAGTACTTACAAAAGGGTATCTGTCCCATCCAAAGACATATGTCAGAGACAGATGGGATAAACTATGCTCTAGTGATGCTGGTCTCCTTTGACCATAAAGCATGAAATTAGATGTCTAATTTCCACACAGTTAAAAGTAGGGGGGCATAAAAATCTTCATTGGTCCCCAGTCTGTGTAAACAAAATATAAGCCTTGAAGCAAAGAAAGTAAGAAGAGGCTATGCACCACAGGGCTCCTGTGGGACACTTTTCCTGTGGTGAATTTCTACCAGCAGTGTCTGATTTTTCTGCACTCTGCATCAGGATATTTGGGAACTGTGGAATGGGCTGTGTTTTAGGAGCCCTGGAAATAGGTGCCCATGGCTGCTACTGGGAGTACAAATAATGACCTTCCTTATGCCCCACTACGTACTGCATGGCTTCTGCCATTCAAAAACTCTGCCATTCAATATATTTCTACAACTCCCATAGCAGCTGACAGCATTTTTGCTCCATGCCTAATGGTTTGATGGATTCTTTGAAAATGAACCTGTGGCAATTCACTGACAGTTTTGCAAGATACACATATTCTGTCTCATTTATTGTAAACAGCTGGGGTGAAACATTTCCAAGAAGCTTGGATTTTGATACAGCAGTGATAAAGAAGCACAGAAAATATGATTTTCTCTTAATGCTGAACAACTGAAGTTCCTCCTGCTTAAGAAAATAATATTTTTATACCCACTAATCAAGACTTTCCAAACTAACTTGGGAGTCAGCCACACAAATTCCATTGCTTTTACTATTAAAAAAAAAAAAAAGAACATGTCAGGAAAGATCTCATATATGTTATTTTATTATCTTTTCCTCCTGATCTCCAGTGTGAGCAACCACTTAGGGGATTCACTTCATCAGATTCCACTTCAGTCATAAGTGGTGACACTGGTAATTTCGTGCTGCTCATGCTCAGAATGAATCAAACTCTCCAGGCAGATCTTTTATGTGGCTTTTTTTCAATCAGTTTTCAGACTGATATAGAAAATATCCGGAGGCCTTAGTCTTAAGCGTTTCATGTCAAGTGGAGAAATGATTCTTTCATCAATTTTAGATATGTCATCTTTTTTTTACTTAAGTTTTAGTTGAATGCCCATTTGGTTCTGTAACAAGGGAAAGTAAAAAGGCTCTTTCTCTCTGTTTTCTTCTATTATCCTTTTTCATTTTTATAGTGCTGTTCAAAACTGTGTTATCTGAGTGTTTTCCATGTCTAGTTTATTAAAAATAATGGAGCACCTAGAAGCTTTCTGTAGTTTTTCTCTTTTCAGGATAAAATTTATATTTTGAATGAACTTTCAGAATTTAAATTTACTTTTTTTCCTTAAACTGAGGGAGAATTTGAATTTGGGTGAAAAAAACTTCACATTTTTTATTATATTACTGAACTAACTTACATGTTAGAGAAAAAAATATTATGACTTCTAGGTAAAACAAAGATACAAGGCTTTAAAATCAGAATATCTTGATTACTTTTCTTTGTTTTAGGCCAGATGCCACTCCTTTTCTAGATACTGGTTCCCAAAGCTTTGACTCATCGTTGTTATAACCAAATTTTTTAACCCTGGAAAATATCTAGATTTCTAAATACCTTTACACTCACTTCAAGTATGCAATTTAGATTTTTGATAATATTTTATTTATTTGCTGGTGTAAGAGGCACCACAGGGAGAAGAAGAAAAAGAGAAAAATGAAAGAAGGAGCTTTGATTTTGCCTGTTCCACCCCATCCTTGTGCCTCAGTGTCATCCTCAGTTTTCTCTCTCCTATTCCATCAATATCATGCTCAAGCCATAAAATCTCCCAAGGACTTTCTCCATCCATACTCTTCTGTTGCCCTTAAAAAATTCCATCCCTGGTCTTCCATTAGGGCTTCTTCAGCCTCTGCTGATAATTGCTAAAATGGGCCTTGATGGGCTTCTTTGCAGTCATCGATACCTCTGAGCAATAAATGGAGAGGAAAGGAGTTTTAGCCTCTGGATTCTTACTATCTTTCCTATGTGGCTTAGAAATTAGTGCAAAAGAGTAGATTTTCTTCACCCATGGGATATTTGGGAGAGACTGAAGAGTAAAAGCAAATTATTTTTACTGACAGATTCAAAGCAGTAAATTAATGGAAGACACAATGAATAAGATGGTGACATTATGAATGAAAGTAGACAAACTGAATAGAATATACTAATAATAAAACAGTGACATATACAGCACTAAAAGTGACTATGCTGTGTAGCCAGTGGACAAGCAGTAAACAGGCTAATGCTTCAGTATAAGGGACTATACTGTTTTATCGGATATATCACCTTTTTTTCCTTCATAAATTTCAGTTGAATGGAAGGCAAGGAAAGTGATTCAGTGAAGTGGCATGTTATCCAAAGAAAGAACTAACCAAATGACTACTTAACTGGGGTTAATTCCTGCAAAGTACCAAGGACAGACTTTAGCCTTCTGGAATCCATTTCCACCTGGAATTTGTACATTAGTGCATGGGGAGACTTCTCACATGAGTTTCTGCTGCTGTACTGGCATCTCAGATCACTTACATGCTAATATGATTGTCTTTTAACAGGCACGATACATAAAGCAGATACAAGGCAAAGAGTTGACATTTTCCAGGAGAGCTGGCCAGCTGGCTAAATCTCTATCATTCTGGTGGTCCCTCCTATCGTTTATGAGTTGCTTTGTGAAAAATAGTATGTATGTAGACTGATTTTTCTCAAAAAACAAACGCAGAATCCATAACAATTTATGATGGCAGTCACTCCAGCTGGCCTTTTTTCTGTAGTATCAGTTTGGCCAGATGCTGTAGCAGGAGAAGCAGAGGCAAGGAGGGATTTCACTGGAAGTAAAGCTTTTCTCTTTCTGAGCTCTCAGAGAATCATCTGCAGTGTTTTAGAGGTGATATGTAGCTTGTCCTTGACTATTCTGATGGGATCCTGAAAATCTCTTATGTAGTTTCGGGTAACAAAAAAATTGTCCTGTCTTTTGCCCAAGCCTATTGCCCTGAACTTCCCAGAGCCCTGCAAGGGTGCTGAGAGCCCTGAGAGCACAGAAAGGTGAAATGGGAATGGCTGCTTCTGTCCTTGCCTCCAGACCAGACCCATTGCCAGCTTGGACAACATCCTCTCTCCCCTTGATAAATTTATTCCACTGCCAAGAACAGGTGTTTCTACCATTTTGCAGGTATCTGCACTTCTGGCTTTTGATCATTGGATGATGACTTCAGAGCCAGCATCAGTCTCTTAGCACTTGATTAATGAT
>JANRGV010000062.1:94672313-94724586 GCA_024734035.1 Alethe castanea
AAAGAAAGAAAGAAAGAAAGAAAGAAAGAAAGAAAGAAAGAAAGAAAGAAAGAAAGAAAGAAAGAAAAAGAAAAAGAGAAAGAAAAGGTATCTATTTGTAATGATTTTGCCCTCCAAAGATTTATAAATTCTTCTGGTTCACAATAACCTGGGAGTAAAAATTAGGGATAAAAATAAGGATTCAGGTCCACAGATTAGAAATAGCTGGATAAAAACTGAAAGCTGGGATTTATGCTGTGGAGTCTAGAATGAGAGAGGGGAAAAAACTTCCTCCAGTATTAATTCTCAGAGGCAGATTTTCTGAAGGGGAAAAAAGGCACATGATGAGAACATTTCCTCTCACAGCACCAGCTGCTGCATGGTGTGGTGATGGCCAAGAAAATGTGCAGCCTCTGCACCCAGACTGAGGCCAGGTCTGCACTGAGCTCTCCACAGACCACCTGCCCTAACACTCTGATGCTTCCAAGTGTCTGCAGGTCACTGCCTTGGCTCTTGCAAATGCTGAAGGTTTGCAGCCCTATCTTTTACCACATCTGGCACATAAGGAGCCCTCTTTCCTTCCTGGCTGAGGCTGGAGCTTGGGTCAGCCTCACACTTTTGCACATGCACTTTTGCTTCCATCAGCAGTCAGTTTATTCTGCTTCCACCAAGGGCTTTGCTTAGATTAATTATGCAAATAAGGATATAATCCTTTGGTGTCACATGTATTTCCTCCAATAATGAATCACTTGTGTTTAAGGGGGTCAAAATCCCACAAGAATCCTCGTGAGTATATTGATCTATATATTCACATCTATCTCACCATCTATTAATCTCCACATCCAGTAGTGTACATACATATATATATATGTATATATTCTTCATATATATATATATATATGTGTGAGTGCATAAAATAAGTGGGTTTGTGTTGAATTCCAGATATCCGGTGTGATTGCAATGCATAAGTACAATACCTAATATTTCAAAATCTCACAATGTGTTCATCTCAAAATGAAACTTCCTTTCTGCCCTTAAAGATGACTGTTGGTAGATGGTATTTATTATGAACTACTCCAGTTCAAGATGTGCTCATTCAAGAAAAAGTTGGAAAGACAATAAATATTAATTTTCATTTCACCAAAATGGAGTGGAACATCCTTTATTCAAGCTTTTCAAAAACTCAAACTATAACAAAATTTCAGTTTAGAAAATAAAATTAATTAAAAATATCAATATATATATTAGTGTTTGGAATAAATGTAACCATAAATGCACTTACTCCTGCTTTAACTGTAATTATTATCTACACAGGCTATTTGTAACATCAAATTTGAAAAAATCAAAGCATTTTGTAGAGATACAGATTAAATGTACAATTAAAATGCAGTCAACTCTGTGGTGGAATGCAGCACCTGCTGTAACAGGGTATTGTGTGATGTTGCATGGAGGCACATTTGTGGAGGATGTGTACATATGTATCTATGTACACACACACATATGCACAAATTTATGTTGCTATTAATATTACATTCACATTTTCTATATGCATGCAGAGTAATTGGAATTGAAAGCCCCAATTACACTGAAGTGAAAACCTGCTTATTAATTGACAATAGGCCTCAGCTAAGTAGCAACAAAAGAAGTGCTTTGTTTGGCAACCTTTGTTTAAAAGGTCCTTTGAAAATTCTGTAAGAATACTATGAATAGAGATTGAACAAACCTTTAATCCTCTTCAGGTCACATATGTGCTAAAGTGAATAATACTGTGAGGTCTTTTTCACCTTTTAAGTTCTTTTAAGCCAGTAACCTAATTTGAAATAAGATAAAGAAAAGGCCTAAGAAAACTTGAAAAGCTCTAACTTGCACTCTTCTGGCATATTTATTCTGCTGCAGTAAGCCAAAAGATGCATTTCTTGTTGTAGAGATGTATAAACACTCACTATTTATAATTCCACTCATAATTTGGTCGGTCCCTGACAGTTATTTCCCTTTTATTCACTTCAAATACACTGAGAACCTTAGAACATTTTTTTTTTTTTCATTTAATGCTCCTGTTCTTTTGTGAGTATCAGTGTGAAAATCTTTCCTTCGTGCTACAGTCCCTTTTTCCTATTCAACACTAGACTGCACACGATAATTAAACCTTGGGGGCTTGGAGATTTTGGACTAAAGCTTAAAGAAATGCAATAGTGAGGCCTCTTCTCTCTCAATCTTCTACCACTTGCTGTGGGGATTTTCTTTAGTTACACATGGCTTCACAGGTAAACAACCTTGAAAAAAAAAAATCAGAGACAGGAATTGAATCAACACCTTAGCATTGCTTATAATGAACCAGTTTGCCTAATTAGATGATCGAAAAAATTATGTTCTAAAACATGACAGGGCACAGGCTGAAGTCTCTATTCAGGCAGACACCCATGGAGCAACACCAGGGTGCTTGCAAGGCAAACAGCATCCCAGGCAAGACTAAAATGGAATGTGAAAATGCTGGATTTCAACCCAGATCAGGCACAGAGGCTTTTTAAATCAAATATAAAGAAAGTTATAGGGTTTTTCTTATGCTTTTGCTTATAAATTAAGCTCTTCAAGTGTCTCCATGACTTTGAAAGTAAGCTTGTGAGCACATTGTTTGAGGTAGAGGTCTGAGCAATACAGTTGCCTCTGAACTGGGTGAAAAAGGCCACAAATGAATTAAATGAACAAAGGACAGAGAGGCACTGAAGACAACATTCAGCCAAGGTCTAGCCCATGGTGAGAGCTCCCCAGGCACCCCAGGCACCTCTAACAAGAGTCTCAGGGCAGCGAGGAGCCAGCTGCACCCCAGGATGCTCCCAGTATCAGATTCTGGTCAGGTCTGGTTGGAAGACTGGAGAAAAGTGGAATGGACAAGGCTTTTGAGACTTTGGAGTGGATGGAGATGGCAGGAAGCAAGGGAAGGGACAGGATGCAAAAGTGTTTGCAACCAGTTTCCACTATTTGTTTGCCTGAGGCTCAAGACGTTCCTGAATGAAAGAAATGCATAAATGTTCCCGGGACCCTACCTTGTCCTTCCTGCCAGTCCCATCTGTAAGAAGGCATTTCAGACCAGGGAGAAAATGAAATGTCCAAAGAAAAATCCTATCTGACACAAATACTTGCAAGTCTCCTTGCCTTTCCTTTTCTTGTACTGCACATACCATAATATGAAAGGCTTTTTAAGCATGCATGAGGCTGCACAGTGAACTACTGCTAACATCAATCATAAATTGTTTACTTTCTCAACATTAAAATCAGTATAACAGTTAAACACCAGCTGCTTCCAAAGACAAACACATTGTTTAAATCAGAACAAATTATTTACAAGTAGGTTTCAATATTCAGGGTCTGAATTCTACAGCATGTGTGCAAAATGTTTTTGTGCAGATCTATCAGCTGCAACATGCACTTGATCACTTATGCTGAGCAATCTGGGAAGTCAGTAATTGGCATTTCTCTGAGATACCACTCTGATCATCTATAATGATTTATGAAGCTCCATAAGAAAATCTTGCATATTTTTAGCTTTACAGTAGAAGCAGGATTTTGCATATATTAATTCAATTTCTTTCTCTGTTTCAGAACCACTGCTTTACAGGGTGTCTGCATTCTTCTGCAGATGTTTATCTCTTAAGGTGTTTGTATATACCACTGCCTTTCATCCCCTCTGCAGAGGCAACAACCAGAACCATAAATATTATCTCCAGTAAATGCAGAAGTTGCCTGCTGCCTTTACTGTGAGCATTTAGATTTAAACAGGACAGCGTCTTAACTGGGCTCTTCTCTTAAGGAAATTAACTTTTATCTCAAAGACAGTTAATTTAGCTCTCACCACCTTTTCTTCCACTCCCAAATACCTTCTTATCTTGGGTAATCAGGATGCAGGGATTTCCAATCTATCTCTCTTTATAGCTCCCTTTCAGTAGTGTTACTGTTTGAACTTCATACCCTGGATTAAAGGGCCAGCACATCACCTCAGGAAGCGGTTCTAGGTATGAGGTAAATATGCAAGTTACTTAACAGCCCATATATGAACTCAATTACATCCTTCATCTCTTAAGATATGAATAAAAAGGTTTGGCTTTGATCTTGAATTAAACAATCCCTACATAAATCAATGTACCATACAATTTTATAAGTAGCAATAATTAGTGGTTGACTAACTTGCAATGAATATAAGGTTGGAAAGCTTTAAAAACCAGTGCCAAGCTGGGACATATTTCTCACATATATTATCTGAATTACAATGAGGAAGCCTTTATTTTTTAATCAGGGAGGTACAATGAGAATATGCAAAAACTGTTTCATTAAACAGAATACATGAAAGTATTGAACAAATAAAAGCATGCACATGGGTCATTTTTAATTACTCCATCCATTTATTTTAGTCTAATTTCCAAACTAAATCTAGAATAAAAGTTAAAGTATTTGTGTGCTAAAATTGAAAGGCATATGTGTATATTTAAAAAGGAATACAAGCAGGCACTAGAAGTTATTTTTACTGTAAACACTCTTCATATGTTCCCATGTAGAGTGTAATATCTGCACAACAACATCTCAAATGTCTAAATTCCCTCCTATTCCCATAGTGCAGTACAGATGTTTTCCTGCTTTTAATTATGTTAATTTATCAATCATACTTAGGCTGAGTTATGAAATCAAAGTGATAGAAAATGTTACTTAGGCCTGGATTCGATTTCTGTATCTTGAAAACCTTTCCTGCTTCTTTTGGAATGATAATTTTGTTATTTTTCCCTTCATTGCAAGGTCGGATTTCCATTTGAAGGTTAAGATGTAGCTGATCCAAAAAGGTTCACATGTATAAAGAGCCAACCTATAGCAAAAACTTTGCATCCTCACAGAAACTTGAGATCCATAAGTTCAACCATGCTGGGAATAGCTTTTTGTTTAAAACAGTGAGCTAAACAAAATGCAATTAAGGCTAACAGGACAAAAAGCATCCCTCTTGAGATTCATAAATACTCTCCTGGGAGACTGGAAATAAAGAGAAAAGACCAATGTAATTATAATTGTGTCTTGCCTAAGATGACCATTTAAACAGATAACTTTTCCCAAAGTAAATTAGTTCATCCATTTCATGCTTTTTTTATCCTTACTTGGCCAAGTGAAGTAAATGAGACTTTTTCTCAGAGTAAATCAAGGCATCAGGTATGGAATTTTTATTTTGTTTTGATGACAAATTGTGATTTGAGTTCTTCAGAGTATTAATAAATACTTCTGCTTCTAAATAAGTCCCATAAAGTCATGTAAGTGCTTTAGGAAAGCAGAGTTTCTTTGCCTTGCTTAAGCAAGATTGGAGATATATGAAAGATATTAACTTAGTATTTGTACAATATTATGGACATAATTAATGATTTTTTTTATCTTTTCATACTCTTAAATTTTTTACATGTGAAATACTTTGGGGAAATTGTGTACTTTGCTATTTATTTTTTACATAGTTATCGCCTAGATTATTTCAATTTATCATATTTCATTGTATGCAATTTGATTTTTTAAAAGGACTTGAATAATAACTCTAATAATCTCACATTCATATGTAAATCTGCTCTGATTTCTAAATATGTTAGTACCAACAAGGACCATATTAATGCTTCCTAATGAAATAATCACCAGGAGAGAAACCTCAAATGACAGGATCTGAAATGTGCTTCCCTCTAGCTGAGATGGGGAGCTGGAAGGAATCAGCTATGACCCAGGATATGCTGGCTGGCTCAGAGCTGGTGTGCCTGACAGAGAGGAGTTCCACCCAAGTGGAGCTGGCTGGGGGCTTCCACTGAAATGCTCTTTGATCAGGAGAGGCCAGCTCAACAAACCCCAAACTTATCCAGCCAACTGAGGTTCTGGCTCAAGAATAGAGTCCTCCAAAATACTACTTTTTTGGAATGGGGGAGTTTGTTAGAAAATAATGTAAAAATTATTGCCTTCATCCTATATAGTCTGGGAATAAACTATGGTTTATATAAGAATGTTTCTTACCTCACTGCACTTGGTAGTTCATATGAAATAGGCAGAATAAGCCGCTAAAATGAAGCACAATGAAACCAGAATTACGCCTAGTTTTATCTCCATGCCTCTGTAGAATAGAGGTGATGCTTACCTGCTTCATAGGCTGCTGTGGAAATTAAATTCTGCAACATATTTGAGATGTTCAGATAAAATGGTATCAGACAAGGATTTACCATGGTAGATAAAGATTACAGAATGGAACACTCTTGTAGGGAACCAAAAAGAAACATTCTAGTTTCTTTCTCAGGATTAATCTGCTGAGACTCAGGACTGATCTATGGATATGGAAGGCCACAGGCTGTATGTCAGTAGAGCCCTACTTCCTCACACAGGCTATACAATAAAGTTCCCAAATTGATCCATCTGTATTCCTGATGCTCCTCAACATAGCTCAGCACAGATGTTAGGCAAGAAGATGTTTCACAGCTTTCTGGATCTTTGCCTTAGGTAAACTAAATTTATAACTGTAAATATTTGTGTCTGTGAGCTATTCATGCCTAAATTATTATAATACATAGAAGTTCACTTTCTATGCTTACTAGGAATACAGCAAACAATATTAAAGAGTTTCTTCCTAAAGAGGAGAACCTGTTTGAAAATCAGTAACACAACTGGAATATAAATATTATTTCAATTTAAATACTGCTACACTTAGCAATTATGCAATTATTCTCATTATTTTGGGTTTCATGAGTATAGATGTGGTATGAATTTTGTTTTGCATTTGTGAAATCTGCAGTAAAATTTTTTCCAGCTATCGACTGGATTTCTAAACTTCAGCTCCTGAAATAATCTATTGTATCCTCAGGTACAAGAGGCATTCAAGAATTGAATCATAAATCTGCATCTTCAGGGTTCCCAAATTTATATTTCCTTTTCCTTTCTCCTCACTTTCTCCACTTAGTCCTCCTTTCCTTTTTAACATGTGGATCAACATTTCCATTAAATATTTATTAGGGAAACAAGTACTACTAGGGGAAATTTAGGGGGGAGTGGAGCTTCTTTTATTTCATCTGAATACAGCCAGTCACTCATGCAGCTCCAGCCACACTATCTACTTAAGCTAATTATCATTTATCTAATTCAATTTACAACGCACTGCTGAGGTGTGAGGTTTGAGATCCTGACGTGTTTCCCCACACTTATCGGATCATTCCAACGTGCAGGTGGGTGGATTACAGAATACCCCCAATCAGGTCTTCTCTTTCATTGCTACTTTGCTGCTTCAGGCAAAGAAGCTACTTTCAATTTTAGTTGCTGTTACTGCAGCAGCACATGTCGCACATGGTGACCAAACCAGCAAAGTCCGATGCAGCTTTGCAGGAAGTTTGTTGACTGAGGACACAACTCCCCGGAAAACTCTCAATTCTCAAAATACCATTACCATTCAGCTTTTCCATTTGACTCACCTTCTGTAAAGAAAAGCCAAATGTCACGTTTATTGTTCTAATCTGCTCAAACAGGCAATATAGGGTCTCTGCAGGACTCATCTCAGTTTGTGTGCATGTGCAATTCCTGCTGAGGCTGATGGTTCCCCCAGACACCAGAGGCGGCACAAGGAAATCTGCTGGAGCTCAGACAGCCCGCGCACCCCTGCTCCCACTGCACTTCTGATTCTCCTGCCCTTTCCACAATCCCTCCCTAGCTGTAATTTTTGCTGAGGTAATTTGCACACAAATGCACAGTGGGGAAAGGTGTCTTTGATCTCTCAAACCCATGTATGTTCAGTAAAACATGCACATCCACATCCACTCACACACACAAAAGACAGCAGAAGCACCTACTACAAGCATTTGCACCAACTTGGCATGAATATCACAACCCATGCTGCCACTTGGGATATTTTTCACATCTGAAATCCAAAGTACTTGTTCAAAATATAATTTCCCAATTATGACACTTTAAAAAATAATTTATTTAGTGCACTTTTCTCCTCTATGTTTAGGTTTTGGAGGTTTGGTATTTTTTAAATATAGGTATACATGAACAGTTTAGCCCTTCTGGGAAGAGCAGAACAGAGACCTTAGACATAGAAGAATACTCAGAAGACTGAAGGAACTTATTTCCTCTACATTCAACCACGTCTCCAAGAACCTACCGAAATATTCACTATCCAAAGAAAGGTTTTCATGGTCAGCACTTATCTGTATGAGATTGTGGAGCTCCATCTTTTGTGAGGTGTGAATCAGCTCTAACTCACACACATATTTGGCTTTTCTGCCTCAGCAAGCATATCTTAAATCCACATTCAGGTCAGTTAACTGCAAAGCCTTTGCAGTATATCTGTAAGACTCTTCTGTCATAGATGTAGTCCTATGTACATTCAAGTACATGCAATCTGTATCTTTGTCTCTCAGAGAATATTATTCATGGCTGTACCTTGTAATGAGCTGAGGATTCTTTTGGTGTGCACAGCTGTATAGAAGAGCTGTGAAAGGATGCAAAATATGCCCAGTGATTCCATTTTCCCAAGGCTAAGGTATGCGGTCAAGTTCAGAAATGATCAAGATTATTGCAGATAAAATTGAAGGAAAAAACAGTTTAAAATATATTCAAAGACTTGATTTTCTACTGGGAAATTTAATTACTTCAAATCCAGTATATGTGACAATCTATCTGCTGTTCTAGATAGTATTTGATTCCACTATTATGCTGCATGACCAGTGATATATTTTAAGTACATGCAATTCTTCTCTATGTAATGAGAAGATATGAGCTATCACAGCTAACAACACAAGTTACAGAAAAGAGTTAAAGAAATTATTATGTCCTGGAATTGGGATTTTTTAAAAATTATTTGAATATAAAAACATATGTAAATTTAGGTGGCTATGTAACGTGTGGCCCACTTGCACATATTAGTTTTAATATTGCAAGATTCATTCACAGTAAATGGGGAAGTTGCATGCACCCAGTAATGCATAAAAATTGTCTAAAATTGGAATCAGTGATAAGAAGCTATTATCTTTAATCATTATATGTACTTTTTCTTGGTTAGTTTTCTGCAATTGACACAGATTATGTGAACAGATTATTTAATTTTCCTCACAGACAGTGTAATGGAAGTCTCTCTTCTAGCATTTCTGCTTTGGAGAAGGCAATTTTCATTGACTTTGCTTTATTTACAACAGCATAAATTAAATAACTTTTAAGAGCTGATGGTAAAGAGAAATGGAAGATTTTCCTCCAGTGTGGGCACTAATTTAGATTTCAACCATCTTTTCAAAGCATTTTCTGGACGAACTTGAAAAATGGCAAGAAAAGCAAGAGGGATTTATAGCAAAATAATTAATACATATTAACCATCTGTCTGTGAAAGCCCAAGGGAGAGGTGGTTGAGACAGCAAGATGAGGTGAACAGAAAACCCCTTTGTTAGTGGTTGCCTTATGCACTGCTTCAGGCCGCAGTGTGAATGCAAGGGCTCTGCAATCTGATTTCTCTCCCAGCATTCATGGCAATTACAGAAAATACACAGACCTGGATGGACGAAACTAAGGAGTGGCTGGATGGACGAAATTCAGGAACACTATCATGCTAGGCTTTTGATAGTAGAGGTGTTGTCCTCCTCTTACACACACAAATACACACACAAAATTGCATTTTTAACACGATGTAATGACCAGGTAAATGTAAGCTGCTAATGGTTTAGGATGGGCTGTTAGGACAATGTTTAAGCTCAGTCTGGCTATCACATTTTCTCCTAGATTCCTGAGATAAACATTTAAGGAGATTATCTTAGCTCTTTTCTTCTACAAATCAAGATAGGAACTTCAGTGTAATCATCTGGCAATTGGTTGTGGCTGCTTAGTCTGTGATGGCATCTCTTGAACTAAGGTATTGCTCACTTCAGATTTCATCTTAATCCTCAAATAAACCAGACTAGCATCACAGAAAAATTAAGTAAATCACTTTTTTGGGCCAAGACACCACATACATTCATCAGCGAGTTGAACCTCTCTCAAGGGCTGGTTGTCACACAGGAAAACGACAAGTCTGTCTCCCAGTGGCTGGAGAGCCTGGTGGGAATGATATCCCCATGCACAATTTGTTAAGTAGATTGTTTTCCAATTCGATAGCTACAGTTTGATTTGGAAAGAAGTTATGGTCTGACAGGACCAAAATCGATAATGATCACTGGAAGGTAAAACAGATTTCCACACTACCTGTCCTGTGTAGATCTGGTGGGTCACAAATTTAGATTCCATTTATTCTGTAATGGGAAGACAGGACTCAAGTATGGGGGTTCATCTTGCTAGTCCAGCAAGAGCACATAACAATGGCATCAGGCTGGTGAAGCAATCTGCTTGTCCTGCTGTCTCAGCACAGCAGCAGCAGCGCTGACATGGCTTCAACAGTGCAGCTCCAGTGCTGGTGGAAATCAGCCTAGGGATGCCTCTCCCTAGAGCTGTGCAGACCTCTCACTGCGGGGAAGAAGCACCTTTACCAGGCAATTCCCTCTACACAGGGTAGAATTCTTCTTCTTCTTTCATGTAAATTGGCCACTCAAGGCTCACCTAATCACTGATATAAAGAAACAGGCAACCTGGAGGGTGATTCACCTCACCTTTACAATAAATGCCAGAAAGAGGTGAGATGAATCACCTTCATTTTATTGACTATAAGAGTTACACAGTTGATTGGCATAGCAGGTTTAGATGTTTAAAACTGTGGCATAAATTGAATTATGTGCCTCAAACTTCGTTTCTATATCCCCCCAGCTCCATTTGCAGTTGGTTACTGGCTGGAATTCTAATGTATATAGCATTTTGAAGGCTATGGTACACTTCTTCACCTTCATTTTTTCAAGAATAATATGAAGATTCCTTGAGTTACAAAATAGCACTAGTCAATAGTTTGGTGATAGGGAAATTACACAAATAAACAGTCCTGCCCCCAGTGCCTAAAGCAATCTTCTGCTTAGAGATATGCTAATTCCTCTGAATCAGTTTGACCTGCCTTCTATTAATAAACTTATCAGTAATATATCCATTAACTGATTTAGTTGGTATGCAAGAAGCTAATTATGCAAGGAGACATGGCAGGACTGTGTTACAGTGGGATAATGACACCTCTGATGTAGTGTGAAACACCAGGTGGAATAAAATAATTTCAAAAACCTGAACAGTATGATTTGAAATAATTCTTGAATTAATTTGAAATACTGTATTGTGTGGTCTCAAGAAATGCATTGAAAAAAATAATTTGAGAAATCTTTAAAGAAAATTTTAAAAACTACTTAATCTATGTAAAGAGGCTACTGAGTTATTCTGTGGCTAACTCATGAATTGTACTAGCAGCCATGTTCTGTACAAAATGTGTTAACAAGTTTGGTTCTTCTGAGTGGTAATTTCAATGAATCAGTGAATGAATAGGCAATTCATTTATTCATCACAAACTTCACCAATTCTGGCTTGGAATATCATCCTGTCCTTCTTCCCGAGTGAAAGATGTTTTTCTGTTGCTTTGTGGTCCTTAGTGAAATATATGGCACATCATTCATGTATAATAAACAATCAAATCCCCCAAACTCAAAAACTGATACAAATTCTCTCCTCTCCTATCCCATGGGAAGAAGAGAGGTAAGGCTAAAGCATATGCAAAAAAATCTTGCCACTGCATCTGAATGCGAACAAAACCTCTGAAACTGCTTCTTACACTTCTAAAGCAATATGCTGATTTTATGCATGAGCATCAAAGTACTTTCCAAAAATATATTAGTGCATTTTGCAAAATCACTTGAAATTATTCCTTCTTTCATTTTATTCATAGTGGGCAGAGCCTGCAGAAACTCAGTGTCACAGTGTCACAGAGAAAGCCTGACACAGTGTCAGGGACCCTGACTCCTAGACTTGTGAGGAAAGGCTACAAGGCCATTTAAATTCCTCCTGTGCTGTTAGCAGATAGCTTATTTCACTTTTGCTATTTATTTTCCTAATTTATTAGCTAGAGGTCATATGTTTAAACAAGCTCCTAAGAGCTTTTGTTCTTTCCATTTACTACAAAGTTCCCCACTGAAGTAGCTGCAGAAGTTAATACTAGAAAAATATAAGTTAATACTACAAAATATCCTCCTACCTATAGGGGCTGAGCATTATATCCTGAGTAGAAGTATGAGGACGCTGAGCAACTCTGACAACGAACCCTGGAAAGGAAGAGTCAGGGAAAAGAGAGATCTATTTTTGCTTTTGTTGTCACATTAACATTTTCAGTTTCTCTGCCATGACGTGCAGAATGCAGGAACAGACCCAAAAAGAAACCGCTGATGTTCAGCATTGTGCTCACCCAAGTAGGAGCAGCAAAGGGATGTCTTCCTGCTGAAGAAGAGCCTGACCCTTTAACCTTAGCTGTTCCCACTCACATACAGATATAGAAATGTAAGCTACTCAGCATGATGCCAGTTAATTTAAATTACCTAACATCCCAAAGGGCAGCTCCCTGCTGAGGAGCCTTTTCTTTTCTCTTTCTTTTGACCTTTTAATACAGAGTAACTTTTCACAAGGATAAGTCAGATGGTCAGCTTGGAAGTATTCAGCTTCTGTGGCCTTTGGAGGTTCATGCAAAAGGTCACCTCAGACTGCATTCTGCTGAATAAGGGGTTGGAAAATTTCTAAATTATACTGAATGGACAGATCCTCAGTCCATGTAAAATGATGGAGCTGCACCATTGCAGCAATTTTGCTCCTGCAACTGAGTTATGCAATAACCAAAACTAGAAGACAGATTTCCTTCATGACTGCAATTAAAATTATTTTCCTCTAAGCAAGCAAGGTGCTGTCAACCCACAGAAGCTGCACCATCCTAACCAAATCTTTCTAATGTTTCCTGCTTCCCCATATTAGATTATGCTGTGCTGCCTTAAGTGACAGCACTGAATTTGGCTCATTGGGTCACAGGGTAGAGCAGGACCTTTGGGGCATGCTAGGTGCATCCTATTAGGCTGCTCTGCAGCACCACAATCTCTTCCCTGCTCTGTGACCTTCCATGCCAAGCTGTTGTCTGGCACATTAAGGGATCTCAAATCCCAGGAAAACACTGCAAACACAGAAATTATGATCATCATTACAAGAAATATTAAATGGGAGAAATTGCAGGGATTGCACATTTAACGATGACTCAATAGATCTGTTTGAAAGGTATATAAAGAATGAAAGCAACACAAACTAAAGAGTTTATGAAATCTATTTCCATTTTGCACATGGAGTCATTGCCTAGGTATGATTGTGAACATAATAAGAGAAATAGTAGTGTTTTCCCTGTATTGGTAAAGCTGAATTGTTGTTTAACAAATCAAATATCCCATGTGTACTGTAGACCTGCATTTAGTTTTCTAGATCCTTTCAGTTCTGGGATTTCTGCCTCTTTTCTTTATTTTTTCTATTTACACACATTTCTGTTTCTGTCCCTGTTCAGATCCCCCCGAACTGGCAGTCAAGACACTGAGCAGACCCAGCTTTGCTTGAACAGCTAACCTCCATTTCTTGATTATCAGCAACCTGTGGGTCTTGCTGCTTGATATTAGTTTGCTGAAAGATGATTGTTTATTGCTTGTTAGTTTGTCTGGCTCCATACTCTGGAGCTGGTGTGGTTGGGGGCTTTGCAAACTTGGCAATGCCCCTCTGGCACCTCCTTTGCTGCTGGCAGGTGCCTCAGGCTGCCCCAATGCAGCTCAAACCCTGGGAAGCTGCACCTCTGATGCCTCCTACAAGTTGGTTTTCTCCCACTGAATTCTCTGTGGAAGTCAGTACTCATTTCAGATGAAGTACCAAAAAGGATTTAACTTGTTTTTCTAAGGTTTCTCAAGTCTAATACATTTTTTATTTTTCAAGAAAAGGTCTCTCTCTTTTTCAATTAATTTATACAACAGTCCTACATCGTCTTAGCAGGGTCTCTGGAAGGTGTTAGCATTTGGAGCTTCTACACAAATAAATCTTTAGGGGCTTGAATCAGACAGCAATACTATCTTTTTTTTTTGTTAAGGATCCATGCAGTGATCTTTCTGGGCTGGCAGGAACAGATAGTAGGAGCTACATATCTGAAGCATATAAAACATGCATATAATTTTCTGCTAGAAAGATATTTTCCTTCCTGTATATTATGCCTGTGAAGAAATCAATTAAGAATATATTCTGCTTAGTCAGGTGAACATGGAAATTATAACTTAAATCATAGTTATCTACTTTCAGACATAGTAAAGAAGGTATGTATTCAGGATCAAGGTGGGGATCTATAAGATCATGAGCTCTGGGCGAGTACACTCAGTTTAAAAGTCTGTGCAAGAATGTCTGTGCAGGAAGAAAATTCACCTTGTGTCACTTGTAGATAATTTAATTACAGGCCTCAGAAGAAAATAAAACATGTTTTTTTCTTCTCTGCTCATGATCTCCTATCAAGTGATATTTATCAATCTAGTTGTGTCTGTCCTTCCTCCTCCATTCCCTGTATTCTGTATGAATGTTTTAAAAAGCTTTTTTGCACTGAAAGGAACACCTGGGCAGGAAACATTGGACCTAGGGCATGCACAGGAGAAATACTGAGGCACCTCCTCATAATGATATGGGTTCCCTATGAATTATCAGTATGTTCTGAATATATCTGCTGCTAAAGCTCATCTCTTTGAGGAAGAACCTTTGCTCTCCTGACAATGGGGTGTCTGCACTGGCTCTGTCCATGGCTGTGCCCCCTGAAACTGAACTGGCTGAATCTCCAGCACATCACTTGACCCAGACCGCTTCTGTGCCATTTGGCACCCATCTGTTTCCTCAGTTCAAAGTGCTTGAAGGAAGGTGAGGACTGCATTACAGCTCCCAGGGCAATAATCTATATAACTACAGCCAGTCTCCTCTCAGAAGGAATGAGCTGGTTTAATTCTAAATATAGCTCAAGAGGAGCAGAAATCAATAGATATAGAGCACGGATGGTCAGGGGAGTAGTACCTATGGCGAAAAATGCAAGGAAGGAAATTACTTGGCACTGGTATTTAAACCTGTGCATTTCCTCTGCTCAAAGAACTTTAATTTGATCAGTCAGGGTGCCCCAAATCTGAACCCCAGGTGGCCCAGCAGTTTGCAGTAAGTAATTTAGTGAGATTCAGCTGGGGATGGGCAGAAGTAAAATCATAAGTTCTCCTAGCACAAACTAAAGAAGCAGAAAACTCTGGTCAGGGATTGAAGCAACTCACACATGTTGTGGGTCTGCACAGAGGGGGCCCTCTAACACCCACTCACCAGTGGGTTACACCACCTTGCTACACCAATTTACATCCCATTTCAGAGCCCTAATCTGGCTCTGAAGTAAAGTTAAAGTTGAGTTCAAAGCAATGCAGCTGCTTCCAGGAGCTGCTGTGCATGGGGCAGGACTGTCAGGGGAAATAGTGATTTCTCTTTGAAGTCCTGCTGCTAGATGGATGCTGCTTGTCTCATGTTACTGTAAATGACAAGTAACTTAAAAGCAAGCTCTTAATTTACTGAGCAGAGGACAACGGGAGAGGCAAAAATATTTGTCAACAGTGCTAATGACTTTTCTGTAAGGCCCACACATCTAGAAAACCAAAGAACTGCAAGTAAAATGGGTTTCTACAAATAATTTTCCAAGAAAACAGATGCACTGACACTGGGTACCAATCAGATTATTGGCAAGACAAAGGGAAATATAAACCATTTGAGGTGTGGGTTTCATAAACCACACAATTTTTAATTTGATATGTATATATACATACTTATAAGTTAATGCATTTAGGTATTTATATGTTTATGTATTATACAGAGAAAATGTTATACACACTATATATAGTTGTTTTACTAAGATATAACTGAATATATAATTATTAATAGAAATACTTAATAAACACATGGCTTAAGCTTTTAATCAATGATCCTTTTATTTTGCTCTCTGATCAGTGAAGCAGCCCTATATCCAAGACATATTCTAGAGTAAATAGTTTGAAGCCCAAATTCTGCAATTCAGCTATGGCACTAGCAATTTGGAAATAGCTCATTTCTACTTGAGCTATCCTGTGATATGTTTGGCAGCTGGGAAAGTACAGAGCAAGTAAGAGTGATTGTGCAATGAAGTCTGAGGTTAATCACACGACTGATAAGATTCTTATCAGCCCTGGCTTCCAACCCTGGATGGTACCACTTGCCCATAAATTAGCTTCCCTTATCAACGTGCATCACCCTAATGTAGTTCAGAAACTTGACTGGAGGTCCAGTTCTCTTATCTCAGTCTCTGAGGCTGCTGAGGCTGGCCAGCAGTATGAGGGTGAAGTATGTAAAGCTATGTAATATATTGCATATTATGAATGTGCTTGCAACTATAAACGAATCATGCAAACAGTTTTGCTCATAATATGCATCAGCAAGGGATATTTGCAAGGGAGAACAAAGTCACCTGAAAATATGCTTAACAATATCATGGTATATGACATTCATTGCAGGGTCTTTCCTCTCAAAAATGTCATTTGCTGGCAAAGCATGTCTGTGCAACCTGGTTATATATTGGTCATGCAAACTATCTTCCCTAAAAAATAGCTGAAAAGAAATAGGTCTCTTTTCTCATCATTCTTGTTAAAGTGACGAACTGTTAGCACATACACTGAGTTTATATAACCAATGACAAAATTTTGTTTTTTCTGGAAAGATCTAACTCTAATGTCATAATTTAAACCAAAATTAATCTTTCTATGCCATTGTTTCTAGCTGCATACCTAACCATTGTTTATCCTCATTTTGGATTCCAACACTTTTTATATCTTATTAATCAAATCCTCCACTTTGAGGAAGGTCCCAAAGAAATCAATAAATTCCTGAAAATTTACAATGTTCTTGAACAGAAATACATTGCTCCAAAATTTTACATAAATCAAAAATTATACAGAATATCTGAACTATCCCCTGAGGGTTTTTTGATTACTACCCTATAGCACTCTATAGATATATTTGTCAGTGGTAGCTGCAAAGGTGATTATGAAATGAAGGTGATGTAAGGATTAGTATAAAATAGAATTGAACTGAATTAGAAAATAATTTTCCAGGAGGGAGAGGTGTAAGCAACTTGGCCTTGCAAAAATTCTGTCATCAGTAAAGAATAACTCTGAATTACAAACACAAATGTGAAAAGTCAGCAAAAATTAAACTTCTTGTTGCAATGCATTTTTAAATTTTATCTCACTTGTACAGTGCTCTAAGGACTAGCTGTTTAGATATAAAATCATATGAACAAACACCAGGAGATTGCTTGTCTCTTTTACATTTTCTGCTTGGTTGCAAAATAATGAGTTTGGTTGGATTATACTTGTAATTCACTTGACTGCAGAAGGATGCTTTTTCTCTTAAGTGCTCTGAGACTAATATTGATATCTGCTGAGTGAATTTAACTGTATTGTGTTCTGTATCTTGAAATACAAAGTTTCTGATGTGACCCTTGATCTTTACAACTTCTGATCTTTATCATGTTGGTTAGAAACTCTTACCAATATATTTGAACCTTCCAAGGACACACACTTATAACCTGTAGAAAATCTCAGGCTTTCATCTAGAAAAATCCCATCTCCAAGTGATATTTAAGTAGCTAACTAGCTGCTAGAGGTTTACAATACTGTTTCCCTCTAATAAGCAAACATTCATCACCCAAAGGTGCAGTTTGTCTTCTGAGAATGATGTAGGAACAAATAAAGTCCACCGGAATGGCCCCTGAAGACTGCTGTGAATAAATATATTGAATATTGCTGTAGAATGGCTAAAATCTAACTGAAAGAATGTTCATTACCTTTCATTCAAATTCCACTAAGCTCTTCTATGGATGCAGATGAATAAAATATTTTTCTTGAAATCTAAAGACCTGTCTAAGGTATCTTGAGCTCAGTTGGGTGGAGCATAGGACAAATAACACTAAGGTTGTAGATTTGATCCCTAGATGGGCTTAACCCTTAAGATTGAACTTGATGATCCTTGTGGGTCTCTTCCAACTCAGAATATTCTGTGATCTTTACATCTGGCAGGAAAAAAAAGGTATTTCCCTGGGATTTTTACAGTCCAGCAGGATGAATGGATGTATGTGTGCAAATATGTGCATGCAAGAGAGAAAAAACCAAGCTGCAAATCTCAACTCAGAAACAGCCTGCAGAGGAATCACCAACATATCCTGATTATTCACAACAACTTTGGCCCCAAGAAGGACCCTGAAAGAAGCTTTGAAGGATTCAGAGAAAAGAGGTTTGATACCTTTGGCACAGAAATAGCCTCTTGTTGCTTGAAATTGTGTTTTTGAAGAAAATAAAACTGTGTGCATTTTTGTTGACAGAGTAACATCAATAACTTCCTTGAGCAGGAATAACCTTCAAGACCTCAAATTTCCAGCCAGCTACTAAGATCACAGATGGAAACAGCTTTGTGTAGGGTTTTTCACTTCAGTGCCATGCCCTGGACATGGGTGTCTGCTGTGTGCTGAAGACACACTGATCTGCTGTACATTTCTGGTCAAAACATGGCTCTAACTGAATGTTAGTCTTGATGATTTATTACCTTGCAATTGTTTGTGTAATAAATTTACTAAACCCTCATTTAAGCAGTGTTGATAACCAAAGCACAGAGCTCTTCAAACAGTGCCACAGATACAGGTTTTCTTTAGCTCTAGGCACAGAAGTGATGCTTTCTCTTCATCTTTTATGTCGTTTGGTATTAATCCCATAACAACTAGCAACAATTACTACTACTACCACTACCACTACTACTGCTACTACTACTACTACTACTACTACTACTACAACTACTACTACTACAACTACTATTTTAAAAACCCTGTTTCAAACATTTCCCTTTGTGGTGATTATTTGAATGAATATTAAGATAGATGAATGAGGTCTTGCCTACTTGGAAAGATTAAAAATCATTTAAATCCAGGCTGAACTCCTCTGACAGCCAGCTAAGATAGAACAGGCTTCCCTGGACATTCACTAATACATTAATCCCAAATGTCTGAGGTAGCTGCTTAAGTGTAAGATAAACCACCCTTTTCTGATATTATATTTATTTTATTTTCTTTATCAGGTGAGCTGATAAAATATCTAATTTTAAGAGATCTAATCCCTGTATCAGAACTGAGACAGAATATGAGGCACTTAAATTCCCCAGGTACTAATTCAAGGCAGCCCAGTGCAGGCTGATCTGTCTGGCTAAAAGACTATTTCTGTATTTTTACAGTAGGCAGTCGTTGGGAAAAAAAAATACAGGAATAGACCTGCGTGTATGTGCTGAAAATTAAGAATCCCATTAATCCCTTGGGTAGTACTTGGAATCCATATGGCTGGGCTTTAAATGTAGTGTCACTGTCCTCTGTCAGCATGACTCCTGTCTTTCCACTGGAAAGAGGAGTGACATGCAATTTATAGAAGATCCCATGATTCATAAGAGATGTAATACTCAGTAGAAGATGGGTCTAAAGGGCTGATTTCAGTTTAACATATTTATCAAAAGAATTTATGTTTCCAAAGATACTTTCAACGGTATTTCTATTTTGTGAAAACAATAATTAAATAATGAAAAATAAGTAAATAATGAAAATTTCAAATAAAAACAACTTTAATTTTAAGGAATTTTCCTTTTTTAGCAACTCTTATTTCTTCAATAAACTATTCTGGACTAATCTAAGCATTTCCCTGAACAAATGGAAGATTCATAAGATTTGCAGTCATATTTTTGTAAGAAAAGCTTTTTTCATAATCTATACTCTTTGAAATGAAATGCTATCAACTTATCCACCTTCTAGTCGTTACTCAGTATTAGACTAAAGCATAATATTTGTTTGGATTACAATTCTGTAACTTTATAATATATGATGACATAGAAAACACATGGTTAAAAAGGAAACCCTGGAAGCTACATTCTTCATTATATTTGCTGTCCTCATTTAAGTCTATAAACTTTTCAATTATCCTTAAAAATTTGTGGAAAGGCATGGCTGTTTCAAGGACAGCCCTATTTTTGTTTTTACAAAGCAATGTCTAGAGTCCAGTCATAATGATTTTGTGTGCTGGCTGGTACAAAGCTTATGAATTCTCACAGGTTATTGGGTATTTGAGGAAACTGATCCAGGCTCAAATTGAAAACACATTATGTAACTGTATCTGGCAAGAGAAGAAATTAGATTTATTGATTAGGTTTTTTATCAAATAATACTTCACACGGAAGCGTGAAGCTCTCTATAGGACATGCCTGATCGCAATCACAGACTATTAACAATGGAATAAACTGGCTTGAGCACATTCAAGCATTTCCAGGATATACTGAGCAGTGTTAAAATAAAGGATGTCATAAATTTTGTGCTGCAGCAATTTTCAAACAGCCAGTCACCTCTGCTGTGAACCTTACTGTATTTTAATTGTCCGAACTGTGCTATTATGAATCTCTTTCCTTAGGAAAAACTCAGGCTTAGCCAGAAGTTATTAGAATGCTCAATGATTTTTTTAAGATGCTTGCCATTGCCTCAGCTTAGACAACAAATTCTGCCTACCATGAAATACTAAAAACCCTGCATGTTTGCGAAGAAGAAGTTGAGAAGTTTTCAAGCAGCCCTTATGTGTTGATGCTTGTCCATTAACTCATAAAGTGGGAACAAACCCTGGCTAATTACTCTTAAACTATAGTTTTATCAATCCCATTTTGCAGGATTTTGTTACAAAAAGCAATTTAGAAGCAACCCATCCCATCGGTCAGGTGTCAGTCACATTATTGGATTGCATATATTCCTATTCCAAGCTACAGGTGGAAATTTTTATTTTCTTAGGCAATATTATAGCTTTACTTTGTTTCTTTATTAAAGATCTCATCAATACTCTAAAACTGTTATCCTATTAAAAGAGACATTAACATACAAACACCTCCAAGCAGGAGACCTACACTGTGCCTCTTCAATAACAAAAGGCCAGCTGGCAATAATCTACCTCTGCAACTTGGGTGAGGCCAGAGCCTACGGGCAGCTCTAAGTTCTCAGAAAATTCAGGGTTTGACAGTAATAAATCTGCAACACATGAGCCTGCATGAGCTGGGATTTCATGGATATCTTTTGTTCTCAGGTGCCTTGGAGTATATGCCACATTATTCACTTTGGTGCCACTGTGCTGGGTTAGTTTGTAAGATCTCCTTGGTGTGTTGTCCAGCTGTGCCAAGAAAGAGGAGAACTTTCCAGCCTTATAATGCTTTCCTCTCAATGAGGTTTTGGGTTAAATATCGTAGCTAGCACTCCAGAAACCTAACTTTATACTGCCTCGGAATTTCACTGTGCGTGTTACAAGATGTACACTATTTAACACTACTTATAAGTAACTGGATACTTCCTATTTTTAGAAGACCTTAGAAAATTAAAAAGAAATATATTTATACATAATTATATAACAATAGAAAATATATGTATATTGTAGCAACAGCAACCAAAAAACAAGAATTACTCCTATTATCCCATTATTAAAATTACTGTTATTACTATTATTATATTATTATTATATACAAGAAGACATGTCTATATTTTAAAACACAGAGTACTGAATTAGGAAATTGTGCAGTCTGTTGTTCATTCAGTGGATGAAGGCTTAGGAAGCACCACAATTGCTGAAATGAACAATGAGTACAATGCAACAGAAAGGTAGATAAATATTTACATCTAATTAAACTATCAGCTGGAATTATACAGATGTATTAGTGTAAATCTGGAACAATCCTGTGTATGATTTGGTAGAGATAGAATGCAGAATTTCAACAGTTTCCATGAAAGGTCCTATTCTACTTCTGGTCTTCACATTTATAAGAAAAAAAGTGTTATTAAGAGTATATCCTCTTGACTGAGCACCAAAACTAAAATTGTTGAAATGAGATATGGGATTTCATTTTGGAGCCAAGAGATTAAACACAGTTACTTATCAGTCTCCCAGCAGCTTAGTTTGTCACTCATCTGCACTGAACTCAGTAGTCCAAAATCAATATACTGCAGCTGCAGAACAAATACAGTATATGCCCTTGGAAGAGGATAGCATGTGGTGTGTAAAATGATAGGTATGATGATCAAAGTGAAAATGAACAATAGATTTTTATTTCCTTATTTCCCATACTGTTTCTAATAGAGAGGAGTGAGCACTGTAAAATGAAAAGTGTTTTCTCCTGTATATGTCCATTCTTCATCTCTCTTGCTGCACCTGTGAATACAAAAAGTAGATGATGGAAACTCTAGGGTTTTTAAAGAATACTGTTCTTAATTCTGTCCAAAAAGGGATATTGTGCATATACTTCTACACATATTTTATTACTCTCTTATATACACATATTATTGTACACATTAAGGCACCTACCCACAGAGATATATATATATCCCCTATGTACCTTGAGAATGAAGGAAAAAAATAAAGGTATGAATAAAATTTTTGCATGCTTATTTGGACCAGTTGTTTATAGATTAAATAAAAGTTTAATTAAGTGAAAGCATGCAAGGAAGTACTCATATTTTAAATGCCTTATGAAGATTATCTAATTAATCCCTACAACTTCTCCAAGTCCCTTTGTAATATTTCTCAATTAAGATGCTATTTACTCCCACTTCTGGCTAATTAATGTGGGTGCAAAAGCAGAACAGACCAGTCCCTCTGGTCACAGCACATCTACCTGCCAGCTCATTTTTCTGCCATCTATCATCATTCTTTATTTATAGATCTGAGGTGATTTTAAACCCACATGACTTTGGGTCCTTTTATGAAGGGTACTTAGATAAATAAAGATGCAGATAGATGAGACTTCAAAATATGTTTTTCTGATTTTAGAACCTGCTTTAGAAATACATAAAAATGCTGTGTGAAACAATCCTCTCTTCCAAAGAGCGGTAAATATCAGCTGAAAAAATTCTTTCACCTCCTGGTTTTGGCAATTTAATGTACTTTTCTATGTTGCTTGTTCCTGTCACATATTTGCAAAGCCATATCTTTTTTCTCTGCCCTTCCTTTGCCAATGCCATTTCACCTGGTTACCTGTCTGCCCTTCTGCTTTCTGTGCAGCCTATAACATCTGAACACTCAAGTGACTGCTATGGTATCAGATCAATTTAATTTTTGCAAAGCTTCATGGCCATGCTCTCTCCTGTACAATTAACTGCATTAACTGTAAATCTTTCTTTTGCCCTCTGCAGTAAAGTGCAATAAGGAATCATTGCAACCATTTAGCAACACAGACTACTAAAAAAACAAAAGGAAAAGCAATGCTGGATATATATCGTCCACATACTAATTATACCAAAAGGAGAGTAGTTGAAAACAGTCAATGAAAAGCTATATGAAAAACTGGGTCTGTATCTTCATTGATTTTTATAGCTGGCCAGGTCACCCAGATCCATCATTTTGCACCTTCATGTTATCCTACACTATGACTGTATGACACATCTTATTTCTCTGGTGCAACTTGGAAGCACAGGCATCCTAGGCCTGTGGAACTGCCAGTTACTCCACTGATGGAAAAATTATTCCACTTTAATTCCCAGACATAAAAATACCCCAACAACCCACAAACCCTGAAAGAAGACCAGATCTCTTCCAAGGGACAGATCAACATGTGAATCAAACTTAAAAGCAAGAACAAGCAAGCATACTAAAGTTCTTCATGCTAGATTGCTGCGGGAAGACAAGATTTTGTAGAAGAAAGAAGGCTAGAACTCCAAATCATGTAAAAAATAAAATCCTTATGCTCCATCCTGCTTTTGCTCCCACCATCATTTCCCAGCTTGCCCCTGCTCCTCTGCCACAGCTGTCTCTTCACTGGAATGTTTTTTCTGCAGCCCACAGCACAGAGATGTCTCCTTCAAAGATGTTGCAGAGAGGCCATCACACAAAAATTACTGTAGTTTCAGGCTTCATTACCCTTTTGTGGATTTAGTACTTATGGCCTGGTAGTTGCTCTGCTTACTAAACCACTTCATTTACTGGATGCTGTACCAGCTAACACAATGAAATATGCCACCAGGCACGTCTTTCACAAAAGTTCAGCCTAGAAGAATGAATAATAGGTGAAAGAGATGCAAGTGGTTCAGACAAACTTATGAAAATATTTTATGTAGATTTTGTTTCCTGAAATTAGGGTGTTGATGGTTTTATGGCGTCCTTCTGTTTCTTTACTTCTACGCTTGAAAATGCTGGTAGTATGTGAATGACCAGACAAGACCTTCAGTAGATGATGTTAAAAATATGTAAAGAAAAGCAACTCCTCCAGGAAGGAATATAATTGGAGTAACCTCAGAGCTTCTCCACCTCTCACCATCACTTAAATGAACTGGATTGTCTAGCCACAAAGATCCATCATGCACTGGCTACTTGTAGGAGCCTCAGCCTCACTATATTGCTCAGGCCCATTCCTTCCCTCCATTCTGCTGGAAGAGTCTTGGCAAGCTGTCAGAAGGGAAAAAAAAAAAAAAAAAAAGCCCAAAAAAGCAAGCTTCAGCTCTTTCTTAATGTTTAATTAACAAGGGACTGAGAATCAGGCCTCAGGCTTCCAGTCTGAATGGGTGACCTGCCCAGTCCCAGCCAGTGGTTGCTAGAATGCAGACATGCTCTGTCTGGATGTATCACATAATATAGTGATGGCTCAGCCAGCCATCGGAAGTGCAGCCAAACACATGCTCAAGTCAAAAATAGAAATTTGTCTGAGTAGTGTGTTGGCACTGCTTTGACAGGTATACGATTTATAAACTATTCCTCGAGGGGAAAAGGAAGGCAAATAGTTTAAATAAAAGTGTCGGTACTTTCATCGCCCTCTTTCCTGGGCAGTGTCCTGTGGCTGCATTCCAGCACTCTCCGATACTGGAGCGCTTCTGAGAAACTTCTGTCTCTGAACAAAGTTAGGGGTTGTGTTTCTGTGAGCTAAATTATAACTATAACTTTGAAGAGAACTGAACCCCCCTGGGCTGATAAAACAATATGCCATAATAAAAAGGGAAAGACACAGCTACATATTGGCTTGAGTTTCCTGGGCTTGGTGCAGTTGTCTGCATTCAGCAGAGGCTGTGTATCGCCAGTGTCAGTGGCCAGCAGCAGCTCGAGTGCTGTCCCATGGAGGAGGAAGAGGAGGTTTGACCTTGTCTGCTCTTCACACATCATCCCCTGTCTGCTGGAGGTGCTGGTCTGACTCAGCGGGGTGGCACTCAGGAATGGCACTCAGGAATGACTCCATACTGGCAACAGCCACCAGATCTTCCCTTCACTATTCAGGGGCATGCTTCAGCAGAATGCCAGGAGTGCACTCCTCTACACTGCAGATTGATTTGGCTTATTTTTCAATTGAAGGTCTTCACTGGGTGCGCACACAGGAGCAGAGCTTAAGTAACCATAAGCATTTCCCTCTGACCACAGTGGAAGAGAGCTGGGAGCCAGAAGGATCATGCACCTCCAAAGAGAACAGTCAGACCTGTCTCAGCAGCAATTGGAAGCCAAGCAGCACCTCCTGGCTAAATTACCGTTTAGCCTTGGGATTCTTAGTTTTGGGTGCCATTGTGTGAACTAGATTTTTGTACTTTTTGCATCTTGTTAGTGTTTTACCAGTACCACATGGCAAGGCCTTGGCTGTGAGAGGAGGGATGCACCTGGCTGTTTTTTTTTGCTGAGGGATGGACCTGGCTGTTTGCTGAGCACTGTGCTGCTTCCTAAAGTCTCTTTGTCCCTTGGAGAGAGTGCACAGGCACACAACTGTGGCTAATAGGCACAGACAAGCCCAGAGCGTTCTTGTGAAAGACTTGGCCTCTGCTCAGAGTGTGAAAATGGGCCTTCTCAGCAAAAGTGGAGTTAAACTGAATCAGCTTGTCTTTCACGTTTCTGTACAGCCACTTTGAACATAAAAAAAAAAATCTGCAGTGGTGCTTTGGGACACTCTTTCCCAAGGCAAAATGGATACCTCAAGATAATAAACATTATGCTTCATCCCCCAAGCAAACACATCTAAACAGCAGCACATTGTAAAACATTGACTTCTATTGTCAAGGTTGCCTACTGTAATTCCAATTCCATCAAAGAGCTTTTGACATTTTATCTCAGTCAATGGAGATAAACATTTTGTGCCAATTAACTCAATTAAAATGTGGTGCATTACAATAGCAATTAACAGCTCTAGTCTCTGCAAAATCCTGTTTACAAAAGCATTTTTTTGCTAATCTGTGACTATTCTGAGGCTTGAATCTTATCACCTTGTGCTGCACTGCCCTCTTTGGCTTCTTTTACAGTGAAAACTTAGGTTGTTTTACAAAAACATAATCAACTTGGCATGCCCTCTGCTTCAAACATACAGCTGGAGACATCCATAGAAGATTAAGGGATATAGGTCACAATTTTCCAAAGCACAGAAGAGATTTAGGAGTCTTTCATCAAGACTAAGACTTCTAGATAACTTAGCTGCATTGGCAAATCATATCCTTACTCAGAGAATTCCATTTAACCTCAATGGCATTTGAGCCTCTTGGTCCCCCAGCTGTGTGAAAAGCCTCCAGTCACGTTTAACGGTATGTCATGTGTCTGTCACCTCTGACTGCAGGATTATTCATGACAAGCAACATGACATAAAGCAAAACTAACTTAATCTACCCTTGGATGTGTTTCAAACAGGAGAAGAATACTTAATGTGACCTAGCCCTTGCCAGAATTTTATAAATTACATAAACCGAATACAAGGGCTTTGATTTAAGGGCAAAATCTTTACTAATCTATAACTTTATTGACTATGATGTGAGCCATGATTAAGAAATAGCTGTAATTTAAATTATTTTTATGGAGTAGAGGGTCATATTCATAAAACCTAACCAGTCGCTACCAAGCATTAACACTTGATTCTGTTGCTTACTCTGAAGGGATGCACCAAAAGGTTATGCTGGTGACTGCTCAACTTTCATGGTCAGAGTGTACTAAAGGGGCCTTCTATTTTAAAAGTGTTTTAAACTGTAATCCATATGATTTTGATTGAAAGTCCTCTATGTGATTCATGAGCACAACCTACCACTAGCAGGACATAAGTTTATTCACATGTGGAAAGTAAAACACTCCAAGAAAATCTCTGAAAAATCAGAATGTGATAAAACCAGTGGGGAGAGATGTGAGTTGCCAAGAAGAAGTCAGATCAAATTAATATAAAAGATGCTTAAGTCTTCCACTCAGTTTAAATACACTTTTTTAAACTATGGGCTAGTAAACACGTTTTTATACATATATGTATATAATCAACAGCAGAAAATTGCAAATTACAGCTGAATAGGAAGTAGTTGATTGGGACAAAATGTTAAAAAGCAAGAAACTTAAACAGTGTCCATTAGCCTTTATCTTAGTGGTTTAGCTACGCTCAAATAGGCACAGTTCCAAAAGGTCTGATAATTCAGACATATTTAATTCAGCTGGATTCACCTTTAAACAACTTTATTTATTTGCATCTTCTGAATTATTACCATATATATAATTTGCAGTATAGCTTCCTCTGTACTATCTCACCTATACATAGAGCAGTTCCTTTAATTGGAAAACAAGCAAACAAACAAAAACTCCATAAAACCTTATTTGCATTTTCACTTGCCATTTCCTCCGAGCATTTCCCACCATACTGCTGTGGCAAGTCCTCTATAGTTACCACAGTAATGCTACATTATTTTCTACATCCTGTGTAGATGCAAGGGGAAATAATTCACATTGGCTACAGCTACAGGCTCACATGTGCTTAGCATTAATGTAAAATCAAGGACACAAAAAATCATATAATATTAAATTTAGCTGTAACATACAGTCAGTTTCCAGTGTTAATATCCACTATATGTGCCTAACATATTGAATTAAAAATTATATATATATATTTGTATGTAATCAATATGGAAGACATATCTGAGCATATATTTGGACATATACATGCTGACAGATATTTATACATGTGCATATATATGAAAATACACCTGCACATGTTCAAAGTGAGGTTATAGAATTTTACTAAAAACTTCCTATCTGGCTGTATTTACAAGCATTTTGCCAAACTCTGCTGTTAGAGAAGAAAACTCAAGACAGTGGGGTTAAAGGGAGGACGGTTGGAAAAGTAGTTAAGGCCAGTTCTGAATGAAGGAATGCCTCAGGGCATGAGATTCATTTGTCTTTGTACTAATGGGTTTATGGCTTTCTTTTTAAACAGCCAGCTGGGGCCGGGGAAGGGGTGGGGAGGTGAGGAGGAATCTCTAATCCCCGTTCTGCCCTCCCCATCTGCTGTGAGCCAGCGTGGGACTGGGGATGAGGGGCCGCTGCCTGCCCCACTGCCTGTCCCCTTCCTGTCCCCTGCCTGTCTCCTGCTGCCTGTCCCCACGGCCTGCCCATACCACCTCTGCCTGTCCCCTCTGCCTGTCCCTGCTGCCTGTCCCTGCTGCCTGTACACCTCTGCCTGTCCTCTTGGCCTCCTCCTGACAGCTTCTCTTCCTGCACGGCTGTCCTGCTGCCCGCCCATGCCACATCTGCCCATCCCCTCAGCCTGTCCCCTCTGCCTGTCCCCTCAGCCTGTCCCCGCTGCCCATCCATGCCACCTCTGCCTGTCCACTCTGCCCATCCCCTCTGCCTGTCCCCTCTGCCTGTCCCCACCCTGGACAATCCCTGCAATGAGCCCCCGGCCGTGGAAAGGTCACAGCAGCTGTGCAGGACACAAGATGTCCTGTGCAGAAGAGCACAAATCTGGTGATTTGTGACCCGGAGGGAATATGTGAAATGCTGATGTCTGCCAGGTCATGGGTGACACAGTGTGCCCTGCTCAGCAGTGCCCCAGCTGAGTTACCCCGGATTTGTGCTGGAGTGTTATCTTCTGATTTTTACATTTCCCTTCCCTACATTCACATAGAGCCAAATTCACCCCATTCCAAGCGCTACTTTGCCTGTGAAGGCTGTAAGCATGCTGTTTTGCTAATCTGCATGAAAGTGCCTGGATATGGAAGGGAAACAGCAAGACATCTTATCTTTGAAGGGATCTTGAGGCCTTTTGAGTTTACTGTTGTTGCAGTCATTATTGTTTAGCATATCCTTGAAGGTTTGGTCTGAGGGACAGCTGGTGGGAATGCAATTTAGCTTGTTAAAATGCAGCAATTATTTGAATATACACCGAGCAGGAAAGCAGAGGCAGAGTGAATTTCCTCTGTTAAAGTGTTACAATATGGGTCTTCTTTAGGGAAAGGAAAAAGAAAAAAAAAAAAAAAAAAAAAAGAAAAAGAAGAGCGATATAATCTGCAGAAAGAGCATCACAAAAATAAATTCAACTTTCAGGCCTGGAAGCAAATTTTTGTGTTGTTGTCTACTGTTGTTCAGCTACAGCTTAAATCTAATTTATTCTTAAACTTTTGTGTGGGAGAATGAAGTGAAAGCGAAGCACACAAACAACCAACCAAGTTTGTCAGAGGGTGATTGGCAAAATCTCTGGTGCAAACATAGATGCTTCTGTATGTGCTTATTCACTTGGGGAGGTCTCGGAGGTATTAACCTGATGTTGACCAGCACGGCATGTCAGTAATTGCAAACACTATTGCAATAGGAGCAAATCACATCCAGCACAGATGGAGCCTTGGAGTGACCTTTATAGTTCAGAATTAGAAACAAGGATGCCACAAGCAGCAGCAGTATCGGAGTGGATGAGTACAGAGCACGGTGCAAGGCGGTTACAGCCCAGTGATTTCTAATCCCAAAGTCACACTCCACTGGCAAAGCTCAGTACAACTGCCACACCAAAAATTTTGGCTGTGGTCCTGGGGCTGCAGAAACAAGCCAGGACCATGGCTCTAGCGTCTCGAGTGTATTGGCTGGAGGAAGATGGAGCTGCCAGCAGAATATCTGCAGGCAGGGACATCAGACAGGGGAGGGTGAGCACCGGGGAAATGTGAAACACTGCTGTTTTTCTGAACTGAGACCTACAGGCACAGTAGACACACTTGGCCTTGCACAATCACCCTCAAAGCATATAGTAATTATGTCTTTTCTGAACGCAATCTATCTGCTCTGGTGGGATCAGAAAACGTCTGGAAAGGCTGCCTTGGTGCAAAAAGGCAAACACATCCTACCAGTGCCTGGTGGAGCCTGTGCCATGCCCTTGAGTACTTGCCAGCCCAGATGCAATCCCTACCCAAACCCTTCCCGGAAGGCCAGGAGCTCTGCTGGCTTCCTTTCACTGGCCAGAAGTCAAACGCTGCAATTTGGTTAAAAGTATCAAGGAAGACCTCCTAAGGGGCTGGGTACTGAAACCCAGAAATATCACTGTTATGGAGAGGGCTAGCTGTTACCAGATCAGCAACACATATCTGCTAACGCTGCACATTTCTTTGCATCAGGCATCATTGACATTTTATCCACTGGTTTGTAATAACTCTTTCAATGCCACAGTCCTGCCACAACTGTTTCACTAGCACCTCCCCTCAAAAAATCAGGTGCAAAAGCAGAGGCTAGCATGCTAGAGCGAGTGATACCCTTCCAGAGTTGTGGCATTTCCTGCCTGTAAAAGCATAGCAATCTGCCACTTTTCAATGGCATTCCAGCTAAATTACATCCTAAGCAGCTTGTCAGGAAGGGGTTAACACTGTAGCAGCCTTGCTTGGTGGATCAAATTCTTGCAAGAGCAAGGCTCTCCTTGCTTTGTTCTTTAGTGGGATGCATTCAGCAGGAGCAGCCTTAACACTGGGGTTTGTTGTCCTCCTTCCACCAGCACCCCTGCTCTTCTCCCTGAATTCCAGGCAGCACAGCTTCAGCAGGGCTCCCTGTTTGCATATCAGAACAATCTCACTCTTTCACGTTGTCCCAGCAGAAGCTTCACACCAGTAGACTCTGCCCCCGTGGGGCCCCGGGTCAGGGACAGCAGCAGCCACCGCCACTTCTGTGCTGTCAGGCAGGACAGGAGGAATGTGCCTGGCCTTGTCACAGGGGAGGGAAGCCTGCACTCTGCAAGAAATCTGAACAGATGTCACTTAGCTGGCTCAGAAATCGCTCTTCAGTTGCTAGCTATTGCCCGAGCAGCCTGTCCAAGCATCCAGTGCTCATCCCAAATCCCTTGCATACCAACAGCTTTGCCTTTTGTGATCTTGTACACACTATTGGCATCTTTATTTAAAACCTCATTCAAATATTATGTGAAAATGGTCCAAATCATTTTCTGGCACTGGATGCAGCAGGCAGGGGATAGCCTGCAGCTGTGCCACAGAGCTCTGCCAGCCCCAGCTCTCGATGGTCACATCCAGCTTGTCACCAAGTCGGCTCTCTCTCACCCACTCTGGTTTCTTGACATTTCTTTGCTATTAAAACCACAAGCAGAGAGTCCTGAGTTCACAACAGTCAAAAGTTTTCTAATATTTATCACTTGGAACAAATTGCCTTCAGCCAGAAATCTCCAAGTCTTTTGATATGTCGTTAAAAATATAGGATTCCTATCCCTGAAAATGTTCAAGGCTGGGTTGGATGGGGCTTTGAGCAAGCAGGTCTAGTGGAAGGTGTCCCTGCTCATGGCAGGGGGTTGGAGCTAGATGAACTTAAGGATCCTTTCCAATCCAAACCATGATTCTATGATTCTATGATTCTATGGTTCTATGGTTCTAAGGCATCTTTGCACCTATGCCAGATACAAGATGCTGTCTGTGGAGAAGTTGTTGGAAAGCTGAACCATATGTGGGAGTAGAAGGTGCCTGGGATGCACCCCAAAGCTTCAGTGGTGTCAGCGTGAGACAGGGGACCTGGAGTGGCCCCTTGGCTACCCAGCCCTGCTCTGCTGATGTGATCACCCACAGAGCATGGAAGTTAATACTCTCCACAGCAAATAGTTTCAAAACTAAAAGCACATTCAAGTATACATCTGGCCAAATATCTGTGATGGTGTGATGGGGGGTAGTTAAGAACTTTAAAGTCCATGGAAGTTTGCAAAATTGAGGAGTTTTTGGGAGCCCGCTTTGAGCAAACAGACTGCCAGGCAATTTCCACACATATGCTCTCTGGGAAACAAAATGTGCCTCAACCGCCTGGGCAAAAGGCACTGAAAATGGCCCCTACAATGGTCCACTCTCCCAGGTAAGCCACTTGGGTTGTCTTCAGAGAAGCAGAAGAAAGCAAGTGAACCATCATAACCTTACAGAAAGGTGCAAACATGGCAGGGCTGTGACAGGGGAGGGGGCAGTCCCACTCCCCTTTCCATTGCCTGCTGCTCACCTGCACTACATCAGGAGGGCAGATCTATGTCCTCTTTCACACCAGCTCACACTTAAGAACCTGTTCAAGCTCCCTGGTATCATACCCTGAAGTGTTTCAAACTGCTGGCTTTGCTTTCTGTCAGGCAGGGGACAAAGGGAGAGGCTGGCAGCACCTTGGTTCTGTCCTGAAACAAGCCCTGAAGACAACATTTTAGGAGGCCTGAGGCATAGGTCTGACAGTCAGACATCTAGGCAAAGCCCATTTGAAAGAAATGGGGCAATAATCACAATGGTGTCGTCCACAATCCTTTGCATGTCCAAACCCTCTTCCTTTTGCATTCTTCTATTAGCATTCATTTGCTATCAACATTCTTGTGAGTTTTTAGTAAAAAACGACTTGTGCATTAGCCAATTTTAAGCAAATATTTGAGCGCTTTAACTTGATGTGCATTCTGAACTCAAATTAAAAGTGTTTGTCTCACACAAGCCTGACAGAAGTTCATAGTGACCAAGAGTCCATGACCAGCCAGAACCTACTCCTGGCACCAGCAACCAATGGCTTATGCAGAAGCTGCAGGTTATAAGGAACCAGCTGCAGAATTATCTGACAAGTAATTCATAGCCTTGAGCAAATTTAATGACACATATCTCATCCGTGTTTAAATTCTGAAGTGTGAATAAACCTAAATCATTGCAACTGGGTACACCTGGAAAACAATTCCTCTTTAACAGGAAATTCCAAGGTTTCAAGCTAAAACCTAAACAATTTCACAGCTTTCAGGAGAAAGACACGGCATTGTTAGATTTGCTCCCTAAATCACTGTCTTTGCTACTCAGAGGTGTATTTTTCAATAAAAATCTCTCTTAAGGAGGTAAAAAGAAGGAGCCTCTATATTTCAGCAAATTCACGATCTTTCTTTAGACTCCACATGATCTAGACACACTGATGTAAATATCTATTTTTTCATATCTTCCTGTAACAAGTAGCCCAAGGCTTCCCTCAGGCCCATCAGCTGAATATACCTTGTAGTCTTGGGATGATCGATTCTGCCTGCCAGAAGTATGAGGCAGAAACCTGAAGGGATTAGACACCATACCAAATCTTTGTTTTCTTTGCATTAGAGCTTTGACTCTATTGGGTCTGCAGCATTTCTGCCCCTTTTTTCATCAATTGCTTCTGATGAATTTAAGATTCGCTATCATGCAGGCTACAGATTTAGAACAAATAGCCCTTTCATTTAGTTAATACCAGCAGCATAGCTATAAAGCTGTAATAGTTTACGGCTTTCAGGACATAACCTGCAACCACAGACAATACAAATTATATTACACTGTGTTTTATTGCTCTTTGAGGCCCACTAAGAGGCTCAGTGCTGTTTCATAGAGCAGAGTAGCAGCAGTTCCTTATTCTTTTTAACACACAGCTGAAAAATACTCTAATTCTGCTACAAAATGCTATGTTTCCTTTTTTTTGTGAGTCTGCCCTCAAAACTGCACATCCTCCCCTTACTTTAGGCTACGAACAGCACTCTGTGCAATTAAAGGGGAGAATGTGCACAGGGGAAATGCTGCCTTCCACAGCGCTGTCTGCACAAAGAGGGTCTCCATTTTGAGAAAGAAACAACAACAAGCCACACTATGAGAATCATTTGCAAACACATGACACCTGGGAGGACAAAAAACTCGGGAATTGCAATTCCTTCCTAAAACACCCCTTGTTTTTTCAGGCCGTGAGTTCGGATGCTGAAAGAACCGTAAAGGCTGCTGGTGAAGCTTCTTAGCCCTGCCCCTTTCTCCCTGGGCCTAGGGCTGCGCGGAGGGAAGCAGAAAGGAGTCGCCATCTTTTCTTTAAATGGAGCATCTAAATAAAAAATGAAGGCAGTAGAGCTGCAGGAATTGCAAAGGATCAGAGGGAGTGGGTGAGCATGAGCCAGCCCTGCCTTTTAAAACGTGAAGAGGCCGTGTAGTTGTTCCTGCTGCACCTGCTGCCCGTGCAGCGCTGTGCTATGGCAGAGGCCGGCAGTCGATCTGCATATCAAATAGCTGATTTGTAGATGAGGTCATTCATTTTGTGGCCGTATGTTTGCTGTGGTGGGGATGGGCTGTTGCCTAGCAGTGGGCCACAAAGTCCCTGCAGGTTTCTTGAGTCAGCAGCCATCCTCTGCTCCCCTCACCACTCCCCTGCCCTCATTGCCAATTCAAACCCAGTTTTGACCTTAATAAATAAAGCTCAAAAACATTTGACTCGTTCCTAAGTTCAAAGCCCGGGTGATGTGCTGTGAATTGACAGCTTCCTTTGATGATGCATTGGTTTGGTGGCTCAATAAGCAAAATGCAGATCCAGAAACCTTGATACCATGTGAATGGAGGAATGACGGATAGTGCCTGGCTGCAAAAACACCCTCCAAGAGGACGCCTTGGTGCCTGGGTATGCTGCTCCACTGCTAAACGATGGAAGTGGGGATTAAAAGATCAGTACCACATTTATTTAAGTATTTGAACACATCAGAAGTGGATTTGTAAAATTTAAGCTAGTTTTCATGTATGACTTTCAGAGAATCAATTATGCCTTTCCTGTTAGTTTTGACAGCCACTGCACATTGGGCAATACTCATTTGAAACACTTTTTAAGAGGCATTTTCTTCTTTCAAAAGCAGCTAAAGCTACTTACTTGTTACATGCAGCACACCAAGCTGATGGAAACAGAAAAAGAAATCAGTCACCGTTTCAAATTAAAAAAAGGGAAAAAAAAAAAAAAGCAGGCCCAAGAAGATGAAAACACTGGAGTACAAAGCTGCCTTTAGAAATTGCAATACATATATGTTGTCACCAATTGGTGTCTGATAAGTTGGCAGAAACTGTAGTTTAAGTGCTTTTATTTTAGGAGTGATCTGCTGACAAAAGACACATGTGCAAACCATGCCATTTAGATGAAGGAGTCATGTTCACTTTTTACAAAGTACAATTTATTTATTTTTTCCAGATTATAATGTTTTCTAGGAAGAAAGGAGTACAAAGACCCCTCAGCCCTAAAACAAAACCAAACATCTCAGCACAAATTGGAGCCTTGATAGCTCAAAGCAAAAGCCTCACAAACATCTATTAGAAGCAGGAAATGTCTAATGGAAAACTTACAAACATCTGATACATGAAAGGGAAGGCACAAAACAGGAAAGCAGAGGCATGAGCAGCTAATTGCTGTAGATTCCTCACAACATTCGCTGAAACACAGCAAGACACATCAGCCAGCTCCTCAGCACTGGGGTATACAACCACCATTAAAGTATTAGCAAGAACATTTGGAACACAAACGCTTAAAAAAATGTTAATACTTTGGACAGAACGAAGTTGATTATGCTTGTGACTGAGTTTATAAAGATTCTTTGAAGGTGGCCAGAGGCATCCTGGCACGATGCTTGTCATTTAATCCCAGATACAAAAACTTGCAAAGAGAAAAATTTTTAAAAGTATGATTGCTATTCACACTGAAACCTAGGTGTAAAAGCAGGCCATATATCTTGCCAGATATTACATGCATACCCAAATTTGCAGCTGAATCGTGCCTTTAGTTTTGATAAGCTCTGCTCTGTCTAAGCAAAAGAAGTTTTGCACAACAGCAATACATTGTGCTGGAGCATGGACATGCAGCAAATACTCAGCACCTATTCTTGCCCCTTATAAATGCCTGCTGCTTGTCTGATTTGAATAAAGTTATGCCTACTACTGTCAGAACTGAATTTGGCTCATGGTCTTCATGCAAATTGCCACTTGCCTGAATGTGTGCACCATATTAAGAATGCAAATATGTTTGGACGAGATGATTGTTCCTTTATTTGCTGCACACCCTAATTCACAAGGAGCTGAATCAGAGTAGTTTTGGTGTGTGCAAGAAGGCAGACTCAGACAAAAATACATTAAACTGTTTGCAAATAAGTTAATTATGTCAATAGATCTGGTCTTAACAGCAATCCCTCTCTGATGTTATATATGTCCTTTCTTGCATATATCTATTAGAAAACAAAAAACAACAAAATTATGTTTTAAAAAAGAAATTATTCATTTTTCAGGACATGGTATGAGGTACCTTTCTCACATATATTGCAAATGATCTTATGTCCAGAATTACAGTATTTCCTATCTCTGATGGTTAGCTCTGAAGGCTGGAATGTACCATTTTATCTTTGTCTGAAATTCAACTCACAGATGTTCTGTGAAATCAATCACTTGTATTTATCTATTGGAAAGGCATCCAATGTTGAGCTGAAGACATCTGGAAATCTAAAAAACAATCCCTCGTTTATGCGTTTATAATTTGTTCAAATGAATGATAACCATACCCATTAAAAATGTATATCCTACGTCTCATTTGAATTTCTATGATATACTTTTTCATTCCTTCTCACTTCCAGCTGTTATTCTGGAACTTTGCCAACCCCCTCTGTGAGGCACTTCAAAGAAAAAGTAAAAATTAACATTTGAGAAAAGGGAATTTAACCCCCACACACACACAGAGTAGCATTTGCTTGATTTCAGAAATAAATCCTAACCACAACTACAAAATTATTTCAGTGAACAAGTATATTGTTATTTTGCTTTCAATTTATCTTGCACACATTTTTAAAAAATATTTTAAATTTTTTAGAAGGAAAAACTCTAAAAATTAATTATACTCTATTTCCTACTGAAAAAAACAAGAAACAAGCAAAAAAACCCCAAACAACAAAACAAAACAAACCTAAGGAAAAAAAAATTTTTTTTTTTTTTAAAAATATATTTTCAGAGCATGTTATTCTTTCTTGTGGGAAAATTCACACATTCCATACACTGAGATATTAAGTTTGAACTTTCAGTCATTTAATTAGTTCTCAGTTCAACAAAGAATTTAAGCATGTTTTCGAAGCACAAAGCACTTAAGCACATTCTTATTCTGTCCCTGAATAGGGACAGAGTGCTGAATCACACTGGGAGCTCTGAGAGCAGAGCCCAGGGCAGCCTGACAGGGCCACGGAGCTGCAGGGCTCTCACTGGTTTGATTCCCCGAGAAGGGGTATGGTAGTGATTACATCATTTCCAGAATTAAAGCTAGGCCTAGTTTGAAAATGTAAAACTTTTTTGCAATCTTGTATTAGGTCACAAATTTATGATACAAATTTGAAAACACACATATGCCATATGAAAAGAAAAAAAACCAAAAGAATCCATTAAGGGTTTATATTTGCCCACTTTTGACAAATATAAAATAAATATATTATATAATAATATAATAAAGCCTTATGTTATAAATGTACAAATAGACTGGCACAGTGTTTTGGATATATGTAACATGAAAATGAACATAAATTGACTTGTGTACACAACCAGACAGAAAAGTACATAATTTAGGCTTCTAAAATCTTCAGCTGCAAGGTAGCTGAGGAATACATGCCCATGCAAATATACACACACATATACACTGATACACGTACAGGGGTTAGGTGAATCACAACAATGTCTTGGAGAATCAAGTAAAAAGATGATGCTATGTACCAAACAAATATCACAAACACATTTTCAGTTAAATTAACAATAATATTACCTTATCAGTAATATTTTCTATCTTTTACAATTTAAGTTTATATCAATAAATCAGTTATTTAAAATGTTTTCCCTTTTTACTTCATCATCATTGGGTGTTGAGACATATTTTTAACTTTACATTATATGCCTAAATAGTAATACTGGCATTTCTGTTTACTTGATAGAATATTTGCTTCTCAAATAAGGCTGTCTGAAATTTAAGCAGTCTGTCTTTTGCTTCCAAGACTCCCTGTGATATCAACAAGGATTGTAGGCTTGACCCATTTCTGGGTAGCCTTTACAGCGAACACCTTCAGCAATGCTAGAGGTAGCAGTCAGTTCTCTATAGAGATAAGCACTTAGCTATTGAAGAAAGCAAAGAATTAATGGGATTCCTAAGAATTTGGGACCTGCCTCCTTGCCACAATGCCACACTGGTTTACGCTGCTGTAGACTGCTGTAACCCCAGAATAACAAAATGTTCAACTGGGCTACTTAGTTTTGTATTCACTTTCTGCATGGCAATTCTTTAATGGTGTTTCTTTGTATTGTTTCTGTGTAAAGCTTTAAGGATTGAAAATCCTTACTTTCTGCATGTTGTTTCCAGTTCTCAAGAGCCAAATTCTGTAAAGAATATATAATACGCATCATATCAGGTAATGTTCAGACTGAGCAAAAATATCAGTAGAGAAGGTAAATACTGTTTTATATTTTTCCAGAAATAATTTTTTACTGTGAAATTTAAAATACATATAAGAAAACATTGTTTGCAACTCAAAAGGGGTCCTAATGCAACCCAACTGCAAAAGTCTATTTACACGTATTGAAATTCTCTGTTCCATTTTAGCAAAACAGAAAAACATTTTCCTAAAAGAAAAGTGTTTTAAAATACTGTGAAATTCTACCGCGGAATGGCTTTAAGCAGGAAGACAGGGATCCCAGTACATTTTGCCTAAGCAGGGCTGCTGGAGCCCGAGGAAGGGGGAATTGTGCTTACGCAGAGGAGGACGCCCATCATGCGCTCGCCAGCGGGAGATGTCAGCCATGTTTCTGCACACCCGCCCCAAACGCAGGCTGGAGCTGCCCTCGCTCCACCATGTCAGCCCATCTGCTTCTCTCCTCGCCCTGAGAGCGCCTCCACTCACGCTAACATCCTCTGGCTTACCACAGGCATATCAAAAAATGCTTTCTTTAGAAGACGAGCAAATGAGGAATAGGAAAAAAAAAAAAGATCATATTTTCCAAAGAAGACAAAGAAATGCGAAGCTCATCCTGCCTGCCTTGCTTGAGAGAGCTGCTCTGCATTCAGGGGTTAGCCCGGGTGGAGAATGATGCTGTTGTCTCACAAAGGACTCATGTTGAGCTGAATCTTTGATTACAGGACAAGTGCCTGCATTAGGCCCCTCATTGCACTCACATTCTGCTCCTGCCATTTGTACAAAATTTCTGAGTGATCTCTTTGTGAATACGGACCCCAACTGAATCAAAGATGAGCTCAGTCCTTGTTGTGTGTCCCCCACTCTTATTTCATCATGAACACCCCTTTCCCTTTCCCTGCTCCTCCTCTCTCTGATCCCTCTCTCTCTCTCCTTTCACCTTGTTAGGAAAAGGGACCGCTACAGATCTAAAATAAGATCTAATGAATGGTAAGCCCTGAAAATAGAAGTGGAGGTGCCTTTTGATGTTTTTTAAACTTCCCCCTCAAATTTAGTCATGTTCCCTACACAAATGGTGAATAACCTCTTGCTTTTCTTAATAGGATTTATGCTTGTCTTTGCTCTGCACACCCTGCCACGCCAGAGGGAGGACTCCAGAGCTGCGGCCGTAACCATGGCCACTCCTCATTCACCACACTTGGCAAATTTCTCCTGGTGTAAAAGACAGCGGGAAGGAGGGATGCATCAGCAGATGCATAAACATGATAAGCCTGTGTCTCTCTCAGCAAACCACCATGTGCCTAAAACTCAGCGAATTTGTAAGTTTTAGCTGAGAATGCTCTTTTAGCAAAATCACCTCTCAACATCTGCAGCCTGAAAAAAAAGCAAATATATAATCAACCTAGATTAAAACCCAGCTTCAGTCAAATGTCACGCAGGCTTCACATAGGCTCTGGAAGCTGGATTTTTTATGCATCTGCCCAAATTGAAAAGGTTATTTCGCTGCCTTCAAGATGACTCTTGAGCTGAAGGCAGAGTGGAGGGTTGCTGCCCTGAAAGAAGGGGAGTTGCTAGGAGATAAGTCCAAGATTTCAGACAGCATTGGTCCGAGTTATCTCTAATTGACAGCTGCTTACCCTAAGGGTCTAATTCTAACCTTGAGACCAAAACCATAATGAGAGGGCAGCTTTCCTTCACCCCTGTTTTCTAGCCAGGGCAAGGAGATTACTGCAGGCCTGTTCTTCTCTGGTTTTTGTTATGCTTCTTTTCGTGGGGCAGCCCTGTGAGGCTCAGGGCCTGCTGTGCTTTCTGAGGCTATAGTTTGCATCAGTGAGCTCTGTCTGATTCATACCACCTGAATAAACTTACTCTTACAGTTAAGATGGTCTCACTTTTTCTCTCTTTTTTTTTTGAAAGAGGGAGGGGTGAAAAGAAATTCTCTTAAACATAAAATGATTTAACGACTTATTTTTTTAAGCAGACTTTAGTGTGCAGTCTATGTTTAACCCTTTTTCAAGGGGACTTAGGCTGTCATTGTTAGTTTTAAATCAAGCCCGCGCTATTAGCAAGTTGCTGTTATTTAGGACTCAAAACCAAACAAAGAGAAACATTCAGAGAAAGGAGATTAACAGAATCAGGAAAATAAAGTGAGGCGTTTTTTTTGTTGTTGTTGTTTGGGGGTTTTTTTTGGTTTGTTTCTTTAACTGACTGGGCTTGCTGGGATATTGATTTATGAAAAAAATCTCTTTGAAAACTTCAACTTGTATTTCAATCAGAGCTTTCCTATACATAGTGGAACAGTATACAAGAGCCCTAAATAAAATTTTCTTCATAGCTGTACAAAAAATCTGGCCTCCTTCCTCTGAACTCATTTGAGCTACTCTGGATTTATACTAGGGAGACTGAAAACATAGTTTGACTAAATATTTCCAGGGAGACAATTAAGAATAGGGAATTAAGTCACATTTAATAACTCATGGCAAAAAAATAAAACAAACCCAAAAGACAACAAAATAAACAAAAAACAGAAAAAAAAAACCCCAACAAAATAAACAAGGAAAAAAAATAAATCCCCAGAATAATTTCTTTTTTTGAAAATAAATTAATTCCTGTATCCATGCAGTGAGTTTAATTCCCACAAATTCTTGAATCTCAATCATTTTAATGTCCAACAACAAAAATTTTCTGCAATTTTTTTCAAGTAGGTAAGATCAAGTGAAAATTTATGACTTTTGGGGAGAATGCAAGTAGGAGCCTGTTCAATGTCACTATGGGAATTTCTGACGCACTCTGGGGCTGAAGCCCCTACAGCTGAACTCATTTCCCATCCCTCTGCATAAAAGCAAGTAGTCAAGTGGGGAGCAGAACCAAACAGCAGCACCACAATGTCATTCCTGACAGGGGGAGAAGACAGTCCCAGCCCCTTCATCCTCAGCTTCAAAAACCTGCCAGTTCTGGATGGCATTTTGGGTATATAAATACCCACCCTGGAGAAATATGCTGAGACTATGGACTTGCTTCTCAACAACTAACTGCTAGCACTGATGTTTCCAAAGTTAGTTTCAAAGCCGTGTGGTCATTTGGGTTGTATTCTGGTATACTTATTGTGGAAGTAGAGTCCACTGGGAAAATTAATTTCTGAAGGAATAGCTGAATGCCTGCCTGCCAGCCATAGTGTACCAGGCAAGTGTATTGCCAGTGAGTCAGAGAAGAGTCAGCAAGGGAGGTTGGACAGTGATTAAACAGCATAGAGGGAAGCTCAGTCATTGGCATCACTCTCATCTCTGATCTTGTGGGAGTGTATAAAAAAGAGAAAAGACAACATCCAAAGCCCTTGGAAAAATATTCATTAATGAGTCCCATAGAATGAACTCAGAGAAAGGGGTTTTGTGAAGGGTGGAGGAATTTGAACGAGCAGAGACAACCAACCCAGTGGTGCATACATGCATGCCATAACAGCTGGAAACCAGCAAGTCTCTTCATCTTCCTTTTTATTTTTTTTTTTCCTATTTAAACTATTAGGAATATTTGTCTAATACACTAAGTCTGCTTATGTAGTGCATATGACAATCGCCTCTGGAAGTCAGAGACTTTTATATCACTTAAATGGAATTGTTATATCCTTAAGGCTTCAAGTAAAACTAAAAATATTGTTCAATGGCATATTTCTAATAATGACTATTTCTACAGTACTTTCACTTATCATTTAATAAGTTGCACGCATTTGAAAGCTAATATTTGTACTGTGTCTGATGGGCAATTTAAATACGTGCAGCAGTTGCTGCAAGAATATTCACAAGGTTATGGTCACAGAATAGCTATCTTTTCTTACCACTGTCTTGGTAAAGTTACCTAAAATGTTTGTTTCTCCATCTAAAGCTAATGGAAAGTAATTGCTCTCACAATAAGCTGTGATCTTCATAATAGAAAGCAAAAAAAACCAACAAAAAAACCCCATATTTTTGCAGCTTCCAGAAGTGCAATGTAAAATTAGGAGAACTACCATGCAACTTCACAGGTACATAAAGACGTGTAAAGCATCAAAACTGTTTGCATGTGTTGCTATAATAAAATTCTACACCTGAGTATGGAAATCTTCCTAAATTTTTATCAGGCTTTGCACTTCACTTTCCTGACCAGAGCAGCAGGTTGACCTCAGGGAGAGAGAGGCAAGATGCTCTACAAATCAGGCTTGCAAGAGCTACTGACCTCAGGAATAAGAAAAGGTTGAAGAATCTCAGGAGTGTGGACCACATTCTCATTCTCTGAGCCACCACAATGCAGGTGTTTTCACCAAGATGGTGTCAGGACTAGATACCTCTGTGAAGCCTCTCATTTGCCAGCTTATGGTGGTCTTTTTCAAGGCTATCTAAATAATATTTCAAAAGAACCAACTGTGTTTAAAACATAAAAAATAAGAGCAGTCAGAGAGGGTTTAATTCTTCCCACCCTGAAAACAGTGAGACTGAGACTCTCAGTTCACACTAGTGGAGGTACCCTACATACCACATTTCCAGGGTGTGGCCACCTCTTGCAAAAGCTGGTCACTGATGCAAGATATTTTCAATTTTGATAAAAGAAGGTATAAACTTTAACAAACTTACTGGAATAAATCTGTGAATGTTTAAATCAAGAAACGACTTTGATTTTTTGTAGTAGATGGCCTACTTTGATTTTCTAGGTGGCAACAAGCTCTAATGTATGTATAGCTTTCCCCTTCAACAAGTTTTAAACATCTTCACTTATTCCTTCTAAAACATTTCTAACTTACTAGATACGTGACACTGTAGAACAAAATAAAAAAGCCTCCAAATCCTGGCACCAGGGTCAGCATCCTTTAGATAATCAGCAAAACTAGGTCTGACCACTGGCCATAACGATGTTGCTCTTATTTTCACTAGTTACTAAAATATTTGCATGAAGTTCCCTGAAAAGGTACTCTAAAACTCTTTTTTCCCTAGTACAATCTTTTTTGTTCTATCAGTCATTGAAAAATAGTTTAGGCTTTTCACAAGGTTCCATGTATTATTATATTTATTCTTCTTTTTTTTCTCCCAGTTCCTAGAAGTCCTCTTTGACATACAAAACTGTTTTGAAAATTAACATCTTGCTTCCTGCCAGAGACAGTAGATATGCCAGCTAGTAATAGCTGGTTTCTAATTTTTTCGCTTTGTGCTAGAAGGAAAAAAAAGAAGTAAAGAAATTTGCTGACTTTAGGTCTTAGCCTATCAGATGAAGACTTGCTGGTGCATTAGAGGCCTATTCAAAACAGGGCTTTTCTTGCAACAGGAGCCCCTAACAACTGGTAATGAGGACAGATTCCGAATTGTTTGTGAGCAGCTGCTTAGTAGGTAAGAGCTTGTTTGGATTCAATTGAACAGTGTTTTTAGAAGCAGTTACTGACCCCTGACCCTTCCTACAGACTGGGTTGATGGGATTAGGGAAAGCTAGCGTTCAGCTTACACTTGGCTATAACAAGCTGGCAAGAGATAACATACTTTTTAATTACCAAGTTACACCTCTGCCAAAGTTTGTCTGTGAATTTACCAAATGGGTCAATGAACTATAAGAAATCAAGCTAGGCTATGGGATAATAGTTACATAAGAAAACAATCCTGGTCGGGATATAATTAATGCATTTATATAGGGTTTCTTCCCTTTGCAAATATTTCATGCTTTCAAATCTTGCTCTACATGGCTCTCATATGCGTTGCAGAGGCACATGCTGCATGTGGTATTTATGCCAATGCAGTTTAAGGTAAAAAAAAAACAAACCCTTGAATTATTTCTAAGAGCTGCCAAAAAGGTAGCCAAGGAAAAAAGAGCCAAACATACAATACATGAAATTTAAATTGAAACAACAAACTGAATAACATTAAAATTTGAAGCTTGATTTGTTCTACCACTCTGAGGCTGAAGCAATGTAAAAATACTAACTGTTGCCAAGAAACCAACTTGCCTAGCAGTCTACAATCATAAAAAAAGGAAACAATTGTAGTATTATTCACCTGAAACAATCAAAGATAATTTCTGGCATATTATTAAAAAAATCAAAGACCATGGGGATTTTATGCCTTAATCCTAATTAATTAAAACCAAACCAAAATTATAAGGTTTAATTATTTTAAATGATCCTTTATCTGTTTTCTTCCATGGCTGAAGTATGAAAAATTCTCCAGTTCAGGCTATTCAGGGTCCATAGCTTTCTTAGTTCTCTTCACTGTCAGTACATGTCATGTCTGTTAAGGGACCAGTCAGTTCTGGGAAATTCTTGGTACAATAATCATAGAATTTATGCAGACTGATCCTTTCATGGACTACAGAACTTATTGATAAAATAAGTCATAGTGAGCAGTGCCACTTGGTGAGCAGTGCAGATATGCTGAAAGCCATAGCATGGCTTGGAACCTTGGGTGGATTTGTCAAGGATGCTTGAAGCACTTGCTGTGTTCTTCATTGCTGAAGGGCACAGCAGACTTAGCAAGCTTCTCAGGAACATTTGGGATTTCTTGTGCTAGTTCTCTCAAATCTCTTTTCTATTAGGGAACGAGTATCTCAAGTTCAGGTTTCACTTCTAGTCACACCAAATTTCAAGTCTCAGCAGGACCAAGTCCCTCATCACTTTAAAACAGAGAGTATGTTTGGGAATGGAGAGCTGGTTTGGGCTGGTGTGACACACCTGCACATTGGAGTCTTCCCTTTATTGTGGGAGTTACCACATACATTTCCTGCAGTGTCTCACTGCCTTCTCAGAAATGGCTATATATTTTCTTTCTTACAGCCCTCTCAGAATCTGGCTTGTTAATCTCACTGCTTTAATGGTTAAACACTGTCTAATTTTCATCCTAAAGCTATTAATAGCTAGTCTATAGCCATTAGTTCCTTCGCCAGTAATGCCTTTTAGTTTGAATAGTGTCTTCTTTTCCCTGCTGTTTACTTCCCTAGTATGTTTGTATATGGCATTCACTTCTTACCTCAAACTTTGTTTTGCTAGGGCCAATAAACCAAAATTTTAGCCTCTTTTGAAAATACTATTTCTCTGTCTTCCTGATTTTCCCATAAGCTGGTTTTAGCCTATTTCTATTTAAATTTTTCTTTCCTGATGTGTATGTCCAGAATTGTATGCAGTGTTTTGGAGAACACCTCATAAATGTCTGCTGCTGTATAAATAATTCTACCTATATATCTCAAGATTACCTCTGTTAAGTTGCCTTCCTGCTGGCTTCCCAGATCGTCCTCCCACTTGCTGTTTAAAAGTCATCTCTCAGTTTATGAAAGCAATGTAGGTATTGAATTTTGTACTACTGAATTTCATCCTAGTTCTATAGTCTTCAAGGTCATTTTACTTTTCCAGTATAATAATTTAATAATGTATTGACAATGCAAATGGAGGGCACAGAAAAAAAGTGCAGCAGCAGAAGAGATGTGTGTGTGCAGTGACCAGCTTTAGTCTAGTTACAGATGGCAAAATTAGGCTTTCCAGGCTGCCTATGAGCCAAAGGAAAGGAGAACAGCTTATCTAGGAGTCAAGTTGGAGCAAGAGTTTCATCACCTCATATGAATTGTGCTTGGTGGAGTTAATTTGTCATTTGCCATAGGAATACCCCAGAGAAATTATTTCCACTACAGTTAAGTCAGTCTTTGTGAACACCCCAAGTGTCTCTTTAATTTACTTTCTTCACCAGTATGCTCATGTTGTTCGTCTCTTAGTTGTTTAGGAAATATTAAACAGGATAAATATAAACTTACACTTCAGGTGGTTCTGCAGGAGTTTTTCTCTTGCCTCACACTTTGTCTGCAGCCTGGTGCTGGTAACTTTATAGGCAATCCCTTCTGTGCCATACCGTCCTGCCGATCCCAGTTTCTTAAGTGCTCTGTTTTTGCAGTGGTAGTGTTCACATTACCTGGAAAAAAAAATTTAAAAACAGGCATCAGTATGTAGTAGAGCATAATTTACTCATGAAAAAACAACATTGCAAAGTCTTTGAAACCCTCAGGCCCAATCTCACTGCTGAAATCAGGATACAGGATCCTGTAGGTGCTAGGATGATTAGCCTTAACGCAAATACTGCATTTGTGTACTCCTGTTATGAGGGCTTCCACCTGGTTGATTGGTTTATTCCAGCCAATTGTGGGAATTTGGGTTTCACTCACCTGTTTTTCCAAATTTGTGAGACTGCAGGTTATCTGAGAAACCTCAATTTTAGTATAATAAAGCCACTTTGCTTCCAGATGAATCCTTTTCTATTTGCCTCCCAGTGCATAATCCCACATTCAAACTCATGAATTTTATTGGAAACTGAAATAATATTTAGATTTTTTTAGCCAAATATAAACTGACTTAAATCAAACATGGATCTTTCACGTGTACCTCATCCTCATTGCAGTCTTTCAACTTCCTGCCTTTTTCTCCATCTGAGCACATACCTAAAGAAAACTTTAACTATTTAGCCTGATTTCCTTTATGAGGTCATACTCAGTTTGAGTACCACTAGCAAGTCCCACTTTTGCCAAGTCTCACTTTAAACCTGCATTTCTTGACTTCGAAGTCATAGTTTTCTTTGGTGATCAGTCTTTTTTTCCATTCCTTGCAGGCTCCCTACTTATGCTTAATGTCATTTTCAAGATGGTTATTCTTCCAGTTAGGTCTGGAAAGTTCTCATACAACAATTTTTTTTCTCCCTGCCTGGCATACAAATTCCAGATAGCTTTAGCACATTTGACATGGAGACATTCCAGGCTGCCTCCAAAATCTAATCCCCAAGTTCCTTAGTTCAGTTGGTCTCCCTAAATAGTTACCTTGGGCTGCATCCAAACTCAGCAGCTTGCGCACCCGGCGCGGTGCCTGCAGTCCCAGTTGCTCGATCCCCAGATAGGGCACAGTGTCAGAGAGAGGTGCCTCTCCCTTCTGACTCATGGGCCCAGATTTCCTTCTCATCAAAATCAAAGTTCAGCAGGGGAAGGGAGCAGATGTGTGCCAAGGTTTTGCCCTCATTCCCTTGGGAGATGGCCAAGGCCTATTTCTACATTTGGGAGCTCAGAAGTACTCCCGACTATTGCTGCTTTAAATGAAGTGCTGTCTTTTTGAAATGAGGAACTTTAAGTAGTTTTAACTGCATTTTTGTTGTTGTTGTTGTTGTTGTTCTTTTTAAAATAAATTAAATTCTGCACATCAAGGTTTTGCTAGTCAACTAGTTTGTTAGTTGTTATTCTTATTCAGATGGGTGCATCAATGTTATTTGAGCCAGTAGGACTTTTTCCCCTCACAACAGGATAATTCTCTGCTATGCATATCTGTAAAATGTATCTTTCCAACTAAATGAAATAATATTTTCTCATGTCCAGATTAGATTATGGCATCAATAATAAATTCCCATCAACTTTCCATAATTCCCACAATATATTTTAGCCTATTAACACAGGTGTTTTTATCCAAAACCAAGTATGGTTTCCATTAATTTTCTCTTGTTTCTTTGCATCTTAGGAATACATCATTCTGGACAAACACTTTTACTTTGATGCTATTTTTTGTCAGCATATTAAGTCTACCACTACAACCACCATTACTGAAATTTCATTGAGTGCTTCAAAAACACACATTCCTGCACATTGTTCCCCAGGATTCCCCATTAGAGTAAGAGCCTCTTACTAACTGCACCTGCATCTAACTTGTACTCTGCATGGCATTTCTACCAACTGTAAGCAGCTCCTCATATTGATATTAGCCTTTCCCGTGCCTGTAGGTGTCAATACCTACATTGTCCTGTAGGACTGAAGAAAATAGTGCTCTTGGACCTTGTGAAGGGGATCTTCAGTCTGAGTTCCTTTACTGTTCCTTTACTGTAAAGATGTTGGCTGTGTGAAGACATGTCTATACGTCTATTTAAAAATATTTACTCTCCATCTTCTAAGGCCAGCCATGCCCTAATGAAGAATTGAATTTTGTATTTGATTGACATATATGTTTCTTATCGAATACATAGTTTTCAAATTGCAGTGTGAATTTCTACATCTCTCTGTGAAACTGGGTATGAAGTGTGAAATATTAGCTGAGGGGAGTCTGCATGACCTCTTTTTTCAATGGATACACAAACTGTGTATCACAAAGAGGAATGATTGATAAACAACACAAAACACTGCATGAGAAGCCATCCTGGCTCAAAAGTAAGGGTATACATATTTTTTTTCGCCACACTCACTAATATTTTACTGTAGATTTGGACTACCAGACCCAGGCTTTAGGTTCATTACATGAGTTTTACCGGTGAACTTCAGCCATGTAGTGTTAATTTAACATCCACAGAGAAGTCTACTTGCTAGAACACAAACTCTGCTAATATAGTGAAAAAAATTGTTAATAGAGGCCAGGTTGGATAGGGCTTAGAGCTGCCTGGTCTGATGGAAGGTGTCCCTACCCGTGGCAGGGTGGTTGGAACTAGGTGATCTTTAAGGTCTCATCCAAATCTATGGTTCTGTGGAAACTTAGCAAGCCAAATTTTATTAATGTCTGTAGTACTGAAATAACTGAGGACTTCTGTAGTAGTGCAGTTCCTGTGACTCTAGGTTTGCTTTATGCAGTTTGTCTCTAGGTTTGCTTTATGCAGTCTTGTATAAAGTCAAATGCTTGTGTCAATTCTATTTCTCTGTATTGACATGCATACAAATCCAAACACACACATAAGATGCATATAGATGTATAAGGGGAAACTTAGTGGCATCATCCCCACACATTCTTGGGTTACTGCTTACATATGCTTTCAAAAGACACATCAGTGGTTTTTATTAAGTTAAATTGTAGAAAGGAATTAATTCTGGGATACCTTTTAACTTTATATGCATATGAATATGTGAGTGAGATAGAAGGAAAGAGACCACTGAAAGCACAGTGTGAAAGTGGTCCAGCATTAATGTTCCAGATTAAAATAGCCAAGAACAGTCCTGTGACTGCTAATTAAAATTGATATATAATTTCCCCAAATACTTGGTGATAAATTAATTGTTAAAGAAAGTTTCTACAGGAAGGAAGTAGCAGCATATTAAAATTGTCTTTAATTTATTATGATCTCTTTCAAGACAAGTATATCTAAAGTTTTAGACATTATAGGAACATCTCAAGGTTTTTTTTTATTTTTTCCGCTGTTCAGCCATATGCATTTGAGATAGTCATATTCATAGAAACATAACTGCTATCCATAAAAGGTAGGAAAGGATTATACAATAACTCTTAAGCTATGTTGATATAGTGACACATTTTGGAAATTTGAAGGCCTATTAATACAGAAGTATATTTTATTAAATGCATAGTTTATTTGCAAAAAAAAAAAAAAAAAGGATATGTTAGTACTAAAGTTATCCATGAATTCCAGTCATTTTTTTGTCTTAATTATTTTTAACCATTTATAAATCAAATTTTTTTCACACTGAAATTTATATGAATGAAAAATCCTTCCACAAATTAAAAGCACTAAAATTAATTTAAATAATTTATTTGTTTATCTAACACTATCTCCAAAAGTTTTTCTATAAATTTCAATTAATTAAAGCTTTATTTATTTTTCTCTTGCAGCTGTTCTTTTCTTCGATATTTGGAGAAAATTGTTAGTTGTGTGAAGCTTTTCATGTGTGTCAACAAATGGAACATTTCTCATGTATAGTATATACAGGTGAATTAAAAATGGCTAAAGACTGTGTAGAAATTTTCTAGATATTTTGTGGCAGTGCAGAATGTGGATTCTAGTTACGTGTCTGTGGGAGTCATAGTGGTCCCACTCCACCAGAGCACATTAGAATGTGCTTCACTTAAAGACATAATGTACCACAACGGCCCTGTTGCCTAAAATTAAGCATTTTTCCCTCCCAAAGCCAGGTTAGCTAGTGAATAATAGTACCTTCTGTATTTTGTTTACAGTTTCTAAGTCTGTAACTGTAGACTTTTAAACTGCATGTGGCTTAAAGTCTCTGTAAGATGAAATAGGCATAAAATAGCTACTTCTGGACAAATTATATAAACTTAGGAGATGCCAAGTTACTTCTTGTATTGGTGGTATAGGGTGAGGCATCTTGTCATACAATATAACACAACATAAAGAGCTTGAGTTAATTACATAATTTTTTTTTGTATATGCACTACCCTTGATGTTTGATCTTCAGACTATTTATGCGACAGTCCAGAGGAAGTTTAAATACCCGCATTAAGAAGCCAGATTTTCACAGGTAGCACTGACTGAAAGTTATTTATTTTTTGTTGTATTTTACATCTGCTACTAATGCAATAAACAGGGAGGCTGAAAACCAAAAAATGTTATTAATAGTGACAGAAACCTTTTAGCCAAGCTCCCTATGTGATGACAGATATTGTTTATCATATTTACTTGTTGCTTTAAGCTTCTCCAGTCGGAATGAATCACTCATATACAAGAAGAGGAACCAGATAACAATGTGATTTGTCTCATAGTAAGTTCTCTGAATCAAAAAATATTGGAGGGGAAAAAAAAAAGAACAGATAAGGGCACGTCTATTTTCAAAAAAAACCTACAGTGTTTTATTCAGGTATCCTTGAGTATGTTGCAGTTTATATAACATACAGCGAGCCGCACAATAATATCAGGGGTTAAGCAGGAAATCTCTTAAAAATAAAATACAAAAAAGGATTTTGATTAGCTTTATTTCTTACTTGGATTCCACCCCCTTACTTGGATTCTTCCCCCATGGTAAAGCTGTTGCACAAAATCAAAACACTGCTGCAACCACGGCTCTGCTGTAACCAAATTGTGTTTTTCTTTTTGAGTTCTTTATGTGTTTCCAGCTTTTGGTTTGACCAAGTAGTAGGAATTAGCATAACGAAAAATGTCAGGAAAAAGATTTGACAATTTGTGGTTGGGTTTTTTTAGCTGAACCGAAAGGCTGGCATTTGCAATAATAAATGCTTAAAAATTCTTACAAACCTTAGACAGAATTTCTTGTACTTGACCCAAAGAATTTTTAGTAGATGTTTAAAAAGTGGTATAGATATACTTCAAAACAAAATTTCAGTTTTCTAGAATACATTTTTAACAGTGTAGTTATCTACAGTTTTAAAACTAAATGTTAATAGTCCTTAATTTTTTTCAGCCTCCTTTTCTAAAGCGTATTACAAATTTCACTTGTCCCTCTATAAACATTTTTGGTCAATTTGAGCTGACATACGTGAGTGAAGCAAAGAGTTTTTCCTTTAGCAGTATTTCTCCTGTAATAACTGACATATGAGTCTGCGTTCTGAGTTTGTGTTTTATGGAATCACAGCATGGTTGAGTCTCTGGAGATCGCCGAGTCACCACTCCTGCTAAAGCAGGTTTGCCTATAGCAGGTTGCACAGGATTCATGTCCAACAGGTTTTCAGTATCTGCTGCAAAGGAAACACCACAACCTCTTGGTCAGTCTGTTCCAGTGCTTGGTCACCCTCAATGTAAAAGAAGTTTGCTTCCATGCTCGTGTTGAACTTCCCCTGTTTCAGTTTGTGCCTATTGCTCCTTCACCTCTTGCTAGGCACCATGGAAAAGTCAGGCCTGTCTTCTTGACACCTGCTCTTAAGACACTCGTATTCATCCCTTTCAGTCACCTCTTGCTGAGGCTGAACAGGCTCAGCTCCTTCAGCCTTTCCTCCTAAGAGAGAAGCTCCAGTCCCCCATTTTGCTTGCCTTCTGCTAGTTGTGTTGCAGGATCTCCATGTTTCTCCTGTCTTGAGGAGCCCAGAACGGGACACAGCACTCCAGATGTGCCTCACCAGGGCTGAGTAGAAGGACAGTATCACCTCCTGTGCCCTGCTGGCAAAGCTCTTCCCAATGCACCCCAGGATACCTTTGGCCTTCTTGGCCACAAGGAC
>JANRGV010000062.1:94731862-94759435 GCA_024734035.1 Alethe castanea
GGCTGAGGTCACTGGGTCTGTTCAGGCTGGAGGAGACTGAGGGGAGACCTCACTGCAGTTACAGCTTCATTGGGAGGAGGAGAGAGGGACAGACACTGATCTCTGCTCTGTAGTGACAGTGACAGGACTGAGGGAATGGCCCGAAGTTGTGTCAGGGGAGGTTTAGGTTGGATATCAGGAAAAGGTTCTTCACCCAGAGGGTGTTTGGGCACTGGAACAGGCTCCCGAGGGAGTTGGTCACAGCACCAGCCTGACAGAGCTCATTAAATGTTTGGGCAATGCTCTCAGACACAGGGTGTGACTCTTAGGGATGGTGCTGTATGGGGCCAGGAGTTGGAGTCTGATGATCCTTGTGGGTCCCTTGCAATTCCAGATATTCTAGGATATCTGGATATTCTAGGATTCAGGATTTCTTTCATTACTCCCATCTGCAGGGCAAGACATTCACAGATCTGTGGAAAGAGAGCTTCAGAATAGACTCCTCTGCTTGAGCTTCCTCTCTGGCTGCAGAGATCCTGAAAGATCACCTATTTATTTTGGCAGAAAATCTACTTTGACACCCAGTTAAATTAATCTTTTCCTGAATCACCTTGCAAAACTGCTGGAATATATGCAAAGAGAAGTTGCCTGGAAAACTCACATTTTGTTCCCTCATATAGGCTTTAAAGTTCTGCCGCAAGGTGTAAAGGGAATCATTACTATAAAAACTATCATCTTTCTCCAGGAATAAGCATCTCATGTGGATCTTGTCTGAAAATGTGACCCTGGAGTATGACAGAACAACCTTAAAAGGCAAAAAACCTCTCCAGAGAAGAGCCATACATTTGTATATTTTGTAAAAATTAAAATTCTGTTCAGATATATTATAAAGCCCTTTAATCCATGGAGATCTCTGCAGAACTTTGCTAATTCCAAAAAGAGGCTACAAAAGTGATAAATACAGTCCTTGAGAAACTAACTTCATACAGGTGTTTAGCAGCAAGCATTTCTAGTTTCACTGACTTCTGGAGCGAAATCATTGCAAAGAAAATTAGGAGAAAGAAGAAGGACATAGAGAAGTAGAATTTCTTAGAAGAATAATGTAGAGTTAAACATTTCCTTCCCAATTAAACAACCTGGGAGATAAATTTCCAAGGAATGTTTGGAAAAAATAATTATCATCTTCAAAACCAGAGGACCTTAACAACTCTACTTCTTAACAAAGCCACTTTAATTTTCAGAGCCTGCAAAATTCTCATGTACCCTGAATGGAAAGGGAACAGAAAGGAACTTGATATGAAAAAAAATCTGAGCTCTTTGTGCTTAAGTTCTTCCAAGTACTTTCTCTGTGTTGCCAAGAAATAGGATGACTACCTCTCTGTCCAAATCAGATACTGACACTTAAAAATCTTGTAAAGGAATATCCTTTCTAATTAATGTGTGAGTCACTGGGTTTGTTGAAAATTAAAAATGGGTTCAGATCTTCCGTCTTGTGCACTGTATAGTGCTTCTAGCTATATTCGCATCGTAAATTCTTGATTTAGACTTTTGTTTTAACCTCTCAGCTAAAAAAAATAAATTCTAGATTTAAGCTCAACCAATTCTAAGTTCCAAATTTTGGGACCTTGATCAAATCTATTGTTGTAAAATTTCAGAAAACAATGGTTTAGATCCACAAACAGACTGCAGAGCCAAAATGAGAAAAGGCATTAGGATTTTCAGCCAAAAAAAAAAGAAAAAAATAATAACACAGGATTTGAAAGAAAACCTAAACTCCACAGTTTCAAGATCTCAGAATCAAGTTGGAGGTTCTAGAATTGTCAGAGAAAGGAAGATAAACAGGGGAGAAATTCTTACTCGTCCTCTCTGGCTCTCTAGCTCTCTCCTTTTTAGGTGTTTTTCTTCCCATTATAGTGGTGTCACTGCTGAGGATGATCTGATAATGCTGAGGATGCTGTGAGAATGGGCTGATAATCTATATAAATAGTTCCTCATACTTAGTAAACTTCCTCTGAAGCTGAGAGACATTCCATATTAAGGGTGTGGAATGTTCTTTGAATCAGCTGAACAAGGTAGCAGAATAAGGCCAGGTAGTTTCCACCCAAGAGTGTAATATCCACTGGATACCCATATCTGGAGAGTTTCTCCCGCTGTATGATTCCCACTGTGCAATTCCTAGACTGATGGATTCCTTGGTGTCTGTGAAAAACACAAGACCTTTTGCTTAATAAGTACAGGACATAGCTCTGTGCTGAGAAATAAAATCTGTCCTACTGCTTGAAGTGTCTTAAGATGGGAAATCTAACCCAAAATCCTTTCTGCTGAAGATTATTCCAAAGAATCTTCTATTCTGTACATGGTTTTTAGTTGAAAAAGGCAGTTTATCTTTAGGGTACACATTCTACACAGATCTTCTTTCTATTTGACTTTTATATCTTGCTGTGAGCTGGGCAAATCCTGTGTCTGAAGGCTTTTACAACATTCCCCCTGAGACTGCTCATGTCTGTGGTTCAGTCACCTTCCCTGGAAGTATTTCAAATATAAGCATATATGGCACTTGGGGACATAGTTTAGTGGTGGACTTGGAAGTGTTGTGTTAATGGCAGATTTGATGAATTTAGATATCCTTTCCAATCCAGATGATTCTATGGTTCTGGGACAGGGAGCAGCAACAATGAAGGGTTTGGAAGGAAATTCCCTGAGGATGTCCCTGCTCAGTTATTCTCTGACAGGTCTGGTACGCTTACTCATGTTCCCCTATGTGGCCACAATCTCCTGTGGAAAACTAGCCATGCCTTGTGCAAATGACAGGAAAAAAGGTAGGATTCTACATAGGAGCATGTGCATGTGTGGGTGAACAGTTAGATTCGGTAAATTTTTTGTATGAATTGTAAAACAAAGGTAGGAATTTTGAGATCATCTTCTTTTTAAAGAATAATTTGGGTCAGATCCAAGGACTAATGGAATCTAAAAAATGACTCCCAAGAGTTACAGGTCCTGCGTAAAGAATATTTACTCTTTACTAGAAATTCTCTGTGTGATTGCTTTCCATTTATATATTTAAAAGGATATTTATTAAAATAGAGTTTATTTTTCAAAGGCTTTTTGGCTCTCTCTTATAAATGCCCATTTATTTGAATGAGTTTATTTTTGTTAATGCCTCTAAGGACTTTCAAAACTCAGGCCATACTTAATTTCAGTCATCTGCTTCAAACTACAAAATAACTCACATAGGGCTGTCAAAACTGGACATCCAAAATCTTTCACTTCAGGAAATCTATGGATATGTAGTAAAACTAGGGGAGGGTTGTTTAGTCACTACCACACAGCAACCCAGATAAAACCCAGTATTTGTTGTGTGAGACCAAAAGACAGTATATAAGCAGACAATGATGCATTTTTCTTTCTGCTCTCTCTTTTTTTTTTCCATTTGTAATATCAGTTAAAAAGCAATAAGTATGCTTATTACTTTTGTAAGATTGCTATGAATTATTTAGCTAGGAAATAATTGAAGAAGGCATGGTAGGGAAAATTACCCACAAAGCCAGCAAAACTGCAAGTCAACCTGCAGTCATTGGGCACACAATCATCATTAATTTTAATGAGATGTGGGATTTTGCAGTTCAGCAGGAGGAGCAGAATCCAGGCACTTCTCAAAAACCTGCCTGGCATGGTAGGCTAGAGGAATTTTACTAGCACTTCAGATCGATAGAGGAGACAGCAGTCAATATTAGTAGACCTCACAATCATCATTAATTGAAATGTCTCAACCTTCAGATTGCATAACAAAACAGCTGGTGCCTTAATGAAGAATATAATCCCTTGCAATTATGACCTCCTGCAACTTCTTCATGGACTATGATGGCTGAAATAGAGGTTGTACCCTCTGCTGTAAACCCCTCTCTGTACCTCCAATGCCACACACGTGCCTCACAGACAGGTATGCAAGCTCCTCTATTTCAGTGCTATGTAGGCAATTAAATAATACCTAGAAATTAAGTATCTGAATTCAAATAAAGTGTATCAAGAAACTTTAAAGTGTAGCAGCAGAAGAAAACAAAATAAACTGCCAAAGATCCTCATTTTAGTTAAAATTGAAAGTATGGGTATTAGAAAAATTACGCAAGTAAAAAGGTAATTTTCAAATTTGAGATAGAAAAGCTGGAGAAAAAAAAAAGAGATTTTGAACTGGGACAGCTCATACTAAAACAAAATTTCTGGTTTAGGTCTTACTGTCCCTCTCTCTTTCACTCTCTCTGTCTCATGGAGAGTTATTTGGAAAAGATCAAGCAGACTAAGGCATAATAAGAATCATTTGCTAGTTTTCAGCCTAAATGTGAAGATGATTGAAATGTGCAAGTGTTCTGTCCTGCCATATGTTAGTGTCCGTGTAAAAGAATCTGATGAAGATGATGAGATAACAATTTTCTCTCTGTAATGAGTAAGAGGACTGGGAAATTGCTGAGGAAATTGTGGGATTAAGGCCCATTTATGCCAGAAAATTGCAAAGAACTCTCAGAGCAAATACAGGAAGGTAGTGGCTGAAGTATTTATTGATTCCACAAATCAGTCTTTTTTGAAAAGCCTGGCAAAAAACTGCTTCCAGGTCTTATAATGCAAATCCATATTCACAACAAATGCATTAAAAGTTAATTATTTCCACCACAACTCTTTCATTCTTCCTATTCTCCTCATGAAGAACATGAGTAAAAATTCTCAGGAATAAATTCCTTTTATATTCCTGTTTACTTAACTACTTTCTGCTGTTATTTCATGTGGGAGAAGAAAGTATAATGTCCCTTCCATGTTTCTACCATCTCTTGTGAATTATTATATTTGATAGTTATAATAACGTATAATAGTTCTCATGGCACTTGTTTGAAAGCCTGAAGACAAGTATCTGATTACAGAATCTAAGATAAAAGTCCACATTCAAAAGGCTGCAGTTACCCTTTTTTAAATTTTATATCTTGCTTCTTATCTTTGTGTATTGAAACCTTCCACAACTTTTCCCTTTCTACTTCAGTATTTCTTTTTTTTTCCTCTTTCATCCATTCTTTATGCTTCCCCTTGTCATTCTGTGAGAGAAGGTGTAACATTGGTCCTAGTTCACATTGCTTTTGATCTCTCACTTGTCTCTCCTATAGATTCTTCTGCAGTGGTTTCTCACTTTTACAAGATTAAATGTGAGAAACCGCAGACAGGATTTTCTTGAAGCTGACTTAACAGAATTGGGTTTGCTCAGTTTGAAAGATTGTTTTTAACTGTTTTTTTTTTTTCATCTCCTCAGCACAAAAACAATCCTTGCATAACTTTTCTGTAGAGAAACGAAGAAAGCTGCTATGCCAAAAGAGCCAATACCCCAGCAAATCAGATGCTCAGTGAAGCTGATCTGTGGGAATGAAACAACAAAGTGACTTCAACCTAATTCCAATAACCTGAGGCTTAACCTTCTGATAAGAAAATTGATAGTTCAGCAGTTTTCTCTGATACTTCTTTATTCTAGATTCGACTTGGCATTTCTAACATTAGAATTATTTTCAACCAATTGTATTCATACAAATACATAAATATATATAATTATTTTTCCTAAGGTTATCAGTGAATCAGCACAGAGTAATGAAAAATTGATTTTGATAACACATTTTACTTGAGTATCAAAAATTACCTTGGCATTTTCCAAGGATGCTAAATTATATTCTTAATGTTCTTCTAATTCCTGTACAGCAGGAAAGAAATTAAAAACTCTAAAAACACGGGAAAATTTATATAAGACTGACTTGATTTTCCTCATTTGGAAATTTCCTGTTAGAGCTAATAGCTTCATTAATCTAGGACAGGGCAGCCCTCTTGTCTCTGTGGACATGGAGTACCATGATCCCAAGCAGACTTTGGGGAGGAGGAACAAGCTGGCATTTGTTCAAATATGCATTAAAGAAGGGGCTGCCAAAAGCTGGAAAATTGCAGAATCTACTCTGAGTGTAATGATAAGGAAAGGAATTAACCATTTTAATTCTTTATTATTCTGCCAAAATGATGTAATCCATGTCCTTTCAATGTTTATGTTAAGAACAAATTCATGTATTCCCATTTTTGTTCCTTCTGGTTCTTACTTCAATCTTCAGTCACAGAAATGAGGTGAGATAAAATTGTAGTGAGCAATATAGTCCCAAAGAAAAAAAAAAAAAGGCTGTTGAACTGGTTTGGGGAATGTAGATTTCTTTTCATTGAGAAAATTTTATACTTTTATAATTCTTTTAATAAATTTTAGGCACTAGTTACTTCCATTTTGCCAACAAAATACAGTTTCATTAGCCGTGTTTTAATTTCTGGGAAAGAAGCTCATGGAGTGAAGGGCAAAATCCAGCATCATTGCAGACTGCTGTCAGCTCTAGAGAGGGAATCAGGCTCCAGAAGGAGTCCAGGCAAAGATTATTATTGGATGTAGCTGTAAACACTGTTTGTCTGAAAACACTTTGTTGACACCTTTTTTTTGGTCTTGTTTGCTGACTAGTTGCAAAGAGACTCTTAGTTTTGCACTGAAAAAGAAATAGAAAATTTGTATTTTTTGCATGTTCTCTGTATGTTACATATCTTCATGTGTCCTGCTTCAGAGGCTTTAGGATGCATTCATGACCTGTATTTGCTTTTCCTGATGAGTCATGTCAACTCCAGCATGCAGTGGGGCTGAAGGACCTTGACCTCCACAAGGTAGTTTTCATACTCTGAATTCATGAGATTACATGAAAGGTCTGCTCAAAGATCCTGACCCACCTGGAAAATAAGTATATAAATAATCTATTTTTCTCTCCTTTTAATACAGATTTTTTGAACTGAAAATATTTGGGTTCTGTCCAAATTTTTATGTAAGATTAAGATTTTTTTTTTCCAGCTTTAATCAATAATTTCTGATATGCAAATTTTATCTGCAACTACTCCTAATAAAAGGTTTGCTAAAATGGACAAACTGAAGAAAGAGAGATAACTCGGAATAAATGAAATAGCAAAAAAAAAACCAAACCGGCTTAAGATGACTTTGAGCAAAAAATAACTTTAACATAATCTGCTATGAAAACATTTATGATTAATGTTATTTTTGGCAGTGACTTGATGTAGTGCTCACTCCACCAGTGTTAATGCTACTCCCTCCATTATCTAAAGCTCTGGCAAAAATTGTGAGAGGGTGCACCAGTATATTACAATTATGATCATGATAATGTCAAAATGTCACTAATAAAATGAGTTAACATTGGTGGACACAAACATTTCTACATTTCTGCATGATCCCATATTACTTCACTGAGAGCAAGTTTTTTATATCAGAACTACTCTACATTAAGATGTGTTCAAAATTTGAAATGAGTTTTCCTAATGATAGTTTTTTGGTTTTTTATTTTTTTTTCCCCAAATGTGGCTAGTTGTAGTTACAGGTAACTTTTGGATAAATTTGCTGGCAACTTTTATAGAGGAAATGGCTATATTATTTTAATTTGATTTTACTTGAAAAAAACATTTCTTAGCCTTGCAATTTGGCTGATCAAGGTTTTCATATGGGAATTTATTTAGGTTTTAAAACACAATCTTTCACTGGACTATATGTACAGGTATGTGCAACAAGCTGCATACAAGGCTTATTGAATGAGTAGGTGCAAAAGCAAAATAGGACCAGTAGGAAAAAGTGAGCTAAAGGAATCTGTAGAGCAAGCATCAGTCATTGCACAGACATTTTCAGCAGAGGTCAGCCAGTTAGTATTTTACTTCATTCTCTTTCCTTCTCTTTCCTAGAAAAAAGTGCAAATTGCACTCTGTTGTCTGTTAGGGACAATCTGCATGCACACAAGCCATCTCTTTGAAAATGTGTTCTGCATTATTTTCATCTCACTTTGCTCACAGAGCTTTACATTATGCTCAATAACAGTTTCCTTTTAACTACTCAGCACAAGAGCTCTAGGACTGCTAACTGCTAGCAAAACACTGAATGAGAAATATTTGTCATCCAATATTCTGCACATGCTGTAATAAGAAAAAAAAGAAAAAGAAGATACATTCACTGGAAAAAAAAACCATTTATCATTAATGAAGGCTCTGAAGGATTTTGAAAGGCTTGCTTTGCCATTTTTCTTTTTAAAAATCCAATAACAGGATTCCAACAAGCACACAATTATCAGATTTTGTCAATAAGGTTTCATGAAAACATGTTTTCCTCTTATGGCATATTAAAAGTGTTCATCATTCAGTGTGTCTGAACTTAACTCTAAAGAGAAATCTAGCTGCATTTTTAGGCACATTAATTAATTGGGATTTTCCTCTAGAAAATGTGAGGGTTGATAAAAAACCTGCCACATCAGTTGTGTACCTAGTGAAAAAGTTTTAGTAGCAGAAAAAATAGTTTGTGGCAATCTAAGCAATAAAGGTATATAGCAGTTTTCACTGTTTTTCTATAAAGGATGGCAGCAAGTCTGAAACTTTCAATCATAAGTATAATACAAAGGATTGGTTTTGCCCACTGTACTGTCACTAATTTTTAAAGAAGAGGTTTTACAAATAAAAATATCATTTTTTTTTTTAAGGTTAAGCATGATCAAAAGTTAAATAGATGTCTGTTCTGGGTTCAGAAGGGTCACTGTTTTGAAAATAGAGCTGCTTCAAAGTACTCAAAATTCACTTTGATTCTTTGACATTTTTACACTCAAGGTGAAAGGAGATGATGATGTCAATCCCATTTGATGGGCAGTGATTCTCCACTGCATCTGACATTAATTAATTCTCTTTTTAGCAGGGTCAACAATCAGTACAAAGACTAAATAAGTCAGGAATATCTTTGTGGAAACCAATGAATTACATGGGGGAAAATAAGCATGACAGCAGAAAGAACCCAAATAAATGTAGTTCATTATTCATTTCACTTAATTGCTGCGGAAAATAAGTGCCTTTGAACTTTCTAAGCCATTAGCAGAAGACACTCAACTCCTGTCTTAAAGAGAAGGTTGATTAATACTTAAGTGTTTCTCTATATCCTGAAGATATATGAAATTATGGTCCCACAACTGGGAGCTTTCACCACTGGACAGCAATCAAACTGTTTCAAAAGGATCAGGTGGGAATGAGGAAAAGACATGTTTCCTGGAATTCAGAGTTCAAGTAAAGCTTTCATTCTGCAGTTAGTTTTCAAGATACTAAAAGACTCTGTGAAAGAATATCTAAGCTGCAAATAAATTCAATTAGCTGTTACTACTCCTCTCAACTCAACAATTTTGCTACCTGCCAGGAAAGTCTTGTCTTTCTACCACTGACTCTGGTCCACCTTTGCCATTTGCCACAGGCTGGGGTGGACCTGATCCTCAAGCCATGCAGATCTTCTGAGACAGGCCTGGACCCTTGAAATAAGGTCTCTCACATTCTGTAATCAACATGCAACTGCTGATGACAAGACACTACATATCATTATCCAGTCCTATTTTTAAAATCTAGGGCACATTGTTAAAATGAAGGTATTCCAAGTTACTGGTGGATCTAGACTCTGAAGAAAATTTGTTTTCAAATCAATGCAAAATTAAGGCAAGTACTTCATTATTTCATGTAGATCTCAAAATTATTTTCAGTAAGAATGAACTGTCCTTTATATGAGACTGCCACCTGTATGAAGTTGAGGAGATAATTTTAAACTATTTAATCTGATTTCTGATGTCACTTGTTCTTTAAGTTTTCCAGATGATTTAATTGAAGCTATTTTAAATATTTTTTTATTAATTCATTCATTTTAATAATGAATGTGTCTTTAGGTCCATAAAATCTGAATTTACATCTGAATATATTTAAAATTTTGGGAGAATTAAAACTATTGTTCTATTTCTGTACTATGAGTTATTCAATCCATCTAGATAAATACAAAATGTTACTTGATTATTCATCAAATCTATAATTTGTAGACACAACACACTCATCTTAGGGAAATCAAATAGGTCATATGTAGAAATTTTTCAGAAATAAAAGTTTTCCAATGTGTTAAAAATATCACAAGTCCACTGTATTTTATCAGTGCTACTCCACAGTTTATAAGAATAACAAAAATTTCATCGCCATTTATGGCAATTAAAATATTTCATTCAGCATTTGACCATACACATTTACCCTCAGTTTGTCAGAGGGAAAACCAGCACAGAACACAAGAATGTTCAGGGACATCTACCTATACTGTAGAGTACCATTTAGAGAAGAACTGTGATGCATGTGTACAATTAGTAATGTAATTTCTTTGTTTTATTTCCATTAGTAGAAACATTGACATAGAGAATCTAGACCAAGTGAAACTTAATTGTTGAGTTGCTTCTCTGAATACAAAATATAGGAGTTAATAAGTAGCTGAAAGAAGGTGGGAAAAGATGGATTAAGCTGCCCAGCTTTCTTTTCCCATTATGTTAAGTATTGGTCTGTTTGAACACCAGCATAGCATGAAGGCGTAAACCCACACTTTTTGACCACTGTTTATATTAAGCAGCTGTTATGCCTTTAACTATGAAAAAAAGAATTTTCTTCAGAAAAAAAAAATCATAGAAAGATAAAATCATACTCCTGCTTAAAGAAGGGTCACCTACAGCAGTTTGCACAGGACCATATCTGGTTAGGTTTAAAGTACCTCCTAAGATGGAAACTCCACAGCTTTCTGGGCAACCTTTGCCAGTGTTTGATCATGCTTACAGCAAAAGACCTCTTTCTTACAATTAAATGGAATTTCCTGTATTACAGGAAATAGCTGCATTTGAGATAGTCCAATAGAGCAAGGAAAAAGTAAAAAGACTGTTGTCTAGGAGGAAGCATTTTTTGGACCAAGATATAGGCAGTTTGTAAAAGGAAAACCATAAATATATCTGTGATTCAAGAATAATATCTACTTGTGGTTATTTAGATACTTGTAAAACATCCATTATAATATCTTTCAAGTGTATGTTTGTCTACACTATCATAAAAGTGAGCCTTCTCTTTTATTCCAATCTCTTCATCATGCTCTCTGTGTACGTACTTCACACCTAAGCTCTGTTTCAGAGTAAAGCAGTTAGACCTTTCTGGGATGAAAGCTGGTGGCAATTCCAAGAACATTTGCTCTGTTGGGCTGTAAAACACTTCTCACATAATTTCAAACATCTTGAACTGGGAAAACAAACAAAAAGCCAGACAACCATTCAACCAAAACAAACAAACCAAACCCCCACAGGTGGGCTAGCAGAAATCTGGCTCAAAGAGTGCACACTTTAGGTGCAACCAGTTTGCTCTTGAAGCAGTTAGCTGGCAGCAGTTAGCTCATGGCTATGAGCCATTCAGAATCACAGAGTTTGGGGTTCAAGGACTAGGATGAATGTCCTAAGCAGTGCAGGTGTAGCTGTAGAAATATTAGATGTTCAGAAAGATTTGAGATCACATATTTATCTCATGAAAGCAATAATTCTTTCTGAAGTCAAGGAACTTTTCAAACTCTGGTGTTCTGTAGGGGAAGATAGACCCAAACAGAATGAAGTCAAGGTCCTTTGTGCAAACTGACACATCCTGTGGAGTGTATGACCAAAGCAGCAAAATAATATGAAAGAGAAAGATTAAGGAGGAGCAGTTTTGATATATGATTCAAGATAACTCTGTTCCTATGCTTATCACCACTCCTGCAGGTTTCACAAGGATTATAAATTTTAGTTTCATGCAACAATTGTTTGAATATCTTCTTTACCTAAGTAACATTGCCAGTGAAGTATTGCTAGATTTCAAAGAATCTGAGAGTCAACAGTTGTTAGCTGTTGTTACTGCTGACCAATACATGCATGGACTTTACTGTCAAAGACAGGTGGGTTTTCATTTAGGAGCCATTAGCAAGCTTGGACTGTCCCAGAATAAAGACAACTGTTAAGATGAGGCACTGTGGTTTCACCACAAGATCATCAATGCTACATTATACCTCAAACTCTTGTTGTGTGATTGGTTGTAAAAAAAAATAAAATTAAACCATGTCTTTCCAACTGTTTTGCTTTAGAGCAAGGCAATATGCCAGCTGTTCAAAGTGAAAAACAAACCCTTTGATCAGTGAGCTCAAGACTGGCGTCTGTAGAGTTATCAAAGTGCTGCACTTGCAAAGTCATTGTAGCACATCTCAGCTGATAATACATCCTTCTCTATTCCCTGAATTCTGTTGCTTCAGAAAGTTTTTCACAGAGATGCAAAAGGTGGCATTGTCACCTGAGAAGTTTTGGAATGATCCACTTTTCCTAAACTTGGAATCCTTCAACCTGACCCTTACTGCTTGTCTGAGGTTAAGGGGGGATGGAGCGGGTTGGGTTTACCAAACAGTCATCAGAAGTAATCAACTAGAGATCTTCAACCTGGATTGCTTTCCTTTTTGAAAGATTTTGAATTGAGACTGTTTTCTCTTTTGCTTTGCCTCTATGGCGTTAGTGGGGAATGTCAGTTGAGTGTCTAAAATTAAATGCAGGCAAACAACGCTTTGGAAGGGAAGGTGTCAAGACAATGGACCAGGCTCTTCTTGGTCATACCAAGCAATAGGACAAGAGGCAATGGGCAGAAACTGATGCACAGGAAGCTCCACCTGAATATGAGGAAGAACTTCTTTTCTATGTGGGTGACTGAGCACTGGAACAGGTTGCCCAGAGGCTTTGTGGAGTCTCCCTCTTTACTCGAGAACCAGCTGGACACAATCCTTTGCCATGGGCTCTAGGATGACCCTGCTTGAGCAGGGAGGTTGGACTGGATGATCAACTGTGGTTCCTTCCAGCCTGACCCACTCTGTGATTTTATGATTCCAGTTCCCCCAAACAAGAGAACTCCATTTTTCCATCTGAGCATTCTTTCTGGGTTGACAGTTCTCTAAAACTACCTGCATGTTATCTGCAATTCTATAAGGTGAATGAATTAGTGAAGTGGCAATATAGAAAGAAATTTAGGGAAAACCTATCAATATGCACCCTCTTGCCAAAAAGATGATTTTTCAATTAAAAGCAATAGAAACACTCAAACTTCCTAAGCAATTTTGAACTAAAAGGAAAATAATTAAAAAAAAAAAAACAACAAAAACTGAGCTTGTAAAGAAGTTGTGTCTTTTGGTTAATTACATTACAAAACAGTACTTTCTTCAGACAGAATTATAATTTCTTACTTCTAATAAAATTGTTTATTGGCAACCCCAAAATTTCTGCTTTTATTTCTGAGAAAAGTGAGTGAAAGAGATCTCTTTTTAAAAATGAATTTTTTTTTTCCCTTCTATTTTAATCATAAGCTATTGTGAACAAAGTCTATATGCTTTGGTCCCTGTCACCTATGTATCTTCTAGTACTGTGTTGAAATCACAACAATATCTCATTCTAACTTTGTATTGAATCAAACAAAACAAAAATTGCCCAAAGTGGAGATCAACACACAGTCAAAGCCAGCCTTTTCAGGTCTGGAAACAACTGGCTCTATAACACGGTGCTCTGCTTGGTGTGATCTCTGTGTTGAGGACGTTGGGAAAGGCTGAGCAGCACAGAAGCTGAGAGGTGCACTCTGCCACAAGGAACTGTAGCTTTAAATGGTTGGTAAGTAACAGGGAGAAAATCTGCTTGCCTGAAAGAACTGAGAATGTTTTGAATTTGAACTGCTGTTTAAGAAGTTAAATTCCCTTGAATATTTTTGAGCATTTTCTTCACTGAAGCTCCGTTCCTAAGATATGGTATACACAGTGGGATTCATAAAAGGACTAGATGTTTCAATATAGACTGGGTACAATTCTAGTCTAGCATCATCATGGCCTGGTTGTCTACAAGGTGCAGGAACTTCTCCAGCCTCAGTGCAGCCTGTCTGTACCACTTGGATTTAAACAGAATAAGAATTTAAAAAGTGCAAATTCAAGGAAACTCAACTTTCAGCTTTCCATAACTGCAGAGTGAAGTATGTCATAGAGGGAAGTTTGTCATGGGAGTTTCAAAAGACTCAGAACTGCACATTCATATGTTTCTTCTATTTAAACCATGACCTGAAGTCTCCACAAAAATCTGGGATCCTGTTGTGTCTGGTATTGAAGAACCTCATAGGAAGGTATAGCTCATATACTGTATTGTTTAATCTGTCCAGTCTGTAATTAGCTGTTCAAGTCATCTACTAACACTCATTAAACCAACAGGTTTTTTTATTCCTGCATGTTTCTAGAATTCAAGATTGCAGCAAAGGCTGTGTGAAAGAAATCCTATGAAAAAATGAAGCTAAGTGTCCTTTTGAGCTCATTATTAAATCTCAGAGTAATTATAAAAGCTCTAAAAGCTCCCAGAACAATGATGTCAATAATAATGTTCTGTGAACCCTTTGCTGGCCCTTTGTATCTACTCTGTATCTACTTAATACTGTAAGACTGCAGAATGATGCATCATCATTTGTTATTGCTTGGATTTCAGAAGAATCCACAATGTGCTAAATGCTTCTGCTGTGCAGATAAAAACACAGTCCTCACCCAGAAAAGAGGGAAAAGACTAAAAGAAGAGAAAAAGACAAAAGAAACAGTGTGAGATATTTCACTTATTCTTAGATCTAACTCCAATACTACCTAAACGATCGGGTTTTTTTCTTTCACATAGACTCAAAGACACTTTCACTGGGCCCTTTTTCACTTGTATCCAATCTCTTTTTTCAGCTTGTGTTCACTCATGGGATAAATGAGACCAATAAGCAAAATGGATTAAATAGCATGGTCTGAGCTCCACTGAAATCAATAAAAGACTTTCTGCTAACTCCAGTTGGCTACAGACTATGGTTTAATCAGCCAGGTGCATTTAAGTGTCACCATTTCCTTCAAATTAATTTTAAATATAGATAAAGAAAATGATCATAATTGACCCAGATTCTATTTCTGGGAAATCCAATCTGAACACTACAGACTGAAATACCTCCCTAAAAAGACATGAGGCTTTTGTGCATGGGAGAGAAATAGGAGTCAGACATGCATATGACTCTGCTGATACTATTAAACTTTGTTCAGCAATATTAGCTATCTGTTTTTGAATTCTTCAGTCTATTAACTGCTTGTTCCCATACACTTCTAAAGTAATTACTACTTTCCTGACACTTTGAATTATTAATATTATTGTTGTTATTAATTTCAAACAGTGGGAAAACAAATTTGGTGTCTTGCATACAAAAAGTGAGGCTGTGTTTTGACTGTGATCAGTAGAGCCTTTGTGCTCTTAGAGCTGTGCTTGTGATTTGAAGTGTAATATTGATACCAGCACAAATACCAGCACTAATGCTGCTGATAATTGTTGTGATGGGCAAGTGTCACATCTGGCAAGTGAGAGCAGACCTTAGCTCTGCACATAGAAGAGCACATTGTGTAATGACTTATTTCATGCACTATTTGAGGCTGTAAAATTGTAACTGAACTGTATGGAGAATATATGCATCACCTCTGAGTGCACTCCACAGAAACCCTTAAAAGAGGGGAATAAATTTTAAGATCTTTAGGACTAAGTGAATTTCTGAACTAATAGAACATTCCCACTGGATAAAAAACCACCAGAAACTCAAAGAGACTGGATCCTTGGCACCTTCCTTCCCTGGCTGGAAGTACTATAGCCCAGTCAGTCCATATGATAAGGTATATTTTATCAGAAAGACCAGGTGAAACAGGCATGCCTGTCTGCAGTCCTTTGAAAATCAGAATAATGTCTGTCAGATTTTCCTCTGAAATAAAACGTTTGGTGTGCTAGGCATCAGATATTTACTTTTTTCTTTATGGAGACAGGAGATTACCAATATGCTTTTTACCTTTAAGCTTGATCATCTTATTTTCTTATTTTTTGCACCAACAATGATATTTTTACTTACTCTACTTGTAGAACAAAAATTCCTATATGACTTCACTTCAAAGCAGGACCAGGATGAGTGATGGATTCTCATACTGCCAATAACATACGCAGATTAACATATCTATCAAATGTCATATTAAAATTCTACAAATGATATTTTCCTCTTCTTGCCACTCATAAACTCAGCAACTATGATTTTGTATTTGGAAGTGTAAGAAATATATTTCTTCCTCTCCTCCTCTCCATGCTCCTCATCTCCTTTTGCTTTGACAGGACAGGCACAAAAGTCTGAAGGCACAAACCATTCCATTTTGCATTCCTTTCTTACTCATTCTATAAAATGCATCTTGCTGGTGCACCTTGAATCTTCTGTCTATCTCATCTGAAGATCATTCCACAGCTAGGAAACAATGGCCCTTAGAAAGAAGGAGAAATTGAACATTTTGCATGTGGAATATAGGGGATAGAACATTAGCACTCTGTCACTGTTAGTCCCCTTGCCTTCGTGAACAGATAGTGTCAATGACTATCTGGGATGGATGACTCAAGCTCAGTGGGTGTGCAGATGACAGTTCAGGGTTATGTGCACAAAACACCTTTTATTCCATGATTCAGCCCATCTCCGGTCTGCCAGTGAAACTGTGGCTGCAGCTTCTGTCACATCCTTCCCCTTAGGTGATTTCCCTTTATGAGGTCATGCTGCTTTCTTTGAAGACACACCACAGAGAGATGTCTTCACTCTTTCTGAAGTCCCATCTTTGCCTGTATTTGCTCTTTAAGTCCTCACAAACTGTAAAAAGAACTTCAACTTTCACAAACACTTGTGCATGCAGGAATCTACTCTGGGAACAGGAGGCAGTGTCATCTTTACCTCAACCAGTCACAGCAGCCTCACATGGCCTCCAGGTGGTCTGTGTCACTGCAAGGCAATTGCTGACAAGCTTTCAGTAAATTTATGGTCAAGTAGGAGATGGCCACTGAAGACATGGGAAGTCTGGTGACCAGTCACTGATTTGTCCTCTAATGAGTCAAATCAGCTCCATTGAGAAGGTGGACGTTTGGTTTGTAGTTATTCAAGGCTGGCCGGCAGAGAGAAGTCCTTGAAACTTCTCAGTCATCATTTTTAGGCTAGTAGTGTCATCTTTAACAGCACTGAAGGAACTTTTGTGCTAAATATTAAGGCATTAAACAGAAGTTTCTTATTTAAAGATGCTTGTGTGTAAGCTGCAGGCAAGGGGTTTGCCAGTGGTATCTACTGTTCTCACGATTGCTTGAACAGGAATATAACCCTGTAGATGCATGTCCCACAGACAAGTGTTGAATTACCCTACTACCTTTTTGATGTGTGCCTTTTTAATGAAACATTGGCAGCTTTCGGACCTGACAGATTTTATCCATGGTTACTTCAGCACAGGTTATAGGAACAAAGTAAGCTGAAAGACAGAAATATGTTTTGCTATTTATTTTAATTCCAGAATAATACATCTGTGCTAGCCAAAGAGGTACCTTCCAGGCAGATGTTCAAAACATGTGGGAATTAATTTGCCAAATGCAAGATTAATAGGCTGACATGCCAATGAAACACACTTTCACTCTTTCATGCCGAGGACTAAAAGCACCAGTCCTTCAATGGCAAAGCTGATGCTACACCATTCCTTAGCTGCAGAGGTTCACTCCTGTGGGATTTTTCAGAGGTTATATCACTGATTCATCAAACAATCTGTTTAGCTTTACCCTTTTCATGATATAGTAAAGGGCTTAGCCCTTTTCTGCTCACATAGGCAAAACTCAAAATTTGCATGTCTAGAGTATATGGCACCATTGCTCTGTGGAGCATTTTCATCCTGCCTCTGATGAGACACTAAACAGAAAATACTTCTCCTTAACAAATGAGTACTGGCTTGGTTATAAGAAGTGACATTTTAGTCTGCCCTGGATAATAGACCAAGAGTCAATTTAGTGTCAAAAAAAAAAAAAAGCAAATTGCTTGCCTATATGAAAGGTTTTTAGTTTTGTTTTCCTTCAATGGCAGGCAAGCTGGCTGAGATTCTATCTCCACCGTGAAAAAGGCCTTTATTTTGTCTTAATAAATGAAAGCTGAGCTTATCACTGACATCACAAGCTAGTCCTAATGGCTTTTACAACGGCCCTAATGGCCAGCCTGAGAGACTCCTTGGACCACATTCTCAGGCTGTATAAACTAATGAACAACTGGACCTTGCATTTTTAGTACTTCTTTTCCCCAATAGTAAGCTACAGCATAAAGTTGTTTCCTGTGTCTGACATTTAGCCCCACAATTTTCAAACAATTATTCATTTTTAAACGAGTTCCTGTTTGAAATCTCCAATGTCCAGGTTCAGAAGGTCAGATTCAAGGTGTTCATGAGTCCAGCCTGATCTTCTTACCCACCTTTGCCTACACCTGTTTATAGGGCTTTGCTTGAGCATGATTTAGGAATTTTCTTCAACTGCTTATCATTGGTTTTGTGGAACCCAAATTACCTTCATTTTCTTTGAATTTTATGGAAAGGAAATAAAACATAATAAAATATTGTTCCCAAAAGAGCAGTTGCATAGTATAATCTGCATTTCTCTTCTATTTCAGGCTGCCTCATGAGGACAGTATGTTGCCAAGGTTATACAGCTATAATCATCATGTATTTATGCAAAATAAGAACTATGTGATAGTGCAACATTAAACCTTATGAGATGGTTTTTAAAAGTAAAATACAAATGAACATAAGCCCTTTCTTCTAGTAGTTACTTGTTGTAGGGGTTAAAAGAGAAGCTTTAACCAAACACCAGCACATACCCATTTCTTTATTCCTTTACCAGTGTTGATAGACTACAACATTTAGTGTCTTTGCACATCTGTTAAAGGTATCAATTTTTAGGTCACAAAATGCTCTTTGTGAGAAACTGAAACAAGCTCTAAAAGGGTCTATATTTTACAAACACACGTGGTCAAGCACTTGAGAGGTTATAGCTGGAACCAACCAAACCAAAACTACTATTTGGATGGATTATTGTGTGTATTATCTCCTAAAAAATATCAAATTCCCTTAGCTTCCAATCAGTGACAGAACAGAGCCCTTGACTCTTATCTTACTCCCTAAAAGTCCTTCCTGTACAGGGAAGGAGGAGGACCAGACTGCCAGATTCACTGGTTCCCACCTGTGCTGGCTCCAGGGACAGGAAACACCCCTCCCTGCTCCCTAACTCGGGATGTGAGTGCAGGTCCACACTGTTTTGTAGGTACAATGGAGGTTCTTCTTCGTCCATATAGGAGCATAACAACATGTAGAAACACAAGGACACCTCCCAGTTTAGACAGTTTTGAGGTGTTGCAGAACATCAGAATGGGTGTGCTGCACGAGGTCAAACCCATCCCACCTGCTATCCCACATCTGGCAGTGACAAGGTGGGTGCCTGGGGCACAGGAAGGTGGAGACATGCACTGATATTTCCCAAACACACTCCACCAGCTGAACCTCAGAGGCCTCCTGTGCCAAGTTTGCTTTCTAGGTGTTTGCATTCCTAGATTTATCTTCCTTGTTCATTCTCCCCTTGAATCTAAGAGAGCTTTGAGCACCAAAAACATCCTGTGGCAACAAGTTCCCCACCTTGATTAGACACAGTGAGAAAATGTACTTCTTTTTGTTTGTATTCAGCTTACATCTTACTCATTTTGGTGAGCCACTATTTTTTACTGGGATGAAATTGTGAGCAAATCATCCTTATGTACCATCTCAACAACATCCAACATTTCTTGGGCACTTCTCCTACCCCTTTAGAATTTTTTCCCTTTCCACAGTGTTGTCTTCTAGTTTATTTTGTTCTCACCTCCATGGAAGGCTTTATACTCCTTCAGTTATTGTTTTTGCTCCTCTCTTAATTTTTTATTTTTTCTGACATCTGTTTTCAGATGGGGAGGAACAGAACAGCCTTTGTAATTAGAATATAAAACCTGCCATGCCTTGATGCTTCTGAGAGCAGAAAGTGAGGAATCAGCCTTTGCACAAGTCTCAACATCTCCACACAGGTTGTATCAGAATCTGTTATCTTATGCTCCCAAAAGCAGTAGTTATGCAACAGATTTGGTTGCCTTTCAGTCAGATGTAACATGATTCCTGAATGTATATTACTCCACACACCCAAGAAATCAGGCTGTGATTCCACATTATAACTTTTCAAGTTGCAAAGCAAGTTTAAAAGCAGTCTTCCCTACCTGTGTTGATACTCAGATATGGCAATTCAACTCTCTGGATGACCATACTAAAAAATGGTTGAGTGGAATGATCTAAGCTAATAGACAGTCTCTCCCACCCTTCTTCAAGTATTGTTTTTCTTTGTTTATCAAACTGCATCACTCCAGCTGTCAGCAGCAATACTGATGAATCCATTAGCCTTGCTGAAGGACTGATAAGCTTCCCCCACCAGAGGTGGGGTAGCAGAGAAAGGAATGAGCAGGTGAGAAGGGAAAAAAAGAGGATGAACTTCCAAATTTTACTTCCCACCAGCAAAATCCTCATATAAAATCATGGTCTCAGAGGTGATGGGTAGTTGCACTTATGTAGTTGCACTTATTTTCTTAATTGTGCTTTTGTCAGGGAGGGATTCTACAAATGGTTGGGGGGGGGGGTGGATTTGGGAGGTTGCTGAGTGAGAAGGTTTTATGTTTGTGCAGGCAGAGATGCTCTGAATTGTTTGTGGTTTCTCAGGTAAAGGCCCACTGCCTGAAGCAGCTGCCCTACAACAACAACAACACACCATATCCCTCCATCCCCCACGTTAAAAATAAAATAAATTAGCAGATTGGCAAACAGAGCAAGAAAGGATTATATGGGGATCTTAAGGAGCAGTGAAGTGGGAGGCTGCTCTTGTGACTGGCACAGCAAGCAGAGTTTTCAAAGTGCTAGTCAGGAGGTTTAAAAAGACAAGACTGGAGAAAGCAACCTATGAAAATGCAATTCCAAACTCCCAGTGACACATTTAAATAGATTCTGCCCTCTTTAAACTTTGGATTTGCAGCAGTTTACATCACTAATCCTCACATTCCTTAAATGCCAATCTGGCCTCTCAAGGGGGCACTTGGGCAGGGAGGTGGTCTGGGACTTGCCAGATAAGCAGAGAGTACTTGCATGGATATTGGATCCAGGGTGCCTTTGTGGCTGTCAGACAAACAGCAGCAAGTCCTCAACCAAATGTGCTCAGCCAGGTCCTCTCCAGCAACAACCTATACCTCAACTGGAACGAATTTATGCCAGGAAAGTTCTGGTCAAATAGGTTTCCAGTTTCCTCAAAATTCCTTCTATATACTAGCAATATTTTGAAGCATTTCACACTCAGAAAGTGGTTGAGCTCTTTTTTGGCATTTTTCATGAAAATTTCTGTCACAGTTTAATCTGATTTTTAAAAAATTTTCATGTATATCACAAATTACACGTTTCTGAATTTAAAAAAGCCACAGAAGTGCTAGCTCATGATTTCTTTCAGTTCAAAAGCTCTCAGTTAAGCACATACAAAATCAGTTTTTCTCTATGAATATTCATGTTTATGCTAGACAATATCAAAAGAAATTAAAGAAAGAACACTTAATGACAGCCTTAACACTCCTTTAAAACCTACCAAGCTAAAATTGCAGTGTACTTTGATTTGTTAAGATATTTTAATAACCAAACATTTTCCTTGCAAGCACATGTTCTTTGAGGAAATATATCAGGTTTAAAGAGTTTATGTTAAAAAAAGACATCTTAAACAAAGGTTAAAAATTACACCACGAAAAATGAGATCTTTCTGGAGACCAGGTAACTAAATATCACAGGAACATGTTATCTTCATGGAGAAAATGTGAGTTTTAAGTGGAAGCAGAGGGGAGCGGGTCAGTCGGTGTGACCCTGCAGGCATGCTAAACAAGCCTAACTCCATTTCAGACTCCGCCAGTGACTGCTGCAGCGAGGTGCTTGAAATGGGGCTCTGGAGCTCCACACTATTGTTTTTCCGTCTCCATTTTTCACAGGGAGCCCAGATGAAACCTCAACACAGAGAAATATAAGTATTTGGACTTAGATTTTTTTTTTTCTTCCTCTGGAATTAACTATCTGAGTGTTTGGTGTTTTGGTAAATCAGTGCAGCCACTGTGCCTTAGTATCTGCTTGTGCTGATTAATTCAATTAAATCTAAAAGTCTGCATTAGTTTCGTAGTTAATATATTTTAAATTATAAATTTATTCCTATATATTTTAATAACCCCTATGTTTCTTTATGTAGGTACATGTTTGTCATATTTATATTTTATTTGGTTTTCTTTTGTGTTGTGGTTAGTAAGATTTATTCCTTCATTTTGAAAGTTTTTTTTTTCCTAAAGTTTGTTTTAATTGCTTATTTTACAGTTATTTGCCTTTCTTTTTTTTCTGTTTTATGTCAAATCTGCCTAGAGTTTAGGGGAGGAATCTTTTAAAAACAGTGTTTGTAGCTCAAAATAAATATTTTATTTTAAACGTTTATTTTATTTGTAGCCATCTGTGGGACTGAAATAACACAATAAATTGTATACAGTACCTGAATGTAATTTTCCAGAGTTCACTATTAGCCTTGCCAAGATTTTGAGGATATCAGTCTTCTTATCTTTTTCAAAAAATTTCTTTAAGAATGTAGCAAAAGGCCAAAGACACTTTTTAGCATACTGAAATGTTTTAAATTTAGATGTATGCCAACATCTATCTGTTGTATTTGTCTTGTGAAGAAAAGTTATGAGAAGAGTGAGTGAGCACAGGGAGTCAGAGCAGCCTGCTGCATTGTACACATGGGTGCAGATGTAAAGCTGGATACAAACTCTCATGGGCAGGCACCTTCATGCAGTGGAGACAGCTGCAATAATGTAGTCACTGTGTTTTGTTAAATGCAGCTCTGAGGTGTAGGAGAGAGTCTCTAACATAATTTAGAGTTTTCGGGACTGCAGCAAGGTAACAAGTCAAGGCAGGAATGGGATAAGACCAGCAAAAATTTGTCAAAAGCATTCTTTCACTGTGATAAACTGATCATTTGCTTTGAGTTCTTTATATTGTTATTCCAAGTGACTGCAAGCCATTTGAAGTGCATATTAAAAAAAAAAAATTGTGATCTGTTCCATTTTCTACTCTGGCCCATGGATCTAAAAATTCTGGGTCCAAAGCAACCAAATGTCAGTTCCCATAAGAAAGCCAGTTGCCAGATGTTGCAACAATTGATGGTGCAGATGCCAGAGGTCACCATTTGTTTTGGGCAGCTGTCCTTCAGCGAGCAGTGCCCTGGAGGACGGTGGGCAGACACCAGATGGCTCTGGGTGGGTGCTCTGGCAGCCCCAGGGCCACAGCCTCCTGAAAGGGTCTGGGGGGACACAGCAGATTCCCAGAAAGATATCAGTCAGGGTAGGTGGGATTTAAATCAGAAACTTTGAAGTCGATCTAAGTTAATATGAATGAATTTGAGGCCAAGTATAATAACTACTGCCATGAAGGGATGGCAGCAGCAAAGCTGGGCTCCCACAGATCCCCTAAATACCCAAATCATTAAGCTTTCCTGTGACCTGTATATCCTAGGTAAAATTCATATGGAGACTACAAAGCCCACAGGCTAAATTATATATTTGAGAATCCAGCTAATCAGTCTTGCCTAATAAAGCTACAAGAAAATGCATGTTCCAAGCTGACATCACCATGGACAAAGTGCATGTAAAAGTGCACTGTAAAACAATGAGTCTAGTGCTCTCCTCTCTAGCCTTAAACTGGGATGACTGGAGTGGGATCTGATTGAGAAGCTGTAAAATCATTAGTTGAAAAGAGAAGGTGAATAGGTAGCAATTGGTCACTGTCTTTACTATGCAAGAGTTAAAAGCCATCAAAGGGAAACCAGCAGGACTGTGATTCATGATAAGCCAAAGGAAAACTTCCTCACTGAGTGTTGATGCATGCTGCAGGACTGCTTGCCACAGGATAGGGATGGGAATAGAGGGTTATTGGTGGTCAGAAATGCCAAGGTCCATTTCAGGCAAATCTGTCAAGGGTGCCTGAATTAAAAAAAAAAAAAAAAAAAAAAGTTTGTTTCCCTTGTACTTATATCCTTCCTCTGTTTATTTATTATTGAACATGTCAGGTACAGGCTGGTGAGTTTGGTAGGTACTTGGCTGGGCCACTGTGGTTATTCCCAAGGTCTCACCTTCAGCACTGTACAGTCATAGAAATTTGGAGAGGGAAGGCCTCTATTAAAAAGTGTCCATATGAGGTATCCTATCCAGATTAGCTCAGCCTAAGGTAAATGTCATATGGCCTCCTAGCTGACTTCTTGCAGAAGGTCTTTGCAGATGTGGTGATTTTCAGGTTGCTTTTCAGTTTTGCTCCCTCCCAGCAGGAAAACAGGCTGCAATGGAATAAACATAAGCTCTTAATAAAGAGATTTGTTTAGTTCCTTATCTTTTCTGGCTGTGTAGAAGTAATCCATCAGCCACTAGAAAACTGAAGTTGAAAATCAGCAGTTACTGTCCTTGGGAGGGGGATTGCAGCCCTGGTCCCCATTCTTGCATTCCTTTATTTTCCTGGGTAAAGCTATACAGCTTAGCAGTCATGTGCCATAATCTCATGCTTGCTGCATGGCAGTTTCCAAGGAAACTCGCAGGCTGCACATGCTAGGAGTGATCCTGAGGGGATGTCAGCTACAATTGCTTTGGTGGAAGCTTTGCTTGCAGTTGAAGCTTACACAAAGTAAGGACTGGGTTTGTCTTCCCAGACTGGGAATTGAGTGTTGGAATGTCTTTGAAACAAACATATGTATTGCTTTCCAGAGAGATACAGGAGGATGATACTTCCCATTAATTCAATTTCTTTAGTGTATTTTTTTTTCAAACCATGTTCTACCTGTTTCTATAGCCTAATATTTTTGATCTGTGAAAGCTTGATTGTTTCACTGAAACTATTTTGTGAAGACAACTTAATTTTAAATGGCAGTAACTATGAAGGGGAAAAACGGGGATTAGGAAAACACAGGCTCAATAAAATAGCATATTTTCCTGGAAAGCATAAACATTTGAAAAAGGCTTACATGTTAGAAGCAAAAAAAAAAATAGTTTAGAAGACAAGTCAAAGGTCCAGCCTCCTAATGAGAGTCGCACCTGATATCTGTATATTGCATGTGTCCAGTACTACCTGAGCATGCTGAGTGTTACCAGGCTGCAGCTTTGCAGCCTCTGAGATTAAGCCTGCCCATACCACACAGTTTCTGTACACACAAATAGCATGATCTAGGTTTATAGGGGTATTTGTGGAAGTGTCTTCCATGCACATACTGTTCACTTACTCATTTGTCCTGAAGGTACACAGGACATGTATTTGGTGAGAAAATTATAGAATTGGTTTTCTTATTTTCTTAATTTTTTTCTTCTATTTTCTTATCTTTTTCTGTTGTTGTTGCTTTTGGTTTGTTTTGCAATCATGGGCAAACAATAATTTTGGCCCCTCAAATCAGAGATTTGTGAAATACAAGGGCCGTGACAAAGAGAATAGAGTACATGTATCTTCTGGCTTCCAAATACTGGAGGAATGTTTAGAAGGAACCAGTGTATCATTTAATAAAGATTTTTATTGTCTTTCAAGGACTGAATCTTAAGCCATAAAGCACCAGGGTTTAAATCCAAACATTTATTTCTGCCATGCAATTTGGGACACTGAACAGAAAAGCTTTTTGATGGTGAAGAAGTCATGAACAGAAGGGAGAAGGTCAAAACGTGTGTCTTTGTATTCTAAAACAGAAAAGTAACAAAAAGAAAATAACCCCTGCCAACTCCCTGCTTTGCATTAAAACACACAGAAGAGAAAATAAAGGTTAGAAGAATAGAAAACTACTAGATGTTACCAGTTATTTTAAACTGTTTTAAATTAGATAGGAAATCAATGCCATTTTATCACACAAAATGTACAGTAGAGGCAGAAACACAGAAACACTCCCTAATTTTACCAAAATGAATTTGTTTCATAGCAAAAATATGTATAAGAAAGAATGCATATCCAATCTGGAAGCATGCTAGCATTTAACACTCTTTTCATCTTTGTGAAAATACTCCCCTTCTGGTATCTTGCCAAGAAAGGGAAATTTTGACAGGCTGACTTCTTCCAGGGTTACACTTCATGCCTAAACCCAGCTTCAGCTATTTTTCTTTTTCTACTGAATAGTAGCTAGTGTGTGATTTTCAGTGTGTGGCTTTTTTTTTATTATTTTTGGGGGCTTTTTTTTTTTAAGTGGAAATCATTATTTGTTTTTGAACAAGAATGCTGTAATATGTTATCCTGTAAATCTGAATTCAATATGTATTTGGTAGTTACACATGTATAGATAGTCTGCTCACTTTCAATCTATAAACAGTGACAGAAAACACACACCATTTGTAAGCTTCTGCAATTGCAAAATGTAACATGGAACAAAAAAAAAAGAAGACAAACCTCTTTTGTGACATTTCCTCCCATTTACAGCACAAGATAAAAAACTAAATTGACAAACAGGAAGTTGCTTGAAAATTATAGCTCCTTCTATGAAGCTGACATTCTTGGGTGCCTGCTCTCTTTGAAGAAGAAAAATTGAACAGGCTCTAGTTACAGAGGCCAACTCTTTTGAAAGCAGATCTCTCTAGGTGAAGGTTATTCTTTACTCAGGGGTTAATCAGGGACCTGGATTTCAGTCCCTATAATAGTGCTATGAGGAAAGGCCTGAAAACAAATTCCTCACTTCAGAATTCAGATTTCAGTCTCCAAAGTTGATTGACATTGATAAGAATGTCTCTGGTTTTCTTTCTCTCTTTAATGAAAGCATAATCGATGGTATTTCCTTTTGAACTATTTGCTATTAGCTTCTACTTCTAGATAGTCTAATGATCTATGAAATATGAAATGCTTTCTCTAATCTCTAATTCAGCAAGTCACTCTAACACGTGTAATATTAAAACCTGTGAGCTGCTCACACTTGTGGCGTGTTGATGCCTCAGTGTTATAGATGAAGACAATGGGAAAATCTGTACACATAAAAAAGTCCTTGTATTGCAGCCTGAGCCCAGATTTCTATTGCCTGACACACGGAATGATCTGGAAGTCAACTTCTACTTCAGGAACCCATGTGGTGAAAATGTTCATCATACACAAAGACAAAGAAACAAACAAAGAAAACTAGTTGAGATGGATCACAAATAGCCAAATAATCTGGTGGCAGAAAGTGAAGCAAAATAGAGTTGAATGGACTGTGGGAAAACATGTGTGGGGGAAATCTGGGTTTTGATCCCATGTCTAGGAGGGGAGTAAGTGAGGAATGGTACACTCACACTGGTAATTTGAAATGTGCTGAGGTTACAGATTAAATTAATTAACTGGGTCTTTTTAGTATGTTCTACAATGTCTGCATCTTCTTCAGCCAAGACAGAAAATGTCTTTTTAAAACTAAAAGTATTGACTATGGAAAAACTCCATAGATGATGAGAGATATTTCCCCATCAAAAACCTACAACCCCATTGAACATCATTATTGCCTTCTCTGCTTTAGTACTCAAAGCAATCAGGCAACCATTCTCCAAGCAGTCAGATAAAGCAGACTGACCCTGCTGTCATTCTTTTTTCTAACTCCATATGTAAAAAAACCCAGACTCCCCAACCCCTCCCCCCCCAAAAAAACCCTAAAATAAAAGAAAGCTAAACAATCCACAAGAGAAAAAAAAAAAAAAAAAAAAAAAAAAAAGAAAAATGAAAAATAG
>JANRGV010000062.1:94759535-94809427 GCA_024734035.1 Alethe castanea
GAGACATGAGTGGGAATACCTGTTCACATGCTGTGAACATAAGTAGCTTTCCAAAACCTTAGTATGATACAGAAGAGGAGTAAAGATAAGTCCTTGGTTCATCCTTGACAAATGAGTTTTCCTTTTATTGCTGCAGAGCAGCCCAGCTGAAGGTTGCTACCTGAGTTTCTAAACAGGAGATGATTTGGCTTCATCTGAGCTGGTGATGTTACACCTGCCTAGCACTTGCATTTATCCAGAGTATTTAATCACATAAAACACACTGGACAATGCTTATTTTAATACAGTGCTTTTATAAATACTTTTTTAATATTTTATTTCCAAGACAGTGGCTGCCTGGCTGTTTTCGCCACTTTCTTTCCCTTTTGCATGGCCAGACTTCTCCGCTTCTGGCTTGGAGACTTCCTCAAGGTCTGTAAAGCTCCAAAGAGGAAAAGAAAACACGAGAGCCCCAGTCAAGCGCAGCGATGCTGCTGAAGTGCATCATTCCACGAGGGAATACTGCAATACTTTGCTCTGTAGTCCTGGTTTTTGTTTATTCCATGGGGTGGGGTCTCCACACGCAGAGAAAGTGAGGAAGGAGGATGGCTCCCATAGGTGACAGAGTGTTTCACGAGAACGCAGCGGCATTCCTGGCTGCCTGTGGAGCGCTGAGCAGCGGCGCAGGAGGAGCTCGGCGCCGGGAGGGAGAGGGAGCATCCCGAGCACTCGCCTCGGCGCTCCGCGGATCCCGCTCCAGCTGTCAGCACGGCTGCCGAGCTGTCCGCAGAGATTACCTGGCCTTGCCTCTTCACAGTCCTCCCCACTGTTTGTCACTCCCAGCTTTTGACATCTCATTTAAAATTAGATCTTAATTTTGAAACCCGATCTCCGCCAGCGCCGCTCGGCAGCTCCAGTGCGAGTCTGGCTGCTCGGAAAGGCTCTCGGGACGGCAGCCAAGGATCCGAGTGCCCGGGGCTGGGGCACGCTGGAGGCTCCGTCCCGCATCCCGCATCCCTGGGATGGCCCTGGCAGGAGCCGCTCGCCCCCTGCCGCCCCGCGCTCCTGCTCGCAGCGCTCCTCTCCGAGCACAGCTGCGCTCTGCAGCTTCTCTCAAAACCCAGGCAGCGGTGGAGCCACAAGAGGAACGTCCCCCAGCCTCTTCTGCTAGTTTCCCACTGTTCCCAACACCTTCAAGGGATATTGGTTGCTTACTTGGTTTTGTCCCTGAAGAAAAAGCTGAGTTATCTGAAAAGACTTATCAGGAAGAGAGTGTCCTTTGAGAAATTCCATTTGGCTTTTTTTTTTTTTTTCCTCATAGGTATTGTCCATGTAGGAATTTGCTTATGTAGGATGTAAGAGTGTATCTGAGCAACATGCCAATAAAAAAAAAAAATCACTCAGAAATTTATTTTAGTGCTAAGAAAGCCCTATTCATCCACAAAATTCCAGCAATAGCAAGATAAGTGAGTGGAGACTGTCATAAGCATTCCTATGTCTTGTGTGCCAGTCTGAAAGACAGATATACCAGAGAAGATCCAGCCCACTCCAATTCCATCTATTCTGGAGTGTTAGTATCTAAAATTAGTTCACGTTCAGAATAGGGTTACAAATTGCTGAGGTCTGCAGACACAAAATTCATAAGATTCTTCCTCATGACTGAGATTATCATACCCTTTCTTGGTCACACAAGCTCAGGGGTATGGGCGCCTAAAACTCTGCTACACGAAATTCATCTATGTTCAGCAAAAAAACCCCTAACCAAACGAACAATCAACCAAACAAAAAAAGCCCCAAGAAACCAGGACCAAACCTACTAATTTGAACTTTGATTAAGTTGAAAATTAAGGCCTTTAAGTATATTTGTTTGGAGGCACAGAATATGTCTGACTTCCCATTGTGGTAAGCAAAAGCAGAACAATCAGGTATTTCTAGCATAAAAGACTTAGGGTATATTTTACTTAACCTATTCATCAGTATTTAGTTCCACCTGGGGACTCCTTATGGTTTTTCCCATTCAGAATGTGTCCATCTTATCTGGTGTCCTCATGTGGATATATGGAATAAGTCTCAACATGAATTGTCTTGTGAGACACCCCAAGTTCAGGCAGCTGGACCGAGCTCTGGGGGCTGAACCTCTATGGAGACCCAGGCAGCCAGTGCAATCATAGAGGGAGTGTTCCTGTGGACTTCCATACCAGCATTCTCCTGTATTTCCAAACAAGTTCAGAACACTGGCTAAGTTCAACAGGCATAGAATCACTGAGGCTAGAAAAGACCTCTATAGCAAGTCTAACCATTAAGCCAGCACCATCATACCCACCACTAAACCATATCCCCAAGTGCCTCATCCACATGTTTTTGAACACTTTCAGGGGTGGTGATTCCACCAGAACTGTTCCAATGCCTGAGCACCCTTTCAGTGAAGAAATTTTTCCTAATGTCCAATCTAAATGTTCCCTGGCACAACTTGAGGTCATTTCTTCTTGTCCTGTCACTTTACCTTTCATGTGAAGGTCTAAAGGCTCATATAGACAAGTGAAATCTAGCTTTTGAGTCTGCACCTCTAGACAGGATGTGATATTACAGTGCAGAGAGTACAAGAAAGGTTCCTCACCACAGTGACAGTAGTCCTGGGTCAGTGCTGGATTAAAGGATGAATCTTGAAGTCATTTGTGCTGTTGCAAAATGTCTAAAATCCAATTGTTTGGGATCTTTCTTAACAGGGACATTGAGGAAAATCAATCCAAATGCACTGAAGGTGTATATTTAAAGTGTTAAAATCCACTCTTACTGTAAGAATAAAGACAATTTAATACTAAATAAGGGGATTCTCAAAGAAGCTTAATGAGGTTTTGATAATCCACTTAAAGGAGTGAACCTCTCTTGAATTTTCCCTATGGACAAACCTTAATCTTTTGTCATAAATTCACTATTGCTTTTCTTGTTTGCAGAAGTTTTATAAAGCACAATGCACCAAATAATGCCCATCTACCTGCTGCTCAGCCACACACACTGGAGCTGTGTGAGAACATTGCTGACTTTTTTTGAGTGTATGCAAATTGCTGTCACATTGGATTCTCTCCATATTTTCAGTTATTTGATTTGAAAAAAAAAAAAGTTATATATTTATTTATATGCTTTGTTTCCCCCCTGGAGCTGCCAGCTCTTTCTGAACCGGTGACAATTCCTTAAGACTGAATATTGCTTCTTCCCACTTGTAATCCAGAAGCAGGAGCTCAATCTCAGGCCTGCATTGCAAGGAAGCAGAGTACAGACTCATTAGATGCAGGAGCTATACCTATTCCCATTAGAGATTGGTGTTTAGTGCACATATCAAGAAAACACAGGACAAGGAATTATTTGTTTCTTCTTTCCGAGAGGTTCTGAACCCAATTGTTCCACTTGCTCAGAATGCCCAGCTCAGGGGGTTTCCTCTTTTTTTTTTTTCCTTTTCCTTCCTTCAGGTATCAGGAGACATTCAGCGCTAACTCTATGTTGAATTAACGTGTGCAAAGAAAAAAAAAAACAAACAAAAAAAAAACCAACAAAAAAACCCACAAAAAACAAAAAAACCCACGGCAGTGTCCCGCCGTGCCGCCGCAGGGCCAGGAGAGGGAGCCGGCGGCCCCGCATCCCGGACCGCATCAGCCCACATCCCGATCCCACATCCCGATCCCACATCCCGATCCCACATCCCGACCCCGCATCCCGACCCCGCATCCCGATCCCGCATCCCGATCCCGCATCCCGATCCCACATCCCGATCCCGCATACCGATCCCGCATCCCGATCCCGCATCCCGATCCCACATCCCGATCCCACATCCCGATCCCGCATCCTGGCCTGCATCCGCCCACACCCCAACTTCTGTGATACTGTAATTCTGTGGTACTCAGCAGTTTTCATACCCCCAGTAAATTACCACAATGAATAAACAAGGGAGAAATAAAGTGCTAGTATGAATGCAACACTGCGTGAGTAGAATCAATATTCATCAAATAGAAAAAGCTAAAAATCAATAAGGTAAAAATTAAACAGTAAAAGGAAAAGAAACCTTCCTTTCAGTAAACAGGCACAACTGATCTCCACTGCAAGAGACCATGGATTCTTTCTCATTCTGTGAATACTTTCAGCTAATGGATCCACATACACAGCAGGGAGAGTTAAGGCTGCAGGGACAATCATTTCAGAGTTATTAGGTGAATTGCCTTCGAAACCTGGCATTGTTTCTATATGGTGGCTTTCCCTTTACGTGCATAATACCCACCTAACACATATATGTAAATGAATATCTATATATTCACACATATATATTTATACATATATATGCACACTGGCCTGGGAAGTGTAAATATATCCTCAGGGCTGAATAGTGGATATTAATAAATTGCCATTGCTCTCTCTGTGAGAACAAACATCTAGGAAATCAGCAGAAAATAGCAAAGGCAGATATTTCAGCGCTACTATGTAGTAGGTGCTCTCCTTAAATTTTTTTATTTAGACAAAAACTGCTGATGAAGTTCAGGACTTGTCTTTTTCACAAGGTGAGTTCTGGTTTCTCCTTATGTGTTTGCAAGGAGGTTAGACACACAGAAGTTTCACAAGGAAAGTGGGGTAGTGTGGATCTCCCTGAGTCCATAACTCTGGTGTTCTTCCAGCTGCCTCTGGGACCATGACAGGGTACAGAGATGGTGGGTGCTGTGGAGCTCCCTTCATCCACAGCTGTGGGGGCCCTCCAGCACCCATAGCAGCATGATGTGGTAGAGAATAAAGATATGTGTTTTCCTTAAGATTAGGTTGATGTCCTAGCACAAGTTTTCTGCAGGGCTCTCCAATGGAGTAGTGGAGGTGGGAGAGGACTGACAAGTGCCATGATCTGGTTGTGGCTCTCTCTGGGGCTGTGCCTGTCAAAGACAGCAGAGTGAACATATGGATCAGCCACCCTCTGTCAACATGAGAAACCCTATCCACCCTGCCCAAGGCTTTGCCAGCCTCACACCAGGACTGTCCAGCCCATATTTCCTTGTCAGTTACCAGAGCCTCATCCTGGGCCAGCCATGCCACCAGCCCCACTCTAACAGGGCCACCATCATTCTGCCCACTGTGACATGGACACTACACTATTAGGGCTTGATGCCTGGAGCTCATCTGAGGGCCCAATCCTTGTTCAGCCAGGGAGAATGGAGCTGCTTCCCATGATTGTGGGAAGCTTCCAGACCCCTGTAAGATGATGACAGGGTGCCCATTTGTCTTGTAGAGCACTGGTAACTCTCTGAGTGGCATAGGAGAGAGAAGACAGGAGCATGCTATGGTCTGGTCACATCCCTGTCTGAGCATCCATCTGCAACCCACAAGAGAAGCAAGGGAGCAGCAACCTTCCTTCATTGCCACAGAACACCTTGCTTTATTACTCTACCCAGTCCTCCCTGCCTTCTCCTTTCAGCCTTTTTTTCACCTGTGTCCTCCACAGCCATACTGAGCTGATGCAGGTCTTCTGGTGCCCATCCCAGGCAGACCAAGATTCTGCTCCCTCTGACATAGCTGCAGCAGCACCAGGGCTGGTGCCCAGAGATAGTGCTCTGCCACTGTGACACAGCTATTATCTTCCTCCATTCAAGCAAGACAACAAAAATAAAAATAATAATAACCAAAATGACTGGTAATGCTGGAGAAGAAATTAAATAGCTATAGGAGCAATTTAAAGAACAGCAACTCAGCAAAGGTTAAAGGGAATTAAAAGCTGCAGGTCTTACCCACTACATAATTTTAAAATTCTTTGTGGTAATTCATGCTGAGATGTGTGAGTATAAGTGTTAATTCTAGAAGAAAAATGCTTGTTGAATTGAATAGATGTTATATTTCACAGCTTGGGATGTGAAAATGCCAAAGATGCCTAATGCCAAATCTGGAATCCACGAGCAGTTGATATGTTTCAGGATGTTTCAGCTTGAACTGCAGGACTTATGTCTTTCTTTCTCACAAATGAACTATCCTGTGCCACTGGGTTTGGTTAGGCACTAGAACAAAATCCATAAATTAGCATCCCTATGCTTCGTTCCCCACAGGCCATTACATCCTCTTTAATTGACTGGACCAGAGGCAGTGGGCCCAAACTGAAACACAGAAGTCTCTGTCTAAACATCAGCAAGCAAGTTCTTACTGTGAGGGTGACCCAACTTATGAGTTGCCCAGGGAGGTTGTGGAGTCTCTGTCCTTTGGGATACTCAAAAACCATCAAGATGCAGTTCAGGGCAGCTGCTTCAAATGGTCCTTCTTGAGCAGAAGAGTTGGACCAGGTGCCCTCTAGGAGTCCTTTCCAACTTCAACCATGCTGTGATTGTGTTATATATATGTGTATTGTAGATTATAGCAACCAGAAAGTTTCCATTATGCATCCCTTTATAATTTCCTGAAACTTTTAACAGCTTACACAAAAAACTTCCATACTTTGACTTAAGATGGAAAATGTTTTCTGAAGTATTTCAGTTATTTTTGAACAGAGTTATGCAACCATGTAACTAGAGTGCGGTGGCTTTTTATGAGAGGGGGAAATGGAGTAAGCAGTGTTAGGAAAATTTTAACAGTCTTTTTCACCTACATTAACTTCCATGTTGTACTGTCTTATGAGGCTATGGCAGCAACACCAACACGGCCTGTAGAGGAATAAAGAAAGGTAACTTCCTCTATTCCAGGGATGGCAGAGGCTTGATTCCCTAAACTGAAGCAGGGGATCAGGCATCCCAAGAAGTAGGACCTGGAGGTAGTGTGCAGTGGGAGGGTTGGAGCATGGTCTTGGGTGCTCCTGCCCATCCTGAATTTCAGCTCTGAAGAAGGTTGCACCCCCACTACATGACTCATGTCAAGGGGAGAGTGTACAGCCCCATTTTCACAGTGAGACTGACTCAGTCCTGCACTCCAACATTAAAGAACTTGTAGTCTTTTTATGGAGAACCTTTGATGCTGGAAGCATTGCCTTCACTGTTGACTAAAAGCTGGTAATGGCACAAGAACTGTCTTATGTTGTCTCTGTGTGCTGTCTGCTCCTAAATGTATGCCTAAATCATAAGCCACTAAAATACTTTGACTTGTTCATGATCTTTAAAGATATCTTGAAGATGACAGCTGCATCTTCTGAGGTTTCTGCTGGCCTTGAGCATGCACCTACTCCTGGTGTGTGCCAGGATTGTTCCTGGGTCATCCCTGCCCTGCAGTCACACAGCATTTCTGAGCACTTCCCAAAAGCAGGACCCATAGTGCCCTTGGGAACATGAGAAGTGTTGTAGAGGTAGGGATGGGGAAGGGAAAAAAAGGAAAGTAGTAGCTTGGAGGAAGGATAAAGGCAGTGATGTGGGAGCAGCAGTTGCCTGAAAGCAGAAGCAAGAACAGGAAGAGGCAAGCAACAGAACAGAGGGCAGAGCTACAGAAATTCAGGGAGATCAAGCCAAAAGCCCCAAGCAACAGAGACAGGAAAGTCTATAAGCAGTACACATTCTTGTCCAGATCCTGCAGAGTTGAGGTGATTTGTCCCTTGCTGTAGGACAGCCACCCACCAAATCTGCTCCATCACTGCCTTCCTCATCTGGGCAGGAGAAAGGAAAAAAGGAAAGGCTCAGATTGAGATCTGAGAGATCTCCAGTGACTATCACAGGCAAAACAGACTCTTCTTGGGGAAAATTAATTTTGTAACAAAAAATCAAAGTAGTATAATGAGAAATTAAACAAAATTTGAAAACATCTTCCCCAAAACTCTCCCTTCTTTCTGAGTTCATCTTTGCTCCTAGTTTCTCTACCTCCTCTCCAGTGGCTTAGACAAAGAGGCTGGGGGCTGTGGTAAGTTCATCACATTATATCTCTGCTGCTCCTTCCTCTTGTTGGGTCAGCCCAGGACAGCTCCCATGAGACACAGTCCTCCACAAACTTCTCCAACAGGAGTCCTTCACACAGGCTGCAGTTCTCTGTGAGCAGCTCCAGCACAGGTCCCTTCCATGGAGTGCACTCCTTCAGGAACAGCCTTCTCCAGAGTGGGTCCATCATGGAGTCCTGCCTGCTCCAGAGTGGGCTCCACTCTCCACAAGGCCACAGGTGCTTCCAGGAGCCTTCTCCAGCATGGGCTTCCCATGGGGGCATACATTCCTTAGGGCATCCCCCTGCTCCAGTCTGGGGTTCTGCACAGGCTGCAGGTGGATCTCTGCTCCGCTGTGGAGCTCCAAGGGCTGCAGGGCACAGGTGCCTCACCATGGGCTGCACCACTCTGCTGCAGAGTCTGGAGCACCTCCTCTCCCTCCTTCTGCACTGTCTGTAGGGCTGTTCCTCTCATATATTTTCACTTTTCTCTCTGCTGCTGTCATGCACGTTTTTTTCCCTCCATTCTCAACTATGCGTTGTGGTTTAGGACTGGTATTCTCCAATTCAGTAATCCTGCTAAAACCACACCACTACTCACTCCCCCTTCCCCTCCCAGCTCTGGCAGGATGGAGTTGAGAACTGGAGGCATAGAAGTAGAAAATCACAACTTGAGATAAGAACTATTTACTGCAAACAACATTGAGATAAGAGAACAAACAGTAACAACAGTGATATTATTAAGAAAAAGTATGAGGCAAAGAAATAATTTACATGGAAAACTGGCAGCAAATAATGACCAGCTCTTCCCCACTACATTTTCTCCCCGCTGCAAAAGCTGCTCTTCTTCTTGGAAGGGAGAGAGTCTCTTTACTCATCCCTGGTAATGACAGGAAATCAGTGTCTGGTCATGCCCCCTCAGCCACTCTTCTTCTTGGCTATTGCAAACAATTAACCTTGTCCTTGGCTGTAACCAGGACACCCTTAGCCCAGAGGTGCCACCACTGTCACTGATGGGCTCAGCCTTGGCCGGAGGTGGGCCTGCCTTGGAGCCTCAAAAGTCTTGCTATGCAAACCCAGTACAAATGAACATAAATTTCCTAACTGTTTTTAGATAATTCTCTATTGTTTTGATATTCTGGAAATAGCCAAAAAATGTGTTAATTCTGCTGCAGTATTTATCACTGCCACAAAATATTCTGTCAAAGATAATAAATTTATTATCCTGCAGTTTCAGAAGTGGCAGGTGAAGTTATCTTCCAATCTCTGGTGATGCCAAAAGGTAGCATTTGTCCTTATTGTAGAGTGCTGTCTCAGGACCCAGGGTACTCCAGATAGTTTATGTAAATTTCCAATATACAAGTCAGGAAATGTATACTTAAAGTTAGGAAATGTCAACATATCCTCGAGAGCACTATTTTCTTTTTCTGGTGTGCTCTGTTACACTGCCAATGACCCACAGTGCCAATCCTGCATTTCTTATTTTCTTATGCAGTAAATAGCTTGGTGCCATGGTGCAGATGAGATGAAATGAGATGCTGTAGCTACGTGGTTAAGGAAACATGCAATATATCCAGCAATGCCAGTGTGTGTCCTTGCTCTCTGTGAGTTCTTGTTATGAGTCTTAGCTTTCTTTTACCTAACTGAAGCAGCTAGGAAAAGCTTTCTTCTTCATTTCAACTGGGGAATCAAAGAGCACTGAATTTTTGTTAGCCACATTGTTCTTTTATCTGCCAGTGGCTACTGAAATTGGAAATATTACACATCATAACACAGCAAGCCATATAGCCCTAGGTGAACATATAGCCACCACTGTGAGTCTGTGTATTGATTTTATTACCAGGCTGTCTTGAAGAGCTGGTCTTATATCTGTCAGCTGCCAGGGACCTTGGGTGATAATGACTTGAGCTTTGTGAGTCTCTTATTAAAAGCCTGTGGCACTCAGAATTTCTTTTTGCATTTAATTGATATTTTATCGAATTTCTCCCATTAAATATTGCTGATTTATCTCATTGAATTGGTTACAGATGTAATTACACAATTACAAATGCAAAACACAAAATGTGTGGAGGTGTTTTCATTACTGTATGTGTATTGAGAGCTCTGGTATTTGGTAGCATTCACCATAGATACTAGTGAAAATTTCTTTGATCTGTCTATGCTAATAAATAAAACAAGGTCACAGACCACTGTCATAGTCTCAGGGCCTAAGGGTGTTATGGGTATACTCTGACCCCTATAACAACTCTGAGCTTTAAAAAAATACTATTTTTATAGTTGATTTTTTTTTTTTTGCAGGTTGTGAAAGGACATGAAGACTGTTATCTACCATAGTAATGTTTTCATAGCATGAAGCCGTGGGAATATATTGCATGAAGTGTCTTGTGGCAAGAGGAGTGTTTGAGCGTCAGGCGCTGACTGCTGCAAAGTTAAGTGTAGGGTGGGAGACACCCAAACCACTACATTCTTCTCCATGTGGCCCTTAGGGAATGGTCCTGGCACAAGTTATCCCCTGAACTGTGCCCAGTCATTGTCTTGGAGAACTCTTAACTGAGAAAGGCAAAAACCCTGCCAGGGAATATGCTAGCAATTATGCACTGCAGAAAGCTGGTGGTCCCATCCAGGGCTCAGCTTCACTGCCTGGCACTTTTAGCAGCATAGATATGTCCTGTGTTTTATAGAATGTCTTTCAGAAATACCATGGGATTAGATTATAAACAATTCTCTAACCTCTAATTCTTCCCCATCCTCCACAGACTACATGTGAAATTTTCTAATTTTTGTATTGATTTCTCCAGTGCAGGACTACGTCAGCATTGCCACTTCAGTTCAAACAGTGGTGTATTTGCTCTCTGTTAATGGCTATTATTATGTTGGCCTTTTTTCCCTTGAACAATTCAGCTGTCCTTGCTGTTTGGAGGCATTTCTCTAGCTCTGTCTCCCTCAAACATACCTCCTGCAAACTGGACTATTTTTTCCCAGAGACAATCCTAAACTCAATTATGGGATATCTAGTGTCTATAAAGTAATACATTTTGTTTCCAGTTCTGAATATGTGTTCAGTAGTTATTCAGACTTTCAAATTTCTGGATGAACTGAAAGAAAATAACAAAGCAAAGCAAAAATATTCTAGTAGTTCTCACTTCTTGTGCAGTCATGGTATAACACCTTGTAAAACAAATGAGATATAGCTAGACTTCAGACTGCTTCTATCCTTTACTGTAAGGGTCTTCACAGAATAGCTGTGACAGAAAGGTTTACTATAAACATCAAATGCAAAATCTATTTACTAAATCTAGTGATGAGATACAAAAATGTGATGGTATTTTGCAAGAAATGCAGAATCAATAATAATTGGTTTAACTGTAATAGTGCGATAGTGCCTTTATCTACTGATTCAAGATTGATGCAGATTTAAGTAAAGAGAGTTTGCTGCCTTTATACACAACTACATACATCATTAACTGAAGTATTGGAATACTTCCAGTGTAAATACACTTTAAAAAAGTATGGAAAATATCTGTAAGGGATGATTTCTCTGAAAGTTAAATATAATAGTTATTGATGTTGTGACCTCTTCTGTAAAATTAAGAATAAGAATTTAGAATCTTATAAAATTAGGTTTATAGGATTGAATTTTTTATGTTCTGCATTTATATGTCCTCTACATACATGATGCTAAGTTTTCCTGCATTCTTCCATGAGATAGTGCTGTTGTATCTATTAGAGGGGAAAAGCTTTATCCATCTGCATTGGTAGTAAGAATGAGATCCAGAGGTCACAGCTTGTAAATAACCATGCTGTGACCGAAGACTCCAAGTTGATTCAGTAAGAAATTGATTAGTTGATATTTCTGTAGTCTCATTCTGTCTGGAGTTATCAAAAATCTTGTTCAGCTGCTCCATGCTTCAGGCATTACTTACAACAGCAATGTCATTCTCATATCTCTTATCTTCCTAAAGGTAGGATAGTTAGAAAAAATTACTTCAATTTCAGATTTTTTCCCATGACCTTCTGGTATTTTTCTCTTCTGGTTTTGCTGTCTGAGTAAAGATTTTGCTTGCCTACACAAAAAGAAGAGAAAACTCATTATTTTGCTTAAAAATGAATGAAGCTTTCTGGCTGTTTTTACTTGCCTTTCTATTCAGGAACCCTAGGGAAACTCTAAGGGTAATTTTTGACCATAACAACAAAAATCCTGCTTTTTACTGTAACAAAGCATGGGATTATCTTAGGAACTCATGACTCTGGGGAGTTAGTCTTTAAGCACTAATTATTACTAAAACTCAAGATAAAAACAATTTTGGTGATTTAGAATAAGCTCTGCCTTTCCAGAGCTGAAGAATAAGATCAGTAAGCTGAATATTAGCCAGCAGAAATTACTATGGTTTTGCATATATAAAATTATTTAGTTTATCTCTTGAGATGTCTTTGCCTTGATGAAAGAAACTGCAATTAGTATTTCAGAAAACTTCACAGATAAGCTCTCTTGCTGGCTTCCCCACACTAATCGTGGTTTCCTTATCCTACAGGATAAGGACATCATACATGCTCTCTTTATATTTCACTGACTCACTCCAAGTCTGTTTTTCCATATCAGGTTTTTCTGCTTCACCATATTCCAGGATTCTGCCCACTTGAGAGGCTGAGAAACAGCTAAGTGTGCATCCTTCTGATGTCAAATGCAAACTGGAATGGTCTTGCCTTGTTTATTCTTAACAAGTCTTGACAGTGGCCCCTTGCAAAAAGACAAGGTTTTTTTCCGTAAATGTGTTGGTGAAAAACTTGTTTTGATTGACAACAGCGACAATACCCCGGAGGGATATCATACTGTAATGGAGCTCCTGCCTTCCTTTCACACAGAGCAGGAGTGATGTATGTGTGCTGGGGCACCTGAGTGGATGCTCCTTTCTTTCTAAATAACTTGGGGAGGGGAGGGGGGCTGGAGGACTTCTGTTCCTTTTTTTTTTTTTTTTTTTTTTTCTAGAAAGCATAAATGTAGTTAAAACCTGCTTTGGAGAGGGTTGTGTGAGATGTTAGAAAACATGTAATTGATATAGTTCTTACATCTGCACATTTGTCTTTTTTTTTTCTTTAAATAAAGCAAAATTCCTGCTATTGCATGTTTATCTTTTACAATATACATTAGTTAGTTACTTATTCTTGCAGTGTGTTGTATCAATCCATCATGGTCAAAAGTGACAGTTGTGTGAATCTGTCACAACACACGTAGTAATAATTTTATTATTGTCTCTGTTGTTAGAATGTGCTCAGGACACGGCTGCAGCATCTCTACTTCTGAAAAAATCATCAAACATGAAATGTTATATGACTAATAAACCATTGCATACAGCATATGCATGTGGATATGGTACATATATATGCTGCACAGATGTGTATTTATAGTAATGTGCTGTAATTATGGCAAAAGTTCTGTCAGCATTTCCAGTGCAAACATCATTTTCAGGATTTATTACACAGCTATAGGTTAGATCTCAGAATTTGGTGAAGGATGCCTCAGACTGGGTAGTAAACCTTCTACAGACTTATTTTTTAAAGTACTTCTTCATAATGTATACAAACACAGAGACAGGTGTTTGTGAAGATTTTATTTGTGATGCTGCAATTTAAAAAATGTACAGGTTTAAGAAGAAATTTGCTTCACAGAAGTACCTAAGTTTAAAGAAGAGAGAAAAAAAGAGGAGAAAATAAATTAATGACTCACCTTGCCCAGCATAGTCTACTTTTTTTAGTGCCCAGCAGATCTGCTTTTTTCAGTGCTTCAGGGTTTGGTTTTTTTTCCTTTTGATAGTGAGGAAATACCATGTCTACTCTTTTATTCTTTGGCTGTTTCAGGTTTCCAGGAGCCTGAGACTGTAAGAACTGATGTACTGCTATCCTTGGTGATATTGGAATTGCATGTGAGATAAGGTTCCATGAATATCTCAACACTTTGCAGACATGGTAGGTAATATGACATATTCCTGTTGGAACTTGGATTTAAATGGTCAGATCTTGTTTTATTCTTGTGTTCCATCACAGCTGGTGGGAAGACCCTTATTGAGATGGACATGGAAGGGTTTAGCTGTGAAAGATGGGGTGCCTTCCACCTTTTAGGCAGGTGTTACTTATAGCAAACTCTCCTTCAGCTCCTTCTATCCTCCTCACAGGCAGCCTCCTGCCCGCTGCTCTCCACCTTGTTGCTCCAGTACAAGCTCGTAGGGCTATTTGAACATGGTATTATTCTCACTTACTTTTCCCTCTTTCAGACTTAGGTAGATAATTTGGATTTTGAGGATTATCTACTAGAATTAAAAAATAAAAAATAATCTGTTGCAACTAAGTTCTAATACAAAAAAAAAGGGAGATGAATCAAGAATGAATCAAGAGGATTGCAGAAGAATGACCTGAACCTTTTGCAACAGGTCCATAGGAAGGCTACTAAATTGGCCAGAGGGCTGGAACACATGTACTGTAAAGAAAGACTGAGAGAGTTGGGTTTGTTCAGACTGGAGAAGAGAAACTTTCAGAGAGGCTTTATTGCAGCCTTTCAGTGTATAAAGGGTGCTTATAGGAGAGATGAAGAAGGACTTTTTACTGTGGCTTGTAGTGACAGGATAAGGGACAACGCATATTCAGATTAAAAGACATCAGGGTTAGCTTGGACAAAAGAAAGAAATTATTTACTCTGAGGGGGTGAGGCACTGGAACAGGTTACCCAGAGAAGCTGTGGATGCCCCATCCCTGGAAATATTCAAAGCCAGGTTGGATGAAGTCCTGAGTGTGGGGATGAACTCCTGTGGTAGGGAGTTGAACTAGATGATCTTCAAATTCCCTTGCAGACCAAACTATTCTATGATTCTAAAATGAAGAAAATCACAAGTTTCATTTTGAAATGATCAAAATGAAAGATTGTACTAGTTGAATCTCTAAGTGGAAAAAAAAAATTAATATCAAGTTCCTCAAATATCTTTATTTCAGCAAGAAAAGAATTCCTAAAACGAACAAGATAAATTGCCTTATGTTCCTACTTAACAGAGTTGAAATGTGAACCCAATGGGCTTTACCCAAATACTACTTTCATTCTCAATGTCAATGAAAAGATCTAAAAATATATCAAAAAAGATAATGCAAAGATACAAGTGGGTATTGTCAGGCTGACCCAAAACTATATTCAAGATTTCTATTCTCTTTGCATACAATTATGTATACAGAGAGAAGCCTGATATCAGAGAGGTCATACTTTAAACTGGAGTTGTATTGAAAAAAGGGCTTTTAAGACTGGCTTGTTATTGTCACTTTTTGTACTGATGGTAACTGATGCTTTAAAACCAATTGTCCAGTGGCAGCCAGAGCATACAGGGACTGTATAATGAATACCTGAAACAATAAAGCATAATTTAAAAACTTTGTGATTCTTTACCAAAAATACATGTATATATACACAGCTAAGTGGATGTAAAAAAAAATAATCTTACAAATCATCTTTTGCATAACCATGACATACATGAATATAATAATAATAGAATACATTGATAAATAAAATATGGATTTTAAAGAGAGTTTCCTTCATGTCATATAAAGCATTAGTAAGTTCATCATTAAGTTAAATTAATAAAGATAGGGTGGAAAGCACTAATCTCCTCTTGTACTAGAAACTATTTTGAATGGAAGATTTTCCTGTCATATAGCATGAGAATTCTAGAACTAATGCTCTTTAACCAAAACCAACACCACAAATTTGCTCTGATTATCTCAAGAAGAACAAATAAAGCCCAGCTATGGTCTTGAGAGTATAATCAAGGTTGCAGGTGCTTGCTTTGAAACTGTAGCAATGAGCAAAACCACAAACAAATACACATTTATTATCCATACAATAGAGCTGTTTGTCAAGTGTGTTTTGTGGTGATTAGTCTGCATACTCCAAGTTAAGGACTTGAGATCTGATATGTTCATTTATGCAATCATTATGAGTGGAGAAAGATAAACTACCCTGACAGTAAAAGCTGAACTTTCAGTTATTTTCCTCAAATCTGAACTATCCATTTGTCAGCCACGGTGCGTGAACCAATTCCTTTCTATCTACACTAAGGTGCAGCAAGCCTTCAGTTTGGAAAAATTAAGGTGAATAAAGGTCATCAAATCTCTTTATCTGATTGTAGCCAAGAAAATTGCTGAAAGCAAGCAGGTATGCTGCAGGCACATTGGTGGTTTTTCACAATGTCACTGAGTAGAACCTTCAAATTTGGTGCCGTTATAAATCATGGACCAGAATACAAAAGTGCACACACATTTAAAAAAAAAAAAAAGAAAATCAAGATTTCAGTGAGAGTATTTCCTCACAGGACACACAATGATTGAGGACTTGGTTTTGTTTGCCATGTCATCATTTTAGTCTTTCAGTGTGTCTTATTTTGTAATCTCTTCCTAGCCTTGCTTTATTCTTATACATTATTATTATTATATTTATATACGGTTAAACTGTATAAAGACACCCACAGGAAAGCTATAGGTACACATAAAATTAATTAGATTTACAATTCCAAATGACTGCCAGCAAACAGAATAGCAATAATCCCACAGAGAGAACAAATTAACTCAGCTGCCCAATAAATCAGAACAAAGAAACAATGTCTTCTTTTTTACCCCCAAGAAATAAAATCTGAACCTGCCCAAATGCTTTATCATATAAATGACTCTTCAAAGATGCTCAGAAGGTCATGATATTTGACTGAGTGGTCTATTTATTTTTTCATAAAGAAAATAATTAAACACATCTTTTGTTTTTGTGTATGTTGTAGGTCCCGGAAGGAATGACCTTGTCGACTATCAAGGCTCAAATATCTCTGATGTCACTGCCATTTATCACATTCCAACCAAGAAAATAGCCACCTATTTATTAATTGGTTGAATCATTATCGATAATTACAGTTGTGCTGATTTTGCCTCTTAGCCTCTACAAGACAATGGGTGATGAATAATTGCATATTGCAACTGGGAATGGATGACCAAAAGCTAATGTTCTGTGTCAAAGTACAGGGCAAGAAAATTATTTCTTACCATCTAATAATAATATCCTGCTATAGTCCCAGATATGCTCCTGGGTAAAGGAACCATCATTTGCTTTATCCACCAAAGAAACAGGGCCCTGATCTGTTTGACTTCTATATCTCAAATTTACACCATCTTGTTTTGGGATCTAAGTGTCTGCATCTCTTGAAAGCATAATGCCCTCCCAACATGGTGTCCCTCCCATTTCTTATCCCAGAATAAGCAGACAGACACAGATTTCTGCAGAATGAAATTCAGACTTAATATGTGTCCAAATATCAACATTTTTGTCAATTTCTATTTTGCACTAGGTGTTGTGACTTAGAAAGAGGAGTCTTGGTTTTCTTCAATATAAATGTTACTACTAATGAGAAAATATATATGTGTTATGGAAAGTAATGTAACTAGATTTATTTTTTTTTTCATGGTGGTTTAAGACCTAACAGAACTATTGTGTCTTCCTATAATTTGTCAGATGAGCTTTTGAGAACAAAAAATTGGCATTTCAGGCATAAGTACCTCTTCACTGACCCAAGGCCTTTCTTTTTGATTCAAAATATTTGTGGCAAATTTGAGAGACAAAATTTTCCAAGGTTAATAAGAAAAAGTGATAACCAACACTGAACTCTGCTTCTGCCTGCATGGATGGACTGCTATCCAACCGCATCTTGAATACGATTAAAAACATAATTTGACTTTGAAATCCAAACGTATCTAACACCTTCCTCCCTAGAGGATCAAACCAGATGTGCCTTGTTTTTATCCTGCTGGCAGCTAAACATAATTTCCTAGGTAGACATCCACACAAATCCTGTGATATTTTAAAAAGTAAATTTCATCAGGGTAAACACATCTCTAAAGCATTAGACCAATGAAATTTTAAACCATATCTCACAAAGTTATATTTCACAAAAATGGAAAGCAGTTTTTATTCCTTTTTGCTGGAAATTTTGTGAACATATGGTGTAATGTGGAAACATGGATAGTCAGAACAGTTAGCAGTTGCTGTGGTACTGCTGGCTTATTTCCACTTTACAAATTCATACGAAGCTAAAATATCACGCTGGTGACATATGCTTACCGGCTCTCCATTTACTGCCTGCAGCTATGGGCTCCTGTATTCTAATGGTAATTCTACAATCTGTTCACTGACAGCTCAGGGGGCCAGATGATATGCACACTACTGACAGGGACATCACTTTCATGAAACATTTACTTCTCTGCACCTGAATATTGGAGTAATCATATAGAGAGTCGACACACCATGAAATAGAGTTAGACTGAAGATTCTGAGAAGAAAATAGCAGACTGTCACTCAAAATAAAGTTCATTTTATACCCAGCAGAGCTAGGTTAAAAGACATTTCCATACACTGAAAATGCTTTCCATCCTTAAAGCTGCAGTTTAAAAGAAAAATGTTTTCCTCGTATTTTTCTTCAGTGGCTCCAGGGATAATTACACTCCAAGACTTGCATTTGGGAATGAAGTCAGAATTACTGTGGGGGGATGGGCACTGAAAATTCAACCCTGCCACCTTGTCAAGAGCACCACTAAACCACCCATGGGCAACTTCATTTTATCTGCTGCCAGGCTGGCTGTGAGGTTTTGAGCACACGAAGGCCGTTCTCACAATCCATCCCTCAGATCAGATCTTCCCACCTTACTGAGGCAGTGGCACAGGCGCAGCTGAGCTTTCAGGGTTTTGTGCCCAAGGAAACGCACAGCCAGCATGGGATTAGGGGGCTGGTGCTGGGCAGATACATCCATGAGCAGCCAAAGGAGTCCAAGGACTCGCTGCGGGATCGGGATCAGCTGCTCGGAGTGAGAACTGCTGGACTGTTCCTAAGCAGACACAGGCAGGGTTGATAAGAACCATATTCAGGTGAGATCTGGCAAAATGCATAATGCATTGCAGAAATGCTACATTTTACAGAAAACATAATGATAAATTCCAAGGCAAAAGGTTAATTTAAATATGCGAGAAAAATTGCGAAAAGGTCTAAAAGGCCAGATAATATCTTCTCCCTTTGTTGTTCCCACCAGAAGACAACAACCAAGTATCTCATATTGTGAAAGAGGAATAGACCATTAAAATAAAGCAAAGATTATTCCCTTGCTAATATAGATAGGTCAAGGATAAACATAATGTGTGAGCCAGCAGGTGGTAAGCATGGAAATCACTTTTCCAGCACCCATATTACCTGTGAATAAAAATACAGTGTTGACATTATTGTATTTTCTATGTGTTGGCCCTTGAGAAAGTAATTAGGAGCAGAAATGGCATTGGAAACAAATTTAAACATTTCTAGGCAGGTGGGAGTAAAGTTAAAAGCTGAACTGGAAAACACAGAATGAAATACTATCTGAAAAGAAAAACAATCAGATTGAAAAAAAAAAAAAAAGATAGTATGAAATATTTCCACATTGATGTACCACTGAACATGGAACATTACATGAATTTAGGAGGAAAACACGGAAAGCAAAATGGAGATTGCTGAGTAGTAAAGCTTGTGATTGCCACTGCTGGTGATCAAGAATCCTCCCTGTCAGCCTCTTGTGATGGTCCATTGAAATCTGATTTTTGCTCCAGTGAGGAAAACTGCCTTGATTATGCTCTGTTAGAATGATCATATGATAGAACAATGAAGTCTGGTTAGCCATCATCAAAATGATGTCTTATCAAATACTCATGAATGTAACATGATTCTTCTCTAATAACTGCTCCTGTGTCTATTTCAACCCTTTTCCAAATTCTGATTCTCTATATGTTCTCAGTAGACAGATTGCAAAAAATAATTGACACTAATGTGAGGTTATAAAGATTTTGTTCTATAATACGTGGTGCTCTTAAGGATTTTTTTCATAAATCCCGTAATAAACTCACATATGCTCCTTGTGACTAAACAAAAGCTCCAGAGAGTGTTTGATTCTTTTTTTTGGGGGGGAGGGAGAATCTTTCAGCTGATTTCAAAATGACAACTCTCATTGCATTATTTTGGAATTATTAAAGGGATCAATGTCCTTGAGATATCCTGTGTTCAAGATTCAAACAGCTTTCATTTGTGTTGTAAAGATGTAGTACAAGCAATGTACTTTGGGTGTACTGATTAGAACTTTTTTCACCCAAAGGTATTTATATGCAAGGTTTTTGTATGAAATTGTTTTGTAGAAAACGTAAATGTCTGGATTTAGTTTTTGGAAAAAAAAAACAACAAAACTTAAAAAAAACTGGAAAAAAATTTTGATCTAGCTGAACAGTTATTTTTAAACAAAAAGTAATTAAAAGTATAGATAACCTTCTGTAGTTGTTTTTGCGTTCTCTTGCTCAAGCAACAATAAAGTACATAGAGGAATAATTGAAAAAAATTATTTTTTGCCCAAAAAATACTTAAAAAAATAAAATACTAAAAATAGAGACATAAGAAAACTTAAAAGATTGAAAGATACCTACTTTTTAGTATAGTCCAGAAATTCAAAGAAAATGTATTACATTTTCAACCAAGTACAGTAGCTACACTTTATAGGATTACCTGGAAAATTTCCCTCCTTATACAACAGCAGGGATGGCTTAGGGCAATGTTACCATGTGGTTGGAGCCTGTTACAGAATGTAGCAGAATGTGTATACACATTTTATTCTTTTATGGAACATTTATTTATACATCTCTTGGTTTTATTTATCCAAATGTACAGTAGTATCTTAAAAATTTATTGTAAAGACTGTATTTATCGCGTAATAAAATATCCTCAGCTTGTGTTGGAAGATGAAGAGACAGAGCATAAAATACCTTCATTATTTTCCTCAATTTTACGTTCTTTCCAACACATTGCAGTACAACTTTTTTTTAGAATTACCTGAAACACTTTTGTGCAATGCTTCCTCTAGAGTGAGGATGCCATAAATACAAAGAGAATGGGTGAATGCCATGAAACTGTTGTCCCAAGCCTGGAATGAGCACTCTGACAGTATTTTTATGAGGTAATTAATTTTACATCTGGATTACATCAGACTTTTAAAAACTGAATTGCAGCTTGAATTTCAGGGATTAATAAAGTGAAGTATAAAGTGTGGAAAACAAGATATTTTGCTGTGTCATTAAGAAGATTCAGGTGGATTTTGAAGAGGACACATCCCTTTGCTCCAGTATACCTGAGACACTGGAAAAAAATACAGATTTCTATGTAAAATGTATAGACTGCTCATATTTGAAACTTTTTTCATTTCCTTTTGTGATATGACACACTTTTTTGAGATCCTTTTGTTAATCTGTTGGACTAAGTAAAAAGGAAAACATATGACACAAAAAACAATTGAGGGGCTAATCCCTTTAACATGCACTCTTGGAAACCTTGAAGCAGCCCAGCTCTTTGCCTTGCTGTAGCACCCCAAGCCTCCCACAAGCAATGCAAGGAAGTTTGCTTGTACCTAATACCTCAAGAGGTCTCTGCTCTGTATATTTGCCACCGGCAGTGACTTTTTCAGCTGCTTTCTCGTCCTCTTCTTGCAGCACTGGAGCTTCACAGGCTGGAATTGAACTCACTCAGGTGCAGCCAGCAGAGGCTTTTCCCTAATGCTGTCTGATGGCAAGTCCAACACTGTGCCTCTCCTCTGAAGGGGAACTGATGGAGTTGCTCTGTCCCTAACACCATGCTTGGCAGCTCCTTTCTGCCTAAAATTTTCCCAAGTCATGCTTGCACTAGCAAATGTTTTGGACTGATGACTTCACATCAGTGTTGCTCTGAGGCTTCCTTTCTAGCACTCAGGCCTCAGTGCCTGAACAGTGCCTCATTTACAGTTAGGTTTTTCACATGTGTGTTCTGGAGTCTCTGAACCTTCCAGGCTATATCACTGCTTTTATGGAATTGGTACGTGGGTATGGCTTCAAAGAGTCATCTATGGAATGAAGGCACCCTTTGTTTTCATCCCATGGAAAATGTAAAATAAACATTTTTTAATCAGGTATGAATACTGGTCTTTACTTCTGCACAAATTGTTAAGGCTTCTTCTGGGTGCCTGGGTTGTTTTGCAGAGGAAAATTTCCCAGATGCTTCATGGCACAGAACACAGTTTTTACCTCTGCTCTGGGCCAGGCAGCCTGTGAGAGCTGGGAGAGGGCTGGCTGTGACTTTTGTGACCCACCACCACTGCACTGTGGTACAGGCACCAGGCAGGCAACACTGGAGAAATTTGACTGCTTCCTGATTAGGAACCCAAAGACATCATTACACTTTCAGGATACACTCATTCTGCATTCTAAATAACTTTGCACTACCACCTTGATGTTTGAATATCCTTTTACTGTCCTATTTAGGTCACTACAGATCTTTTTTGGGGATGAGCATTCAACTCAAACAGTACCCGACCAAAGGTATTACAAATGCTAGCAGGGTTGAATGGCCCATCCTATTCATCCTGACATCCTGAATGAAAAATAACTTTGGCTTGGATAAAGCAAGTAGACCTTTAAAGCAGATAGATACTAAAATATAAAATTCAGTTAAAAGCAGGGGTCCCTTGTACTGAGTGTTTTCTCAGAGTCTTTTTGATTGTTTGGAGACAGCTCAAATGCTCAGTTTGTTTAGAGATTTTTTACCAGTGCTTGGCTGCTGATTCAGTGGTGTCAAAGGAGCTATTTTATAGGCCAGGGATTATGATGTCTCATCACAATATTTATCTGCTCATTCCTGCTCAGCTTCCTATTTTCCTTTAGCTCCAGCTATAGGTCAAAAGCATCCAAATATTCCTTTTCTTAATGGTGAAATTCTGGTCTCTAACACAACATATGTGTAGCACCCTTCTTCACCCTGCAACCGAAAGATCTTTCCTCTTTCATACCTTCCTTTCTAGTAAGTGTTGGCAAACAACAAAACAGCATTAAATACTCATCTCTTTTCTTCCAGTGCTTGTAGCAGTAGTATGCATTTTTCCTCTATCCCTTTTTGTTTCCATTAGAGATTTTTGCTATTGTTTTCTCTTATTTAACCCCAGGGATACCTCAAAATGTGGACTCAGAATCTGTCTTTTTCTTTTTTTTCTGACTGTACAAATTGGATTTCTTCATCTTTGTTTTTTGGTGATTGGAGGGTGTTACTAATGCTCATTTACTGCAGTTCTTGGTTTTGCTCTTCTATCAATGATACTATTTTCTTTATTGACAACTTCACAAAGTGCAGCATCATTTCACAGAATTTCATGCTGGGCACAACATAAAAAACGTCTTTCCTTATAAAGTTAAAGTGATTATTTTTTTGACAACAGATATCAGAAAGACACTACAGAATAGTGAAGTCCCAAACTGACTTCTTCAAACAATTTTCCAACCAAATTAAATTTGCATATTTTAGTAGAAAATGATAATAAAACAAACTAAGCTCTATTAATTGATACAAGAATCTCTATTATAAAAGCTTCAGCTCTGATTCATGCTTTTTCCTTTTCTCAAGCCAAAAGAAGAGATGCTTTTATGAACCCACCTATTCTCGTCAAGCCTTTCTCTATCACAGAACTGGAATGGATACACTTTCTCCATCATTGCATTCCTCAATGCAATCCTCACTCTACATCCTCACTTTGGTGAGTCAAGCTTGGTTGCTCTGGCTACTCTGGATAGTCCTGTCATCCATTGTGGAATTGATGGAATCTCTGGGAAGTTCCCCTTCAGTCAATCCCTTCACTGCATTTGAGAAACTTTCAGTGATTGTCCCAAAACCACTTCTGGTTGTCTAAGAGTTATTTACCTACCTACTTAGTATTTGCCCCTAACCAATAAACAGCAGGTTGCTGGCTGCCCAGCTTTACCCTATAATAGCAGAATGAGTCACAGGACTGAGTACTGTGTGAAGAATCTTCTATGTGCATGGCTGTTCATGTTTAGAAAAAAAAAAAGTTGTGTTGTCCAAAACCTAAAACTAGAACTGATAGCAAGTGATTTAACAGCTGGTTTTTCTTCACATTTCTCTAGAAATTGCTTGAGGTCTTGACAGAAAGATGGTAACTATTGATATATACTGAAGATAATAACCATGGGAAGAAAAAGGACTTGCAATTAGCTTCCCTTCACAACAGCAAAAAATCAAAACAATCAATCCCCCCAAAACCTAAATGTTCTACTTCTGTGTCTCTGCCTATCACGGGCTGCCTGTTTTCATGTTTTACCCTGTAACCCCAGCGAGGCAGATACCTTGCCTTCCCCTCCATTCAAACATGATTAGCTCTGAGATGATAACAAATTATAACAATTTTCTGCAGTCTAAAAGAAAACTCTCTTGCTTAGTCTGAGATCTGTGAATTCTGTCTTTCCTTGGAATAGGTCCTGGCTCCAGCCATGGGCTGGGAGGTGGGAGGTGTCAGGTGCCAGCTCAGAGAGTCTCTGGCTGGTCACTTCTCACCTGGAAGGGCGGCTCCCAGTGCACAGAGTCCAACAACTTCACTGTCACCTTCACTTACTGCTCACATTGTGGCTCATCCCAAACGTGGTTGGGCCACTGAACTGCAGGAAGGTCAAACCCCTGTGCACAGGGTCCAGACCCCTCTGCTGGGGTGCAGCAAGCCCAGGCCATCTGCACTGAGACTCCTGTCCACGTGCAGTCGACTCCATGGGGACAGCAGGCTCATATACATATGTCAAGGCAGCACCGAGGTTTTAATTGGAAATGTTAATGGACATCAAAATAAATGGCAGTAGATTTTGATGGAGCAAGAAGTTCAAGTAACTCTGAGGTCACATGGCTGCTATAGAGTCATCCAAATTCGTTGAAATCCTGCTGACTTCATTACCAGTATATCTATAAAGAGAAATCATTTCAGACTCTGGCAAAGTTTAAAGTAGAATAGCTCTTCCTGCAACACTGTGAACTGATGCACTCAATTTAGAACAAGGGCATATTTTGCAATTAAATCTAAACTAAAGTAAGCAAACTGTGAATAAATTAGAATTTCTCTAAAATATGAGAATCATATAGTGAGTTAATCAGGTCTGGCTGTTCCAGAATGGCTCCTTCTACAGAAAAACAAGAATCAGGTGTGAATTTCTATCCTAGAGCAGGTAAGATCTTGAGCAAAGAACCTAAATTCTCAGTTACACTTCTCTTTTTAAGAAATTTTTTTCTAAACCCTTATTGTTTCAACAGCTCATACAGTAGATGGCTTTGAGGCTTAGAAAGTCAGTATTTTAAAATAACTGCTTATAATATACATAATAATTTAAGCATTTAGGACTTGAAAACCATTGCCTTTGGGGCCCTTGAGAGAAATCTTATATATATGCAAAAATGCAGATGTTAGTAGGAGCAGCATGTACATATCCAAGAGCAACATTTGGACCCCTCAAGTCAAATGAAAAAACTTTCACGCTTACATGCACACTCACAAATCCACCCTGCTGTGAAACTAGATATCATTTTCTGATTAAATGTTTACTCAGTCTGTCTGTACCACAGAGTGACTGCAATAGTAATAAAGCTCTGATGTGACATAGATTAAACCTTGAGGACTTTGTGGTGGTGTATTTCTAGATAATTATATAATCAATAAGAATAACAGTTATCTCTTACAGAGCAACTTTTATCTTAGGATTTTAGGTTGTGCCAGCATGTAAGGTTTAAATCTGAAAACAAAACAATTTAATTTCGTGGAAAACTGCAGTTATCTCATAGAAATGGACTTTCTGCTGCGTTCTATTTCTTTTATGGAATTGAAATGACAATGTTTTACCCTGTGCTTGCTACAGCAAATGAAGGTGATCCTCAGCAGAGCAAGCATAAATGAAGAGAGAATGCAAAGATTATGGGTGAGGTGGTGTGTACAGACTCGTGGCTATTGTTCAGTTTGCAGCATTAAAAAAGGCAAATGCTGGTTTCTGCTGAGGGACAAAGGGGCAGCAGGGAGGTGAGGAGACTCCTATCTGGTACTTTTTCTTAGCTGATAGCTTCTCTAGCATTTCTGTGAAATTTGAAAATTTATTTGCATGTTTTCCTGCTGGAGAAAGTCACTTTCATGGATGATTGAAGGCAAAATTTGGCAGTTTTAATACTTGCAAATCCAAATTTTATAAACAAAACTTTTAAATTATCTAAGTCCTACAGATTAAAATGAAAGTTTTCAAGACAAAATTATGTACTGTGTCTAGAATTGTCTTTCTTCTAAAAGAATTAGATAATGAAAGGGTAAATATAATATTATATTTTAACTAATTAAAGAGGATGAAAAATATTTTGATTTAATCTGGTTTATTTTTTTCAAGCAACTCATTAGCATACATTTTTCCCCTCTAATTTTGAAGCATTCTCTAATTTAGATAATGTTACAGTTAGGAACATATTTTGCCCAGCTTTTTAAAATAATATAGAATATTAAAGACTCTTCCAAGTCCTTTCCCAAATCCATCTCAGTATTAAATCTCATCTCCTCATGTTCTAATTTGTCCAGGAAAAGGTGAGACCCCTGGTGTGGTTGTCCATTTGCCAGTCTTCCCAGGCTCTGGCCTGAGATCAGAAAGGGTCTGGGCATGTTTCAGACCTCCACACTGAAACCTCTTAGAGACCACTGGGATCTCTGCGAGCTGTGACTTGGGCTGAAAGCACTAATAACACACGCAAAATGATGACTGAAAAATGGTGATAAAGTGATAATATGATACAATTAGGATAAAGTGATGTTAAAAGGGAATTATAAATGCTGTCCTTCAAGAGTGTAACAAACAGTTCAGTTGCAACTCATCAGCTACTCCTAGGAGACATTTTAAACTGGATGTTTTGACAAAATTTCACTAATATGGTTATTCTCAGTGACTAGCAGAGACGCTGATATAGGATTTTCTGGGGGCCATATGGTTTGTCCATTGGTAAAAAAAGGGAGATAATTTTATCTCTATTACTTTGACAGACCACTAATTTGCTTTTGATATAATTAATATTGGCTCAGAACCAAAGAAGCTTTATTAAATTTAGGGGGGAAAAATCTCCTGGCTTAAGACACTGAAAACCAGTTAAGAATCAAGACTACAGCTATTATACTGGGATTTTCTGTCACTGGTTACAAGCACAAAATAGAATAAAAAAATTTATACATATGGATTGCAGTGTGTGAAATTCAAACCAGAAGAATTCCTGTGTGCTTTCTGCTGCCCTTTAAATCATAATTTAGAGTATCTGAGCAAAAAGTGTGTCTCTATAGAAATGAAAGCCCACTAAAAAACAGGGAGGAGCAAAATGTGGGATTTCTCACCACAGCAGTTTAATTATTAATCACACTTTAAAAACGAGGCTAGTTTCCAAGATTTTCTAAGTTGTGAATAGAAAAACTGTTCAAAAAAGTGATTTCAAATTAGGATGATTTTCTGGGAGAAACACTTCAACAGTGGCCTTTCACTCTCCTTTGACTACCAAGGAAAGCAAATTATATTTACCTTGTTAAATTTGAGGTATACCCCTCTTTTTAACTCTTTTGTCTTTCTGGGAAACTCAGGCAAAAGGGCCATTAAAATTTTAGATGCCAAGAACCAGCTGCTGTAAAAATTCCTAAGACTTCCCCAAAACTGCCAAGTAATGACTTGCAAATTGACGGCTTTTATTTGATGTTCCATAGACAGAACTCCTTGGTTGGTTGATTGGTTTTTTACCCAAGGAATTTTATAGCAAGGTCAGATTCTTCAATTGCTGTGCTAAACTGCCTGTTGAAGTTTTGTTTGTACAGCAGAATACATCAAAATTAAAACTTCAAAAGAAATATGCTTGTCTCTTCATTCTGTTACTGCTATCTCACTTTTGCTTTGGGAATATAAAAATAATTTCAAAATATTTGATATGAAAAATTAATGAAAATGATAATTAGTTACAAAATGCTAAACCAACTGTCAGGAGGAGCAAAGAACTATGAATGTAGATATTTCAGGGATGAACATACAAAGTAATTGTCAAGGTTCCCAACATGCAAAAATCCTTCAGACTAGGAATGCACCTGGAGAGTACCTGTATACATTGGTAATAGGAGAGGCTGGGATCTGTGTCCTGCCAAACACCAGATGAGTTCATGAGTTACACCTCATCTGGAAGTGAGAATAATACTTGTTCCAGTCTTCAGAGAGAATGGAATTACTGTTTTAGACTGAAAATTTCCCAGTTTAGAGGGAATGTATTTTTGGTTTAGGATCCAAATATATGAATTTTGTGAATTTCAGAGTGCTAATTGCTAATGCTGATTCCCTTCATTTCACAGATTGTTAAGGAGTTGAGAATATAAAAATATGGAAGATTTTTCCCGAGCGCCAAACACAAACAATGATGCCACATTATTGTGCTCTTGAAAAAAAATCTATGCTTCTGCTATTGTGTTAGCTACTGATTTTTACTTTGGGCTATTTCATGGAGATATGACATTCATCTGTTGGCAGTAGGTGCCTGGGTATCAAAAGAACAAAGATGAGAAACATACTGCTAGCTAGCTGCTGTAAATATAAATTCAAAATAAAAAGAAAGTCAAGTGGGAATGCAATTAAATTACATATATTATGGAATGACATGAAAGAATCCATTCTTCTAATTATGTTCAGGCTCACAGAGATGAGGGATGGTATCAGAGATGATCATGAATGAAGAAAACTGATTTTACACTAGACCAGAGAAAAGCTCTGAGAAGGAATCATAAAGAAGGTCTTGACACATCCTTATGAACGAGAATTTTCACTGAGGACAAGAGTTTTACTTGCTATACTAAATAACCCAGGTGTTCTTCACTGAGAAACTCACCTGATTTTGCCCTAGGTGGTTTAGACTGCTGTTAAAAAATGAGTCACAAGAGATCTGCTCAATTCTACATTCTCTCTAGAAATTTTTTAATTAATTGTTAGAAAGATGACATTTTAATTAATGCAAATTCTTGGGGTTGGGTTTTCCAGTAAAATTCTTATATTTTTTTGATAGACTTTATAAAGGATTTGCAGCTGGCATAAGAAATTAATAAAAACAGCTAACATGAGGAAAGGCAGTACAACCATGATATCTGAGTCTTGTTGGTTTTGATTTTTTTTTTGTTTGTAAGTTTGTTTGTTTGTTTGTTTGCTTGTTTTTCCCACAGACAAAAAGCACAATTCTTCTTAAAAAGGAACAGAGAGACAGTTCTGCACAAACCCTAGAGGTAAAGTCTCCTGACACACCTTTATCATGTAAATCATGGGCAACTGTCTGCGCTCTCAGGGTCCTTCACAGCCAATTTCCATCCTAATTTCCATTCTCAGCAACAGGATTAGACTTTCACCACCAGTCAAATGATAAGGCCCTACTCAGCCCTTAGTATTTTTAGAAAATGCATTTATTCTTTCTCCATCAGGCACACCATGGTCAGGAAGTGCTTTTCACTTTCTCAGTGGAGTGCTTTTGTAGTAGAATCCAGGTTATCTCCTGCCCATGTTCTTTGCATTTTCCTTGGGACAGGGAGCATCAATTGCCAGGTGTGGGTGAAGTGCATAGCACAGCAGGAGCCTGTGCTTGAAAATGGAACTTTCTGCTTCAGATTTCCATTCCATGATCCCATTGGCAGAAGAAGTTCAAGAGGCTTATGCTGCATGAAGCTCACAGTTAACATTGTTCTGGTATTGAAAATTTTTTCTTATGGCACCTCAACAGTGAGTACAGGCGTAGTTTTGGACAGAAGGATGGACATAGTTCAAGACAAACTGTTATATACAATAAAAACTGAATGCAAATACAGTAAACCTTTGTTGTTTTGGAGGGCATTAGTAGCTTTTACTGGTGGTATATTTTCTCAGGGATGAGCATGTTAAAAAAAAAAATCTCCATATATCAGACTCAAAGAAAGGAATAAAACAATGGAAGTGAAGTTTGTACTGATTCCCACAAATAGCAGTGAAGACTGTCTGAACCTCTAAAAAGTTGTTTTAATCATCTTTATATGTCTACCAGTTTCCCATTTCTAAAAAGCTGTTATTACAAAGACATCTTTGTGCATCTGCAATATGTGGATTTTTCTGATGTTAAGGTTACTGACTTAAAAGCAATGTCACCAGGTCATGAATTGGAAACAGGAATTAGCTGCAGTCAGATATTGATGGGTACATATGTCTATGCCTGTAGGAAAATAAGAGATTATTTTCTCAGTGCAGTCTTCTTAGATAGCCTAATTCTATTTTCATCCTTTCATGTTGTACTCACTTAAGCATGTGCACACTGGTGACTTGCATTATCATGAGATATTCTTTGGCTATCTTGGGAGCTGGAAAGTACTGCTGAGGGAACCCTTCAAATTCCTCAACATCTTACTCAAGCTGTTTGAGAATGAAAATAAGTTTGCTTTCTGTATTGCAAAAATTCTGTCACTATGCCTGACATTCAGCCTAACTTTGGTGCTCCCTGACTTTCAGAGCCAACATCTGTTGGTAAAATTCATCTGGTTTCAGTTGAATTGCGTCAGCAGAAAATATGATCCTCAGTGCTTCACACTGCAACTTCCACCTTGTTTTAAAATGCTGGTACATTTAATTTTGTAGATATTTTAAAGGCAAAAAAGAGAGGGAAACACATCAAATCTACATGGCTTAAAGAGCTTATGATTTGTACCCACAACCTGGATTCTCCAAAGTTTTCAGAAGAGTTTACCACACCTGTTCTCTGTTTCTCTTTCTTCTGTATGCTTACCTAGGCATGACCAATCACTTGTTTACTTGGTCTAGCCTGCCATGCTCCAACATTCTCCCCAAACTCTCTATCCTTTAATATAATTTCAAACCACTTTTTGGGGTCTTTTCTTGTTTGTTTGTTTGGTTGGTTGGTTCAGTTTGGGATTTTTTTGCTTTCTTTGAGTTTACATTTCTGAATAATGAATCCTTCATTCAGTATGGCACAGCACCTTCTAGGCATCCCCAAATGCTTGGAGAGAAAAAGCTGGAGGCTGTTCCACTGTGCCCTCTTTTTCCTTCTGCTGCCTTCAGAACTGAGGTCTGAGAAAGCCTCTATTACCAGATGTGTTAATTATTAACTAATTCTGATTTATGTTTTAATTGCATTGATTTAGATCTAGATCTCCTTATATAGAGTCTGAAACGAATGATCATCATCAATCTTAACATCAATTTTCTTTTTTTTTCATTGGGACAGTACTAGTATTTTTGGTGGTTCAGGTTATGATCCTAAAAAAACCCCGTTACAATTTCAGTTTAACCTTCAGTTTGGAGTGGTCCTAAAAGAAAGTCTGAAATCCTAGTGGTTTCTTGAGGCAACAAGTTTCTGAAGTATTCTATTAAATCAGAAGATTTCTACAAGACTTTTGATTAAAATAACATTCATCATTTAGGGCAGTATAACATATTTTGAGGTGAAGAACAGGTAAGCTGATTACTCTAACTACAAGTTCACAAATAAATTGAACAATTCGCTGTAATTTAGAAAGCTGAATGTCATGCACGAAATTATATATTTTATTTGAAGGCCAGATTGCATATCTCTAATCAGGATTTAAATGAATAAGAAAAAATTGTACCATAATTATTTTCCCATAGGAGAACAAAGAGGTAGTGAAAGCACCTAATGCAATCTGAAGATTTTGAGAAACACAGTAGAGCTGCAGAGTAGCAAAGGAAAGCTACTGATGCTGTTTATTTCAGGCTTGTTAAAATAAAAAGTTTTACAATTCACTGAATGCTTTTTTAAAGCAAAAAAGTGAAAGATACCAAATGTTTTCATATGCAAATATTTGGGGTCCAATTTACCTTCATTAAATTTCTTTGGGTTTCAATGAAGTTGCACCACAAATAGATGTTTTTTTCTATTTTCAGTTCATCCACACATCCTTTTATCAGCCTGAATTTCAAGATTTTAATTAAAACAAGTTTTCATTGCTTTGAAGAAATTTTATTTGGCACCTAAAGGGTCTCTGCACTTCAACAGAAAAGACACAGTGCAGATCATTGTCTGCCACCTTCATTTTCCTTTCTGTGTGCAGCCTTTCTTGAGGCACTGTACTGACTGTGTGCCAGTGACAGAGGAGCCCTTACAAACCCTGAAGCACTGAGGTACAGGTGCCTTTAAGAAAACATATAAGAAAGAGAAAAAAAATGCACACTATATGGAGTTTTTGCTATATCTGCCCAGGACTCTGGCAGTGATCTCAACTGATTCAGAGAAAGGAAGAGGTTTCTACTTCTACTTCTGCCTATTATTGTGATACTGGGCAAATCCTATATTTCTCTTTTTTCCCCTTTCTCTTCTGATCTTTTTCTAATTTGTCCTATTTGTTTAGAAAAAGATTGCCTGTCTTGACTATTTACTTTTTGCCATTTTCAAAGTGATTTTGCACTGAACTATTGGAAGACCAAGAGCACAGGAAAATGTTGCCATCTGAGCCAGAGTCCAGCAACAGCTCCTTCAAGTAGGTGGGATCTTCAAGCAGTCCTCATCAATTTCATATGTTGGGTCAGGGTGCAGCACACTGAGGCTTGAGCTCAACTGGGATTCTTACAACTATCCCAGTAAAATATGGTCATAAATTACAAATAAAGAACAATAAGAGCCATGAAAAGGCTAAATTAACAAATGCCATCAACATCCTCTGTCCTTATTTTAAAAAATCTTCATTCTGCATTGTGATAAATACTGAGCACTGGTACCCCTCAGCAGACAGTGTTGGTTGTGTTTGGAGTAGTCATTGCTGTAAGGACTTACTTAGTGAAAGGATTTTTTGTTTTTTGCCTTTTGACTAGCTCACAGCAGAATTGCTCCTTGATCACAGGGGTTTTACAGAAAATATGACAGATCTGAATGGCTTTTGTGACTTTTTTTTTGGCTTTGGAATCATGTCCATAGATCTCTAATTCAGTTTCCTCTTGCCTACAGGTGAAGAGATTACATCACCAAGTTCATATTTAGCTTATATATGGTGCCTTCTATCACTGACTTTTCCCTAGGAAAATTTGACTACAAGCTCCCAACAGTCCTTGACGGAGTTGTTTTTACAGTTAAGTATCTGTAATACACTCCATACAACCCTCCTTCTGGTCTCCTTTTTAACCTTTGCAGAACCAGAGAGAATGAGATTTTTACGGCCTGGTCCTGTGATTCCAAACAGAATGTGCACGTATACAACAGAAATATATGAACATAAATCACTGGCCTGCATTTATGATCTATGAAGAAAAATTCTTCCTATTCAAACTGTTTCAGGGACAGTAGGCACCTTTCTATTTGCAGGAGGAGATCCCTGAGGGATTTGACACTTTTATTGATTCCTTGTAGTTTTTCTGTTCAAAGGAGGAAATGTATATGTCTGCAGCCCAGATGAAAGGATTGTTGTATCTCTCTCTGTGAGAAAACAAAGAGACCTTGAAAAGACAATCGTGAGAGAAAATAGTACTTTCTGACCACTTTCATAAAAAAGTCCTATTTAATCATCCTACAGAATTTGAGAGAAAAAATGTCTTTAAGGTTATTGTGACATTTTCCACATCACTTTATAAATTGATAGCGGCACAAGTTCAAAAACAGTATCTCTAACTTTAAGCAAATATTTTCTGATTGGTTTAGAGCTGGGGATGTGCTAAAAGTCTTGCAAAATTATATTGCCAAGAGAATCATTCAGAAAAAAAAATCTTGCATGGGTTAAATGAAAAGACAAAAAGATGGAGAGAAAAAAGACGCATTATTTCTATCTAGTTCTCACTTTGTTCTGAGACTTATTCTTTTACAAGAGATAAAAATGTTTAGATTTAAAATATAGATTTTTGACACACTGACATCCTTTTCCAATAAGTTATTCCGTAAGGAAATGCAGATATTTTTCCTACTTTTTGTTGTTTCATACATCATTTTACAATTGTAATTTTCAGAAAGAAAATTAGGGCTACATGTACAATGAGCTGGAAAGGACCTGGAAAAGTACATTTGACGTAATACTCATATTGTCAGTGGTATGACTGCAGCTTGTGGAGATGGACTCATGTTTGGTATAGACTTGAGTGCTAAGGTCAGGAGGTGCCTGTCCACCAGGTACCAAGACTGCCCCACCACATATGCCAGCTGCTTTAAACTGTCACAAATCAATCTACACAAGTGAGAAACATTCAAAAATGTTTCTTCTTGGTTACATAAGAAATAATATATTAGAAGGAAAGGAAAATGTTCCTTTTCAATTGTCTGGCACAAAACTTTGAGCTGAAGATTCATAAAAACTGAAACAAATATCCATTGGACGAAGTTAATCAAACAGACTCTAATCAGCTGTCTTTGTGTCTCAGCAGAAGATGAGGCAGTACCTTGGGGGAGGGGAGGGTACAGTATAACAGAGCAGATTTCACAGAAATGAAATATCAAAGTCTAGGGCAGCCCCTAAATATCTTTCATCATTTATGACATGGACGATGGGCAGAACATGGCACTGTGAGAATTCAAGAGTTTTGCCTCATTGTCTGACTCTCCACACCTTTCAGCAGCAAATAGATCTCAAGTGAGAATCAAGGTTGCACCATATAAAAAGTATAATGCTTGAAAATTACAAGCTGAACCAAAAGATAATACATGAGCAGTGGTTTTCAAATCCAGACATTTATATCATTTGTTACACATCAACATGTAGATTGAGAACAAAAGACTGAAAGAAAAATGAAATCAGTTCTTTATTCTTTTTTCCACAGAATCTAAAGTTAAAAATCTGTTATATGGAAAAAAAATTTACATTGATTGCAAACATTTAGAATGTGACTGTCCAAATAGGAAATTAGAGTAAATTATAAGTACTGAAATACCAAAGGACATTGAGTAATGTACAGGATATGATCTATCCTCCTCCTCCTCCTAGGTAAATGGGCCCAAAGCTCTGTGCTATTAAGCAGTGGCAAGGGAGATTTACCATCTCAAATCTGCAAAGCACATTGTGCCAAAAGAAATGCAGGAGGACTAAAGAAAAAGACAAACCCAAGCCAGATAAGAAATCGAGCACATATACTGCCTTGTCCCCTTCCCTCCCAACTCCACAGCTGTCACAATGCAGGCTATTAAATTGTCAAATATCACCTCTTCATCCCTCATTATTTCTGAGTTAGAAGTGATCATAAAACTCACCAAACGCTTCATTTTTTCAAAGTAAATACGGGGGGTTTGTGTTTTCATATAATGGATTACTTAAGTGTAAACAAACCACAGAATGTCCATTTCAGAAATTGTACTCCAGGCCACAGCTTTTTGCAAAGCAAACAGAAATTTTCCATAAATTCTATTTCTTGTATTTTGATTGTGATACTGGAGAGCCCTTACCCATTTGCCATTTTTGTCAGTCTTCCAGAAATTTTGCTATGCTACCAAAAATTATTTCACCAGTCCAAATAGTGGACAATCAGGAGTAAGAGGTGGATTTCCCCCCTCCGTGTGCCAGGAGACCCTTACAAGGTACCATCTTCAGAATGAGGAACTATTTAGCCAAGGCAAATTTAGGTGTAGGATATTTGACAACGAGACTGAAAACATAGTGGAGAATCATCTGAAAAAGACCTTCTATGGAAATTGGATCAGAAGGAACATCTCTTTATGAATGTTTGGACAACGTGGTATTGAGACTGAGACTAAGCATGCTGCAAAAGAAAAATGTCTTTGAATCACTAAAATGACAAGACTCATAAAAGGTCATTTGAACAGCACAGACACTCAGACAAGAGTGGTAGTGTTGGTTTTGGCTTACCCACACCGCCCTCCCTTCCCCATTACCCTGCCCCAGCAGATCTAAAGATATCTTGAGCTATTTAAGCCTGCCCTGTGTGTATGTGCGCACACACCACATTTGTCATCAAGAAACAACAAAGAAGCAGCGACAAAGGCCAGCATCTCTGGTGTAAATTAGACATTAGAAAAGCCTAACACATTTCTTTTTCCCTTGGCAATAAGTGTGCCAAGTATGTGCTTTGCTAGACTGGCAGGTCTGGATCTTCTTGGCGCACAGCAAAGCCAAAGGCACCAAAAGAGTTTCAGTTTGAGTTTCAAGTAGCAGCTTGGAGAGGAAACTGGTCAAAGTTTGCAGCAGTAACCATCACACAGATTTTTCTTTAGCCATTTCTTCTGCTATAATGAAGTATAATTAAAACACTAGACAAATAAGCTTCATTTCTGACACAAATTCTGGAATTCTTATATTACTGTTTTATTGGTTTTTTTTCTTTTTTTTTTTAAACTTAGCTTTGTCTACTAAGTTTTTGTAAATTGGTTTTTTTCTCTTTTTTCTCCTAGCTTCCATTAGATGTCAACTCTAACCTTTTTCCATCTTACTTTTAAAAGAATGAGGCCTATGCTGTTCAGGTATGTTTGAAGAGCAATATCTCTAGTTTTAACTTTAAAATTACAATGACTTATGTAGTCTGGGGTTGAGATGGAGAAAATACTTGCTTTTCAGAATCAGAATGAGGAAAATCTTTGTTTAATCGTGGATAAAGAATGCTTCCTAGACATTAAAGGTGGCTAGAGAAGTGAGGTTAACAAGATAGAGCTGTATTTTAAGATAAAGAACTTTTTTCATCAAAAGGAAAAGGAACAGCCAAAAAATTCTAATATAGTAAGCCTTAAAATATTAAATTCATTAATTGAAAGTAGTGTAGCTATTTTTTTCCACTTTCTTGACCTAAAAGATTGTGCTTCTGAGCATAGGTTGGAAGGACATGCCTGTAACAAGTGGAACAAGAGGCTGTGGAGTGAGGAATTATAAACAGTTTTATAATAAGCATGGAGATGAATCCATGAAGAAGTCCACCATTGGGATCTAAGATCATTACTGGCAGAAAGCCTGTTAATGGATGCTTAACATATGTATGAGAATTCCAAGGGCAAAACAAATGCAAATGATAACTGTGAACACAATTAAGACAGCAAAGGTTTACCTTAAAGAAAATTTCTTTCTTTGTGGCATTTTGTTACTTTTCTTTAAAATTAATTTGATAAATTGGATTTTTTTTAAACTATGATAAAATGTATATTCCTGGTGCATGTAGTAAAAAGTATGTAGATCTTTCATTCTGCAGTAAAGATAAAAAAGTATCTCTGTCCTACATTGTATTATATCTAGTCTTCAAGCATGTTTTATGTAAACTGGAACAATGTCAGCCAGTGAGTAATTAAAATCTCCAAGAACATGAGTGTACCAACAAAGGAAAAAACCTGAATTGAACAGAATTATATTCTAGAGCAAAGGTTAAAGTGACATTTCTGCTAACTTGGTGCTTGCATTTCATTATTTTTAATTTAGCTATTACGGTTGAAGTTGTTCATATTCTGTGAATAATAGTGACTTGTACCTGACCCATTTTTTCTATGCTGTGTGAGATGACCAGTCAGGTGTGAATCTTTCTGCTTTACAGGGGCTCAGACTGAGCTGAACCACACTCTACAAGAATTTACCTCCTTCCCCTGACTGCAGAGAGGTCTGGGGGTGACCAGCAGAGATTCAGACACCTCCAGTGTAGGTGCTGAAATGAATGACACCCCACACTGTGATACACAAAGGGAACAGGCTAAAGGCATTACTAAATTCTTCCAGAGTTCCACCATCAGTCAATTTGAATCTAAATCTTATTTTTCTGAAGATGCACTGAGTCTTCACAATGTTTGGGGAGAGTGATGTGCAAAATGGAGCAATTTTAGAGAACCCTTCTGGGCTCCATGTGCACCACATAGTGGCATGTATTTATTGGGCTTCCCATCCAGTGATGAAAGCAGACCTTTCCAGTATTGCACTTGTGTACTTTGAATAAAAAAAATTTCTTTGGGATAAATGAAAATAGTTTCTGGCTTTTCTGTAGGAGGAGGAATCTGATGAGAAGGCAGTAGTTCCCATTGCAGCCCTGCACTGGCCACAGAGCTGACAAGTCCTGCAAAGAAAAAAACAATTGCATCTGGGGATAAAAGTTATTTAATTTGTTGCATACCACCATCTTTCATTAAACACAGAAAGATGTGTTGAACTTCCTTGAAGTATCCAGAAGGCGAAATAACAACCGATTCACCAACTGATCTTTCAACTAAAGGAACCAGGTACTTGTCCACAAATCATCTTCAAAATAAAAGTATTTAAAGAACAGGAAAAAAAAATGCACTCTGTTGGAGATTATTTTTCAGAATGTTTTGTTTCTGGTGCTAGAAGGAAACAAAACACCTGAAAGGAAGAAGCTCATAATAAAAGCAGGAGACTTTAGTGAGGACAGTACTGATAGATCTCATCAAGTAGGGTCAGTTTAGCAAGAGGAGGGCCACATCTTCCTTAGATTTCATCTTTGCTAGGGAAAGCCACAGGACCTTCCTTGAGCATATGCAGCATTTGCTCACATCATGGTATAAGAAATGGTGAGAAAGTCTCAGCAAAGAGAACCATCCCCACTCTCAGACAGAGACAGTTGGGAGCAAAGGTCCAAGCCCTCCTTTTTCTGGGAAGTTCCATATAGCAGCCAGCTGACAAGGAAAAGAGTGAGCTGGTACAGGCACCACTGCAGCTGTGGAGAAGGGCTGCCCCCGGAGAGAGAAGGAACAGCAGAGATGGAGGGAAAAACTGATCCTTCACTGAGTCAGCAAGAAAAAGTGCAGGACAGGATTAATTTTGAATAAAATCAACTAGACCGTCATTTGAATGGAGAGACAAGTAAAGCTCAGAACAAATTAAAATTAAAGCAATGTATAAAATCATCCTTTAAGACACAAATAAAAAACTCACATTCTGTCCAGATTTAAGAATCATTGGTATTTAGTTGTGCACACCACAAGACATTTATTTAATTAGAGAAATATGCTTCCATTGTATTTTGAGCCAGTTAAATGGAAAAAAAACATGGGTTTTATAAATTTTGAGGGTTTTGCAAAACCTCAATTCTCTCTGGGTTCTCTGATCTTTAACCTCACCAATTATGTACTTTGTTTTCACTGTGAATACGATTTAAACTTCACAATCTCCTTTTACTCATTCACTTCCAATGCCATGTAGCTTCTGTGCACAATTGCCCTGCTGTCAGTTCTTCAATGCATCCCCTGCTCTGACTTTGGCCACGCTGAATCACAACTTGCACTCATGGGACCAACAAAGCCCTGTGGATCAGGCAGAAAACCATGTCAGCTGACTGTTCATGAGGGGTCACAGGGATTTGTCCTGCTTGATTTGGGGATGACCAAAGCCTCAGTCTACTGCAGCACCTGTGCTGTGTCTTTTCAAGCAGAAACAAAGCCAGCCCTCCTGAGCTTTGCAGGAAATGAAGGAACTAACTACATGGCTAATTTGCATGCACCCATGTAGCATTCAGTCTTTCAAGCTCACAGGAAAATTTATTGAAACAAATGACTGCCATTTTCTATATCATAAATGTAATATTTAATCTGCACTTTTTGCTCAGACAAATTTTATTATCTACTTGTCTTATACAAGGTTTTAATAAGCTGCGGTGGAGAGCTGTACACTGTGCTTAATGCATGCACTGATATGTGTAAACTCTAAGATCAGGGACGACAGTATATATTTATAGCAGTGTCTGGGAGATTATATGTAATGAATACATTATACCACATACACACCAGAGGCAGAGTTAAGGATGCTCCTGAATCCTGCAGTGTGGCATTTACTGACTTCCACGTGCTCATCCGTGCAACCTTAATATTCCCTGAACATTCTCCAATGGAATATCTATCAGCCCACATAATCAGCTTGCGAGTTACTCCCACAGAGAAAGATATTTCAGATTTTCCTCTTCCAAGACACATTAATTAATGCATTTTCATTTTGAAATGCACTACTTTCCAGCCAACATGTTCTCATGATGCTTAAAAAGCTTTAAATCTTTGCGGAGTAAGGCTCCCCAGGAAGGTTAAAAAAATACTCTCTGCATCCCATTTCCTTGGGGCTTCTCTGTTTTGCCCTTCCACTGTAGCTATTATGCACAGCTTGAATCTGGGAAGACATGATACTGTTGAAATAGAAGTAATTATCCTATTCTCTCACATTTTTACCAACTATTATTTTCCTTCTTTTCTCTTCCTTTCACCTTTTTTTTCCAGCTGTCTTTATCTGCTGCAAACATCACTTGCAGAGAAAATGCTGGCTGAAAATTGATGACAGATTGGTGAGATGTAAATGATTGCATATTGGGGGGTCCAAATTACAAAATAGAAATTTTAGTAACAGATTTAATCTGAATTCTTACATGCTGGGCAATTAAAAACTGTTTTAGAAGGTTTTGTTCAAATTTCCTCTATGAAATTACACCTATAGTGCATTTTTCTTTATTAAAAGCATACAATGTAAAGATGTGAAAAAATGTAGCATCCTTGGTAGAACTAGCAAGAAGTTTTGGATGTCACCACAGAACTTGTATTAAAAGCTCACAATTAAATAATTGCAATTTGATGTTAGTTCCTGAGTCAAATACTGCCCTGGAATGATTAAATATAGATCCATTAATTTCTAACAATGAGCACACAAACCAGATCAAGAAGGCTGGCATATACATTCATATAGTAATACCTTATGTTATGAATGGGGGTTTTTTTGAGAATCATGAGTATGTAGCTCTTTGAAACAAAAAAAAATCCGTTGCCATTGCAGATTAGATTTTTGTTATGCAATAAAAATCATAAAAGAATATTGTGTTGCCTTTTAGTTGTCTTTTATCTAATAAAAGGAGTAAATTGTTGAAACCCTCTGTTTACAGAAAAAATGGCACTGGAGACAATATAGTAGATGAAATGGTGAAGCTAGATTTTTTTATGCCAAGCATTTATAGGTAAAAATGGCTTCAGCAAAAGAAGTTCAGCTGAGCAATCTAAATGTGTACAAATCTGTGGGCCAAATAAGGATCCAGGAAGTTACACTACTGATTCATTTGGCCACCTGTGTTCATAAAGCTTCCAAACCCTAACAAATAGAAGCAGGTAGTAAAATAAAGATTGACTATTACAGGTTGTAACAGCCTTAATAGCAGCTCTTGAGACTTGATCTGGTGACGTTATTGTCTGAATTAAAAGTCCGTGCTGCTTTGGCTGCGCAAAGATCCAGAGCTGAACAGCAACAAATGCCATGGATTAGGAACATGCACCTCAGCCAGAGTCCATCCATCAAGCATCATCTGCTCTCACAGACAGCAGGGTTTATTTTAGCATGAAGTCATCAGAGCTGACCACTGGCAGCCTGGCTGTTCTCAGTACGATGTCTCAAGGGTGGAAAATCATTGCTTAAGCCACTTGACAGCACCAGTGAGACTGCTGAATGAAATGGGGCTGATCAGAAGCAGAGAGGCGAGATCTGAGCAGCTAAGGTTTCTGCCTCTGTGTGTCAGAAACCCCCTCATGATATCTAGTATTATTATTTACCCTGAAAAACATTTTATTCCTCTTGTTTAAGGTGTTAGGAAATATTGTTGAGGCATACAGGTTGTTAGGACACCTCCCATAATTGCCAAGATATATTCCTTAGGGAAAAGATGTTTTGACCATGTTCACATTTTCCCCTAAAGATGAATGTGTGTCATTGTTTTAAAAGGATTAAATTGATACTCTTTGATGTATCTTTACCAGATTTTATGAAAGCTTTGACCAAACAGTGTAGGTGATAAATTCATTAAGGGTGATAAACTCATTATAGTGATAAACCTGGTATGGGTGATAAACTCATTACAGAAGAGCCCTAGTGGTGGCTGATACAAGGCTTTCTATCACTGTCAGCAAAATTGCAAACTATAAAACTTCTGCTCACATAAACGATGGTCTTGGCACACTCTTCCATCTTACCTTGTTCAAGGGGTGAGCTTAGACACTCACAGAGTTTCACTTACTGTTTTCAATCCCACAACTCACAAATCCCTGCATATTCTTGCTAACAAGTCCAGGTTCTCAGCTGATTCTGACTTTTCCTCATTCCAGAGGCAGACTAGGAATTCCCTCCCTTACTTCCTTCACTTTTCCAACCCTGTCCTTCCCACAGATATTTCCACCAGACCTCCTCAGATGCACATGATGCACAGACAGGGAAGAGCTTTCCTCCCTCTCTCCGGTCTTGCTTGAGGAGGTTCTGTTTGGGCCCATCACCACAACCACCTTGTTCAGACCAACATCCCATTTCTTCCATACCAACCTTTGCCCAGAAAAGACCCTCTCAAGATCCTTTACTCCAGATGCATTTTCCCACTAGTTTGACAAGGAATTTCCACCTTTAATGGCCCAGCTGAATGCTAAAAGAAACTACTTGCAACATGGCTATTGCTATAGGGTCTTCAAAATTTAGCGATGTAGATCTTTCCCTCCATCTCTCCAGCATCTGTAGGATAATATGGGATACATACTGCAAGAAGGCATAATTCTGCATCTGGAAAATGTATTGCTAGAAGAACTCCAGGTCCTTCAAGATGGGACACCCACGACAGGTTGCACAGTCAAGTGGCCTCCTTCACTGACCAGTTGAGCACTTGAACACGGTGTCCTCAGCTGAATCCAAGTCTCATGTTCACTTCTATACTCAATGTCTTTGGTCATCTGAGACCTAGGAGCTTCCCTAGTTCCTATCTTCAGATTTCAGACCAGGTATTTACTAGAATATGCAGGGAATTGAATCTTGAAGAAGCACTACAGTCTATTGAGATCCGAGGGATTTTAGCAGCTGCAGGTGCTTTGTTTCTCTAACAGAAATAAGAGAAGATACTAAGACAAGTAAATAAACCATCATATTTGATAGCAAACATACTGCATGTGGCAACTCTGTCACTTGGTAACATGACAGAAGTATGCTTAAACAGGATTAAGAAGGTAGGATTGTAATGATTTTATTCTGGTGCCATGGTGATTCTTCTGAGGGATAGTTTGGTGATTGGCAGAATGGCTCAGTATCACAGAAAAAATTGCTTCTGATTCTGTGCATTGAGCTTTTGTCTGCTAAATTAATGAACAAAATTGATAAAAGGTCTTACAGATAGCAGAAATGGCACAAAGGAGTTGTGGGAGTCTACCTTCCCAGAATAAGAGCAGGACAAGAAGAGCTACAAGCACAGGGTGGCAGGGAGAAAGCAGCCCCTTTCCACAGCTCTGTGTACTGTTGAATCAAGCACCAAGATACAATCTGTGGATTTAGGTAGAAAATTTAAAGAGAAAAGCACTTAGAGTCAACAGGACATGATTACAGGGCAATATTTGGTCTCAGGAAGTTTTGGTTCTAAATGTTTCCATCTTAAATTTTATTACTTTTCTGGTGATATTCCAACAACATTTACAATAAGGATCCTCTATAAAATATATTGTACTAATTCAGGAAGATATCTATAGTCAGCCTGAGCCCAAAGTCCTCAATATGCAAATCCCTGTATATGGGAGTGCAACATTCATATATCTTTATATGCAACACTATAGGCTCATAGTTGAAGTCTTACAAAAAATTTGAATTTCAAAAAGGAGAAGAAAATAGCACTTGCAATGGTATGGCCAGCTGGTGACTGTTTCATAACAAGGCCTTTTTTCTCCCTCTTTTAAATATAATTTACTGGAACTTTACTTAGAGATGCAACAAATTAGCAGCTATTCATTTTGTAATGAAGAAGGCCTCATGAAATCTAAGCTGTGAATAGGCAATCAAAATTTATTTGGATATATAGGGTTATTTACCAGGCTAATATTTCAATATTGAACTCCATACTGCTATCAGTATCATCATAGACCATTCTATGCAGTTGTTTTAAATCCTTACGCCATTGCCTTGCCTCTGATTCTGCACAGTACCTGTAGCTATGGCTAATCCCTGCATGAAAGACCACAAAAAGAAAGACAAATTGGTTCTTCTTTGCATAATATATAAATTTAACTCATCTCCCCACAGGTCTGAATAGGCAAAAGGAAGCTTTTGCTATGCTGGAACAAAGTAAATTCTGGGGATTCACCAATATGCATGGGATTGCATACAGTCTTTACTTAAGTTCAAACAACCATTAAGAACACCAAAGAAAACCAGCCTTGGTTCTTTTAAAGCAACTACAAAACATGCATAACTACATCAGTTCAAACTGCCTCCTAACACTCAAATAATTTTGCATTTCCATTCCATTGCTTAACCTTTAGGTGGGCCATCAATAGCTCATTGCAGTGATGTTTTCTATTATGTCCAGAAAATGTTTCCACTTGGCAGGGTACTGGTGGTGTTTGTTGGTGAAACAAAGGGCTGAGGCTTATGAGTTATGGGCTCTTGTTGTTGTTATGCTTCTTCTTTGCCCCTGAGCTTCTTTCTCTGTGTGCTCTCTCTTTCTCTCTCCCTATTGTTTTGAAGAAATGGTGGCCAATTACATGGGCAACTGCCTTACTGGCACTGAGGTTTCTGCAGAGTTTTGGATGAAATTTGTGTGACTGCAGAGCACTGTGTACATGGGCAGCAGGAACAGCAGGTTTGTTGTGCACAGTCTGCTAGGAAAACAGGTATGCTGGATCCTGGACAATGGTAAAAAACTTTCAAAACCCAGAACAGAGCTTTTAATTATTATAATCTTTTTCTCATTTCACAAAGGTGTGTGGAGAAATTTAGGTGTATGAGACTCCAAGAGCTTTCATGGTCTGTGTGCATTCTTTCCTCTCCAAGGGTTGTCTGTGCTTAATAAATCAGTGACTGTGCTCAAAGGTATGCAGCTCGCTAGTTTTGCAGAAGCAAAATTTGGAGTCCCAAATTCTCAGTTTCTAAGAGGAATCTATGCTTATGTCAATTTTAAGCATGTAAAAATTAGAATCAAACTGGGAACTAATCATAGAAAGTTCACTTAAATCATTACAGAAAAACTGTTACTCCCCAAGGTTAGGAAACAGGTGTCCAGCTGAATCTGACAGATCTCTGGAGGTAAGCTTTTCTCTCCAGTGCCTACAAATAAATTCTTCTGTTACTAGTACATGGGGCAAGGAAGACATTATGTCCTTTTAGGCAACAGGTCCCTTCCCACGACCTAAAAAAATTCGACACAATTTAGTGTAAGAGAGACATGGTGTTCTGTGCAGTTATCTGGCCAGCAATAGCATGGATGGGGCAGTACAGAGATCCTATGGGTGGTGGAGTTTTCTCCCACATGTATTTTTATCAGTCTGAACTGCTCTGCATTAGGGTTTACTCCCAGCTAGCTGTACTTTAGTCTATGGTCCTCTATACTGGTCTTTCATTGAAAAATGATTATTATAACTGTGCTGGAGTCACAAGAAGCTACGTGGGTATTAGGTCACACGTTTTCTTAGCAAGTTATGCACATTATGTAGGCGTGTAACACATCCCCATGAGCAACAGCCACACTTCTTGCTTGTTTTAATTACTAAATAAATTAACTGTAAGTATCAAGAAATATTTTTAAGCAATGGATGTACCAGATCAGGGAAAATATTCAGAAGGTATGAAAGAAGTGAAAATAAGTTGAGCATGTGCTCAAGTGTTTTGCCACTTTTGCTGAGACTGATTTTTCACAGCTATGTAGAATGTATTTCATTCCTCACCCTGCCCTCACCCGGGGGCTCAGGGTCCTGCAGAATGAGAATAGGAGCCCTAAATCCCTGTCAGCCAGCCAAAGCCACATACTCTGTATAACAAATCTCTTTTGTCCCCAAAGGTGGCCTCAAATTATTTTAATAAATCTTTAGTAATGCATTTCTGTATCTCAAAACCGTAAAGGTTGATGGTGCTATTCTGCCTGACCCTGACCCACAGCTGATTTCTCCGTGAGTGCAGCAGGATTGCTCAGCAAGTGATGTACAGGGGGTGCCCAGGAGAGGCAGAGCCTGGCTGCTGAGTATTTCTGCAGGTGCCAGGTGATGCTCCCTGTCCCAGCCATGCTGGTTTGAAGTGCCTGGGGCAGGCTGTGCTGCTTGTGCTGCTTGTCTGAGGATTTAATGGAGCTGCCTCTGGTTTAGCCAGAGCTGTTTTATACTGCTGCTTCCTGGCTCCCCCTCAGAGATTTCCTTGTTTAGTTTTAACATTTTAATTTTGCCAAAATGTTAAGGCAGCGCTTCACCTGCTGACTGGGTGTAAAAGCACGGCAGCAAATGGGGGAAAATAAAAAAGGTGCTTAGCTCAGCTGAAGTCCCTCTCTCGCCTGCCATAAAATTAATTGTTACCATTATCTAGCTGCTTTCTGGAGACCATCAAGTTACCTGCTACACAAACTGTAACGGCAGTAACAGCAGCTGAACCTGACATACAGCCCTGCCCTTGGTGTATTAAATCATTCTGATGTAATGTCTCACAAACCACATGACTCACCTATTAAACCTTTCCAGGGGCATGTGCTCTGGCAGGAGGAGAGAGCTTGTAATGAGGCCAAACGCAGAGGATAAAAGGAACATATTATGAAAACAACCTATTGAAGCTGTGCATGCTAATTTGAGCGAATGCATTTGGACATGCAAGAGATTTGCTGTTTCTGTGTAAAATATTTCCAATTCCTTACTTCCCATTGCAAAGCTGATTGAGTCAGCAGCAGCTTGCCACTTGCATTCCAGGTGGCGTGATATGTCTCCTCATGCACTAACTCATATAGGTCATTAATATGCTAAATAAGTTGTAGCCAATTGGCTCCCATGGTGACAGCTCCAAAAGCTTCATGAATAATCAATGCAGCACCTGGAGGCATGAAATTTTCATACAAAGAGTTTCTAGACTTTGCATTAAGCTCTGAGCAGGGACAGACAAGTGATAGACATGACTGGCACTTTGAGGAGTTTCAAAAATAAGAAGTGTTATTTTAAAAGAAAATAGCAACCTTATTTAAATAAGAATAATCTAAAACTCCATTTCGTGGAGCATTTCTAAAAAAGGCACCTAAAGTGGCTCCTTTGCCATCTTCTGGACCGAAGCATGGTATAGATTTGTGAGGGTGACTGGGAGTACTTCAGGTATTCTATATATTCTTCAATAAACTCATCACAGAGAAGTAGGCAATCGCTGACAGAATTAAAAAGTGGCAAATTTAGGAAATTAATAAACAATTACTGCCTTTACCTCTTTTATCTGAAAAAATTGATATGCCTATAGAGTTTACTGCTCTATGCTTTCCCCAAATCAGCTAGTGCCTCACATACTCTCAGTGCTGGCAAAGAAGAAATTGCAGATGTGCTATGCAGTCAGTAGTATGGGTACAGACATAGCTGTAAGAAATGAGGCAGCTCCAGTATTTCCCCTTCCACGTGGGGCTGCTGTGTGCAGGAGACTCTCTTGAAGGAGTCTAGTGCTGGAGGAGCTGTGGGACCCTGCCCCTCCAAAGCTTTGCCCCTCTGTCCTGTTCTCTGTTGTGAGTATTGATTTCTCATGCAGATGCACTGGAGGAGCAAGGAACTTCAAGGTACTTCAACTCTGCTTGACGTATCTCTCACATGGCTGCTGAGAAGACAGCAACAGACCCAGTCACTTCTGGCATTACTACAGGCAGATTTCCAATCTTTTTCTACAGAACCTACAAATTACATCTACTTCAGTCTCAACTGTATTTGGCGTGTTTCAGATGAGATCCTCAGCAAAATATTTGTGTTCTTTGCCATCTACTCAGACATAATATCAGTCTTGGTCACCAATAAAAGAGAGAGTTCAAGCTGTGGAAACACCATGAGCACCACCATGAAACTCGTGCCGAGAATTTTGGTGGTGATGAAAATTTTCAGATGCTGGAGTTAATCAGAGCTAGCACAGCTAGAGCCGGCTAAATAACTTAGAAATTTTTGGTTTTCCATCTTGAACGCTTCTACAAGCAGAAAAAAAGCAGCTTTCTCTTGAGATCAGCCATCAGCTAGAACGCATTGAAGATGACTTTGCAAGTGTCTTGGCTTGGACAAAAATATCCTGAAATCCTCTAGTTCTTTCATTTGTAAAGAGACAGAACAAGATATTTTCCCGACCAACTCCTCAAGGAGAAACTTGAAACACACATCATCAGTAGAGTGATGGCATTGACTTTTGTAGGCTGTAAGAGTTTGCTCAAGTCCTCCAAAGACAGTGATTTCCAAGGCATTGCACAATTGCCAGGCTGGTTAACTCTGTTCTTTGTAAAGTGAAACAGTCTGACAAAAGTCCAAGTATTGCCCACATTAGCTCCTTGCAAAGTTCCTCCACACAGCATTGGATGGTACTGTCACTATACCTTGTGCCTACATCTTAGGTGGAGACAGCTTGATGCAGGTGTGTACTGGGTAGGATAATATCATCACAAATTTACCTCCACAAAAAATGAGAGTATGCATCCTCAAAGACTGTGTTATGAGAAGGGGGGAATAAGTCTGGTGAGTCACAGGATCTCTGCACCTATATTTACTTTGACCATGATGAATTTTTTTGTAGTAATTGGTATGGTGCAATGTTTTGCATTTGTGATTAAAAGAAAATGTATTAATAACCCAAAATGTGTTAGTGACCCAAGGGGTGTTCTATACAAACGACACTGCTCACCAGTAACTGCTGGATGAAGAAAGAGGGAGGACATTTGAAATTGTGATATTTATGTTCCAAATTAGCCATCCCACATTTCAACCCCTGTTTTCCTGGAGATGGCTGAATGCCTGCCTGCTGATAAGTAGTCAATGAATTTCTTTTCCTCCTTTACTTTGCTTTTTCTTTACCTATTGAACTGTATTTTCTCACTTTTACTGTCCTGATTCTCTCCCCCATACTACCCCGGGGGAGTCAGTGAGAGGCTGTGTGGGACTGAGCTGCCTACCAGGGTTAAACACCACCACTTCTATACCTCAGAAACATCTGGAGTGCATTGGAAAGCCTCTGACTGAAGACCAGTTCAACTTCTTTTCCTTCAGGATTGCTGTCTCCAGTTTTCAGAGATCAGTGTAGAGGAGGTAAACCTTAGAAAGACATCTTCTCTCACATATTCTTCCTTCAGGTTTGTCTGTGTAGAGCTTTCCTTTCTCCAATTTGCTTTCAGGATTCTCTGTGCCAGATTTATGAAGCTTTGCAGCTTTGTAGCCACATCCAGAATATACAGTTTGGAATCCCACATTGATTGTCTATATAAGAAATGAAATGTCACACTATATTTAAATACCTTTTCAGTTGAAAATAAACTTAGAGTAAGGACAGTAAATATTTGCAATGACTGATGGAAAATTAGGGAAGAGGTGCAATTCAGGCATGGCTGATATGACTGTACATGTTGAGCCTTATAAATATGTTACATGCAATAACATCTATAAAACATGCTCACTTCTGTTTAAAGTCTACACTGTGTGAAAGAATCTCATATGAGATAATTACTAACAGGGATAAAAGCTTGACTTTGACATTTTGAACATGCATCCTTCTAAATTCTGTTAGAGTCATTTGTTGTATCCAAGCAGCTATAAAACAGATTGGTGGCATCTCTTCTGACATATTTTATGTGTTCCAGTCCTCTGTGCTGTAAGAATAATGCTACTTCTTGTGCTGTTTTAATGCCTTCCTGGATCACAGCTGAAAACTCGTCCTCATCAAAAAGGACAGAAATGCCATTGAATTTAGTTACCCCAGAATTTCTTCTTATATATTTGTAAAACCTGCTCTGATTGAGAGTTCAGTGGAAGTCTGTGTCGGTAATTAATCTGTCAATTTGACGGATATTTCAAAAATATATCTGAGTAGAAGAATTTTCTTCCACACAAGAACAGCAATATCTTCTGTGCTCTTCCAGGCTTGAGCCTTGGGATCACCTTGGATGACACCCTGGAAGGTGCCATTACTGACTCATGAGCTGGAGCTGGGACTTGGCTGAAACTGCTCCCTGGCTTTGCAGCAGGGTAAGGCCCAGCCATTCCCATCCAGAAGCCACTCCAGCAAGTTCTCCAGCCTAAAGAGCTGAGGATCAAGGCAGAAAATCAGTGTAGAAGTAAATAAGATGGATTAACAGAGGCACTGCTGTTGACCTTGGCTAGGTCTGAGACTCATTTTCCCTGCTACAAATCAAAAATTCCTTTATCTCTTTTAAAGCTCTTATAATTTTAGATTAAAAAAAAAGAAGAAGTAAAAAAATAATTTTTATAGTTTATTTGATGTAGAAATGTTTTTTATCCTGAGGGCAATTTGCTGTGTCT
>JANRGV010000062.1:94814769-94834920 GCA_024734035.1 Alethe castanea
GCAGAGCAGGACAATCCCTCCCTTGCCTGGCTGTGATGCTGTGCCTGATGTCCCCAGGACAGGGTTGGCCCTCCTGGTTGCCAGGGCACTGCTGGATCATGTTCAACTCTGTATCCACCAGAAGCCCCAAGCCCCTTTCCATGACACTGCTTTCCAGCCCCTCATTCCCTATTCTGTCCATACATTCAAGGTTGCCCTGTCCCAAGCGCAGAATCCAGCGCTTGCCTTTATTAAACTTCATGTGTTCCCTCTAAACTATTGGGATGTCTCTGCAGAGTATCTCTGCCTTGATAATTTGTATCTTCGGTCAAAACATTGCACAAACATGAATAAGCCAATCATTGCAGTCATGTTCAATTGTATTTGCCTTTTTTATAATTGAGAAAAGCAGAATACAAATAAGCCGTATACTAAGCTCAGCATTGCAGCACCCAAGGACATGTAGTGATAGGACAAGGGCTGCAAACTGGAAGAGGATAGGCCTAAATATAAGGAAGTAATTCTTTACTGTGATAGTGATAAGGCTGGAACTGCCCAGAGAAGCTGTGGATGCCCCATTCCTGGAAGTGTTCAAGGCGAAGCTGGATGGGTCTTTTACCAACCTGGTCTAGTGGAGGGTATCTCTACCTACAACAGAAGGGCTGGAACTAGCTGCCTTCCAAACCAAATAATTTTATGTGTGTTTCCACTGTTTCTAGATGAAAAGCCCTGATTGCTCACATCCATGCTACAACAATGCCTTTCAGTTTGGATTTTCTGCAAGTTCATCTGGAGCTGGGAAGAGAGGAGTTTATGCAGCTACACCCTTGGTCTTTTCTACCTTTCTGTGTAGGTGCTTGACAGTCACAGATGGATTAGCAACATTACTGTCCTCCAACTTTCTTGTCTAATCTTAAGCCTGTAGATTTCTTAATTTTCTGATTTACTACTCTCCATGAAGTTCTGCCCTCAGATACATGAAAACCGTGATGCTGGCAAACAGCTGATTTAATGCCTAGACTGTACCACAGTCTTTCTTGCCCGTGTTGCCTGGGAGGATCCACGTGGGATTGCCAAGTAAATATCGAATTCAAGTACCCATAAATAAAATAATGGTTTTGTTACTGATGGCAGGAAGGAAACTCCTGGGAGGCAGGTGATGGACAACAGTGCAATATCCTGTGTGTGTGTCTAGGAGCTAATACTCTTGGTAATTTTACAGATACATTTTTTTTTACAGAAAGTGACATCCTGACTCTGGCTACCAGTTTCTGACACTGTTGATTGCTACCCAGCAGCATGGCCAGCATCATCCAGCCAAATTCTTCTGGAGGATATGCTCCACAAGACATATGATCATACAAGATCATTGACCTAGCTGCCAGAACACAAGCTGTGCAGAGAGGATGCCCACAACTACTCCATTTCCAAACAAGCAGAAGGGAGTGGACTGGCACTTGGTGTTGGTAGCCCATGTTCTTCCTGTCCTGTTAGTTTTTTCTGCATCTTGACTAGGAAGTTACAGGAGACAACAGCCTTTCTTATGCTAGGTCCATCTTTCCCCTGTCCTTGCTTTCCCAAAAGTTCTGTTGATCCACTGCTACTCCCAAATAAGATACTACCTCTTTATCCCAAAGATCAACTTTGCCATAATGCAGCCTTGAACAGAGAAGGTAGAAGCATAAGCATCCATTTTTCCCTTATTTTCTGTCAACAAGGTACCTCTTCAGCACACTGATGAGCAGGAAAAAGTATTTCTTTAAATTAGGGTCAGGCTGAACATAGATATATTTCTACGTTAGAGTGGTTTCTCACTTAAATTCTCTCATATATATCTACTTTTAGAAATATATTTTTCTGATTATAAACTGGTCCTCTATATGCCTGTCAGAGGTTGGGGTCCTTGGATATTTTTCTCTCTCACAGACACAGTATAGAGGACACAGATTGTCTCAGTGTCTCATATCTAGGTAACAAAACTGTGGGAGGGTAACAATTGCAGGAAGTTTCTGGCTATTCACATAGGAATTTAGTTGCTTAGCCTTACAGAAGCTTTTAATTTTGCTTTCTTGACTCAGTTGTAACACTGCAGATATTATAGATAAGAAGGACTCATTTACAAGTCTCACAAAAGTAATGAATGCTTTAAAGAGATATCATTGTTTATTGAACATGTAGGTGAGGGAAGAGAGATGGGAATTCATGTATTTATTTTTTTAATAGCTGTGAGAATTGGGAGAACTAATTTACAGTTTATCTGCATGGTATTTTATAGTAGGGAAATATGAGAGGAAGACACAAGAGAAACATTATTCATATTTCTGCATTTTCCATGTGAGACGAGTTAGAGAGTAAGGAACTTTATAGTATTCTAGCCTTGGTGAAGAAGATTTCAGAAGGGCATTTTTATATCTTATGCCTCATATTTGTCTACACTGTGTTCAGCAGCTGTTTTGTTGGCCATGAGGGTTCAAGGAATGTGCTTCGCCTGTGCTTTCTTAGCCATGTGCAAAAATTTTACTTTAGCACTGAAGAGCCTTTCATCATGTGTGGCATGAAGTGCCCTAACACAGAATAGAGTGCATACATGGAACACTCCCTCCACCACAAACTGTGGTAGGACACAAATGCAGAAATCATGAGAGCTGTGAAGGTTTATGTGCAGAGAGACAAAAAAAAGAAAAAAAAAAAAAAAGGCTGTGCTATAGTCATCAAACGAAGACTTGTGACATGAATACCCCACATGAAGAATGACAGTCCATTCCAGAAGGTAAATCCATTGAGCAGGACACACATGAAATGCTCTGACTGCACTGGGGGCCAGGGATTCCCTCCTGGTATGATACTGAAAGTACATCCTAAATACCTTCTGTTTTTCATGTTATGGGTGTATGAAATGACTTTCATAAGTCTTGTGTCTTGGGGATTCACTCATCATCACACAAAGATCCTTGAGAGCTCCAGACACAGAAAGTGTAAATTAACACAAGAAACACAAAGCTGCTCTCTTTCACTCCATTTCACACACATAACCATAAATCAGAGAGTGAGGAAAGTCACTGGAGGCAGAAACCCTCATTTGGCTTTAAGTCCAGATTTCAGCTCTTTTCTGTAAATTTGTTATTGTATCTGTCTTAGTAATATGAGCTGAGAGGAGCTGTAGAAATCCATGAGGGAAAGTTCTTCCAAAAATATTTTATTCCTTCAGCCTTTTAAACAGCTGGTTTCTTTCTGAGGAAAAGCTGACAACTACACCAGACTCTGTTGAATTATGTATTGTACATTTGGGGAGCAAGCTGCAATATGCAATGCAGTGAGCAAAGCTTTCCATATGCATTTATCTAAGGATGAGACACAAATCCAAGTCCAAGAGGTGATAAACCCAGTGGTTTGTGTTCCAATCAGTTATAACTGTGCTCAAAAATAATACCTTGTAAGTGCACATTAGGGGCAATGAAGCAAAAAATTACACTGCAAATGTAACTCAAGACACCGAGCCTTGTTGTTGGAAAAAGATTCTTCTCTTTTGTAAAAGAGCACTGAAGAGGAGAGCTGCTTGCAGGGTTATTGTGCATTCTGTCTTCTGAATTGTGATCATTACTGACAAAGAGAGCACGTGTAAGAAAGTTTGAACTTAGGTAAAAGAGTGAGGTATAGCAGTGTTTTAGGACAACATTGAACCGGAAATCCTTTGGCTACAAAAAAATCTTCCTAATTACATGGGTTGCTGTTACTCCATAAATGGAGACAAAATGAACGTTAGGCCTTGGCATTAGTAGTCATGTTTCCAAATATTAATACCAGCTGCTCTTCCAATAAGATAATATTGTACAGGTGCCATGGTTTCACCCCAGCCATCAGACAAGCCCCACACTCACTCCCACCAATGGCATCAGGGAGACAATTGGAAGGTAAAAGCTGGAAACTCATGGATTGGGTCAAAGGTAGTTTAATAAGGAAAGCAAAAGCCACTCATACAAGCAAAACAAAACAAAAAATAATTAAATTACTGCTTCCCATGGACAGGCAGGTATTCAGCCATTTTCAGGAGAGCAGGGCCCTATCACATAAAACAATGACTTGGGAAGAAAAACACCATCACTCTAAAAATTCCCACACACACTTTCTTCTTTCTTTCCCCCAGTTTATATATACTGAATATACTGAGCATGATGTCATGTGGTCTGGAATATCCCTTTGGTCTGTTTGGGTCACCTGTCCTACCTGCATCTACTCCCAACTTCCCATGCACTCCCAAGTTTCCTTCCAGGATGGGAGCACAAAAACACCTTGGCTCTTGTGTAAGCCCTGCTCAGAAATAACAAAATTCTATGTTATCAGCTCAGTATTCAGCACAAATAAAAAATACAGCCCCATGCATACACAGTCCCAGCCACTGAGAAAAAAATTTACCCTAGCCAAAACCAGCACAATAGGTTATAGGTTCAATGTCAAAACCCCAAGAAACGGCTAAAAGAAGAATAAATGCTTGTGCAATATCCTCACTCCACCTGAATGCATCCCAAACACTTGGTAAATTGCAAAGCTAAGCACAACAGAATTGACAAAGTTGTTGGGAGAGTAGAACACCTCTGCAAGCCTCAGGATCCTTCATTTACACAAACAGATTCATAGTGCATTGCTCCCATACCTTACCATGTGGACAGCATGATTCCCTGCAATGAAACATCTGGACCTGAACTTCCTGACTCTAATTAACATTCTATTTCTACTAGCTATTTTCCCTCACCTAGAGCATTTCTGAAATAATTTGCTGCTGCTCAGTGGTAAATGTAGGTCCTTAATGCTTATAAAGGTGCCTGGTAAATTCAGCCTCTGGATACTCCCTTGAAAGGTGTTGTTCAGGTTAAGCATCTGCTCTGTAGGTGGTTAATTAGCAATAAACAAGTTGTCTTCTGGATGCTAACAGCAATGATATCTTAACACAATTCCAGAAAATTACTTAATAGAAATTGTTCAATATTGGAAATTTCTTATTACCAAAACCTTTGGATGTTTGTATCACTGACGTCTCAGAATGGCTGTGGGCTCTGCCCTGAGGAGCAGACCACAAGCCCAGGATTTTGTTATTGACAGAAGTTTTTGCATTCATTAAGAATACAACTGACTCTCCTCAGAAAGACAAAAAGAGAGTGGATCATTGACAGTAAGGTGGGAAAATGGTGCAAAACTTGGGTGAAATGCGAGCAAAAGCATTGAAATGAGAGAAAGGAAGACTGACAACAGAAGAGGAGATGAGATACTGAGGAGACTGAGACTATGAAAGGACAGGTCTAAATGGATCCTGCTCTTGTGCATTCTGGATGAGATGTTGACCCAGAAATATTAAAATTGCAGAATTAATTTTGTTGAAAAATACCTTCAAGATTATCAAGTTCAACCACTAACCAAAGACTGCCAAGTCCACCACTAAACCATATCCCTAAGTGCCACATCTACATGTCTGTTACTTCCAGTGTTGGTGACTCTGTCACTACTTGGGCACCCTGTTCCACGCTTGACAACACTTTCTTTTAAGAATTTTTTTCCTAATATTCTATGTAAAATTACATTAGATAATTTATTTTCTATTTTTGTACTTTCTTTGACATTACATTTAGAAGTATATACCTATTAATACAGAGGAGTTTTGGCACTAGGATAAGAAAGATTTGGAAGGCTGGCAGCCTTGGATGGCACATTTAAGTTCTGCAGAAAGATAAGAGTCACTAATAGGAAGACAATTCCTGGCTGTAATCACCTCTACTGCCATGTAGCTGTTACCTGAATAGTGTTTAATTTGTGAGAATAAAAGTTACTAAATCTGACAAATAAACATGAATATCAAAAAAACAGATACATGCAAATATTTTTAATCTTTTCCCTTACAGAGAGAAAATTTTGAAGTGTTCATTTTAGGAGCTGTGGGATAGTTCATGCAGGTTGAGCAGAATGTATGGGATAAAACCAGCGAAATCCCTCCTTGAAGCACTGGCAGGAGAACAAGAAGTGATCCTGACTGGGTTAAAGGCATTTCAGTCAGGAAAAGACAATAGAGGTAAAATTCCACTAGATGGAATAGCTGAAGCAGATATTAACAGGTTGTGTGTGGAAAGATAAGTTTTGGGCCAACACATCCTATTATCTACTTTACTTGGAAGAGAAGCAAAAACATACAAAATACACATTCCTGCTCATGTTTGGCATGAGAAACATGCCAGAATGTTCTCAAGCAAAAACAAGCAGAAAAAGTGCTTTTATGAAGTCTTCCTGTGTCAAAGAGAACTTTCTTACCTAGGATTGACCAGATTTAGGCCCAAGTAACTAAAATAGAATTTTAGTTATTTGATAATACGGCAGTATTAGTAGAAATAGTTTTATAGATATATTAACTTAGATTAAAAAAAATCTTCAGTTTGAATAACTGTTTCTTTAGTGAATTATTTAAAGTACTAATAGTCAAATATTCTGTTTTGCTGTGACTTATTTAGCTGTATGAGTCTATTTTGCAATGGTGAAATTAGTTCCAACTCCAGTCAGAATGGAGTGACAGACTAGACACCTCCTCTATCAGCAAGACTGTTTATCAAAATACTCAGAATGTCATGTAGACCCGGCAGGAAAAGAGCTTTGTTGACAGGCAACACATGACTACACTTCAGTGCAAAAATGCAGCAAAGGTGGACTACAAGGAAGAATTTAGAAACATTGCATGGTTGTGTGGGAATGGTGACAGAACAGTAAAATCCCAGCTGAAGATAAGACTTGTAAGGGATACTGAGGGCATCAGAGCCTCTATTGCTGTATTAGTATCAAAATGAGGAACAAGGGAAATGTGGGGCTCTTGCTGAATGGGTGAAAGTGGACACAAAGCTGAGATAACTTTGGGATGAGAGGAATAGGCCTTGAGTTAGGATGAGAAGAAATAGGCCTCAAGTTGTGCCAGAAGTTTAGATTGTAGATTAGGAAAAAATTTATTCACTGAAGGGGTTATTGGAACAGGCTGCCCAGGGAAGTGGCTGGGTCACCATCCCTGGAGATATTTATACTTGTGACCCTTGGGAACATGGTTTTTTGGTGGAATTGTCAGTGCTGGATTAAGTTGGATTTAGTGATCTTAGAGGTCTTCTCCAAATGAAACAATTCTATGATTCTGTGATTCTACTTTTAAAGCTCTTCCATTTCAAAATGCAAACACTGTTTCCAATAATTGTGAAAAACAAAAACAAAGTATCTTATTGAAGGGAGAGCTTTCTTCCTTGAAAGTGTTTCTACAAAACATTCCAATATTTCCAAAATTTTCTTCTGTTCTCCTTTTTCTTAAAAATGTTTACAAAAAGAGAGAGAAAACTTTGAAGGTTTGTTTTCTAGATATTGATGGGCAGCTGCTGCTTACTCTGCAACTGCTTTTTTTTCTCAGTTTACTACATTTGAAAACATTTTGTCCTGCTTGAGGGCAAAGCCCAGATGTGTGAGAACTGTGTCAGGGTCTTGACTCTCAGGGATAACTTCAGGAAGATAATACCATGGTCACCATAGGGCTGCCTGGGAAAAAACAGAGAATTCCTTTCACCAGTTCCCACCTCCCTCTGAAAGCCTCCCACTTTCCACCTTTTGTTGCTGGCATTTTTGACACAACATCATTCTGGAAATTGGAAACCAAGGTTTCTGTGGTCAAGCAATGTGTCTCACTCCTTTGTGCACCTGGTCAATAGTCTCTTGTATTGCTGAACTCAGGGCACAGATGGTTTACATAGCTGAAAGACCCACCACACTCCTACTGCAATATGATCCACAACCAGGATTTGGTTCCTTAGGCAGAAGACATTAATTTTAATTTGGCAGGATGACTAAAGCACCCTAATGAATTTCAAAGGTCCATTAAAATCTACTTAGAGAATATAAATATATTCTGAATATTTGTAAAAAGGAAAAAAATTTGGAACACTAATGCATATGCGTTCCATAACTTTTATAGAAGAAGCTTGTATTACATCACAGCAGTTTTTATCAAGTCTGCATTTCCTGGATACCATTAGAATTTTAGAGTCAATAAAAGATGTGAGATTTACTGCAATGCATTAAGTCACATTTATTCTACTGTTCTTAGAAGTTGACCTGGTGGAGAGGCACTTCCAATAACACTCTAATCTGAACCCAACTCCCAGTTTCATCATTGAAAGTCATACAAGTATATTAAATGCATAAATGTCTTCCTGACCCAATTACTCCTAATGGAATATACGTAGTAAAAATCAATGTCACCATCTTTTGAGTGATGCACTCAGAATGCTGAAAATTAACCTCTAGTGCATTCATTCATTTTCAAAACTTTCGCCTACTTGTGTAACTTTTGCCTGTGCGAATTAAGGCAATCTACTATCAGTGGGTAAGCAGCATTCTTCTGCCATGTCTCAGTGAGTAATAAGGAGATAGGACAATTGCACTACAAGCAAGGCTGCCACATCGACTTCAGGAATGGTCTGAAGCTGTCACCTTGATGCTTGCCAGGGCTGAAGATTGCTTAGAGGAAGGCAAACTGCCTTGAAACAAACTGAAAGCTTTGAGGACTTGTTTTAAGCATTTCTGCCCTTTCCACCTTGGTGTCAGAACTTATGTCAGGTTTTGAGGAGTAGCAGCACCAGCCACAATGATTTCCAAGCTGATACCTGAATTTCCATTGCATGGGCAAAGGTCAGTCTGGACAAAGACACAGAATACAAAAAGGACTTTTTAAATGTGAACTCAAATCCTCCTGTGTTATCATTGTGACAGGGATGGTAACTTCTGCCAAGCTACTGAAACAATTAGATAGAGATATAAACCACTGCAGAGAAATTTTCACAAGTCCATCTAACAGATTCCTAAATTCTTTCTCTCCACGTAGGAGACTGTCAGCTGCCAGCTGAAAAAGGACATTTCCAATTCCTCCAGCCATAAACACATGCAGACCTGTGGCTCAGCTTCCTGGCTGTTCACCTTTACCCTCACCAATCTGCAGGAGCACAAACAGTGAGAACTCAAACCAGGCAATGCAGCCAAGTGTTCCCAGTTTCAGACACAGCTTTTCCCTGCAATGGTTTTGCAATCAGTTTTGTCTGACATGTATATCTTCACAGTTAACTTCAAGAGTACCACACTTCCCCTGAAGAAAAACATTCTGGATGAGTAAATACTAATAACATTGTTCTGTAGTAATTTTATTGATTTTATATATTTCTGTGTATTAGTTAAAAACAATTTTCACTTCAAATTATCAATGTTGGGGTTTTCTTAGACAAGCAGAATTTAATTTTATTTACAGTCAATCAATCTATGGTTTAATCCACTCAAGTTTTCTGAGATATTGTAGGGTGACTTGCAGGACAGAATTTCACTGCTCCAAGTCTTTTTTCTGTTTTACTTTCTTTTTCTCTCTCTTTCTTTCTGTCCCAATTCTGATATTCAGCTATCAGATCTCATTAATAGCTTCGGAACATTCACTCTGTTAAAGATACACAGATGTTGATACTGGTGTTTCTGAAGTCATGATTCAAAATTATTCTTATGGGAAACATTCCTGAAGCCGATGAGTATTACAGTTTTTGCAGAAACTTTCCATGACTTGATGTTCATCTTGGGTAATTATCATAACCTTTTACTTTTTTAAAGGTATTTCATGTTTTTCAAATAATAAGCTGGAATCCATACAACATACGCTGATGTTTTCCAGACAATTAACATAATTTGTGACTCTCATTGTAACCTACTGTTTTTACATGTAGCCAACATTTGGTAACAGTTAAGAGTGTATTTATATATACATATAATGTCCCTTGTTACAGTGTATTTTCCTAACCATAAAGTGAGTGCAAATCTAGGCCTGAGAACCCATCATGTCTCATCCAGAAGCTGGGCTGCTGAACCAGGAAAAGTCGGGGTGTAGAAAAAAAGACGAACAAACTCCAGTCCAGCTACACAGATTAGCAGCAAGATTGCTAAAATGGAAGGAGACCTGAATCTCCAAATGCTAAACCTTGAAGTATTTCCATTTTTTGTTGCTGATTGCATAATGAGAATGCAGTGGCCAGGTGGCAAGAAACAGAAGTTTATAGATACTATAGTCAGTGGATTTATGATCAGCACCAATTGCATGTACAGTGATAATTTTGAGAGCTAAATTTATTCCTAATTTTAGCAATGAAATCTGTATGAAAAGGACTAAGAAAATAAAACATACGTTTTTTCAGAATCAGAGAACTACTTAGTTTTTTCATATAATGGTGCTCTCTGCATTAACTGCTAATTAAAATAAATTTCCCTCTGCTTTAAGAGTAAGCCTGTGATTCCTTTTTTTTCCCAATTTTAAACATTTTAAAGTACCTATTGGCAGTGCTTGATTAACTGACTCTTAATCTCAGTACCACAGCAGACTCCTCACAGTCTGTCCAAGAAAAATACACTATAAAATATTTTTTCTTAAAACAGAAAACAATGCACTTTGAATATGTTACTTTTCAATTTCAGATGAACCACTGTTTATTTTTCTGAAAAAACGTTGACTAATTAATAAAAAACTTTGCCAGATGGCTACCCATTCATGAAGATTTCAGAGCACAAAAGACAACCAAAGTAAAATCTCAGGTGAAAACAGCCATCAAAGTTTAAGAATAAGAGGAACACGGTCTTCAAAATCCTAATAGATCTATAAGTAAAGTACAAAAAAAAAATTCAAAACTAAGAAACTAAAAAACAAGTGATACCAAAAGTGGAGAGGGAAGCTGGGTGGGCCAGGCATTGTGCGCATGGCATGCATGGTAGAGGTGTTTTGCAGCAGTGGCAAGAAACCATTAAATGTACTGTAGCTTTTGTTTCCCCCTACAAAGTACCTAGGATTAACATGAATATGAGTATGTGTCATCCTAAATATGAATTAAACATTTGCTGCTCATTGGCTGTGCTGACACACATCTTATGATATGCAATTGCTGGTGCCTGAGCCAGTGCTCCTCCGGAGCCTTTCCTTTTCTGCTGCTCAAGTGAAGGATGTGTTTTACTAGCACTTACACATCTATCAGCAGATGTATTTTACCTGGCAGTTAGTTCTGACAGTCTGATTAATTAAATTCTTCTGTTGCTCTAAATCTCTTAATTTTAAGCACATTTTAGTCAGTTTCTTGATCTCAAGTGCATTACTGTACTTTCCAGGCCTTTGTTTTATTCTTCCCTCTTCGATGATTTGGTTCATTTCCAGGTTAAACTCCATGGGACAGGAGCTCTTTTATTGCACATGTTTGCTCAGAGGCACCTGAATTCTGACTGACACCTCTAGGTATAACCACAACACAAATACACTGGTGTTCGTTCTTTCTAAAAGAAGAAATTAATTTAAAAGCACACTTCCATTTTTACTTAGATAAAAGCTTGCAAACTCAGATTTTGTTTTTACCTTTTCCCTATCCATTTCAATTTAACAGCATTGAAAATTAAAGGGAAATATGACTGTAAATTTCCTGATACCAAAGTTATTTGAATTAGCCAATAAAGTATGAGATCCACACCACCTAATTAGACTTGCAGTGTAGCTTCAGGTGCTAACAAAGCACCAGGACTAAAGTAGATGGAGATCAGTAGAAATCTCCAAGAGAAAAAGTGATTGCACAATTTAGACAAGATAGACTCTCAGGAAGTTCAAGAGGCCTTGCCTTTACTGATTAAATAGGATGTCCTTGCCTGTGGAAGGTGGGTTCTCAAGGCTACATACCTACACTTGATTAGATTTGTTTGGGACAACTTTCTGTCACTGAAGCTGAATGGCAGGGCACAGCCTGTGTGCAAGTTGCCATTAGCTCTGTTATCCTCCAAAACTGAGTATCTTCCTTTAAAATACCAATGGCAATTTTTTATCACATCTAGGTTCTATCCCATCTAGGTTGCCATCATGCAAATTCTTCTAGGGCTCTGTTTGAAAAAAATTTCAGAGGAAAATATTTCTAGGATGATTCCACCAATTAAACTCCATAAATCTTTAAGTTCCAGTACTTAGTCCCTGTCCCAGACTTTTTAATTTACTAGCATAGGTGTATCCTACATCTTCAAAAACCTGGGGCAAGTTATGCAAACTGGATCCTACACAGAAATCCTACCCCAGGCACAGACTTAGCCACATCACTGAAATCAATACTTTCTTTTTGGATACTGAGGAAGGTAAGAAAAAGATGCGTAGGCTGCAACCTGAAAAATGAGGGGAGTGCTTTTTTTATAATTCTTGTACTGGTATTATGAACACTGAGAAATGTCTGGTTGGACAAAAGTTGTTTAGCTCAGATCATTGCAAAAATAAGAGTAATAAATCTGGAGTAATCCTTAAAACCAAGTAGACATATATTGCATTGCAAAGAAATTCCGATAAAAATTAGGTTTAGCAAGTTTCAAAAAAAAAAAAGTGACTATCCAGTTATACTGGTTAACATTTAAATGGAATGTTGGGAGTAATATAAAACCTGATGTTTCAAGTTGTAAGTATATCTTAAATTTTAAAGATTAGCATGAGATCTTCCTGGCAAGTAGATGGGGACAGATTATCCCCCATGTGACTGCTGGGGAATTTCCTACTTGTTTTTTCTGAAGCATCTGCTGCTGGCTGCCATCTGAAATAGGCAAGACTGAACACTCCAAGGTTTTCTACACCTCAGTCCTCCCCAAATGACACTTTCTGTGCTTCCAAATTGAGATGGAGTTGATTGCTTTTTGCTGATTATTTTCTGCACAGCATTCTGCACGTACACTGAGATTTATGATTTCTGGGGCTCCTTTTAGTTGTCATTTTCCATGGTTTTATTAAAGTGTTAGCTCAGGGACCATTGCAATATGGGTTACAATCAATAAATCTTCAGCTTTTTGTGCTTTCTTTACCAGAAAAGTTCTATTTCTCTGTTCCAGTCCCCTGATTCTCAGAGCGTGTGCTTATTTTTCCATTGTTCTCTCTTGCTTCCTCAACCAACTGATGTGAGTTTCTGCCAAAGTCCAGGGGGTCATGGGGAGCTAACACTGATCTCCCTTGGAGCACACCACTTTCATAGCTTTTGCTGCCTTAAGGAAACATGTGCTCAGGTATTTTGCAGCAGAAACGAGATTGTTCCTCATAAATAATCCCACAATCTCTTATCAATTTGTTGACAGATATGAGGATCTGCAGCCTCAGCAGATAAGCATTCAAAAGACTAGTTGGGTTCCCAGATTACCACTATAACTTTTTGATTATACTGAAAAAAAACAATTAAATAATGCACAACGTGATGAAGAATTTTGCCACAGGTTTTGCAATATCTGTTCTGGGCTTCCTATACCTGTATATTCTCATTTTATATGCATAGACTGGAATACATACACCAGCAGAGGGTTAAAGGCAGAAATGCTGCAGAACCTTTCACTTTGGACATTTAACTTAAAGAGAAAGCAGAATAAAGCTCTCTGAGCTTAAAAAAAATGCTAGAGGGCTGACAGCAATACTGGAAATCCACCTCCTGGCACATTTACCCAGTTATCTTCACGCCTTGTATATTCAACCACCAACTCCAGCAGTTGGTAACAGTTGCTTTTCAATTGATGACATCTAATTAAGCATTTTGGAACATATCTGGATTCCACAGAAATTTGAATATGGAGGTAAAATTCCAGCTTGTTCTTCCTTGTACTTCAATAGCAGTAATATTTCAGTTTTATTTGGCATTTCTGCTTACTGGACTATTCTAATACATCCACAGGCATGCTCATCCTTATTAAGTAGGTGAAACAGAAAAAAAAACCCAGAAGATAAACTCAATCAATCCAATTTCTTTAGGAAAGATCTTAGGCTCATGCTGAAGTGATGAAGCTTTGCAGTGGATTCAAGTTACGCACAGGAGCATTGCACACCCTCTTTGGGGGGGTTTGCAACCCTTGGCTTCTGCAGTCTCAGCTTCTCAAAACACATCATAACCCCAAGTGCTAAATGCAGTTGTCAGCATTTGCCAGTTTTCCAAATTTGCAACAAAAGGATGGGGTGACAGCCTGCTGACCTGTTATCTGAAGGAGAAATCAGAAAAGCACCAGCTGGTGTCAGAAGATGTATTGCCATTAGACTAAGAACATGGGGAATGTCTTGAATAAGAGTTACCTGAATGTTTGAGGCTTCTACAAATCAAAGTTGATAAAGCATCATAAAATCAATCATCTGATTTGCAAAGCATTTGCAACCAATGACAGCATGTGCCTTGTACGCTGTAAAATGCAGCTGAATAAATCACAGAAGCACAGAATCATGGAATCAATCATAGAATGGTTTCAGTTTGAAGAGATCTTAAAGATCATCTCATTTCAAACCCCTGCCATTAGCAGGAACACCTCCTGTTAGACCAGGTTGCTCAGAGCCCCATACAGCCTGGTCTTGAACACTTCCAGGGGTGGAGCATCAACAGCTTGTCTGGGCAACCTGTACAAGCATCTCACTACCCTCACAGTAAAGAATTTCTTCCTAATGTTTAATCCAAATCTACCCTCTTTCAGTTTAAAGACATCCCACAATGTCCTACAAGCCTGGTACCCAGCAGTGCTGAGACCAACAGGTACTACAAAGTACAAATGTCAATTTGAATGTCCACCACTACCACCACCACCATTTAAAAAAAAAGGTTAATAGCTAAAAAATTAAGTTACCAGGAGGCCTGTAAGACTTCCTCTCAAATGTTAGCTGCATTTTGTTGCTTTTTTATTACTCAAATGTCTAAAAGTAAGAAATGTATAAATAATAAGCAAAAGGCTATTAAAAAGGAACAGAATTAATCAATACTCCAGGTGGGATGGGTCTCTACCACCCTAGGTACTTTGAAGTTAAGCTGTCCAATTCTTAGGTAAATTCCAAAGGTAAGGAACATGTTATCCTCTGATAACATCTACTTCTTTATGTCCATAATAAAAGGAATCTCTGTTTGACTAAATTGGACAATTAACTTGAAGGCAGCAAAAATTAGGTGAGGAAAATACCACTTTACATGATGATGCTTCTGAAGTAAAATTAGCATCTATTAGACTGTGGAGATTGTTGCAAAAACAAAAGGGAAGCAAATTATTTCCCACAGAAAGGCTTAAGAAAAAAAAAAACCAAGAAACACCTTCTGTAAGGCTTTTACCTCAGATTTCCAATGGATTACTGGCCTCATTGCTAAAGCTGGGGGCTACAAGAAGTCAGGATAATAAAACAGTGGCTTTGTCTCGGCAAAGAAGAACATGATAAAAAGAAAGTGACCTTAAAAAAGCCTCAAACATAGGTGGTGGAAGTGAGAACAGATTAATGAGTTGAAAGAACAGAATATATCAGCTGATATTTCGAGGGTCTTTAAGATCTCAGTGCTTCCAACATCTCCCTGGAACATAGCTGACAAGTTAGATTTTTATTATTTTAACACTTCTTTATTTTTGCTAAATGTTTATGTTGTGTTGCTTTAAGGAGATTGTTGCTTCTCTGGCTATAATTGCTACTGCTCCCAGCATGAGAAGTCATCCAGATGATGGATATGCCAGAGGTGCTGGGGTAATTGCTGTCAGGATTTCAAACTCTAGATCTGGCCTGAAAAGGGGAGAACTGTGCACAGCTGAAGTGATGGTCAGACCTCAGAATAGGTTATACTTAATGAGACCAAAATGACAATAAAATGATAAAACCCTCCAGTCTCAACTGGAACAGCAGTAGTTCAAGTATGTAAAGAGATTACCGACTAGTTCTGAGGTGAAAAGAGATATTTTCCCACTGATTTTTAAGGTTAGCCACTTAATCTTCAGTATGAAGGTAAGCACAAGCGCTGCCTGCTGCAGTATTGGAGGTTGGGTGTCCTAATGGTGCATCTGGAAACAGCTCTTTGAGGCCTCATCAGACTGCCAAAGTGTTACTGATAGCAGCTATTTAGAAGAACATTTCCAGTTGCATTTTCATTTCAACATGAGATCTTTCCCTGTCACCTTATCAAGGTATATCCCTTTTTTCCTCTCAGACACCATGGTAAAACCAACATGAATTAATGGAGTAATTGCTTTTTCTCCATGAGCTTTTTTCGCTGTTCCTTTGATATAATTTCCAAGGCTTATACTTTAATGATAGTTCCAAACCATTTCCTGTACTTTTGTTAATCTTGCAGAACAGATCTACTCTTGCAGACGGCTCCTCTTATTTGCATGCCAGCACAATGTTAAGCCCTTGCAGCCTGATTTGAGTGATTGACAATTTTAGTTCTTTTTAGCAGTCTGGGAAAACTGATTTGCCACCGTGGGTGTAACTGCTTTCTTTCCAACACTGCTAATTTACCAAAAGAACTGTGTTCTTGTATATTTACTGAGAGTAACAGAATTTGGAAGTTAAAATTATGTAATTCAGTTGCAAACTTACTCTGAATATTTCACTTAAACTGTTTTTTATCATTGCAAAAATAGACTCCATGTGCTACCATTAATTAAGATATAATTTACACAGATAAGTATCACATTTTTATTTCTAAGTAAATAAAAAAATCCACCTCTGACATATAGCTAATGTTCATGGAAAAATCAATACTATAGTAATAACTTCCTGCATGTGTCTTTTATGATTCTTCTTCTCATTCTTCTTCATTCCATACAGCTACAAATGAAACTGCATTAAAGCCAAAGTATTTGTAATTAGCCCAGGATTAATTTCAAATTCAAGATTTAACTGAATTTACATTGAAGGAAAACAAGAGAAATTTAGACATAGTTAATTACTTTCATACGCTTTATTTCAAAATGTTGTGGGGTTTTTTTGTTTTGGTTTGGTTTGGTTTGCATTTTTTTGGCAGAAACATGGAAGGTATGACAAAGAATACAATGATCTTTTGAAACGTGGAAACAAATATTACAATAAGTACCTTATGGGCTTGCAGAGCTCTCTGTGGCCTTGCTATGCTTAATATGAGCTCTGTGCTCCTAAGCAAGTAGGAGACAACTTCCTTGCTTTATAGTATGAATGATTTGAAATTAGGAGACAACTTCCTTGCTTTATAGTATGAATGATTTGAAATTAAACAAATCTAGTTGGAGGTGGACTTAAAGCTTTGTTGAAAATTCCCTCCCATCAAAACCAAAACTGTTTTCATAAGGGATTGAGTATCAAGGATTTCAGTCTTATAGAAAAAATAGATTTTCTTTACTACTTTTCACATTTGCTATAATTCCTGTCATTTGATAAAGACATTCTATTTCACAATTTCACATTGGTTTCTTATGTACTAACATTCAGTTATAGAAAAAAATACTCATTTTTACATGGGACTGAAATCAGTCATGCAAAAGTTGTTTCTCTTCCTGATTGCTATATATGCCAAAGCTATTTAATACAACTTTAGATCACTATGACATTAGTTTCCTTGATATTGTACTGTGAAAACGTTTCCCCAACTTTTATTCTTTTAATCTTAGATTGAAAATTTATTTTAATTTAATTTTTTTTTCATTTTTATCCAAGCCTCTCTTTTAGGTTACCACTAAAAGAATAAGAACATTTACTATAAGAAATCCCAGATGAGACCAGAGGGAGTTAGTATATAACTGCCTGAAAGAGAGAACAATAACTTCTTTTGAAATTGCTAACTGAAAAAAAAAGTTGAATAGTGGAGAAACTAACCAAACTGACCACCTAACCTCCATACACACATCATGCCTTATAAAAGTATCCGGTGAATATTTTAAAGTAAAATTTAAGAAAAGTTTTAGTGTACTCTCAAGGTGTGGTAAACCTATAAAACCGCTGAGGAACTTTAAAGGGAGAAATTGCCATGCTCTTACTAGCAGTGCTCTGCAGAGTCCATTGATGTGAGTGAGTGGGGAATTGGGCCCAAGGTGTTCATCCCTTCCAGCTGGCTCCTCTGGCCAATGCTTACAAGCACAGTGCTCCTTGTTTTGAAGACATGCAGAGGTGGCCCTTGGGGACACGGTTCAGCAGTGGAGTTGGCAGTGCTACATTAACAGCGGGGCTCCAGGACCTCAAGGGTCTTTGCCAACCTTTTCCAAACTATTCTATGGCCCTGTGATATCCCAGAGAGCACACATATAAAGGCAAGCACCAAGTGAGGGTAAGCCTTGCCCCTTGTGGCAGCTGTGGGGAAGGAGGATGAACACCAGGAACATGACAAAAGTGTTTAGGGTGCCAAAACAGAGGTACTCGGCGTAACAGGCACCCTAGAAAACACAGTTCAGTTTAAAAGTAACTCTACAGCACAAGAGAGGAAGCAATTTCAGGAGCCCTGCAAGCATCCCACGCCGGAGTTTGCATTGCCATGTGTTTGCTGTTATTGTCAGCCAGCTCATGAGATAACACCGACAGTTTGGTTTACTCTGAGCTGGACATGGACTCATCTCCTCGAAGGAGCTGCTTCTACTCTTCCTTATCTCTGTGGTGTTGAAGAGGGTCTGCCCCAGTGCCTGCTGGGCTGGCAGCCCACTGCTAAGTGAGCAGCATTTCCAGGGTAATGGCTACGGGCAGTTGCATCTCAGTGCAGGGTCAGTTAAAAGGCACACAGCAGAATGTTTTGAAATGGACATCTGGCATGCAGTAAATGCATTTAGGAAGCAATAAACAGCTCATTTTGAATGACTTCTGCAATTGGTTTCAACACAAGCAGTTGGTGGAAAAACAAGCTTTTAGAAAGGTCATTTATTGCCATACATAACCCATCTCTTCCAGTTAAATTGCTTAGCAATGTACAAAGCAAATCGCAGCCCATTTCTGGTCTGATAATTAATAGAGTCTTCTACTCTACTGGAGCTGCACAAAGAAAGTGAATGTTGTCCTTGTTATCCTGACTTAATAATTCACCATTTGAGTTGTCAGGGTGTCTTTGAAAGAAGCTGATTGTTGAAATCTGAGTGCAGTAGATCTGAAATACTGTATATTGTATCTTCAAGATGAACATGGAATTCACAAGCTTTTGGTCAGTTATGGATTACTGGCAGCCCCTGGGAAAAAAAGATAATATCTTTGACCATAAGACGTAACACTGCACTTTTCTTGCTGGTGTTCTGTTCAAAGATTGTAAATAAAATGTGAATACTAAAGAACTTGATTTTCTAAACTTTACTAAAGCAAAGGTATTGTCCTTCCCTTATTTATAATTGGATACAATAAATGAACAGCTTGAGCATTATTAATGTAGGTTTCCAGTGAAAAATAGAAGGATTGCATTTCCAAACTAGCCAGGAAAACTGACATTGATACATGACAAATACACTGCAATTGTCCTGAGAGAGGGTATTCCCAAAATAAGTAAATATATTGGAGTTACTAAGCTGTGACTTCTAGAGAGCACTGATTCCACATGGTCCATATTCAAAACTGGTAATCTTTACTTCTGAAAAAAATCAATGTATTTAGTTCAATTTAGATATATCAAGCCTGTGCTTACATAATTGAACACAAGTAAATCCGATTGCAAATTGTGAACCAAAATTTCACTGCCCCAGGACAGGTCATTCTGATTTTTTTTGTGCTTGTAAAATTGTCATGAGGAGAGTTCAGCAATATGTTTCAGATTATTATTGTATTAACTGAAAATATGTTGGCGTCAGCAGCTTTTCATGAACCTACTCCATGGTGAATAAAACCAGCAAAAAGGAAAGAGGATTTTGGAAAAGTTTCACATTCTTTAGGGAGAAAATGTAGTGTGCAGTCCTGCCTGGGCCTAGCTCAGAAAGAATAATTTCATTTTGCCAAAAATGTCAATATTTAAGACTTTGTTTCCATTTTGTAAAGCAAGGCTAAGAGCTTTCAACATTTTGATTAAAAATGAGAGAGCAATGTTGTGTCCTCATGGCATCAGCTTGATCCTTCCTGCTCCTGGTGTAGGGATGGTGGAGTGTTCCTGGCAGCCTGGCCCAGCAGCTCCAGCTGAGTTTGTGCTCAGAAAGGCCACTGGTCCCTTCAACCTGGGCATCTGGGCTGGGGAGCTCTGAGAGAATGCCCTGTGCTAACCCTAGGGTTGTGTTTGCCTGTGAAGTGCTATCACATTGGATATGTGCCTTTGTAGTGATGAGCAGAAACATGAAGAAAGACAAAACCTAATTCTGTTTGTGCCCTATTGTATTTCAGTATTTAGAGGCAGAAGAAATGAAATATAAGAATCCCAGGCCCCTGTCCCTGGGCAGGAAGCA
>JANRGV010000062.1:94835020-94853615 GCA_024734035.1 Alethe castanea
TTTTGTCCAGTTTCATGTTACATCGCCTGGTTTCTTCTTATAGAATTTAGGAAGAAGTCACTAGCGAATGTAACAGTGCCCTTCCCACATTCCCCAAATTACAGGAGACCTCTGCTGAAAGCACCTGTGAGAAGGTAAATGGTCATAATTAAGTCTGTAACTTAATAACCTATTGAATCCAGGAATTCCAGCTGTATTACTTCAGAAACCGCTATTCAAATTCATCTGTTTCTGATTCCAGCCACAACCTCACAAAGGTTTCTTGTGGCTTGTGTAGACACAGCCAACCTGAATCTTGCTAATTCACTGCAAATAACGTCAGAGAATTCAGCAAGGGCCAATCATTCAGACATTCACTCAGGTTGGCACTTCAGACCACGGTTCAGCAGGACCACAGCTACCATCCCTGGCCTGCTAAGCCAGGTGGGTCAGGGTAGGACTGTAAAACAGAGACACCACCACTGCTTCAGAAATCCTGGGAATCTCACACTGCTAGGAGATGGGGAAACATGCTGCACAACTATTTCTCTGTGATAGTCAGGGCTTCATGGTCCTTTTGGTCCTTTCAGTTGGTGGTGGGACACAGCACTAGCTGGAGCTGCTTGCTGTCTGACCTTCTACAAAGGTTTATGAGTCCTTTCATAGCAGACATATCTCTAAGAGTGCCCAGCTCTGGATAGAGATATGAGCCTATTATCAGAGCATTTACTTTTCTGATGAAGCTCTCAAGGACTTCAGTGTGCTAACAATAATATTTGTCCCAGCCCAGATCAAACACTAGTGTGCATACAAACAAGTTATCTCCTTTCTCCTTGCTTATGCCTTAGCACCACATCTTCATCCTTTAATAATCATAGCCTGCCACAAAGACTGATGAGACACAAAGCTGAGATGGAGTGTTCATGCCAGACCCCTTGCAAGGGATTAATGCTGTTCAAGAGCTGGAGACTGCCAGCTAGGGGAAGGTCACCTGTCTTGTTGAAAAAGTTAAGTATTTCACTGAACACAGAGACTGCAGAGTGGTGCATGACATGCTGATGACATTTTTGCACCTAGCTGAAAGTTTATATGCATTAAATCATCCTGCACTTTTCCCACTTAAAGGAGGATCAGGTTGGGCTGAATACCTTTCAGACTGAAGCCACTCTAAGCAGAATGGATATTTGTGACTGTTGATAAAGATCGTTCTTTCTTGCTAAACCAAAATTTGAAATATTGAGACTGCACTAATTAAATAAGGGCACAGTTAAGGATCACATTTAGCCACTCCAGCAACTTTGAAATTTTATGATACTTAAATTATTTAGGTGTACAACCGTTTTGGTTGAACATAAATTATATCTTAAAATGTTTATATAAAATTGACCAATATTTGAACTTAATTGTAATAGAAACTATGGAGCAAAATATTTGCAAAATAACAAGGTGTATTTTTATAGGACAATTTTGCTTCATGCAGCCTATTCTCTGTGAGAGCAGCACCTTAATTCCAGCACTTGTTTTCCAATGTTTTCAAAAGACAGGGAATTTGGAGGGGGGAATGTGGGGGCCAGCTGACTTTTGCCACTATTTGGAGAGGGGCTACATATATACAAACATACATATATGTATGTATACAAACGGATTGTATTCAACTTCCAGATAAAAATATCAGTCTAAAGTACTAATAGATCAGATCATCTGAAGAAGTTATCAGCATTGTGATGATTCTGTGCCAAACACTTTCTTGACACTGCAAAGGTTTCAGAAAGCATTTTGATTGGAGAAATGCCTGATTGTACAGACACTTGAGGAAGTGGATTCAGGAGTCAATGTCTGAATTCAGGAGTGGAATAGACCTGCTAAGTACAGTAGGTGAAGGAAATTGATATGGAGTCCTTGCACAGCAGGTTCTCACACTAATTACAAAATCATCCACAGTTATGACTCCTCTATATCTTAGAAATAAAGATTAATTTTATGATTGAAAAATAAAAATCTTATTACTTTGGGTCTCATAGGCACTACTGTTGCCTAATCATATCTTAGTACCAAAATAGCTAATAATCCCTTCTTATTAAAAAAAAAAAGCTAAGCTTTTAAAATCCACCTTGACCATTAGAGGGAGACTTTTCCTCCAGAAGACTGGCATCATTCTTTACCTCCAAGAATCGAGTCAAGGAGGCACCCAGCTGTTACCAGAGCTACAACCAGATTGAATTCATTGTCTTCACATGACAAACACACGCAGGACCTTCCTCAGAAGAAAGCTGAGGAGAAATTCCTACAGACCTGGCAGGAGTGATTGTGTAAAATCATAGATCTGAACTGATTTCAGAAAGAAAATTAAGGTACATAGTTGTATTCATACACCTTCTAAAGTTGTCAAGCCCCAATTTTTTATAAACAATCTGAGCAAAAAATGAACTTAGAACAAACTCTCAGCATTAAAGATGAGCCTGCAGGGACACAGAATTCAACAAGAAGCAAAGCACAGAGAAAGAGTGCTTTGTTCTCAGTCCAACCCACACAAAGCTGCCTTCCCTCAAGAAACAAAGCTCTGCAAGAAACTGATCCCTGATTTCACTCTGACCCCTTGGGCAGATGTCACAGTGGTCAACATACTGAAAGTGGCTCAGTGTGCAAGAAACGAGATAAGGATGCATCAAGAATGTGAGAAAGGACAGTAACAGTAATATTGTAATTCTAGTTAATGATTTCATGGTACTCACTGGTGTTCTAAAAGTTGAAATCCTACATCATATCAATATCCCAATGGCTCATTATCCTGTGGAGGACACTCAGACATGCTTGGCATACACAGACAAGGCTTGGGATGCTTCTGGCCCGTGGCAGACATCCTTAATATGAGCTACCAGTGTCAAACCAGGCATTTGACTCTCACTTAATAATCAAAGAAAAAAAAGTGAGCCTCTTTACCATTGAATTAGAAAAAAAAAAAAAAAAAAGGAAAGAAAATAAGAGGTGTAGCATTGATCAGACAAATTATTATAAAAGGAGACAACCAATACTAGCTCACAGATTTTGGTTCCTTGATGCAGACACAGTGATTCACACCATCAGTGTCTGGGTCTCTGTACTTCCCAGGAGAGCCAGATCCAGCAGATCTACTCAGCAAAGAATTGACTCCTGTGGAGGGCACTCACCTGGCTACAGAGGGCAGAAGCTGCGGTCACTGTCAGTATGCATGTTGGGAACTATGAGCAATGAGACCACTTTAAGCCTAGAGAATTGGGGCTTAGTCGTGGTGCAGTTTCTCAGCAATCCCTCTCCCTACATCCTCAGCACTAACCTTTGAACCCACCAGTCAGTCACAACTGGGTAGTGTGTGGCCACTCTCAGTTCCCTTCCTGAAGACCAAAGGAAGAACAGAGCAATCCCTCTGTGAGCTCTGACAGCAGTTAAAGGGGGGGAAAAAAAGATGCTTACAAGTAAGAGATATGAGAATCCCTCATTAAAAAAAAAAAAAAAAAAAAAAAAAGTATTTTGAGGCTGCATTGACAGAAGGAGCAATATTTAAAACAGTGTCTTAATTCATTAAAGCACCAAAGCTCACAGGATAGCTGCTGCTGAAACAGTGGGCCTTCAGTTCCTCTGCTGAGTTCCTAGAGGAAAGACAGGGGAAAGGAGAAAAGAAGCAGAGAGCAAAGCAATTAAAATTAACTGCAGGCATATATGATTAATGTTATTTGTATAACAGCATTTAACCAACAGCAGCACTCTCATAACAATAGGTGGTTTGAGGGAATGTTGTGGCAAATGGAAGGAGCTGCTGTTGGTGGATAATAATGTGCTTCTGCAAAAGGCTCTTTTCATGATTCATGCTTCAGAATTGCAAAAATAACAATAAGGGGGGGAAAATAGCTCCTGGGTACAAATATCAGAATGCAGCTGAACCTAGACAGCACCTTTATGAATATTACAAGGACAGTGACATCACTGTTGTACTTTCTGCATGGCAGTCTTCAAATTGCTAATAAGAGTACATGAATCTAGCTCCAAGCCTTGTTTATCTATCTGTATCCTACACTAGTAACTAGACATTATAAAAAAATCACCAAAATAGCTTTTCAAATGTTTAAGCATGCAGATATTTTGGCAAGAATTATCTTTCTGTACTACCTTTTTCAGTAAAAAATACAAGAAAAAGAAAATGGTCCCAAATTTTTTTCCAAAGGCTACAGAAACACACAGCTTTTATTCTAAGTGCTTGCCCTACCATTCCTCTGCAGCCTACAGGAAATCAGGTCTTTGAGGGTCACATCCTTAAGTCATTTTTCTATGGCCATCTAATGATTTGTTCAAGTCAATTTTCCATGCTGGTCCTGGGGAGCATTAGAAATGTTCTGTTACACAAGCTGTGGCTCCAGTCCTACAGAGACATGTGTGATTTGCTAAATTTAACCCCCTCCAAGTCCTGCTGGCTCCAATGACATTATTCATTTGAGCAGAATAGTTCACCAGTGTTGTGATTTAACCAGACAGGCAGCTAAATATCACCCAGCCATTCACTCACTCCCCTCCAGTGGGATGGGGAAGAGAGTCAGAAAAAAGGGTAAAATTTTGGGTTGAGATAGACAGTTTAATAGCACTGAAAATGAAGGGAAAGTAATAATGATGAAAGAGTACACAAAAATAGTGATGCAAAATGCAGTTCTTCATGAGCCACTGATTAATGCCCAGCTAGTCCCTGAGCAGAGTGCCATCATCCCCAGACAACGCCCTTCAGTTTTGTTGTTCAGCATGATGCCATGTGGAAGGGAATATCCCTCAGGTCAGTCAGGATCAGCTGTCCTGGCTGTATCCTCTTCCAGTTCCTCATGCATCCCCAGATCCCTCCTGGCAGGGCAGCATGAGAAGCTGGATTGCTAGGATTGTTCCCAGATGAAAAAGAAGCACAAATAAAACCACACTAGACAATTACATGGTGTCTGGAACAGGAACAAGAGGGTTAAAATAAAATAACACCTTCACAGAAGCAAGCAACACAGTTTCATTTCTTCAGCTGTGTACAATATTGACCATTCTGCATGAAGGCAGAATTTCCAGCTCATTTTGCTGGCAGTAGCAGATGTGTTTTTGGGGTGTGTTTGGTTCACTTCACCATCTTTCAGGAAGAAACAGTAGATTCCAGAGGTTAGAATCAATGAAGCTGTTGGAAGCAACACAGGTCTCTAACAACCTAAACTCCCTCAGCTCTTGGTTCCACCTTCTCTTCCAGCCTACAAATCTATGGATAATTTCTACACTGATGTCATTTATTTATTAAGAATTCAGTCCAACAGTCACAGCAATGACTTTTCAGTTTTCAGCCACATGGGATAATGGCACTTTAGACAAGGCTTGGTTCTACTTAATATTTCTATTAGAAGTTCTGATGACAGTGATTTTAGAGAAGAAATTTTTTCATATTTAGATGTTTTAGAAGGGAGATTTGTAATAATATTATTTTTAAAGTATAATTTTCTTTCAGTGTAAATGTAAATGGATGAATTATTTCCTCTGCAGATTTCATCATTATTTGCTGTTCTATCATCCACAGGTGTGTAAAATTATTGAGGTCATTCTTTCCTTGCAACAAGCTTATATGATGACACAAATAAATTAAAATTTATTCTGCAAGAGAAGTAACCCCCTGCTAAGAGTTTTTTATTGTCTTGGTAAATTTGCTGTTGTGACTGTTCCTAAAAAATAGATGCAATATTATCTGCAAGCTCATGTAAATGCCAGAGAATATTGGTTTTATTTAGAGGATTGCTTGTTTTCTGGTACTGTGTTGATCTGTGGATTTTTTTTAATATTTTAATTGCATATGATAGGTCATATTTTATGTATTTATTGTGGAGTCTATCAGTTTTATGTTGATAAAACACGAATGGCATACCAATTTTTTTATGAAATTAACTCTAAGTGCCTAATTAGAATGCAGATGCATCATAAGAACAACATAGTTAGAGTTACACTACTGCCTAAAAAGATTTGGCTTAAATGGATCATTGAAAGTGTTACATAATGAGTTTCAATCAGTTAATCACCCAGTTTTTATTGACATTGCAGAGGTTGTCCCACCAAAGGTTCAGGACCTTGCACTGCATTTTGCTGGTCTTCAGGTTTTTTTTGGGCCCCCTCCTCAAGCCAGTTAAAGACCCTTTGGGGGTCAGTCCTTCCCTCTGGCAAATCAACAGACTGGCCAACAGATCAGTCAGGATTTCTACACTCTAGGATGGGCCTATGACTTTTCATGTTTCTTTAGTGAGGATATCACAGTTATATGTGGTAGACAGTCCTATTATACTTTATGAAATTTGAAGAGCAAGTAAAAAGTTCACATAGTGGGAGTACGAGAAATGGTTGTAGGGGACTCATACGAAAGGACTATGCTGACCTTAGCAAGATGAATGAAAAGACAAGTTAAATGTTTATTCTGGTTTGATTTACTTAAAAAAATAAGAGAGTGTTATAGAATTACAGATCATTGCATAAGCAAAAGGAGAGTTGTAATTCTATGTGTCAACTGTCAACTCAATTCTGGCACTACTTAACTCCTCTATATTTGGTATTTTTGCAACTGTGAGATTGTATTGCAACTTTCTGTGCTTAATTCTGGATGGTATGTTAAGAATTCAGTTAATATGCTCTGCAGAGCATGAGTTAACTAAGAGTATCTGGTTTAAAACCTGAAATTCAAAACTTCATCATACCTGGAATAATTATGACAGGAGGGATAAAGACACACCTTGACACTAGACAGCCTTTTAGTTTTCCAGTTCCTGCTCAAAAGCTAAGCACTCTTCAACCTTTTCAGTTTAAAGAGTCATATGAATAACTACATTTAAAAACATGGTTTATATGTCACTGGAAGAAACTGCTTTCTTGTTTTAACTGGGGTTTGTTTATTTGGGGTTTTTTGTTGAAAAATCAAACTGTGGCAGACAGTTTCCTTGGTAGGGAAATTTTAATTGTAAACAAAGTCATAAAATTTAAGGAACATAAGCTTTGCAATCAACATATGGGACTGACAGTAGGCATCACAATCTAACTCATAGTACATAGGCAAGTGACCTTTCAGTTGATTAAAAAAGGCTAAGCTTCAAAACCAACAAATGCTTTAAAAATATTTAATTATTTATTATTTAAATTATAAATTGTGCAATTAGCCTGGGCAAGACATCACCACTGGGAATTGTTAAATTCAGGTAAAAATACAGAAAAAAAAATTGTTTCTGATTCCAGTAACAAGGCTGATAAACAGTCAAAATTAATTACAGCATCTTTTCTTTTTAAATCAGGGACAGAAAGATTCAGGACGTGAACCTTTAGAGATGGGGTCTAATATCTACCATATTTTATACTTGCTTTTCTGTAGAAGTATTTCTACTAATTACAGGAGAAAAAGGTTAGTGGCATCTCACCCATTACAGTAATTGCCCTGCTGTGTAAAGTGGTGCTCAAGCTAAAGAGTAAAATACAGGCATACTCTGTCCCTGAACTTTGAAGAAAGTTGTTGGTAAGAAAACAGAGTTGCTAGCTTCCTTAAGATGTGCTCAAGTATTGTGCTGGGAGCAGCTGCACTTATTTACCATATTTATTGAGAGCTTTAGCCATTGCTTCTCATTATACTTGATTTACTTTGAGAGTTTAGTCTTACAAATATTACATATATACTAATATACTATTTTTACTATGTAAAAATACTAATTTTATATTAAAAGCTACAATCTAATAGACACATCTGAAAATGAAGAATGTATTGAGCTTTTCTGCAGTAGAATTACTGTTTGTCACAGTATCTGGTATGGGGTTATGGTTTGGATTTGTACTGAAAACAGTGTTGATAATACAGATAGCTTTAGTTATTGCTGGGCAGTGCTTGCCCAGTCAAGGTATTTTTTACTTGTTGCACCTCCTGAGCAGGCAGAAGGCTGGAGGTGCACAGGAGACTGAGTGGAGACACAGCTGTGGCAGCTGTCCCCAGCTGACCAATGCATTTGTCTTCACAAGTCACCATCATGGTGACAAAGCCCTGCTGTCCTGGAGATGACTGGCTACCTCCCTGCTTGATGTGAAGTATTGAATTATCCTTATCTGTTCAGCCTATGTGCTTGACTTTTGCTTTACCTACTGAACTGCCTCTACCTCTACTCACCATTTTTCAGGTGAAAGTGAGTGAGCAGCTTGGTGGTGCTTAGCTATCCCTTAGGTTAAACCACACCACAACACACCACACCACAACATTAATTCCTGCTCTTCTGCATTTTGTGAGAGCACTGGCTTCAAACTGTACAGCTGTTGCAGTAAGAAATGTGTGAAATTTAAAGCCTAGCTTCATTAACTGCTGTTTAAAAAATCTTACATTTATATCATGAAACGGTCAAGGACTTTTTAAAGATGTTTAAGCATAGACCAGTTGTGTGACTTGGAGGGTGTGTATGTGTCCATGTGTCTGTGTGTCTGTGTGTCTGTGCCCCATGATTTATCTTCAGGCACAATAGCTGTGGGTCATCCAACCCTGAGGTGAGAAACCTACCCTGTAGATATTTGTCAAGGAAAGGTACATAATTTCTTAGGAAATGGAGAAACACTTCAGCACAGACTCACACAAAAATACTCAGAATGTGTTAAGAAATCAGAATATGTTAAAGAATGCTGATTTGTACTAAGAGGTTTGGGTTTTTATTTTTTAAATTCATTTTTGTGTTTTACTAAGAGAAGTTTAAAGAACAACACAGAAGTTAACGTTTTCCCGAAGAGAAACCTAATTGTTGCCGGTCTGAAGAATTCCAGTAAAACATTTTTTATCCTCTCCACCCAAGATGCAATTCCTTACCCAAGGAGATTTACTCCTTCTTGCAGTCACACACAGTCATTCCATATATGATTTCTGTTTGGCCTCTGTAGTAATAATAACAACCATAATTACACTGTGCCTTCTGACCCCGGTTTAACATAACACATTTCAGTTCACATACTAAGTAAAATGTTTAATCAAAAGTGTGCTGAGGGAGGAGCAGGTGTTCTCAATATCTCACCTCCAAATGCTTGCCCTTTGGCTGGTTTCCTCTTACACACCCATTTATTATAAAGCTGATGGAACTTGCTGCTCCTGCCTCTCTGAACTTCTTAAGTAGCACCTCCGGCGTCAGCATTATTAAAAAATAAAATCAAATGTGAAAGAAATAGGGCAACTGGATGGTCATAAGGACTTGGTGCTATTTAGATTACACAGCTCCTTAGGTATGTCCTTACGTTTAACAATGAGCATTTGGTACCTGCAAGTATATAATCACCTGAGCTCATGTCACTACTTGGTTTAACAGCTAATGCTTAAATCATGGCTCTTGATGGATTGACAAGAGAATGCTTTTCCCCTCCAAATAATAAAAAGGAGAAGGATCCAGGTTTCCTTTTTTTTTTTCCTTTCTTTTTTTTTTTTTTGTGTGGGCTTTTAAATGCTGCTACGTTCCTAAGCCTGCAAGGGCTAGTCAAGGGATTTCATGTAATAATGTGAGAAATGTACTTGATGGAGATCTTGTGTCATTCTGTGCAGAAAGATAAAGCAAAGACCACTTTTTTTTTTTTTTTAACATAGCAGAACTATTCAGTGTGAAATAAAGCTGGATTCTCATTCTGCATCTCCGAGGCTCAAAATAATTAAAATTAAGTCCTTGAAAATGTATTAAAACCCAGTGGAGGCAGATGCTTGTTATACACAAAGACATTTTGAATATGTTGAATAAACTGCTGTATCTTGTACGTTTGCAATGTACTTGGAGCTTTCCCAGTACTGACCTATATTTTAAGGTCCAAAATGACTGCTATCCCTGCTACCTTTAATGTACAACATGACACAAAAAGGAGAATATTGCTTGGTAATACCTGAATAAAAGTCATAATTCCTGGTTGAGATAGAGCAGCTGTCTTTTTTGAAAGCTATCCAGTTTTTATTTGAAGAATTTAAGCGATGATGAATGCATGAAATGCCTATAAAATTAACTGTTGTGAGAAGGTATTTTTATTTAAGATTTCATAATTCAAACTACTAAATTGCATGTTATCTGTTTGGATGAAGAGCCTTTTCCACTCACAAACAACCCTTCAAAGGCTGTACTTGTACTTTACAAACAAGTCACCTTTTAGCCCTCCTTTGGATGCAAACTTTTTTATCCTCCAGCTGAAAACATGTTTTCCCTGGATGCGACTGGTTTTTATAACTCTTGCCAGCCTTTTCTAATAACCTTTAACACAGACACCAGAACTGACAGTAATACTCTCATTAATGCCAAGGAGAGCCACACTACTACTGCTTTATCATTTTCCTTGTTTCCACTTCAAAAGTTCCCATGGGGTCTTTCCATGCTTAATAGTGCAGGAAATGGGTGCTCAATTGGTTGGCTACAGTGACCCTGTATCATCTGCAACATCACTGATTTCTAAAATAGAACCTTGCCCTATAAATATGGCCAATTTCCTTGTACTTGAATATATTAAAATGTGAGTTGCTAAGTACTATTTATAATGAATCTCAGATCACTCTGTAGAACTGGCCTCATCTTAGCATTATTTACTGTTCCCCAGATTTTTCTTCAGCTGCAAATTGTCTATTTTGTTCAATTAAGCATCAATGTGTCATTAGTTACCCCTCAGACTGTTCCATGACCCATCTGTTCACACCAAAAGCAAGTTGTTTCATCAAAGTCATTTTTCTTTCTTAAGTTCATCTATTACTTCTATTAATATTCCTTTGTGAAATCTGAAGTCTTTCTTCTTTCACTCCGGGAAGCCAGGCTTGAGTGCAAAGACTGGCAAAGGCAATGATTTTAATGGGTGCAAATCTGTTTTGTTTATTTTCAACTTGCTTTTTTCTCCTCTGCAGCTGTTCTAACTGATTTGGGAATGACCTGCAGGCAGTCAGCAAGCACCCCCTATCCCTATCCATCATAACTTGTCCTTTCTTTTATTCTGTCTCATCAAGTCCACTAAAGCATTTTTCAAAGGATCAGTCTTTTTATTTCCAGTATTTTCCACATGGCAGTGCACTAATAAGCCTGGCACAGGCCCCACTGCAGGGAATGAAACTTGTCCTAAACCCAACTAAGCCGTTTTCACAGCCCAAAGCCTAGCCAAAAATTTATTGTGAATTCTCTCTGCTATTCCATTATCTGCACAGTTTACTGTAGCCCCTGTATCAGGAAAAGTTCCCTCACAAGGGAAAATGGCATAGACCAAGAGAGATGCTGTTTTGTACAGCACAACAGGAGTACTTGGAGATGTTCCATTTCTGTCTGTAGTGTAACACTCTTTGTTCTGGCCAAGTAATGTATCCTTTTACTGACATTAGCCACAAAGGGATTTTTAAACATGACACTTGGGATACTGAGAAGTATTTGACCATGTGTCAACGCTCAGACTGCAGCATCTTACTCTGTGCCAATGCTCGCACACTTGGCTGAGCTGATGAGCTGATGAGCTGATGCTGCACCCGAGCTGAGGCCATCCTTGCCTCCCCTCCTCAGCTGTGCTCACTGAATGCCTCACCTTCCACGAAAAAAACCCTTAAAAAACAAAAACCCAAACCTAAACCAAACCAAAAAAACAAAAAAACTCCAAGCCAACCAACAAAGTAACAAACAAAGCACAACAAAAAACCCCAAACAACCTCCATCCCTCCAAAAAAACCCATCCTGAACCAAAAGAAAATACCCCCAGTTGGGAGATCTTTTTTTTTTTTTTACTCCAGAAACTGAAAAATTCATTTGAGAGAATCATGACCTGCATGCAAATCCATTTTATTCCTGATTTTGAGCAAAGAATTTGATTCCAAATTATGACAGGTATTTGTGAAAGTTGTATTCTTTAGGGCTTCTTTAAATGTATCTTTAAGAAAGGTCTGATGCTCACATCCTCATTCCCAGGAGAAAGTTTACACACTTGGTTGTAGCAGGGCATCTCCCTGACCTTCTGGCAGGACTGTTCTTCTAATCAACAAAACATTCACAGCTTGTAGAAGGGGCCAGAAATGAGCAAAAAAGGCCAATTCCAGCATGGAGTCTGAACTGGAAGAAGTAACCCAGATATATGATCCCTGCTGAAGGGGAAATTTATACACATTATTTGATGGGTTTTCTGTGTAAACTGCAGAAACTAGGATGTAAAGCATTAATTCTGGTAACACTGGTCTGTGGTCTGTAGCAACTGTGGGTGTCTTTCCTCAAAACAAGGTGTTGTACAGGAGATACAAATGCCTGCCTAAAGTCCTTACTTGAGGTATTCAAAGACTGGAAAATGATGGATTTTACCCCTCTGTGATGAATATTTCTCTTCATTTGCATTTAAGTGACCCTCATTCAGTGTGCAGAATTTTTAGTACTGTTTTTCATTCATACTTTGTAACTAATTCTGAGCTCTGGATGCTGTTCTGGGGCCTCAGGATGCTTATAAGGTAAGTACTGCAGCACCAACATAGTGAGGGCTGCCCAAATCCTGTGCTAACTCCAACCCCAATTAAAGCAGGACAAGTGCAGGTCAAGGAGGGGTAGTGGATTTGCCTCAAACTGGGGAAAATGATGATTATGAAGGGAAAGTTCCTCCAGCTGGGATGCATTAGGGCAGAATGATGTAAGGATGAGACTGAAATGAATTTTTTCCCAAAGAAGGAATTGAGACACAGAAGGGGAAAAAAAAAGGTTTCTTATTTTAAGAAGTCTTTTAAAAGTCACAAAGGCATAGTAAGGACCTAGGTAAGAGTATCTCTCATGATCATATATTCCTCTGAGTCACAGAATGGTTTCTGACAAAAAAAAAATCCTTTTTTCTCAGTCTGAGGTGGTCCAGGGGTCAAAGTCTCTTCTGTCTCCATAGTCCTTAAATGGTTCTTACTGCTAGCTCTCTCTTCACTCTTTTTGTTTATCCCTAACGAAGCCATCTGGCCCAACATTCACAAGGCTGCTCAGTACCTCGCTGGGTAGGGCCTCATACTCCCTTATTCATGTCAAGTTTTTTGTCAGACACCATTTATAGGGCTTTTTTGCTTATAAAAACTACTGAAGCTTGGAAACAATAACAGTTTTTGAAAAATATTTTTGCTATTGTAATAAAAATAGCAGACCACAACAATAAAACCACTCTACATTAAGTAAATGAAAGAAAAACAGTAATGCTCTGATTAAAACATGGGGAAAGGGAACTTTAAACTGAGGGTTGAGAATGCCTGAGTCCAGACAAATTGACTGAAACTGAGTTAATTCTTTGTATTAGGGAGCCAGAACCTTTTCCAAAATGTCTCCAACTCTGAACAAGAAGAGGATCTGAATTTTTTGGAATTTTCACTCTCAAAATGGTGTTTGCTATTTTGATCTTAAGCCAAAGGTGGGTTTAGCTGACCAGGATGTCCAACAAATTTCTTTGGGACAGCAGTTTTTTGCTAAACCTCTTCCCCTTCCCAAAATTTCCTTTATCCCTGTCACCCCTTCCTCCATTTGCAAATAAAACAAACAAATAAATTTGTTTTAAATAAAACAAATAAAACATTCTGGGACTGCTCTTGGACAAATAGTATAGAAAAGCTCACATCTATACAATTTGACTCTCTTAGCCCTTCCTCAAGCTGCCCAGGGAGAGCATTTTCTGGCCTGATCTGGGTCCCAGATTGTCCCCATTGTAGCACTGCTTGGCTGAGATCAAAACTGTGAAACTTTTCACAGCATGAATGGTTGCATTCATTTTATACTCAGGCCCATGTGCTGACCTGTTTAGTTTATTAGTTTAGCTGTAACCTTTGTGGCCGCCTTGAATTATCTATCAGATTCTTTTTTACTTTAAGCAAAGTAGATTTTGTATACTCAGCCTTGGATGTGAAATTGGCTTATGTACATCCTGCAGTCTATCTTTAAAAAAATCCAAACAAATAAACACTCAGAAAAACAAACAAACAAACAAACAAAAAAAATAAACCAACCAAAGAAACAAAACCCCAGTCCATATCCTTGACTCAATATATATTTCAAGTTGTGTTGGTTTTTGGTTTGGGATTTTTTTGTCATTACAAGACAAAATGGCTTCAAGTTGTGTCAGAGATTTAGATTAGTATAAAATTTATTTATTTATCTAATTTATTATTTAGATAGGAAAAATTTATTCACTGAAAGACTGTCAAGCATTGGAACATGCTTCCCAGAGGAGTGGTGGAAACACCATCCCTGTAAGTGTTCAAAAAGGTGTGAATGGGACACTTGGGGACACAGTTTAGTGGTGGACTTGGCAGTGCTGGGCTAATTGCTGGACTTGATGATCTTTTAGGTCTTTTTCAACCTTAAAGATTCGATGATACTATGCATGTTTGAAAATTTAATGTCTGGAAATCAGATGAAAATAAATATCCAACCATTCTAAAAAATATTCAATAACAATAATAGATTACAGGTGTTAGGGAATTCGTAGTCTTGAAAATAGGGAAAAATTAATATCTGTTATAAGAAGCATATCCACAAATAAAACTCATTAAAGATTCATTTTTTCTTGATTAGCCTTTGACTGCTCCAAATGGAGTCCCTGTAAGTTCTGTTGGTTAGAAAAATGTTGAAACTATCACACAGGGATATATCAATGACAAAAACTACTTTCTGTCTCACCAAAAGTTATCTTAAGGAGAGATTGTTGTCAGATGCTGAAATTGCATTTTCTTCCTTATCTGCAGAACTGGCTTCAGCTTCAGGAGTGATATGACACCTGCTAATCGGGGAGGTGGAAAAGCCAAGTGGAGAGAAGTCAGCTTGTATCATGGAAGAGGAAGCTTAGTATGACTAAAATTGCAATGACTATGTTTTTACAAATATCAAGGGCTTTTTCCACCCAGCCTACAAGAAAAAATTTGCAGTGCAGGCTCCCTATGTAATTATTTCTTCTATTTAAACAGATATTGCCAAGAGATTATTTTTCCTTTTTACTTTTATTATTTCCTTTGAAAAAGAAAATTTTCAAAGGTACTTTGGTAAAAAGAAGAAAAAATGTGGCAACTACCTTGCTGGATATGGATAATGTGATTTGAAGTCTAAAAGGCTCAGGGAAAGTTGATTTTCTATATTGTGGGGCCATTATTTAATTGGTATGTTAGGATATAAAAGGCACAGAAAAGACACTGATAATATTGCTTCTCACTGCTGTGCAAAGCATGCCAGCTGTGACCTGCATGAGGAGTCTCACAGCTTGCTCAATATTTATTTTGGAGGTGTCTCCTTTCCCTGGAAGATATCTTGCCCTTAATTTTAAAGACTTTTCATAGACAGGTGTGCCTGCTCTGGAGAAAGGTAATCTTCTTTTACCTACAGCTCTTTTCCAGTTCAGCAATAGAAAAGCATCCATCAAAACTAACCTGTGTGTTCCCAGCACAGTAGCCCAGAGTCAGGACAGGTGCTCAGCAGTTGTGGGTGAAGTCTGCTCCCTTTTCCACCTTTTTGTGGTTTCTAACCACAAGCAGAGGTGATGGAGAGAGGGTGGCAGACTTTTCTAGCCTGAGCTTCACCATACCTCAGGTATTTTGTATCAGAGCACAAGTTCTCCTCAAATCTATGTCCCACATTGCCCAGGCATTGTTTTAAATATTTTTAGGCTACTTGACTTTGCAAACGTGCTTTGGGAATCCTTTGTGGCCACCTTCAGAGAGAAGGTGTCAGATCATGTCTGCTACACTGGATGTGGGATAACCCTTCTCAGCTTATGAAGCCCAGACCTGAAGTGACACAGCTACAGTGCATTTCTGTTGTGCTGTGCCCTTGAAATAATGATATAAAATTCATAGCAGATGAAATAAGCAAGTAATAGTCATTAAATAAATGCTGCTTTGAAGAATGATAAGGCTGCAATACACTAGTGAGAGCTTTGACTATCATATGAAAATGCAGACTTAACTATACTGTTATTAAAAGCCAGGCCATATTTTCCATCAATTTTTATTTGTGAGGTCTCCTTGAAATGCCTTATAAAACTTGGGAACCCAGGCAGCTTTTCTCTAGGGAATATAAAACTATAGCAGCTGATACTGGTAAAATAGGTTATATGGAACCTTAGAAATGACTGCTTGATTTGTCCAGTATTTATTGCCTGAGTAATGTACAGAAACAGTAAAACAGAAAATCACAACTTTCCATCTGTGCTGCATTATGCCATACATAGGAACTATTTTTCATTTCAAATGGTGGTATCCCCGTAGGCTTTCTTGCTTTGATATCCTATGCTACTACACATGATATGATAGAATATAGACAGACTGACTATAAATCTGAATCTTTACAGTTTTGAAAACTGAAACATTCCAGCATTCACGTCCCACCAAACAGGCCTCCTAATGTGTAGCCCGGGTCAGGTGTTAGGATTTTTTTTAAGTGGAGGCAAAGGTTGTTACACAGAAACCTGAAACCAGCTAAGAAAACAGAAAAAAAATTGTCAAGACCAAGCAAACAGAAAAGTGTTTCCATCTGGTATACAAGGTGCATAGCCTCAAAATCTCACCAGAACATAAGGGAAGGGTTTGCTGTTTTAAAAACACAGCCTTCAAGCATTAATTTCCCTTTATTCTATAAATCTCTGCTCACAAGTTTGCACACCTTAAATGTTACCAAAGTGTGAGTTTGTGTGACACTGGAGGAACACTGTCTGCCTTTATCTATTTGAAACCACAGAGAGACAGCATGTTAGAACAGATGGTCTGCTAGCCTTAAAAGAGGTCAAATTTGTTGTTTAGCTGGAGTGATCAATTTTTGTGGGGTTTTTTGGTTTTGTTTTTTTTTCCCATTGCATGCTTTATTTATTCAAACATAAAAGTCAGAACTCGTATAACTAACTTTCTGAGATATAGTGAATTATTAAACTGAACAATTATCATTATTTCAATGCTTTATTGTATTTTTCTGACTTGAACATTATATAACTTGATATAAATATGAAATTGGAAACAATTTCTGGTACTGGGGCACTTTGGAGCCCCACAAATCCTTCTGACTGGAGTGAAGAGGGTGCAAGGATGAGTGTCAGGCATTTTGAACAAAAACTTTCTGAAGATGACAATAGAATCCCATGTACGGAGCTTAAATTAAGTAACTATAACACAGAAGAAGCCTTAATGTGACACTTTTTCAGCAGAAACAAATGCAACCTCAGTAAATCTCACTGAAGAGATAAAGAGAGGGCAGGAGTTGGTGAAATCTGGATGCTTTGACCACAATATCTTGCAATTTCCTTGAGATATTTTAAATCCTCTTACTGGAAAAAACTGCAAAAAGAATTGCACTGTGTAAAATTTTCGTTACAAAGAAAGCATTTCTAGATATGTTTATGAAACAAAGTGAAAATTTTTCCTTGGATCAACAGGTATGTCTGTGTTAAGAATGGGGTTGTCCTGCACACTAGAGTATTCAGACATATATGTGTATATATATACGTATATATTTGTGTACATGTATACACATACGTATTGATACTATTTATAAATTGGGGAAAAGTTGAAAGTAGAGAGCTACAATATTTTTGACTAGTAAAAAAAAATAAAAAATAATTACTTTGAGATCAGAGAGGCTTCCATTTTGCTAGTTTAGTTATTTAAGAAAAGACATTTCCACAGGAAAAACAGGAAAAAATACATCCCCATGTATATAGACATTATAAAGTAGCCCAAGGGGATTACAGGTACATGTACCATATACATTCTAAGCATAGAGGAATTATAGCTGCTTCATGTTTTAAATTTAATTTAATTTTAAGATTGTAAATTAAATTATTTTAAATTTTTATATAGATTTAAAAAGACGTTTTGAATGACTGAAGTGTAACAGCTATGCCATTTTACACTTCTAAAAAACTCTGAGTGCTGTAGAAGCCTAGAAAAAAGAGACTAATGTGCCTGCCTCAAATATCAATAGCCAGATAGCTGTGGAGCCAACCAAGGATTGTTGGCAATAACATGCTGGAGAAAGGACAAGATGTGGCTGGAGAAGGGGCCATGCAGAGATGGGGCAGCACTCCCTTGTTCTGGCTCCTGGAGAGAAGCACAGCCCAATTCTGTGCAGGAATGAGGGGAAGTGGGCCTGGGCTGCTGTGGAGAGAAATAGGATGGAAGAGGTTTGCAGGCTCTGGGATGTGCCTGCAGAGCACCACAGCACTGCAGAGGGGCTCGTGTCCACGTGCCCTAGGGGCAAGGAGATGCTGTGTGGCAGATGCCCTATGGAGAGGAGCCTGCCTGGAGCTGACAGACACCTGAACAGTGCATGATCACCCATTGTCTTGGTTTGAAGGACAGGTGTCTGCTAAGAAAGGCAGGAGCCTCTCTTGAAATGGAAAACGTAAACCCTCTCCCTGCAAATTATTTTAATTTTGAAATTAAGGAGCTCTCAGGCAAAGATAAGGGAATAGGAGTAACAGTTCTTTACAAGGAAAATTAAAATAAAAATACACTAACGAAAAAAGAAAAAAACCAAAACACTGACAGAGTCAGAATACAACCTGACACCCCGTCAGTCAGGGTGTTGGTGGCAGTCCCATTAAATGGTGGCTGCATCCTCCTGCAGTGGCAGATGTGGTTCAGCTGAAGCAGTGCTCCTGTAGAAGG
>JANRGV010000062.1:94872156-94882593 GCA_024734035.1 Alethe castanea
GAACAGAATGCTTCTCCTTTCAGGAAAAAAAAAACAAACAAACAAACAAACAAACAAAAAAAACAACTATATATATATATATAATTTAGAGGTGGGAAAAGGAGGAATTATTGCAGGAAGAATATTAACGAGAGAAAACAGGGCAAACAGACAGCCCTAGTTCTACAGAGTACATATATATTGCAGACAGCTGCATAATTTACCCAGGAGACAAATGTCACACAAATCTGTTGCCAGCACCACAGTGAACTCATTTGAAGCAAGCTCCAGCCTCAGCTCTGCACTGTCACCCTCACAGAGACACCCCACTATCCTCTCTAGGAAGAAGAGTTGATCAGTGGAGAAAGCTCTGTGCTGTCTCCTGCCCTCTCTGGAGCCAGGGCTGTGGGTGCAGGCAGGCACTCTGCATGCCTGCTGCAGCCCAGATCCTCAGTGGGAAAGCTGTGACCTCAGTCAGCATCAGGCAGCAGCGTGTAGGACACATGCCATAGAGTATAGACCCATGTGCTGGCCAGAAAATTACAAATATGTGCACATAATAGCTGGCAAACTCTCATCGTTTGGAAAGGGTGAGTAAAAACAGCATAGAAAAAAGCAGTTTTGAGATGGAGTTTGTTTCTCTCCCATGCAGCTGCAGAATGCCAGAGCATTTCAGTTTCAGCCAGGAGTAAGTGTTTCAGGCCATGGGCAAACAGTCTCTGCTCTTCCTGAGCCAAAACACATGGTTAAGTCCCTGAGAAAATTTGGGAAGATCCAAAGGGCTGATCTCTCTTGCTTAGTGTATGCAATCATTGGGATGCAGATAGGTGGATTCCCCCTTTTCCCAGTTTTGGAGTAGTAAAAATATTTCTGGCCCAGCATCAGGAAATTGTCTCTGTGAGCCAGAAAAGGTTCAAGCCAACATTATACATAACATTGCTAGACAACAAGCCTTAGTCTGCTGAGCTGAGCTCTTCCCTGCATAGTCGTAGAGTCCTCCAGAAACACTCCTCCTAAATCCCAGCAAGAAAATCCCATTATCCCACGCTGCACAAACAAGACACATTAATTCCACTCTTGTGAATGTGTTTTGGAAAAAAAAGAGTTCACCAATATGATATGCCTCATGGGTCTTCCCTGACAAAGGAACAACCTTCCCAGTAAGTCAGGTACTTAGCGGATCAAGACAAAACTGTTGAAAGTGATACCACAGTGCCCACTGTCACTGTTCTGCTGCTTTTACAGTGCTTCTAATTAGAAGTATCCCACTATTTGCACAAGTGTCTGTTGTCAATCAGACCTCACAAATTGGCATAGGTAACTGTAGGTTAAATCACATCATTTCACAAGCCGCAGGATTTTATGATATCAAACATTTTCATGATGCCAATCAATCTCTCATTATGAGAAACAGATTCTTTTTAAATTAAGAGACGATGGTAAATGTAGTTAAAATGTTAATATATCCAGTGGAACCATAACATAATAAAGTCAAAATTTTGCAGTATATTTGGATTGTACAATATATGCAGTGTGCTGCCTGCTCAAGAAAATGTCTTATTGCAGCTAATGACCACTAAAATAACCTCCTGACTTAGCAAACCTGTGTCAGCTTGAAAGGTAAGGGGTTTAGGGTGCTACACAAGCAATTATCTTCGCATAACATTAGGTGCTGCTCAGTCTTGAGCCAATGGACCCTAATGCCCATTGACCATTGGCTGCAGGCATTGGGACATGGTGCACAACCAGGGGTCTGGTGTATGGCAAGACTGACATCCTGGTCTAGTTAACCATGTAACTAGAAGCACTTGCCCACAGTAACACTGTTTTTAAAGGAAAACTGATCATCCGTTAAGAAATATCCCAGATCAAAGACCTGATAGATTTTAAGAATGTGATGAAAATTTTTTCTACTTAATAAGCATCAGTGGGTGAAAAGTTGTGCTCCTTCCACTCTAGACACTTCCTTTCAGGGATAGAGGCAACTGTTTTACAGCTGGAGCTGATTTTTTCTTTTAATCCTGATGTAAATTTTGTTTTAATTGGCAGCTAATGGAAAAGAGTGTTCCTTATTTCTAAAGAGGCAGGAAAATGTAGGGCTGGTTTGAGTCTGCTGTAATTGCAGCACAACAATCATTTGTCAGACCTGCAGGGAAGCAAGGATGAAATGGTAGCTTGCAATACCAGTGTGTGTGCCACAGATGCTACCCAGGGATTCAGGTTAATTACATACCAGGCATACTTAGGGACCACCCATGTAAAACAGCTGGCAGGATGGAGGCTTAAAATTGCTCCCTGCTGGTTCTACCGTTGCACACTGCCCTCTTCAATTCACTATGAATTTTTACATCTGGGCTAATTTACTTGAGCGAGGATGAGTAACTTTGACTGACTTATCTCCTCTCTCCCAGCCCTGCTGGCTTTGGAACTGCTCCACTCCATTCCCTACCTATTCCTTCAATTGTCTGAACCTAAAGAGTTTATTCATGTGTATGGGCAAAGCTTTTCAAGTGCCGTAAACATCACTGCAAAAGCCAAAGGAAGCAGGTATTAATTTAAAAGGGAAATTAGCAGCAAAGACCCTCTCTAGTGTATGAGCTCATCTACCCAGGATGTGATTCATTGTTTTATTCTGTGTTGTTATGTTGTTATACAAAATATTCTTTACTTATCTTTATTATTAATACTGCATCATCTGAGATGCCACTGAGGTCATCCCATTATATTCGTCTTAATTCTGCATTTCTAGACCCTTCTGGCTTTTACCTGATTCATGGCAGTACTTAAGGATAGGTAAGGCTTTGTGCTTTGAAAATAAATGACATATTATGAGCACTAGTATGACCATAGGTGTTAGAGAGTAATGTGATGTATTTGTAGTAATCCTTCTCACCCAGGTCATGAATTAGGTTTAGTTTCTTATGCCACTCCATACAATCATAAATTCAAATGGTGGTAAAATGTCATTTTCTTTAGAGATATCAGCTGAAAATTACCATCATTCTTGGGATAATCTTTTTATTAAATTATTTTCCTTGTATTGCTATACAGTAAATATGATATTTCAAGAGGGTGGTTATTGCAAGCTGAACATTAGATTTAGTAAACTGATTGCAATGTGCAGTGCTAATGGATGCATTGAATTGTTCACTCTCTCTTTTTCTTAGTCTATGGAAAAGAGATTTTTTCTAGATACTGCATGAAAAATTGTCTGCGAAAAATGTGGACAATCAAGCAGCAGTCTAGCAATGAAAACACCGTGCACACTTCTGCTTTCACCCTTCCATTCTCCCACTGCAATGTCTTTTTAGCAGAAGTTTGCTCTTTGACTTCAGTTTACTTTTCTACCTCAGCTGCTCAGCAGGGAGTCTGAGACCTAACTCTGGCCTTAATAACCAACAGTCATATTACTAACAACCCTACTCCAACACTTATATGTAATTTGAGTAACTGCTGGCACTTGAAACTCAATCCACAGCCCACAAAAGCCACAGGAGAGACTGTCACTGATTATTGTAGGCTATGGAGTAGGATCTTAAGCACTGCTGTGTGCACTAGTTACTTATACATGAGTATATATATATGTACATTAGCAGTAAATTTGACGGTGGATGGAAAGGGTCCCATGAAAGGAAACTGTCCTGAAGTTCTGGTGTATTTTAACTCATATCAATAACATAGTTGTTGATAAAGAATTGTCATTTAACAGCAAAGAAGTGATATAAATAAATTTAGAAACGGGATACAGTTGAGGAATGTGGGACATTCAGCAAACAGGGATGAGGGAAATTGATTCCGTGTTCAGTGATTAAAATGAGAGATTGAATCATGAAAAACTTCTGAAGTCTCACCTCTGCCTACAGAACACAGAGCTCTGTTTGGGAGGATGAGCTGTGATACTCACTGCTGAGAGTCAAAGGATTGTAAAACACGTCTACTTGCATTTTAAAAAGATATTGGCCATTGTCCACTAGAAGTTGCCATCATAGTTCTGTTTCTGCCCAAGTCTTTTTTTGACCTAAGCAGGCAGGGGCCATGCAGGATCCAAGCATTGCCTTGAGCTCCTGATCAGTATGAAGGAGGGGAGGAGTGGCTTTGGCAGGACTAGTTAAAGCCAAGGGTGCACAGTAGCTCACTACAGTGTAACACAAGTCACTAACCACATTCAAATATGCTACTGGGAGGAAGGAGATAATTTATACCCATCTAATATACCTGTTATAACTCCCTCTCCCCTCATTCCTGGCATCTGACCACAGCCTACCTTGTGCTTTTCTTGAAATCAAGACACAATATAACTAATCTATTCCATTTATATGTATAAATGTCTGTGTATAAATACATACGGTATTAATAGTCCATCAATGAATTATAATAATAGCAATAGAAAGAGTTTTAATGGGGTTGAGGCACGACCACCCTGCATTACAATTACACTAGCATCCAGACTCCTATGGTGGCAAACAGTGTATTTTAAGGTTCTGGAATCCAGTAGTGAAGGGCTTCAGTTAACCTGGCTTGAACTCTAGGCTATGTAAGATTTTGTCTCCCTTCTGAGAACATTGTGATAACCAACTTTTGATCCCAACTTCTGTGGCTGGCAACAGGCTCTGCAACATAACTCTTATGCTGTGAAAATTATTTCTTATTGCCCCTTTTGAATTTCTTACCTTTAAATATCACTAATCATTCCCATTTTTCTTTGTCATTCAAATGGCACACCCAGTTCCTGACAATGTCCTTAAATATATTTTAGTTATATTTGAAGATATGGCTTTATCTTGAATCTCTACTCACCAGTCTCATGCTTTTCCAGCAAAATAATCCATGGAGCAGGGACTCCTGGGAGCACAAAATGAGCATTACTCTAAATACATCTGAATACACCAGCTTTAAGGGAGAAAGCTCATTCTTTGCCACCCAGATGTGCATTTTAAATTGGTTGCTCCATGGTGGATTAGGTCCAATAGTCAATGCATTTTGTTACTAGGTGGCCTCTAGCCAGGTGGGTAGAAAATCTTCCTGAGAGATGAAATGAAAATGCTGAGTTTCTTCAGTCTAAGGGAGAGGGGCTGAACCAAGGTCTTCTCCTTCCGCAACATATGCATTACTGGAATGCAACTGCTGAACGTGGGAGGTAGCAGGCATTTTAAAACATATGTGATGCTGAGTCCTTTCTTGATGCACAACTCAGCTCTCTCATGTCTACACTACAGATCTGAAAAAACTACATGAAAGAACATCACAGACTTTATTTATTTATTTGTTTATTACCTTTTATATATTAACAATCCATTTATATGGATTTCATACTTTTCATACTTTTAGACTCTGACAGCTGTTCTCTCTAAATGCAGATCGGATCAGGCTGAATTTAGGTGTAACTCTGGGCATATCCAAACCAGGAGTTTGAGATGTCCAAAGACCATTCATGTCAAATGAAAGCATCTGTGAAGCATAGTTGTCCCCAGGAATGAGCAGGGATCAAGAGGTGCCCAGGTCCTTTTTTCATAGTTGCGTAATTCTGGTTTGTCATAGACTCATCACTTCAGCACCTACCACAACCTCCAGTGTCATCTTACAGCACCTAAATCTCCACTGCTTTACAAGCTGCTGTCAGGAATTTAGTACCTTAAGGCTGACTTCAACACCTTTCTTTTATGTTTTATGTTTTTTCCAGTTTTATAGCCATTACACAACTGCAGTAAATGGCAACAAATCAAGTGAATGACTTAAAGCACTGCAGAAAAAAACCCTTGTCTGCCTGTGCTGAGCTCTCAAAAAGAGTTAAGTGCTTATTAGAGTAATAAGTAATATTTTGACCTGCAGAACAGCATGCTTTCTTCTTTTTCTTGTTGACTGTTTAATATATACAAAATAAATTTCTCTCTTGTAAGCTCTTTTTGATGAGGCAATGCTTATAAACAGCAACTGATTTCAGACTCCAGCCATTCCAGGTGCAGCTCACACTTCTCTCAGTGTTGTCAACAGATCCTTGGGGAGACCCCTTTTCTGCACCACAAAAAAAATGAACCCCCCCCATCCTGCCTGTTCAGGGTATGTCATTATTTTGTTATACAAAACCTAGTAACATCAGTTTTTATGCCAATGAGCTTCAAATCAAGCTTTAAGATAAGAAGTACCCACAGTCTTGTGATGAAAGAGTCAACCAGGTGTGTTTTGATTTTCTCTTGGGTTTGTCCCTTGGAGCAGCCAGTAAACCAACAAACTCTTTTGTAGCTTATGTCTTCTCAAGCTCCGGGCTATAGCATACATCCACCCACAACAGACCCAAGAATTCCAAACAAAATCCCTGAAAAGTTCCTGAGAACAATCAGATGATTGCAACTTGCTGTTTTTACGAGTGAAAGTCATCTTCAGACAATTGCAGTCTAGTTAATTGCTAGAAAATTGAGCTTATCACAGTGTTAGTGTAGTCTTCATTCCTCCTGTGAAAAACTTTTCAGTGTTTTTCATATATATTTACACACATCCACAACCACATAAATTAATTTTTAAAAGACTATATAATGTGAAAAAGATTTATATTCTGCCATCAACTCCTGGTTTTCCACCAGGAGCAAAAATTAATCAAATTAATCCTAAATAGGAAACACTAGATGCAAGATAATTATTGTAGCCAAGGAAATAAAAACATATAGCTGGTGTGAATTAGATACGAACTGGAAAATTTTTCACCTCAGCCTGTCATAGAACACAGAAAACTTTTTTTTAAAGTCTGATTTCATCCTTCCCTCTAGATCTTGAGTCTTCATTCCATATTTGTTTGCACATAATTGATTTTCGTATTTACAAGAGGAATACAATGACTACCATTGATATTGTGTGAGCCTCTTGGAGTGTTTCTAGCCTAAGTGCATGTCTATAAAATAAAGCTGGGGCCCAAAGAAAGGGTAATTGTGCTGTTAATAATTTTAGCCAGATGACTTACTGTGCTAGAAAGTTGGGAGCTTCTGTCTGAGGAAAAATCTTATTGCCTCGCTTCTGAGGGCCAAAATGTGTGGGTGTTGGAAGTTATCTGGATGACAAGGCTGGGTAGCTAGAGGCATTCTTCTTAATTCTCTTTTCCACCTGTAAACCTTTTTCTGGTACAGAAAAGAGGTTGATTCCTCCTCCCCTCCAGGCAAAAATCAAAGCATTCCACTTTATTTTAATGGATAGTTTATGTGTCTGAAGTTTTCTTGCCAGGACTTTCAATATGTTTACTATTTGAGAGGGAGAAGTGACAAGGGAGTGAAACAAGTTAAGAAGACAAGAGGTGGGGATGTAAAAATAAAGTTTCTAGTGACATTTAAAAGGAATAGCTTGCTGTAAATGTTCCTTTTATCTGCACTGGTCTTCCTTGACCCAATCATAGGTCTCCCCTGACCTGACTTTTCAAAATCAGGTCTAAAATTTCAGCTGTGCAATTTTTATGACCTTTATTTGAATCAGTCTCCTAAGACACTCTGAAGACTTAAACAATGATATTTGTTTTAACTGTGGAAATATTGATATCTTCATTCCTTAAAAAAATGATAATTCAGGCCTAGCATTTGGCTATCAGATATGACTTTGTGCTCTGACTTAAGGGTAGGTGTCCTTTGTTATGAAAGTCAATAGCACATACTCTCCCAATTGTGTCTGTTTCATTGTTTGTAAAAAAAAAAAATGCAAAAAAACTTTGTTGAAGAAATGTCATGTCTTTCTCTTGTTGTTTAATGATCTGTTTTTTCACCTGCTCAAAAATTGATTATTAGTGTAAAACTTCTCTTTGTTTTGAGGACTTCTCTACATGTCACGGGCTTAATCAATCCTCCAGGAAGGCAGATGTACATTTCAAGATTGTCACAGTTTTCCTATTCCTGATGGCCTCACATGAGAAATGAAGAACACAGTCCAGCCCTGTGCCCAGAGGCTGCAGCAGTGCTGCACTGAAGGCAGCTGCCCTCTAGCTTTGCAGTGCTGGGCTGATAGAGGACAGAAACCTGGACCCAGAATCTGGTTTATAACACATGAACACAAACAATTGCCAAGCTATAACATCAGTTAACACCCACAACAATGCATTTTGATGACTGTACAGGATTGACTGGTAAACTGTCACCTCCAGCCAGTGTCTGTGTTGCAGCATATTGTGTGACATGGCTGCATTTCCAGCAAATCTAGGTTTTTAAATGGAAAAATTAACATAATAAGGAGTTCATATTTCAGACTATTCTCTTTACCTCTCTCTGACAGATGATATGTGGTCACTTGTAAAAGCTTCAGCTTTAAGGTATATTCTGTTTCTTTGTTGTGTAGAATAGGGGCACTATGTAAGGGACTGATTTGTTACCATCACTCACCATTGTCAAGACAGCATCTTAAACTGAGCACAGGTGTAAAACAGTAGATTTTGTGAGATAATTAAGTTGAAGTTCTTCGATCCGTTCCGGTTAGTGCTTTAGTTCAGTACTGAGCTTTAATAAAGTTAGCTGTGAAACTGAGCTCTATTTAAGTGTATTGGCCCATATTAAATAATTTAGAAATCCACATATTTCTACCTCAAATATAATGGATATTATAGGATAAAATTACTATTTATTGACTGTTCTTATAATTATGTCTCTCTATTGATTTTTTACAGTCTGGATTATTAACAATGTGTTGAAACTCATAAAAGGATTCATATGTTTGGTGATGACAGAGTTACATTCATTCCCTGCTGATGACCAGGCTGTCTATAAGTACATCTACCTGCCTAGGTGCAGAGCACTATGAGTTCATGCTGTCTGCTCTAAGTCAACAAGAGGTAAATCAATACCAAAGCTGTTTTGACACCTCCTCATGAAATTTTCCTGGAGTTAATATATCCTGCCTCTTTGAATAGACATATCCTGACAAGAGCAGACATAGCCTGTATGTGTGCTAATCTTGGCAGTAACACTGAACACCCATACACTGATGAACTCCAGACACTTGTTCCTTTATACACAGAATTTATTGCAAATGTTGTGCTTCTTTAAGAACATCAATGGTGCTTTGAACTGTTTTTTCTTAACAGTTGCCACTTCATTGATAACCTTCTTAAGAAGAAGGAAGAAAAACAAAATCAAAGATTAAAAAAATATGAAGCCAAATAAAAATATCAAAATTTTCCTGTCTGGATTGCCTCTGGCTGGACTTAAAATTCCATTAGTGACATTATCTGTTAATCAGTTAATCTTCGATCTCCTGAGGGAGGCTGAAACTCTTTTCTAGATACATTAAAGGAAAACTAAATTAGACAATATAAAAGATACTACAATAATCATATTAACTAAAGAAGAACAGATAATTTTTTAAAAGAAAGTATAAAAGATGTCTAAGAGATTAAAACTGGAATTCAGAATACAATTATAAATAAGAATTCTTTCATCAACAAATAGTTGAAAGGAAATGGAACACGATGTTCCATTTACAAGTCAGAACTTAAAACACAATTCTCCTACAGTTTTTGCAGGACAAGATACACAACCCCAAGAAATGTCATATCAAACTTGGCTCTTTGACTCACTGTGGAAGAGTAGATGCTTCTGGGATGCTTGTCCAACAATTAACAGAAGAAGAGAACATAGAATGCACCTTTGGATCCCTCTTCACTGCAGACTCTGTCAGTGGAGAGAGATTTCTCTCTTTGTCACCTGATAGATGGAGGCTTCAATCAGGATCCACTCTGCAAGTGTGCCATAGCTCAGGAGAAAAGGAGCTGGTTTTGGTCTATGCAATCTCTTTAAAACACTTTGTTTAGCTGATACAGACCAGGTTCCAGGAATATGTACCCATTATGATGATGTCACATGGATGACACTAAAGCACTGGCCCTAAAGCCAGGATGTGAGTCATTGTTTTATTACTGGAGTCACACCTGTAGTAGAAAACAACATGAACGTTGTCATGTGGCAGAGACTGCAGAAATGGCAGACAGAATTCTTTTCCATGAAAAGTTGAGAGACTTGGCAAGTGTTTATGAAAAGTGAAGTGAAATGAGCTAAAGGTGAGTCATTAATATCAGCTGTCATAGAGGTATTCTGGAGCCCATAGGTAGAGATGGTGAAAGAATATTGTCTTATAAATTTTGGAAATTGTCTTTCCTTCCCAAGGACTGCAGACCTCATGGTGGTTTTTCCCACAGCTCAGCATTTTTTAGGAAGCAGGAGTAGATTTTTCAGTCACTGTGCCAGTGCTTTCTTTTTCTTTATGTAAGCTTCCTTCAACATCCAATCTGTCTTCGGGCAGCTGCCAAGGAGGGTTTCTTGTTCTGCAGACTGTTTAGCAGAAAAACCTCCCCTGATACTGAGAGACAATCTTCCAAGCTCTCTGTATATGTCAAAGATTCAAAGCAGACTGCCAATGAAAAGAATTTTTACTGAAATTGAAAAACATTAAAAGTTACATTTTTCCTATGCCAGTGTTTCTACATTTATGTAGCAATCC
>JANRGV010000062.1:94890282-94900381 GCA_024734035.1 Alethe castanea
TACATTATCACAACTGTCTTTGTGCCAGGAGGAGTGAAGTACTCTCCTGTTCCAAGCTTCTGCTACTTTAGATAAGCCAGCAATAATTATTTCTGAGTGAAACAAAATTAACCCTCACAATGGAGCCTGAGTCCATAGCTGTGTTCCAATTTGGAAGTCATTTGTCTTGGGATAAAAAGGCCCCAATTCCCCATAGTACCAACCTGGGTTCTTACATTCTCAGAGTTATACTGGCAAACCAAAAATCTTAAACCCACTCTTATAAATCTGTCACATCAGTGTTTTATTGTAACTCCACTGTGAGAATTATGCACTGGAAATCAAGCATAGATGAAGCCTAATTCCCCATTTATTTCCAAACTAGAGTCACACTTCCCTGGTACCTTTACAGTCATAGCAGCTACGTCTGTGAGTCAGGATTTTTTGTGTGCCTGCTTTCATATGTACAGCCCAAAGCTTAAATAAGACACAACCGAGGATGAGACAAAGCAAATAGAGGTAAAAAAAAAGAAGGGATAAAAGGATGAAAGAAAAGGATGAGATGAAAAGCATAAGAGACAAAGGAGAGGGCACTAAATGACCTCTTGAAGTCCCTGTTTCCTACAATTTCATGGCAGAAAATAGAGGGTCTTGTTTTAGCAAACTCTATTTCCAACTGCACATTTTCCTTGCCGGTACATGGAGACAGTTTAATGCTTCTATCCTGATGGAAAATGTGCAAGACAGCAGAAATAAGGAATACAAAGTGTGTTCTCTAGCTTTAGGTCAACACAGGATAATGACAGAAGTTGTCACTTTAAAGTAACATTTGTTGAATCCCTATGAAATTTTAAAAGGTAGACATAATAACAGAAAAGGAAAATAACAGACAACTCTAATGAAAAAGAAATAATTGTAGTTTCTGTTCTTTAAAGTGTTTTGTGACAGTTATATATGGCAGCATATAGTATGATATATTTGTCTCAACCTGAGAAAAAGCAGTACCTGTGAAGAACACGTCATGGTACGCCCATCTTCATATTCCATAATCTGTTAACAGGTGCAGCTCTTCTGGCTGATAAGAAGCAGCATTTCTGCTGACTCCTCCCACTGAGGAATTCAGTAAAGCCATGGTGACAAGCAAAAGTAAAACTTTTCTGTATTACTACAAAGAGGCTCAGACAGCCGATAATCCTGAACCAGGCATGCCAACCTGTAGAGAGCTGGACATCTATTGAAGGTGTGCTTGAAAACATAGCACAGACATACCTACCTAATTCTTCACACTCATGAATAAGTCACATTATACTGCTCCTGTGAAATCTAGCATTCTCCCCTTCCCAGTTATCTGCAGGGGTGCAATTAGAAGTGAAGTAGGCAGACAGATGCTGAGAAGCTCTGAGACGTCACCATCCATCATCAGCCAGCAGACACTGAACTTGGCTGACTACCCCAGCTTAGTCAGAGAATTTGGCACACTGTCTCTCAGCACTGGGTTTTTCACTCAGGATCTTAAATTGTACTAAGAGTTCACTCTGTAAATCATGTAAAACAGGGGGATGGGAAAGGCTCCTCTTTTTGCCATCAAGCAAAGTTAGAAGAATTTCAGAGTTTTTAAAGGTAGTGCTGCTGCTCTGTTTAAGTGTCACCTTTCATCTCTAGATAGAATCACTGCCTATTCAAAAGAGAAAACGACATTTGGCCACATATTGAATTGAATTCTTTTCCTCCATCCTGCATGTGCTTAGTCTTGCATACAAAGCATAAAAAACAAAACCAAAGGTCTAATAGATGGGACCATAAGGAGCTTCACATGCCATCTCTGAGTAAAACATCAAACGAAGACTTTAGGGAGCTCAGAAACATGTCATCATATGTGGTATTTCTCTTGTCAGCAGCAAAGCTGTCTCTAATGCACAGCACACTTAGCAAATCAAGAATGCTTCAGGCCAAATTTGGGTAAAAGCTAAAGCTTTGCCTCCCACAGGTTTTATCTGCAGCTGCTGAAGCAAACATTTCTACCTCCCCTCCCTCACTGAAGGAGATTGTGTTTCAGAGCATTGTTTTCCGTAGACACTTATTAACCCTGTTGCATTTAGAGCAGGGGATTGCACTCAATATCTATTGATTAGCCATGCTGCAGTAATCCTTAGGCCTTGGTCATTTTGGTCTGTTGACTAGGACTTGGTACACAGCAGTGCCCTTTTCAGCAGATATTGATATGCATGTAAGGATGTGGGAGAGGCAGGAGGGAAGGTTAGCGTGAAGTCAAGTGTTTATACATTACAGGAAATTCCTGGTGAGGTGATGGCAGCTTTTATCATAGCCTGACAGAGTCCAGGGTTTAAATCATACAAACCTTCTCAAAACAGAATCCACTATTCAGTGATTGCAAACAATAATAAGCTTTGCCTGGGTAGAAAAAGAATCAAAAAATTCTTCCAAGCTGATCTCTTCCAATTAGCAGTAATATGATAGAGTTTCCCAGATCATTTGTTTTCTCTCTTTGCTCGTCCTTTCTGCTCAGAACTGAATGTGTTTTGACATATCACCTATTTCCAGTAGGGACCTACCTTCTCCAAAGCAGTCTCTTGCACTGCAGCCAAACTACAGAGGAACCTATTTATTCAGAGTAGAGCTTAACATATTTTTTAAGTCTGTTCATTTTGTTCTTCTTCTAGCTTTCATTCAGCTTTGACTTCAGTCTCTGATTTACAAGCAGGGTTGATGTACTTCGGGAAGAACCTGGAGTATCCTTTCTGCAGCTGCCCACCATCTTTCCCCTCCAACTCGAGACACCTGTATAGCAGGCACCAAATTAGAACACAAAATAACAAAATAAAAAAGAAACTGCAATTCCTTTTTTATTTAATATTCCAGTCTGAAATCAATGGCCCTTCAGAACTGCTGATTCAGGAGCTGCCTTTGTGGTATGTGAGCATTGACCTCCAGGGGAGGTATAGGGTAGACAGCTGAGGACAGAATTAACTTTAGCTAACTCCAAGTAAGTTTTGAACCTTCATGAATAAGAGTCCTCTGAAAATCAAAGATATAAGACTGTATAAAAATACATACTTTGGTCCTTGTATTTTTAAGAAAAATGGACTTAAATAACTACTCCTAGAATAGTTTGTATACTATTAATACACAGTTGTGTCTGTGTCCTGGATTTCATAAGATCAGCCAATTGATAGCTGTGATTAAATGCCAGAGAAAATTAATAAGGTTTGATTATGCAATTGATTTCCTGGTGATAGGATGTGACTGGAACAATCCATCTGCCAGGGCATCATAATTTTTTATTTTATTGAATTAGAGCAACTGGTGACTGCTATAATTCTGGAACAAGAGTCATTTGACCTTCATGTTTCTGTCATCCACTCCTCTACCTTTTTCCTGTGTCTGAAGGGAGCTTACTACAAACACTACCTGGAAAGGAAACAGTCTAAGGAAAAAAAGGATTTGAACATCATCTTACTACAGAGTCCTGTCCCATGCACTACACAGTAACCAGGTTTTCCATCTGCTCAGTTACCAGTCCAAGTTACTGACATGTCCTCAGCTGGACTTTGCAGCAATGATCACAGTCCTCTGGGCCTGGCTGCTCAGTCAGTTTTCAACCTGCCCTACTGTCCACCCACCAGAACCATACCTTGTGAGCTTTTCTATAAGAGTGCCATTGAGACAGTGTCAGAAATCTCGCTAAAGTGAAAATAAATGGCACCCACTGCTCTCCCACCCTCCCCAAGGTGTCCATCACCTCATGGCACAAGGTTATCAGGTTCATCCAGCTTGTAAAGCAGGCTGGTGTGGGGGAATGCTTCCACCTTCACATAAGTAATAGCAAGAGAGTTTGCTAATAGACTGAAACACAGGCACACAAATACCTGCAAACAGCTTATATGTGCATATATACTCAACATATATACTGCACTTTTGCTGCAGCTAAATGTAGTTATATTCACTGTACTCTGGGAGTCAGTCTGGTATGTTTACTGTATGATCCAAGAATAATGTTTGTTTTCTGTGAGGTAGTTTATGCCTTACTGGAGCCCTCATTGACTGCTCGTGGGCTTAGGGTCTCCATATAATACACAGGGAGAAAAAAAGCACTCAGAATATAAGAAAAAAGAAAAAAAGAAATAAGGACATAAGGAGAGAATAAATGTTCTATTAAGTAACACAATGGTTCATCTTGTAAAATATTCATTCAACAGCAGTAAGACACGGTATTTAAGGACATCGCATGAGCCTGGCCATATTTGTTCTCCATTCCTGTCATATTTCCCCTGCATCTCAAAATGCTGTATTAGGGAAATTAGAGCATGCAACTTTTCTTAGTTCTTTTAGCATCCATGTCAGAACCTGCTGTCCATAAATCTGTCTAAATCCTCCTTGGCCCTGCCATTACAATCTGCCTTACAACCTCTTGTAGCAGCAAATTCCAAAACTTTTCTACCACTGTGTAAAGATGTGCTCCCTTTTATCTGTTTTAAAATGACCCCTTTCTAGTTTTATTGAGTGTTCTCTGACTCATGCAGTGAGAACTGGAGCAGCAGTTAACTCAGATTATCCATTGCCTTTGTGATTCTGTAAACTTTCTTTGTATCCCCATGCAACTTTCTTTCAGTTCCCCTTCCCAAGACAGCTGCTTCATTCTCTTGACAATTTTGGCTGCCTTTCCCTATGCATTTTTTGAACTCCATCATATTCCTTTTGAGATGTAGCTGCCAGATATGCAAATCAATGTTTTTTTTGTAGTGTCAAAATGGTGTCTTCTCTTTTGTTCTGAATACTTGACCTGACAATGTCCAGCAACATGATAACATTTTTTGTACTGATGCACATTGAGCTGCTAATTTCAGAGAAATATCAAAGAGTGACTCTAAGTTGTTGGTTTTTGGTTGTTTTTTTTTTCAAAGTTGAAATTGCCAGGTCTGAGTTCTGGGAAGAAAGACAGGCTAATGAGGCTAATGCTTCTTTAGAAGCAAAACTGAGCAAATCAAGACTAGACAATCTTACTATCCTGACACTCAAGAGCCCACTTCATTCCTCATCTCTACCTGTAACCCTTCCATGTTCTCCTGCTCATTCTGCTTAGTCAAAATGATGGCCTAAGCGATGCACCAGTCCTCCTTCTGACATTCTATTTCTCTGTTTCCTTACTCCTCTTACCCATTTGCCATACATCCCACTTCCCACTAGCAAGCCCTGAAACCAGGACACATTACTGATGAGTGCTCCACACCCAACCCAGACTCCCACAAAATGCCTCCTCACCACTGTTCCCTCTTGCCAAGATTCCAGCCTTTTAGTTCACCATTTGTTCCAGCCTTGGGCTGTACATTTCCTACACTTTCCCTAGATCTTGGGGGCTTCCCAGAGAATACAACTCAGTGCTTGATGAACACTACAGTGAATGCTAAGGAGCACGCAGCAAAACATCATAAGAGATGTAGGTTGTTGCCTTGCAGATCAGGAAGTTAGTACAAACAGCCAATGACAATTCTCTGTCCTATCCCAGACTTTGCCTTCTATGGAATATCATTGAAAATTGCTTTCTGCTTTTTCCATGAGAAAAATGAGTTGCCTCCAATATGTTCCAGGTATGCAAGCCATTGATCCTTGTGCCTGTTTGCACCTGTCCCTTTAAAGAAAGTAGAGAATATGTTCAGAAATGGGTTGAAGTCATATGCACATCTCAGGTGACTGACCAGACTCTTTTTGCCTGTTCAGTTCCTATAAAGACTGTAGCTGAGTCACAGAGATAAAGTGACTCTTACCTTGTCCTTATAACACACCCTGGGATTAGGGGAGCCATTCTGAAACAGCAAAGGATTGTGCTTTCCCCAGGGACCACTCAACATGCACAACAGGGAACATTTTCCAGGCTAAAATGAACTAGAAAGGGAACTGGTGGTAATCAAGATGCCAATACCACTGCTAGGTTTAGGAAGATGATGTGGCAAAAGAAAGTTCTGCAACACTTCCGGTCTAATCAGGTAGTGAAAGAGGGCATAGTGCTATAACTAACAGAATTTTGCATGTTTGGACTTGCAACCAAATGTCTGAGATTTTATGGTGATACTTCTGGAGCTGACTGCTTTTGGTAATACATTTTCCATCATTTTAGTGAAAGCAGCTGATGCAGTGAATTAGATTCAGACCTTTAATTTCTCAGATGTCAAGTAGACCTGCCTATTACAAAGACATTCTGTTTGATTTTCTTGCTAAGTAGCATCACCTTCTTTTGGGGTTGGTTGCCTTGCCCCTGCTTTGTCACAAGCTTTCATGAGAAGAGAGATGCTGTTGATCTCCCAGCAGTATCTATACTTGTTTCTGAAGTAGTGTCACAGAAGCTCTGACTTTTGTGTGACTCCTGCATGGCAACTCAGCTGCTCAGATGGTCACTTGCTCCATAAACCATTAAAGATGCATAGTATAATACCTAATATCATTGTGTACTTAAAAATAAGAGGATTCATCATTACTTAAGACTGGCATTTACTTCTTTGTTGTGAGATAACGAATGCAATGGATCATACCTGATATGTAATTCTCTCCTTGAAAAAATCAGAACAGTTTTGGGCATTTTTGTCGGCTCCATTTGTTGTGTTTTCTAACTCTTTTCCATGCATTCACATCTCAGTAATAAATGGTAATTATCAGCAGGTAAGGAAGAAGCAGAACTCACAGGAAATGGTTGAAATTAAGTATATGGAAGAACTGAGAAATTAAAAAAAATGTTTCATATGTACATTTTTAAAGTAATAAGTAATTTTCCTCTTTCAGAATATGTCACACTTTAGCTATTCAAGGTGAAGAGCAAAAAGCTAAGTTAGAGGGATTTTTCCACACTTCACACCTGCAGGATTCCTCTGCTATTTATCGCTGACTACTTTAAGGGACCATAGGTCTGATTCAGAATATAATTCCTGTGCACAGATAAACTGAAAGTTAAAAGCCAGATCTCAACATGCAGTCAACTCCTACACTTGCAGTAGCAATGTTTATTTTAATATTTATAAATCTAGTGACAATATAGTTGCAGCTTACTGATGTATCTCAGCACCATAGGAAAAGTTCACCTCTGAAGAGTAGAAGGATGGAAACCTAGGCTTCAACTGTGCCAAAATGTGCCAAATTCAATTTTTCAGAAAATTCTTTTCATCTTTATCTCCATCCAATGACATATCCAGAGTTTGCAAGCATTTTATTGATTCCTCACCCAAGTATATGAAGTGCAGTTCTTTGTACTTTTCCCTACATGAATGAATACCAATGCTCTCAGTTTATACACCCCTAAGACTGCACCTGTTTCATGCTCGGCAGTAAGTACCACTGTGTGGAAAATCAGCACCTGGCAACCAAGCAGCATGTGGGCTTTAGAACAACTGTTATAGAAAAACCTTGCAAAAGTGAATTATTTTTTTATTCAAGTGAAATAAATTAATTTTGTTTCACAGTAATAACACATTCAGGAGTTGCAAAGAAATCCATGCATGAACAAGTTTAAACTGCTCCCTATCAGTGGAAGTAGAAGAAGACCAGCTGAACAAAATAACACAATAATAATTTCTACCCAAAAAAATATATCATGCAGCTTGTATTTAAAAAGTAAGCCAAACTCTCACTGCTCAGGGCTTTTCCTGCTGTCTCTGTTTCTTCAGATGTGAGGTTTTCTGGGCTTGGATTTGTTTTTTCAGATTTTTTTCAGCTGTTTTGTTTGGTTTCTATTTTTTTTGTACAGAATGGGGATAATGAGGAGGAGAATTCATGTCTTTATACTGGAGTAAATGTAGGAGAGAGAAGCTGAAATAAAGTTGGTCCTTCCTAGTGATTTCTATCAAAGAGCAGTTTGCCTTTTTTTGAGTGTAAGTCCCAGCTAAGGGTAGCACTGGGAAGAAGGAAAGATAGAGCTGGGGTAGAAGATGGATGGTCAGTAAGGTCACTCCTCCTCCTGCTACTGGAGATTCAGGCAAGGAATTACTGGTGTGGGAAGGTCCATTCTCTTCTCCCTTTTTTAGCCTTACCCAAAACGTCTTATAGCTCATGTCAGACCACAGCCATAGTAACTGAAAGATTTTTAGGCATCTAATAGAAGTAAATAGTGCTTTAGACTCTTCTGCTTTGGGATGGAGTGTACAGCAAGGTTGTCTTCTCCTGGGGCCAAGGTAGAGTTTCAACAGGCAATTTATGACCCAGGAAGAATTTCCCATTGGTGATAACCATGTCTCTAAGAGACAGCAAATTTATGTTCATACCTAGGTACCTTAAATGTTAATTTCTATGTTTTTTTTTTCTACGCTTTACATGTCCTTAATTATTATGCCAACTTTGTGTTCATGAAAGCAAGAATTGTGCATACAGCTACTACTATTCATTAAGGGAACAGATGGCTTAGAGTATATATTAGCACTACTGGTGTAAATCCAGCCAACTGAATATAGATTGAAAGCTATTTACATCCAATACATTTTTAATGATTCCTGTATCAGTTTGATAATGATATCAGTTAATGAGCTGACTGAATACCGATCTAGTTCCTACCTCATAAATTTTTTACCCTCCTGTACACTAATTGGCAAAGTTAACAGGTTATCCTAAGAACCCTAAGTGAATCTTGATATTGTTGAAGTTACAGCACTAGAAAAATCATGATGTATCAGGAGACTGAACAAAATACAACAAGCCAGTAGGTGTGAGAAGATTATCTCAATTTTTGCAAAGCTTTGGATGCCGTCTGTCACAGTACCCTTCTGGAGAAAATCCAGCTAGACGTGCACAATATGGTGGGTGGTCACTGGCTGGAAGGACGGACTAAGAGTGCTGCTGAACTGGGACATCAGTCTGACAGCCAGTCACCACTGGTGTTCCCCAGGGATCGCTTTTGGGCTGGTTCTTCACAACATTTCATCAATGACCTGGGTAAAGGAGTTGTGTGCACACTATGCAAATTTGCTAACAACACTGAGCTAGGAAGAGCTGCTGATACCCTCTAGAAGAGGGAGGCCTTACATAGAGATCTTGATAGATAGCAATGGACAACCACAGATTATGTGAAATTTAACAAGAATTTAGCATCCTGATTCTTCACTGACAGTGTAATTCTGGTTCCTGCACAGAAAACCACACAGAAGAAATTTGAAAACCTCATCTTCTTCAAGACAAAGGTAAAAATATGGAAAGAACCAGAGGGAAGAAAGGAAGTACTTTTAATTATTCCTTAAGTATATTTAATTATTTCAAAGTATAATTTTAAATTCCCTAAAAAAAGAAAGAGAGAAAAATATCTCTCAAATGACTTAGATGAGGTGAAGTATGGAAGAATTGGGTAAGCAAAGCCTGGTCTTGGCTTATGGAAGTTCCTCTAACAAGACTCTTAACTGAAAGCAGAAAGCGATAAAATTAGCCATAGGGAGGTCCCTGCTTCTGTACCCTTTAAACAATTGATATTCCAGGAAATCCTGTTTCAGTTTACCTTTAAATATATTACATATATTAATACTTCCATTAGTGCCCAAATCTTTTCCTCATTGACACTTCCACCACACTATTCATAAGCTGTTGATTAGGCATATTGCTAGAAAATAACCATAAAGAAAGAACTGCATTTTTACTTCTCAATTCAGCTATGGGAAAGAAAAATTTTAAAAATATATATTAAATGCTTCTATTCATTTGCAAAGATGGTATAGGAATAAACTTGTCTTTCAGATGCCCTCATCTTTACAAGGGAATATTTTTACTCCATGACAAAGATCTTGCCACACTTTATAATATCACATTATATAATGTGATATAAAGCATCACAAACTACAGGTGATATTTGGATTATCATGTGTTACATAAACACAAATTGAAATCTATGCAGTTCGACACTACCCTGGTTTCTGAATCCTGGTATATATATTCTCCCTCTAATAATTAAATATTTGAATCATTTAATTTCATGAATATTTAGCTTTCTTGAAGGTCCATTTTTGCCTCTTTATTTTCATTATAATTACACATTTATCTTCCTATAGTTACAGTCATCTCTCATCCTGCTTGTACACTACACATTTTTCTTTGTCCTGTCCATACAATTTCACAAGACTTGTATCTCTATAAAACTATA
>JANRGV010000062.1:94900420-94919756 GCA_024734035.1 Alethe castanea
AAAACTATATATTTGCATATATATTTATATATATATATATATATAATATTAAGCATTTGGAATAAAAAAAAATATAGGATTTTTCCTCTTTTCCCAGAATAATCAATTGAGGAAGTATTGTTTCTCAATTTAATAATGTTCTAAACAATCACCTAAACTCCTAAACTGTTAAACATAACTTCTTCGGTTTCATTTTTTCCTTTAGATGTCTTTTTATGTCTACTAAAAATCTACTTTCTTGGCTTTTATATAATTTTAGGTTCTGGTCAAAGATGTTGAGAAATACAAAATAACAATCACCTTTCCTTAATTTCTGATCAATACTCTGAAAAATAAAAGAATGTCAATCTTTTTAATATTTTTACATCAGCATAATATAAAATATTGAATTAAATATGGACCTTTTTCAACTTCAGTATGTATTTTTAACCACATTAGCCACACATTCTACAATAATTTATTATTTCCTTTTCATCTTTACCAGGCAGCATGCCTTCCTATTGGTAGAATTGATCAATATCTGTATTGATTTTTTCTGAATTTTAGTACTGATACTTTAATAAAATAAAAAAGTGTTAACTACTGAGCAAAAATTAAGCAAAATGCTTTATTTTTATAAAACTGCCCTTTACAAACTTCAATTTTGGGATGCAAAGTCTATCCCTTTAATTATATGCCTATTATCAGGGGATACAAAAGTGTATATTAAATTAATGAAATGGATTACCTTGGTTACACAGTGGTTATTAACAGGAAGAGCTCCCAGTTTTCATATTATGTACATCAGTAACTTTAATTGCATTAGGCTGAGCTAGGAGAGCTATTTTAGGAGCTCTAAAGCTCGCTTATTTTCAACAGCACAACAATTTCTGCTGGCTTTTTGCCTGCTGAAGCTCAGTTTCTGAGGGTTCCCTCACAAATGCTAACTTATTATTTCTGTCAGTCATGCTTTAGCAAACACGGCCTCATTAAAACTACCCTAAAGTGGCTTCAGTTTTGGAAACTCTCCCTTGATGTATCCACGAGACAGCTGGTGCTGGAGGGCTGCTTCTCACATTTGGGTTAAGAGACAAGAGTGTCACAAAGTATGAATGTACAAAAGACCAGATTTGGGGCCAACAGCAGTAAAAATGATGGACTGTGATTAGCTCAGGCTTTGTAGGACAGGATACAAAACTGCCTATGATATTAAAAGTATGAAACAAATTAGCTTTTAAATTATGGTTTGCAGGCCCTGATACACAAGTGTAAAATCAATTAGCTGTCAGCTGTTGGTTAATAGTGATGCAGTGACCTGCCCTGCTCCTGCTGGGAGTTGTGAGCTGAGGTGTCTAACAGGGAAGCCACAGTGGGTTTTTTGTTAATAACGTATTACATGCTGAAGTCACTTTATCAGAAGCTCCTGGAAATAAAAGGAAATGTTTTTGAATTACGTGAATATTAGTGAGATTCCACACAAGTTCTTGATCTTGTGCTAAGGTAAGGGGGCCTGATGGAAAAGATTTCCCAGGGCTTGTTTTTAAGGATGAGGCAGATTTACCCATCACGTAACTTCAGGGAAGACACTTGTCTCTAGCCTAGTCTGTCTGTGTGCATGGACAGTGACTCTACTGATCTGCTGCTTTACAGCAATGGATGCTTGTAAATTTAAGGCCATTTCCGTTAGAGGTGAGTTAGGTAAAGTTCCCCATAGGTCAAGGTGTGGGGGAAGAACCAGATAATGAAGGAGGTCTGTGGGGACTGAACATGAGTTGCTACGTTTTTTTATTCCAAAGGACCTGAGACAATTCTAGGAAACATGGAAGGATTTAAAATACATGGAGAGAAAACAGCCTTGACCTAAATATTGTAGCAAACCAGAATTGTTTCATACAATTCTGAGCAAGTGGAGATACCTCTAAGTACTAAGACAAGTCTGCTGCCGGCATAAAACTTGAACTTTTGCCCAATGGAAATATGTGAGCTTCAAACCCAGGCACAGATTACACATTTTACCTTCCTCCACTGACATAAACACATATCAGAAAGAAATGAGTAAAATGGGATATAGCTTTAGAAATTGATGCTAGTCTGGATAAACTCCTGAAATTGCACCCCAAGTCACATAGGATGTAAGAACTGAATTGCCTATCTACAGTTTGTTTTTATTTGGCTGGGCAGTAACACAGCCTTATTGTCATAGCATCTCAGTAAGTCAGAAGATTTAGTTTTGCCTCAGAACCTTGGTGTTTAAATCATGTACAAAAGGGAAACTTGAACTCAGTTCCACAAAACACTGAAGAAGTCTACTGTGAGAAATGGGAAAGATTTAAATGCTGAAGCTAGAAACTGCAGAAATGTTAACTCATCAGTAACTTTCAGCTCAATCTCTTTTTTTTTATTTCTTTTTTTCTTTAACAAAAAGACAGGAGTCCTGCTACAGACTAGCTAAATGGCCTCCTGGGAATACTGAAAATATAATATATATATATGTGTGCATATACATGTGTGTATATATATGTATATGTGTAAATATATATGTACATACATATATGTGTATGCAAAAAATTTATCTAAATTTGTTTATGGATAGTTATGCTAAATATAGAAATACACCTTGTGATTTCTCCAATGATATAGACTGAAAAAAAACCCAAAAGAGAACAGAAAACCCATATCAGTACCTGCCACTGTAACTCTCCCTTTCTTCACATGTATCTGTAGAGCCTTTGTTAGGGATGTAGCTCAGGGAGATCTGCGTGCAGAGGACAAGTACTGATCCATTCAGGGGGATGTCAGGATGGTGTGATTTAAACAGTGATATCAGAGAAGGCAGGTCTGGCATTGCTGAGTCTGCATGGATGATGGATGGTGCCTGGCGTGCATGGCTGGTCTGCAAAAGAGGAAGGACTAAACCAGGGGAGGAGGATGAGAGAACAAAGAGGTTGTGCTAAGGCACTGCCTGGAGGGGAAGGAATGGTGGGAGACCTCTGCTTAGGGATGGGGGAAAGAAGATGAATGCGCATAGGTGCACAGACAAAAAAAGATGTGAAAAGACTAAATGGGGGAAAAGGAGAAAGATGAGTAGTCTGAAAGGTGCCAGCAAAGTTGAACACTTTGGGGTGACAAAACTTAGTGGAATCTGCCTAGAATATGAGAATCTCAGGAAGTACCAGTGTGATGGGTTGACCCTGACTGGATTCTGGGTGCCTACCAAAGCTGGTTTTTTTTTATTCTGAGTGTCTACCAAAGCTGCTTTTTTTTAATTCTGAGTGCCTACCAAAGCTGCTTTGTCATTCCACTTCTCAGCTGGGCAGTTGACATTGGCTCTGTTGGACATGGAGGAAGCTTCTGGAAGCTTCTTACAGAAGTCACCCCCATAGCTCCTCCCACTACCAAATCACACAAACCCAATACATAGCACACCTTATATCTGTGAAGAAAGTCTTTAAGAATTAGTGATAAAATCCACATTCATCACATAATATTTGCAAGCTTCACTCTCATCAACAAAAAATAATTCCCCACACCAAAATCACAAGAATATTATCATAATGAAGCAAAAGCGAACAGTTTACCTCACCACAATTTCAATTACAGAAATTCTCCACAATTATTCTATTTTTCATGCTCTAGGTGTGTTCAGTCCATGTTTTGCCTGTTACCTCTCTCTACTACTGTTGTTATCTCAAATTCCTCATGTCCCATATCATGGAGCAAAAAGGACAGTGGTGAATTGACTTTGGCTGGATATCAGGTGTCCTCAAAGCTGGTCTATCACTCTCATTTTCTTCAGGACAGGGGAAAGAAAATAAGATGGAAAAAACCTTGTGGATCAAAAAAAAAATTAAATTACTTTTTAAAATAATAAAGCAGAAGCAAAGGACATGCATGGAAGCAAAGAAAAAGCAAAAATTAATTCTCCTCTTCCTATCAACAGGAGACGTTCATCTGCTTCACAGGAAGCAGGGCTTCAATACATGCAGGGTCTTTTCTCAAAGACAAACAGAAACACAACAAAACAAATGCCTCCTCCTCCTCTCCTCCTTTCTCTTAGTTTTCATGGTTGAGCAGACATCATAAGCCATGGAATATCCCTGTAGTCAGAGTGAGTTAGCTGTCCTGGCTACATCTCCTCCCAAGGTCTTGCCCACCCTAGCCTACCAGTGAGGAAGGAGTGCTGGGGAGGCAGCACTGATGGTTCTGGCACTGCTCAGCAGACACCAAAGCACTGGTGTGGGATCAGCACCTTTCCAACCACCAATGCAGAACACAGCATGGCCATGGGGGAAATTGCCTCCATCTTGCTAGACTCAGAACAACAATGGGGTAGCTAGGATTCAACAAAATTGAGGATAAAAAATAGCTTTCCAATGTAAACGTTGCACTGAGAACCTTTATTAGCAATGCTTGTCACCACTGACAAACCAAGGACAAACAGACTTCTTGACTTTTTTTTTTTTTTTAATTCCCTGAAGGAGCTTAGGGGTAATCTTCTTGAAAGAAAAAGAATCTTTCAATTACTGTAGTTTTGGATCCTCAAGCTTCAGTTTTTCTTTCTTGTTTTCCTGTCCATCTTACTAGTAATTTCAAGTGACATTTAAAATGAATTAGAAGATGACTGCTGTACAATGCTTACTGGTATTTGAGGTGTTGCCATTGTCAGAAATGACAGCATGCAGACACATCAGGACTGTTCAGAAAGGGAGTCCTTCAATGTCAAAACTTACGTGTGTTTTTAAGGTGCCAATTTTGGCAGCATTAATTCAGCACTAGCACCTTTTCTTACAACCTTTGTCAGAGGTCATATGAGGCCTCTGAATTTTATCACAGCTTTTGATGATGTTTGTAGTTGAATTTTTAAACTAAAGACAATCCACATGTAATCATTTCTGTTCAGTGGTAGAACTTATTTACTGATAGACAGTCACATTTACATTAGAGCCAGTGGCTGAACTGCCACTAACTTCAATAAAACCAGGGCTGCTCCCAAGCCTGGTCCATCCTTTGGTGCTGAAGACAGACACTACACAGCCAGACAGATTTCTTCTAGAAGCCTGAGTAACCTCATGAATGCTGCCTGTTATGAAAAGCTCTCAGATCGGGGTGGTACCTGAACTGAAAAGCAAATATGTTTGCACCAGCTAGTAGGGCCAAAGCTGTGCCAAGGTGAGTGTTAACAATTAAATGGCATGGAGGATCCCAAGCCACTGCCTGGACCTCCAACTGGAGCCTTGCTTCTTGCTGGAGAAATAGCCCAAGTGTTACTATCTCTCATTTGACAGTATCCTTGCACAGATCAGGCTGTAATTTGAATTTCTGTGGCAAGAACACAAAATCAAACACAGAGCTTAGACTACAACAAGTACATGGGGAAAATGGCACACTAGGAAAAAAAAAAAAAGTTTTGTTTGAGCCAATGTCCTGTCATGTCTGTCAGCAATACCCTTCCAGGTGGTAGGTAGGAGACCTGTAACATTTATTTGAAAGGATAAGCCATTTTCCTACTGCATTTACTTTTCACATTTTACAATGTCTAACATTGTATCTGCACTTGCTTACAATCTCTACTATAATTTTTAATGTATTTTGGGATCCTTGGAGGATGAAAATTTCTATATAAGAGTTCCATGTGTAAAACTCAGTTTGTTTTAATAATATAGTCAAATCCTGGAAAGAGTCACAGATACGTATCTTCTACATCTAATGCTTTCACTGATTAATTTTTCCCTGTTAGAGTAGATAGATGCTTACACAGCTTTACATTACTTGAAGGAAGGAATAAAATACGTGTTAAAATCCCTACCATCCTATTAATTGTGGTGTGTTTGATCCTTTGAAGGTACAAAATATGTCCTCTGGGTTGTATTTTCTTGCAGTAATTTCAGCAGTGTTTGCCTGCATTAAGGTATTTGACACATTTACCAAGCTTTTCTTTTTTGTGTTTCATTTATTTGTGCCACAGGCAAAAAAACGTTTTGGCAAATCAGAGTTACATGCAGAAAACCTCTTATCGCAAATGAGTCTGGGCTGATACTTCTATTTGTACACTCAAAATCCATGATCTACTGGAGAATACATACCATAAAGGGGTGTATAGCAAGACAATTTCTCCACCCTTGCCTTCCAGAAATATTGTTTATTTGACAGTGTGAACCCATGACCCTGCCCATTTTTCAGAAAATCAGGTGCTGGACTGTGGCTGTCAGAAATATTTGTCATTTCTGTAAACTTGGCCTTCTCTTTACCTTGGTGTCCTATAAAGCAGGACAGGTTTATTACTGAACCCATGCTCACTCCCATGCACACATCCTCACTTGGATGCAGACGTTGCTTTGGCAAATGATTGCTCTGAGCATGACTGTGCAGTCACAGAGGCTTTGCAAATTCATTCCTCTAAAACAATCAGTGTTTGGCTTCTTAGCTTGACACAGCCAGAGCGTTGAGAAGAGATTATTACTGGGGCCTGAACAAGCTAAACTGGGAAATGTCCTTTTGCAAAGAAAAGCATGCTCAGTGATAATCATATTCTCTTCTGATCAGGAAGGGGCTATCACAATAGTGTGGCCCAAGAGTTAAAGAGCTTATTTTCTAAATCCCTTCATCCTTTCCAGAACCGTGAGACAGTGACAGCAAGACACTTAACTCTGTCCAGCCACAGCTGTGTGGGTTTTGCATAATTAATTATTTATACCAAGGCAGACACAGTAATTAACTTCCAGATGAATATGATATTCTGATCAGAAATGCTTTGCATTTTAGCTGTCCCTCAAGCAAGTAACTGTCAAAGCTGGACTGTTTGACAGAGTGGGTCCTGCCAAAACCCCTCCCAGACATCTGTTCTCAGACAAAAAGAACAGATTCTCAAAGCAGCGCTTGCAGACATTGCCTCGTTTCAGCAGGCAAAGAATAACCAATTCACAAATTCTGGCTAATTTTGTCTGATTTCAAGACAGTATGCCAAGCCTTGCAAAAAGCCAGGACCTGTTTTTTCAGTCATAAGCACCGATGTAAATTGAGTGTTTCCTCATGGAAATCAATGGCCCACACTGGTGTCAGGCAGGTGCAGGTTGGGAATGAAGCCCAAGGGATTTAATATGAGGTGGGTTTGAAGAGACTGGGCAGTTTTTTGATTTTCTTTGTTTTGGTGAACAGAAACAAACAATAACCATCAGCATTGCAATTATACTGAATGGTTTACTTGCTGTTACTGCTGTCTGCAGCATAATAGTAATTCATTGGAGTATACATTTTACACTGAGGCAAATTTATGCTGATTTTTTTCCTATTTCTCCTTTCTAGCAGAAATTTGTATTAATCACTAAAGATTGTGGCTCAACATTAAAAAACAAAGATAGGAATAGACACCCTGAATGCACACATCACCGATAGACCTGATTGCAAATTGCATTTTTCTGTTGTGATTTCTCTTGTACTACCCATATAGTCACAGTGCTTTAATGTTGCTTTCTGACTGCAATGGAAGTCAAGATGTTGTTGCAAAAGAGAGGTTACACCATAACAGAGGCATACCCATCCAAATGGATGTATGTATGTTTTACAATGCACAGTTCACTGGACAGATAGGAACCAGGAGCATGGCTGCTGGTTTGGGATGTCATTTGGCACCCCAGGGTCCTGAGAGGCTGTACCATTCTCCAAGAGCAGCTTAACCTCTGAGTAGGAGGGAGGCTATGACAGCTGGGAAGGACAGACAGTGGTCAGCCACACCACAAATACTCCTGAAGAATGTAGTTTAGCAGTAGGAATGAGATGATCTACCAAGAACAGGCATCCCTGCTCCACCACCACTCCAGATATTCTTTGAGATGGTAGTGGCATCCATCTGACCTTCAGTGGGCTGGGTCAGCTTGTTAAACTTGCTGATAACCCTACCCCCACTTTATGTCATTGTTGGGTCTTTACTGGTTTGACTCCTAAAACAATGCTATGGTTTTGCAGCAAGTACGAACCAAGGAAATGGAGGGAACAAGGAGAGGCATCCATCAGAACTGGTTTGTTTTACCAAGATGTGCACCCCAGAAAAAATGAAGAGCATACACACACAGCCAGATTTCAGTAGCAGTGGACAGAGGTGCTCTACTAGGAGTGCAGAGGAGGATGTGTGGAGATGGTTTCAACCCATAAAGTCCTTGAAAGCTGCTTAGTCAAGGAAAGAAGGGATAGAAGCTATTTTACAGGGTCCAGAGAGCACAAGAAGGTTTGTTTACAATCTTTAGTCTCATTCAAGTGCAAATTTAATTTTTTTACCTATTCCTTAATTGTTATAGTTGCATCAATAAAAGTTTTGCAGTGCTCACCTTAAGACCAGGATACCAAAGTCAGCTCAGGTGTTGCTCACGTTGACCTGAGACCACTCCAGCCAGCAAACACACGAGTTAAACCATATACTTGTCAAAATACACAAAAAGAAAGCCAAAGAGAGCTAAGATGAATAAACTTGTTTATACCTAAGAGGATCTGGAAATCATTCTTTAGCTCACTATAGGAACACAAAAGACAGTGGGATACAGATGAAGGAGTTGGAATGAAGGTCTGTATGCAGGTTCTGTTACAGCTGAGCAGTGACACATTATTTTCCCATCCTCTGAGATGCGTGGCAGTGGTAACCTGGACTTGGCAGACAGTTTTATTCAGGATGGCAATTCATATATTGCTGCTCCCCAGCCCACTTCAGGTTCAACACACACAATCCTCCTCTGGTGACTGCTACCCTGGACATGCCAAACAGAAAGAAAGGAACCATGTGGGAGCTCTGTGCTATTTAGTGACTGTACAACTCAATAATGCATGCTCTATTCTGTGTGACTCCTTTCTAAAGACCGTGAGGACACTCAAGGTCCTCCAAAATATCTGGCAAGGCAACTAAGTAAATTCTTTAATACCACTAACCTCAATTTCTCTTCTCTGGACATCATTATCACAGGGGATCATCTAACAAAAGCACATTTTACTTTTGAGTATCAAGCTCACAGGTTTCAGGCAATGATGAAATCTAAACCACTGTTTTCAAGCATTTGTATTGTACTGTATTTTCAATATATCCTTAAATTATTTCCAATTACGTGTTTTGTAGAGGAGTGGTTTCACAAATTAAGCACCTGGTTTGCAGTGTCGGTCTTGATCATTTAGAGCTAATTTTGTATTACACTGTGATGGACATGGAGCACATGACTAAATGACTCCTTAAGAATTTTACTGGAAAATAAGACAGGGGTATTTTTCAGCTTTCATAATCCACATCTTACTTGGAAAGGAAGGATTTGGCCATGGAAGTAATTTTTTCTACACTTCTTAGCAGTTTTTATGATCTCAAATAATCTTATTCTAATGAGAAAAGTAAAAGGGAAGACTTCTTTGAAATGACAGCTTTCCTCATAGTAAATGTTCTGAGATTATCCCTGCTCCTACAGAATACAACAGAAGGGAAAACTAGCCTGTTAGCTTGAAACTGTAAAGAACTTTACACAGTATGAATGTCAAAGCCAGATTCTTGTATTTGTTGAAAAATTATTAAAAATCCCAGATTTCAAATACCGAGGTCAATACATGTCTCGGTTGTTTCTATTTTCATTATGGGAGAGTTAAAGAAACCATGTTTTTGAAATAAGACATTTTTCCAAATGTTGTGTTGCTGCAAGAGAATTCATATAGTTGACATCTTGCGTGTTTTTGGAAGTGTGATGGTTGTGTATACATTTTTTTTTTTCCAGAAAAGGAGCAAAGTCATACAAGCCAGGAGAAAAAATAGATGATGAGTGATTTTTTAAAGGGTCTGGAGAGTGATTCAATGTTCTGGCCAGGAAAGCTGAAGCAGTCACAGGGAATAGGCAGAATCAGTATGACAGTTCTCTATTTTTTTTTTTTTTTTTTTTTTGTAGTGTGTATAACGTATCTCTCTAACCATCCATCAGCCCAAATGCCCTCTCTTCTGGCTTTCTTTTCAAGGCTTGCTAAGTCAGCAGTTTCAGAAGCAATATCTCCTGCAAATTATTCTGCACCTAGCTGTACTGCACACAGCCAGAGCTGATGGGTCAATGAAGTATGTGGGAGAGGAGCAGGAAGGAAGATCCTTTTCCTCCCATTTGCTCAACACCAGTGCAGTGCCAGTGACCCCCTGAAGTGTGAGGGGACAATCATCCTCCAAGTGACCCACATGGGGGACAGAAGGAAGTGGCATTCCCTCTGCAGCATAAGCATCACGCTCACACCATGAGCAATTAAATGAGAAACAGATGATGGTGGCAGAGCAGTAATCAGCAAAAGCAGAAACTCATGGTGGTTGTCAGGTAATTTAAACACATCAAATTTAGTGCTCTCTCTAATGTGTCTCTTTTCTGAAACCATGGGCCCTGAAGGAGCAAGTCTTTGCACAGGAGCACAGTACTGACTCCATTTTGTCCGAAGTATCTCGTTCAGCACATAGAGACTATGGGCTTTTTTTTTTTTTTTTTCCCTGCAGAATATGAGAGCACATGAGAGAACAATTAATAGTGAAAACTCAGCAGGGCTGCTGTAAGCAAGTATGCACAGCATGCTCCCCTGTTGCTTCTGGGCTGGCAGTAGCCTGTCAAATGCCTGGAAATGAAGCTTTCTTGAGCTTTTATTAAGATTCATAGGAAAAGCAGGCCCCAAACCCAAAGACAGCATCAGCATGAAGGCCTCCTCTCTGCCATAAGCACAGCCAGCACATCTGGGTCAGACTCTAGAGGGGAATGAAGAGTCTGGGCGGGTGTGTAAAGTGGATCTGTCAGCATTTACTCGCATGACAACCTGCCATGGAGAGTACATGCCATGCACAATACAATGCTCCCCAGAGACCAGTCCCCTGCTACACCCTGCCTGCAGGCAAGCACACTCACATTTCTCACAGCTGGGCCAGAGAAGGACTGCAAAAATACACATGGGGCTCACAAAGGGCTGTGCTGCCCACATAAGACAGAGGTGACTTCTTTTTTTCCCCTTTATGCTCCTTTATAGGAACGATAGTAGCCTTAAATCCCATCTCTTCAGAGGCACTGCTGAAAATCCCAAACCTCTCAAGTACAGATATTTTAAACTTTGCTCCCTCTCTTCTGTTTATTTGACAATCTGATTAATTATTACTAGTTCAGGTGAGTGTGTGTGCACATGCATCTGTATACTTATATAAGACTTAAGGATGCATGTGCACTAACTCCTTCCAAGTATACATACAAACACATATTGCTTTCCAATAACCTGAATCCCAAAATAAACTCTCTGATTCTCTGTTTTCCTGCAACATTGCATAGACTTTTACAGCAGGGCAGACATGGTATAAATGAAGGTGTTCCTTTATTGGTTCACACAGAGATGCTTTTCACTACCTGAAGGTACAAGCAGTGCATTTGTAGAAGATGAAAAATATAAAAATTGTTATCATGTAAAGCCCAAATATATGTATAAGCTCTAGGAAATACAAAAGACCTTTCCTTGGCCTTCTTTCTGAAGTACTCAGAGCAAGCCCAGCTCCCCATGGTCACCTCAACATGACACTCAGAGCTGAGTGGAAGAGGCAAGTACAGGCTGCTTGAATGAGTGGGAGAACAAGCAGAGCTCCTGGATAAAAATGGATCTGTTATTCCTCACATTTCCACACTTGTGACTCTCAAATCTGGATTTTCGTTTTTAGAAAGTGCTTCATTTGTAACAGACTTGTCAGATAATACAGATGTGTGATAAAAATACTGGGTTTTTGGATGACAGGGACAGAAAAACATTAAATTCTGCCTATGAAGATAAGCAACATAATTATTTACTGAGCACCTGAAGTTTCCAGAGGTGCCTGCTCTGAGTCTAGGTTAGTTTGTTAGGCACACTTGGCTGTGCAAGTACCAATTTCAGCTCAGCACACAGAGGGCCAGGTGCTGTGTCTGGGTCACACCTGTGACTGTGTCTGTGGATTAAGAGTCACACCAGCCCCAGTGGCAGAGTTCAGCACTGCCACACCTGGCCAGGTGCTCTCTGGTGTTCTCTGTGCTTGCCTGGATGCTCAGGGCATGCTGGAGAATAGCCCCAAGGGTGATGTCCAACATATCCTACAGTGCCATGGTGTCTCCACTCCTCAGCTTGGCCACCACTGAGTGCTCAAGGAGGTCATGAGCAGAGCAAGGGTGACCCTCCAGGGCTGTTGCAGTGTATGGTGATGCTGAACAGCAGGTTTCTTTTTCTTTGGTATCTGTATCTTGGATTTGTGGTCAATGAGTGATTATATTATCACCCAATAAGTCTCCTTATCAGCTGATAAACAATTTCAAACAAAATTTCCATTGTATTAGAAAACGGTGCTTTGAGAAAGTTAGACTATGTTTCTTTATATTTCTCAAATTGAAAGAAATGTTCCACAACCCTTCATTTTTATAAAGTAAATGTTTAATTTTCATCATGTTAAAATCAGATCATTTCTAGTTGCTTTAACTAGTAATGCAGAAGTGTCAGTGGTATAGCAAGATTGCCTTTGACATCATCACAATGAAATAATTCAATAATTGCATGGAAAAGTATGCTATTGAATATGATGTGGTATTAAAAAAACATTTTTCTCTGAATCAGCAGTGTCTCACAGAAAGACACCCTCTGTAGCTTGGTGTAAGCAGACATAGGTCTGCTCTTAAACAGAAGCTAAAGCAAGTCTAAATAATTTTCCATATCACTGTATTTTTTTTTCTATTTGCCTTCTTGATGACATTTTTGATCAGAATTGCAGATTATCCATTGTTACCCAGTAAGCATAAAGTGGACCTTTACAGAAAGAAATGTTATATTTTAAAATTTGTTTCTAAATACTCAATATTTCATTGATGGAAAAAATAATGGTAACACATTCAGTAAAACTCTTGACTCAAAATGTATGCTTGCCATATTTTTTATGCTTAGAGAAAAAAAATAATTATTCCATTTTCATTTTCTTGATATATGAAAAGATATCTTTCAGCTGATTTTTTTTTCAGCATGGTAAGAATGGCCCAGCTGTACCATAAGCTGAACACTTAGCCTTGCATTCAGAAATTACCAGCTTGCATTCAAAAGTCAGTTAGTCTTGTATTCAGGCAGCAAAGATCATATGAATGATAAATGATTTGTAATGCAATATGCTTTTTTCCAGATCTTTTCTGGAGGTCAAAGGGCTCATCATTTTATGCTTTTCCAAAATTACATTTTTCTTTAGAAAGCAGGAAATTATTGAAATCCAGTATAAAATATGTATTTTAATAAGCAGAATATAGAAGGTATGACCTCTGTCACTTGCTAAGTGTATCAACACCTTGCATTGTCCCAGTGGTATATTTTAAGGAGATTTTAATATAAATTGAGTATTGAATGTGAAGATCTTTCCATTCTCACATTTTAATGAACTTCTTTCAATGCCATGATACAGTCAGGATCCTAAGTCTGACTTATTGCTGCACTACATATTGCAAGACATGTCATTTGTGCACTGCAGTGGGGTTTTTCCTTTGTTAGAAGAAACAGTTTGTATGTCTTTGCTTGGATGGAGTAACTTCAGTCAAACCGTGTATACATATTTTAATTACAGATAAAACCTTCAGATACCTAAAAGTAATCTTAAAAAAATGAAATAATAGTCCTGGAAAATGAACATATTGTACAATTATAATTTAAAAAATAAAGACAGATGGCTTGAATAAGTGGCAAACTCATATTTTCATTGACTAGAAGCCTACACGTATTTGAGAAAATACTTTAAAATTAATTATTTGCCAAAAGAAGATGTCAGTGTTCTGGAGCTCTGCCACACTGTAGCATCTTGCTTGGTTGTATGAATGTGTGAGAGGAAGGCAGATATGGACTCCATAATGATCTGTCATCATTCAGAGCAGTGGGGCAGATTCAAAATTAAAGCCAGCTCCAAATACCCTGGAGGAGCCAGTTTCACACTGCAATATGTCAGCAGTTCAGGAGCATCACTTTCTTCATCTCCAGCCTCACATTCAGCCTCACCCCTCCTCAATCTAGTGATTTTCTTTGGAAATGCTTATTTTCCATTAACCCTCTGTGGAAGCCCATTTATTGACTATATATTGGCCTGGTATAACAAATCTGAGTGTGAAGATTGAGTTTGTGGAGAGCCCACATCCCCTTGCTCATTTAGAGAGCTCAGATGAGGGAAACTGAATCAGGACCTTGCTCTGCCACTGTTGCATCGTGTAAATTTGGGCTGTGTCTGTCTCCCTGCATTTTTCTTCAGGGATAAAATCACCTGCCTCTGCACTGATGGGATTTAAGCATCCATACTATGATGGACTGGAGCTTTTAAAAGGACATGTACCATGTATGATGCAAAAAGGAAGCTATTTCTGTAGTTTAATTTGGTCTACTTGAAGTTTAATTATCTGTGGGATATGACCTTACTTTGGATACACTGACTAGTGCATTGCCAGCCAGTAACACAAACCCCACTGCTGTCCACCTATAAGGGTGCATAAATGCCTACAGCATGAACAAAAACACATGAAAGTGGCAAAGACCTCATGCTGCTTGTTGAGCACTCAATATTGCATATTATAAAGTTTCCTGTAAATTGCTTTAAATTATAATCAAAAATAGATGTAAAAATAGATGAATAGCAGAACTGCTTTCTGTTCAAAAATGTCTGACATTTTGATGCTTTAGCAATATTGATTCTATATAAGTGATTCTCTTACAATAATTCTGTGAAAGCTGGAGGCCACACTGATTTCAGACCCACGCATATTCAATCCTCTTATTCACCCATTCAGAGCATGATGGTAGATTGGTAGTGAGGCATTCACATAGATGGAGAGGGAAAATTGGAATTCTGTGAAAGGAGAGTTGGTAGATCTGAGGTATGATTCTGGCTAGAAAATAAAAAATAATGTTTAAAATTCTGGGACTGTACAGCTGTAGTACATCCACAACATGTTTCTGGAGTATGCAGTATATATCTCAAAACAATAATCTTCTTGTAATGAGCAGATGTTTCTGATGACAATAAAAATTCTGAAATTTCACATGCATAACTCATGAGCTGAATGGAAAAATATATATCGAAGAGAGCAGTTTATAGTAGTTGCTGCCAAACATGGTACAAAGCAAGGTAGCCCAGGATTTGTTTCTGAATGGCCACCAACCTTTCCTAAAATGTCAAGTACAGATTGGAAAAATGTCTAATTTAACGTCCTTCAATTACATGCATGCAAATCATTGTCTTCTTTTGTTTAGTTTTATTTATTTATTTATTTATTTTTTTATTTAATTCCTTATTTATTATTTGCTTCAGTGTGATATTCCTCCTTGTAAGCAAGAAAAGCCATGTGTTGCCTCTGACCTTAGGCTTTAAGAGAGTTGCAGCTTTTTCAATGACCCTCCTCCCTTGACTCTGGGGCTAATATATCTCATTATCTCAGTGCATAAAACTGATTATTAAGTAGCCTTAGATGAAGCAAACAGGCTTCCACTTGTCCTTTTAAATTATCTCAATATCTTTAATTGTTTAAAACTGACAATGGGGTCACTCAATTACAGTATTCTCTGTACAATCTGTGCTTAGTGTCACATTGAGGTTGTTATCCAGAGCAGAGGGGGTTAAATTATCAGTATGCTGTTGCTGCTGTGATCCTAATGTAAATGAACATTTGGTGGTTTATTTTTTTTTTCCTTAGCTGCTGGTTACTACGTTATTAGCATATTTGATGTATTCCTCAGCTCAGTTAATAAGCAGTTCTGAAGGCATAAGATTGATGTTTTAGAAGGCCATTTATAGACCATTCTGCCTTGTAACAATATCTGGAACACGTCTATGTGCTATTATGACTAGCTGACTTTGGGTTTAGGCCATATGTACCCCGACAAAGCCTAATCTGTGTTCCTGTCCACTGCTTAGGTGCTTTATTACTAGATTATGATCATCCTATGAATTCCAAACATTTTTTCTTTCCTCTCTATTTCTTACTGGAACTAAATTCTGCCTTGATATTAAAGCATATCAAATAATTTTGCATACTTCTGTTGTATTAAAATTACCTGAATACCATTCCTTGTATAAAACAGAGTCAAAGCCATGAAGTACATTTGAGCAAGTCTCGTAAAAAACAAAAACCAAAAAAATTCTAATAAAATATTAAGGAAAAATATATCAAAATATAGGAAATACAAACAGGTATACTCCTATTAGACCTAGTCCAAAGAATAATATGGAGAACAAGATCAGTGTAAAATGTTCTGATGCAAGAGCAATTCAGCCAATCCTAATGGAAGTACAGGGAGTAGACACTGCAACTGTCTGCTCAGATGGAAAAAGTGTTTTCATAGCTGGGCACAGGACAGGCCTAGAGGGATGCTCAGGGCTTGTCAGGGGAGAGGCAGCCACTATCTGGGGCAGATGCTGTCAGAGGAAGAGCACTTCTGGTCCAAGGGCTAGTATTGCAAGCAGGCTGTGGAACTTGAATTCTCTCCATCTTTTTCACTCACTCTCCTTTATGTTAGGTAGAAACTAACGTGGAATTCAAACTTTCAATTCAGAAAAATAAATTCATTTTAGCTCACCAACTGCCACTCTTCTGTCTATTATACTATTGATTTTAGTGCTGTTGAAATGCTTTGGGACCCTGAATAGCTTTCAAATCTATATTTGAAATCTGTCCCTTTGTTTGAGTAGTGTCACAGGTAATGTGATCAATGTAGTTAGCACTGAAGCCTGCTAAACGATGGCAGTGGCTTTTGGTAAGGACTTGCAAGGTTTCAAATTCCATTCTGAGAAATAAGACTCTTCAGCCATTTTTGTAAAAATAGACTTTTGTTGAGACAGTTTGTCTTCAGATTTTTCAAAATCATTCCATTCTCTCCTCTGCCTTTCACCCTCACCTGTGTCTGCTGTTTCAGCAGTAATCAGAAAAATACTGATTCTAACAGAAACCTTCAAGGTGAAAAATCTTATCGAAACTGTTGTGTATGTGCAAAATATTTTATCTTTGGTACTGCAGGGTATTTGACAAAATGACTTCTTCTCTAAGTACTTTCAACCAGACCTTACTAACAAGCTTTCTACAGATAAACAATGTATATCCTGTTTGTTTGGTTTTTTTTTTTTTTTCTCATCAAGCTGGGACACTACATGTATTTTGCCAAGCCTCTTGGCAGCTAATATTTTTGTTAAATTGGCTAGTACATCTGTCAGCCCTGGGACAAAGCTAGGTTTCCTACCCTGAACCTTTCAAGCAGAACCTTTTGTAAAAGACAAAATGCTGTATCTACCTTAAAACATAAAGGATCCTCAGGGCATTGGAAGCTAATGTGCAGCTTTAATGCAAACATCCCTTGCGAGGGCTTTCGGTCCTTGTATGCTCGGAACAGCAGGAGGAAGAATACATGAATATAAATGAGCTGCACAGCAGTATTCAGAAAATGGAGCTATAAGAGTTAATGAGATGGTGTCCTGCTGCTGGACGCTTGCATGTTAAAAATTCTGATGGTTTTATCCAGCTGCAAGTTTGAAAAACCTGTGCAAAGCTAGTGATTGTGAAGAGCCCCTGAATACAGAATGGTGCTTTTCCTGTGTGGCCTTGCTATGGGCAAAGGGCCTTTGATATATCTAAATCTAACAAGGGAGAAAACAGAGGGATTACTAGAAATCATTGACCATGGGGGAACCAAGTAATTATTAACAGCATTATACACAGAACTGCACATGGCTGGTGCTTATCTGCAGCTCTGTGCATTTAACTGCACACAGCAATGGGCAGAGGACCCTGTCACTAAACCCCACTGCAGATTGCAAGCTGTGCCTTTTGAACTCACTCTGTAGCAGCAGAACTAAAAGGAAGGCTCCCATTTATGATGCTGCCCCTCTCCAGAGAAAATGTCCCTCTTCTTTCCTGCAACCAGTGGTACATTTCCAAAAACAGCCACCACCCTGAAAATTCCCCCTTTGAGCTACTGCTCACTGCAGGTCTAGCACAGATCAGTCTGACCTACCTCTTCTGGGCTATTCTGTTAATTTACAGAATTAACAGGATGCACTGCAAGGCAATAATACATGTGCTGTGCAATGAGACAGCTCTCACTGTGCCTGGGTGAGGTGCAGAGCTGCTTGGCACAGATGCTGCTGTGATGGATTTGCTCTGCACAGACATGTACAGCCCTGCTCTTTCCAGGGTCTCCCAAGAGATCACCCTGCTCAGGTGAGCCTCCTGTTCAGAGGCACCTGAGTACTGGGAGTCCTGTATCTGAATGCCCCATGGAGGCTGTACCTGGAGAGCTTTAGACAAGCCTGTGGTCAGGTAGGATGTCCATATGTGTTGCACAAGGTGTGATGGGGAGCAAGTTGCTGTCAGCAATCTCACATCCTCCTTTACCTTCAGGAACAATCTGGTCTATTAAACATTATTTTAAAAGCTTGGGGCCTGTAACCAGCAGCAGAGTGAAGATTAGCTAAGCATGGGGCTTGTTTATACATGTTCAGTGATTATCACCCAGCTGGTGCATTTTTCACTCTTGGTATTTGAGAATTAATAAACTTGCTGAGTGACAATTTCAACCTCATCTCTAATGAAATTAACTTCCCTGGCAGGAATTGATGAGCACAGTTTTGACAGGAGTTACCAGGTGTCGCTCTGAAATGTTTCTTGTAAGATCTTTTCCTAAGGACTTGTTGACACATAGAAACAGTCAAAAATATAAATTGAAAAAAAAATAAAAATCATAATAATAATAATACAAATGAAGCTGGAAGGAATACTTTTCTTTTCTGTATGTCTATGCACCTATTGAAGGTCATATGCAGGCCAGAGTTTCCAACCACCTCTCCTGAGAGCACCTAAGCTCAGAATTCTGTAATTCCTCAAGCAATGTCTGGTTCCTACCTGAATACCAGGATCTATGAAAGACCCTGAAATATCAACTTATCAGATATTCATGAATCTTCTCTGTTCATCACAGACCTCAGCAGCTGGAACTTTGCAATTCTGTGTTCCCACTTCTTTGTCTTTTGCTTGTTGTTTCTGTTGCCAGAGACAGCTTCATCCTTAAAGGGGACTTGGAGATGCAGAACAGAGGTGAGTGGCTTTAGTGCAGGTGCTAAGATATAGTGCATTTCTTAGTGAAGAATAGCAGTGTAAATCCCTGTTGAATAGCTGTTGCATTTTAAATTTCCGTCTAACAGAATCACAGAATAAGCTGAACTGGAAGGTACCCACAAAGATCATGAAGTCCAGCTCCAGTCCCTGCACATAACCATCCCCAAGAGTCACACCCTGTGTCGGAGAGGAGAGGAGAGGAGAGGAGAGGAGAGGAGAGGAGAGGAGAGGAGAGGAGAGGAGAGGAGAGGAGAGGAGAG
>JANRGV010000062.1:94935134-94963171 GCA_024734035.1 Alethe castanea
AGAAAGAAAGAAAGAAAGAAAGAAAGAAAGAAAGAAAGAAAGAAAGAAAGAAAGAAAGAAAAAGAAAGAAAGAAAGAGGAGAACCATAAAAAAATCTGAAAAAATAAGAGAAAAAGAGAAAAATCAGAGAGAGAATAGAAAATTTCAAATCTTGTGAAAATGCTTTCAGGCGATGAGCCTGTGTCTGTATCTGCAGCTAAAACAGACAAAATAATTCACGTAAAATTCTGTCCCACTAGTAGGGAACTGCCTTTGATAGTGCCATAGGAAGTTAGATTGTGGATGTGGATATCCACCCTCAGCCTTAATTCACCTGAAACTGTATAGATAACTTCCATTATAGACTGAAAGTGGCTCAGGGAAACTCACAGTGAAAAATGGAAAATAATTAAAAACGTTGCAACCCACCTGCCCAAAACAACTTGTACATCTTTTTCCTGTTTTTGCATTATCAGAGCTAATCTTTTCATGCTACTTTTTAGGGTTTATGAACTTTGACCTCATTCTAAATACAGGTTTCATTTCAGATAATATGTCTCAGATGTTAAAAGCTGAGTATTTTGATTACTCGGCACTCTCCACTTCCTTTCATTCATTTGCTGGTCATTGTTTAGCTTTCAAGAGAGAATTAAAAGTGGATACCCTCGACTTTTATCTTCCTTTTGTTCTCAATTCCTTTGTGCATTTGTCATGTAGGCTATTTTTAAATATTTTTTATATTATTCCTTTCTGTATGAGAAATAGAAAGCAAGTGAGAACAAGAGGAAAATGGCATGGTTCTGAGCACCTGCAGAGACAGAGGAGTGGAAGTTTAGTAGTTAAAGGTGCCCTGCCAAGAATCTGAATTGTAGAAACAGCAAGAGCTTTTATCCTGCCATCTATTTTGCTCCTCTGCTTAGGATTCTCCCTAGATGGTACTTCAGAGGATTACAGAAATGTAGCACCTAAATATTTCACACATACAAATGCATTTTATCCTTCCATAACCCTAGAGAAATAAGAAGATGCCTCCATCTCACACATATGGGAAACTGGATGTGTTCTAGATTATGGAATGGTGATAACTTGGGTGGCAAATAAAGACTGAGGCCCAGGTATCTTCTTATTGGCCCACAAATACAAAGACCGAGTCTTCTGAAATCTTAATATTAACTGAGTCTGCTGAATAAAGCTCTTCTATTCCACTCAAATTTCCATGTTCATAGTCTTACTTTCTAGACCGGAAAGAGAACAGATGGTCTACTATTCTCAAAGCACTCCTCACAGTTTTGGTTTTCTATTAAAACCATGACTCTAAGCAAATCTCCAGCTTTAGATCCTAAGCCTGTCAAGAAGAGTGGCAGAGAAAGATTTCCATTTCTCCAAGTTCAACTCCAGTCCGAGCTGGCCAGGCATGTTCAGAACAGCTCATTTTCTTCATTGTTTGGAGAATCAAAGATTGACCAAAACACATTGCTTTAAGACAGAGCAGAAAATGCTGTAAGAGCCTGAGGACACTTCTTGCTCACAAACTCACAGTTGTTGTCTCGTGTTTGGGAGCTGGCTGGGACATTGGGTGTCTGTGCTAGCCTGCACAGCCAGCAGTGCTGGGGTGGTGGGCATGTCTCACTTGATCAGCATCCTGTAGCATCCCCACTGCTGTTGGCAGCACTGTTGCTCTTACTCTGCCAGACACTCAGAGTTTTAATTTTATTTCTTTATTTCTTGCAACTAGAGTAACTGCGATGACTGCAGAATCAGTGGGCGTAAATGCTGTAATGATAGTATATGGGGAAACAGAATGGACAACCTGCTCAACGTTTTCTTGTTACATATTAGATGAGTTGGTCACCTGATCTTGAACATAAATTCATCAAAGACATATATTTTTGGGACATAGTCTCATGGTGAGGCCAAACATTCTGATAAGAATTAGAAAAGGAGTTTAGTCTTGAGTTTGGCCCTTACACCCCTGCTAAATTTACCATGTTGGTGATTTGGACTTCACTAAGGATGTGTCTGATGGACTTGAATCTTAATGTTGCAACAGTAGACGACTGAAAGAATAAGAAAAGACCTTGCTCTTGTCTCCAGATTCTCAATGTGGGACTTTCAGGATGCCTGATCTCATTCAGGCCTCACACTGGGAATAATAACTGACAAAGCATACCAAAACCAGGACAAACAAGAGCAGCAATGAGGACACTCCCAGGTAGCCCCAGGTCATGTCAACTTTAGTTCACTGTTGGGGGCATCTCCTCTGGGCCCTATCTTATTAATTTATACAGATCATAGTATATTTTAGAGAAAATTAATCTCAATTTTTCCAACCTCATGTATACAAAATGCTGGAGAATTCTTTCACTAGGTATGAAACTTCACTTAAATCATGTAAATGTAATAACACACTAAAAACCTTCACTTCCTCATACAGTAAATGTCTAAAACAGACCCCAGGAACAACATTCTCAAATTGCTTGTTTCTTCCCAATAAAGGAAGTCTAGAATGATTGCTCAGATAGAGATCTCTATATTGTGTACATATGCATTCAATAAAATGAAACCATCTGATATTTTTACTCTTAATTTTTCAACATGCTTTGAACTTCATTCTGCATTCATGTTTGAGATCTATAGCATAAAATAAAAATCAGTCTTATTTTAAAGCAGTAAAATGCACACACAAAACAAGTTTACAAATTCTTGAAACTCACCTAGATCAAAGAGAAGTTCAGCAATGCACCAACTGAAAGTCACAGCATATCTTCAGTCCATCCAGTTTGGGCACCAATGTAGCTATTGCAACTATTTGTGTCAACTGATGTAGACAGAACAGATATATATAAGAGCTGGCAGTGCAGTACCAAAAGACAAGAAGGAAAATGAACTCCTAAGACATCAGAGTCATCAGGCTTAAATTAGGCATGTGTAGAGAGAACAGAGTGCATGTTACTTTATGCCATCAGTGCAATAGGCTATTTAGAGCAGTGTGTATGCATATGTAGTTTAGGCATATATGTGAAACAACAACAGGATTTCAACACAGCTAAGTGGTATTCTGAGTATGTGTAGGATAAAATGTTTTGCTAAACTGGTGTTTATACACTTGTCAGATTTCAAGTTTACAAACAATTTGCCTAAGAAATAGCATTGTTTAAAGATTGATAAATAAAAGCCTGTAAGTAGTAATGGAAGAAATGCTTTCTCAGCTACTTGCCTATCATACCAGTGGCTGAAGTATTTTGTTGAGATTTCCCATAGTTATTATTTTTCCGTTGTTTTGGTTTATTTTTTTTCCAGTTTACTTCAGATATGCCAAAATTCAAGCTGAAAGATGATAATTTGGGAAAAAGTAGAAACTGCTCAAAAGAGCTCAAGGAATGAAAAGGAAATCTTAGCCTGTCTTTCTGTGCAGTTTAATCCTAGCATTTATTTGTGAGCGCTCATTTTGCTGGCCCATTTTTCTAACAGTTAACTGCTTCTGGCAAGGAGTTTTTTATGTCATATATACAAAGAGATGCAGGGGGTTAATAGCATGAATCCTAAATTACTATCCAAAGAAAGCTGTGATTATCCAAATAGCAATTTCAATTCCTAGCCAGCCTCCAAACACAAAAGACTTATAACCAAAGATATGCAACAAGGAGATATTTCTGTGTATTTAAACATTAAATTTAGAGTGCAAGAATCTTTTTGCAGTATATGGCCTTTTTCTTCCAAGAAGACAGCACCTGCTGGCAAGGATTTAACTTTGCTCTGGTGTCTCAAGTGTGACTGTACTTGTATGTTAAGAGAAACACACAAAACTGCAAATTAGTTTCTTGGTCACTTACACAGACAATAAAATGTACATGTACTTGCATTAACAACCTACAGTTTTCTGCTCACTGCACACTGGCTCAAAAAAGCTTGTACCCATATGTCACAATTATTGGTTTACTGTTAAGCTCCAGATGATCTGTTAAATGGCAGAAAAAATAGTGTGGGAGGACATCTGATGAGCTAACACTTCTTGTTATCCTATGTCTTTTGTTCCTTATAAATCTTTTGCCTTTGTTTGCAGTGGTTAACAAGGAGAAATAATCCTGATGCCTGTTTTTGTTGAGAAGAACCAATTGGACATTTCCTCTGACTTGTAAATTGCTTTCTAATTGCTTTCTTCCCCACAAAGTGAATATAGCTTGGGCTATTTGTGTCACACCCAGAGTAAGAATTAAAATTCTCATTTTCTTTCTGTTTGTCTTACTCTGTTTTATACAAACATACAAAAAGGCATAGATGTTCCTTGGTCTGACTTTCTCATTCCCACAACATTTTGGGAAGGGATGGGTAGTGGGAATTCAAAAAGCTCTGGCATGCCTTTTCTAGTAAAAGAACAAACCAAAAACCAACCATGAAAAGACTGAGCCAGTACTGAGCAAGACATGAAGACACCAGTGTGCAGGTTGTCTTTGTCTCACCTTCCCTGCACTATCACAGCAAGTCCAACTTGTCCTTTGAGGTAAATAACTTTGCAGCTTTAAGATTACACTCAGAAGATATGAGAGGTCTGGGAGGAGCAGCACAGATGGCAAATGCCCTCATGAAACAGTGGATTGGCTGAGAAATACAGACAAGCAATGAATTGATGCAAAAACATGGAGGAACCATTCCACTAACAAAGAAGATGCAGAAGTTTCACTTTGAGCCTAAACCTGTCTTCTTCCTTGACTGTGCAACACCAACATGTTAGAATGCAGTTTTGAACAGCATGGGCATCTGAACTTTTGGAGTAACTCACAGATCATGGCAGCAGGCCTACAAGCCCCACTGACATAATCTTCACAAGCAAGACTATTAGCTACTATTGGAAACATATTTGGGAACACTATTGGGAACACATTTTGCCTAGTCAGTTTCTGGAGAATACTTTGGTAAATCTGTACAACAATATTAATTATTGACATTTGAATATAGAAAATAAAGATTATAGAATTTAGTGAAAGACGGGCAATATTTAATGCATTATATGGAAAGACTTTAATGTGATATGGAAACCTGGTTTCTGGCCTTTTTTTAAAATAAATATTTTGTGTTTGCCTTAGGTCAATATTTGGTATAAATATTCTAGTCTATATGTACTGTGTGATGTACTGAGCATGATGTAGACATCCTTAACCTAATGCAAATCCAACTTTTTATCTTCCTGTGGTGGAGAACAGAACCATTCAGATAAATCAAATTGAACCCAGGATTAGGATAGCCCTGTGTTGTCAACTCTGCCAAAGGCAGATTAGCTTGGGCACTGCATCAAGCTGCTCTGCTTCCTGGTTCAGGCTGGCTCACACAGTATCAGCCGTGAGAGGGAAATGCTGAATTTCTGTTTATGGCATCAATATGGCTTAGTCTCATAATATCTGCCTTTTAAAACGACTTTTGCTTAATGTAGCTCTTTCTAAGTGCCAAGAGACTACATTTTGCTCACAATACGAAATAAGCTGGCAAGGAAGCCTCAGGAAGTAATTTACAGCAGGGCTAACAAACTCTTTCTGCCATCAGCAGTTGTAGTAATTGCAGGTACTTTCATCAGCAGCAGTGTTAAATGTGAATGCCATCATCAGCACTGATGGGGAGCAGCAGCAGCAGTCAGGAATACACCCGGCACTGCTGGCCCACTGCCACGCAGTTTCACAGAGCTGGGAGCACACTGATGATGCACACAGTAGTGTGGAAACCTTCGACTTGCAGGGCCATCATCAGAACTTAACTCCAGCTTCGCACTTCTATAAAAAGCTTTTTCATGTGCAGTGGTTAACAGATCGAAGTACAATAAGGAAGCAAGATAAAAGTATACTGCATGTAGACAATTCCACTCTTTTAATCATCAACAGTTAAAACAACTAAGAATTATATTCTTCCTCAGTTTAGCAAATATTTAAGTTTTTCATATAAGGTCCACTTTCTTGCTAGGAAGGATTTTTTGAATCACCGCTGTTCAGTATCCAAATGTTCAGGGGAAAAAATTGTTAATCATATTGAAATACGGAAAATCAGCACTCTCTACCCTGAATTGTGAGGCTAAAACTCTAAGGCAGGCCCATAGATCTGTCATAGGTGTCTACCCGCCACATTTCAGGAGGGGAAAGGGTTGATATATGGCTAATGATAGGGCCTCTGCCTGGCCCTCTGGCTCATGATGGAACACAGCTCTGCTTTGATTCTTAAAAGGAACACACAAACAAATTAGCATCCAGTAACCAGATCCCCAAATCTCTTAATAAGTTCCCAGCTACATGTTCATGGACAGCAGTGTGAAATAAATGCTGTATACATTTTTTTACTGAATGCTTGGTGCACTATAGATTTGATTTCAATTTTATGCCAGAGCTGGGACTGGAAAGCTAGACCTTCAACTTTTCTAGTGTAGAGCAGAGAGGTAAGGACAAAAAGCTGAATTCTGACTGCTGCATCCCCATTATTTTTTTTTTCTGAGGGAAAAAAAAAGTCTCTGCTTGGTCAAAAGGAAAAAATAACTGGGCAGAGGAGGTGGAGGACATGTAGACAGCTGTCAAAAAAGTAGGGAAGACATTAGGGTTCAATTAAAATAGTATTGGTTCAAATAAAGAGGTCAGTCAGCTTCCAGCTACTCGTTTTGTGTGCTCCAGAAGAACTGTGGAGAAGCAGCAGGAGTGAGATGCAGGCCTAGATCTTTGTTAGGCCTGGCATAACTGGATTCTTGAGTCAATCCTTTAGGATGTGCAGAATGCTGTATAATAGGACTTTTTTTTTTTACTATCTAGTAAGATACAGAACTTGCAGCCTTCCATCTTTGGGGTTTTTTCCTCTCTTTTTCCTTCACTCCCTTTTTACCACCAGCCCCTGACAGAGTGAGGCAGCTCTGGAGCTCTGAATCCTGGCCCTTCTATGTACAATTGGTCTCAGATTGTCCTCTCTAATTTGTCCTCCACTCCTACAGAAATCATCCATAAAAGATATCTGTACAGCCTATTCAGATGGGAAAGTCTGTCTGTTTACAAAGGCAATTGAATATATATATATATAAATCAAATTTGGATTGCTGCAGTTAAACCCTTTTTGCCCATTAGCTGACATGATTATCTGACCAACATTTTAAACATTACAAAATTGTAAATATGTTCTGCTACAGTCTTGTATTAAGCAAGCCCAGTTCATTCAATGTTTCTTTATAGGCCACATTTTTAAATGTCCTACAGTGTTTGCTTTCTATTTTTTCAGATCTCTTACATGACTTTAAATATGATGATTTAGCACACTGGTGGACTCCAGCAGGTAACTGATCAGTGCTGAGCAGAAGGCTGGTTGCCTCCTATGTCTTGCATTTAATATTCCTGTTAATTTGCTCTGAGTGACATTTGCCTTTGTTGGTTTTGTAAGCATACCTCTCTGTCCAGTCAGAGTTCAGCTTCTGATCCATCATGATCTCTTTCACATGTAAAGCCCTCTGCTTTCAACTTTAGCCTTGCAACACATTTCTGCACACCAGTGAACCTCTCTCACTGCATGAATTCTCAGCCTTTGCACTGCTTCACTGCTGCAGAAAAATAGCAGTCTGGCATGGGTAGATGTAGTAACATTTCAACTCTCCTCTTCAACTAGATCAAATTCAGAAAATGAAATTTTTTAAAAGTCTGAAAGACTCATCTCCTAAGCGACCAAGAATTCTCCACAATTTTTTCCCAATTCTTCTAACAGAAAAAGAATTTGATTTTAGACCTGACACTTGGTTTGATCAGACTGATGTTTTCATTAGAAAAGAACATTGTTATAATGAAAAATAATACTCTAGAGGAGTGTTTTCATTATCAGTTCTTTCCTGTAATAGTTGATCATAAAACAGAGATCAGTTCAAGATCATCTTCATGTTGCATAAGATAACAAAGCATAAGATAAAGCTTGATCCAGGTCTTCCAAATTATTTTAATCTTCATCCTTTCCTGCCCAACATTAAGATGCAAAAAGTGTACACTACTATACATTGGAGAAAGCTTTATATGCACATTTCTGGGTATCTCATAGCACACTGATAAAAAAACCTTAAAAACCAGCAGCAAGTTTTACCCTGGATTTTGCTTTTTTTTTTTTAAAACGCAAAACTTTCTAGGAGCAAGTTCTTGTTTCCAAGACTCTTGAGCCCTATTTTCACCAGACAGGTTTGAAAGTTTTGCAATGGACTTTTCAGATCCTTGACTATGCAGTGGAAGTTCTGTATCTAAGCTGGGGCCCCAGGACAGTCAGGACCCTGAGCTACTCTGAGAACCATCCAAGATGATTGATTTCAGCACTTCTTAGTGTCCAGGACAACCAGCTCTCCTGGTGTGGGCTGAGTCTGGGGATACCTGATGGCCTCCATCCTGACACCCCAAAGGGTGAACAGCATTGACATCAAACATACAACAGACCTCTCAAGTTAGGACAGTTTTTCCAATATTACTTAAAGGTAGATAGCAGTGTAAATCTCAGAAAATGGCATAATTTCATCCAGAGATTGTGACTGGGGAGAACACAGTTTGTATCAAGTCTGAAAACATCAAGTCAGACTTGGCATTATAAACACTCTGAGGACAGTTTTCCATCAGAACTGTTAATATTTTTTCCCCTCTTCAATATTATACATATTACACCAAAGCAGATTTCCTATATGGCTCATCTGATTATAAGAATGAAAGTAATACAGAGAGGAGTCACCAAAACTGTGCAGTATAAAACTGTACAAACCCCTCACTTCTATGTCTTGGTCACTAGAGAATCTCATCTGCAGAGAATTGGAAATGCTGTAGGTAAAGGAGTGAAAATGATCTCTCAAGAAAAGCAAATACCTCATGCATCTCCCCAAAGGTGTTCTTGGTCTGGTATCCATAAATGTTTTTGTGTTCTCTCTATCCATTTGGGTTTATTTCTAGTGCTGAAGCTGCTGCTAAAGAGAAAACATTCCTGCAGCATAGATAGACTGAATTATGGAAATTCATTATACAAATGAAAGAACTAAACATTTCTTAATCCTTGGCCAAAAAAGGAAGAGAAATAATTATTGAAGAGGAATTGTCCAGACGGGAATCTGAGTAGAGGTAATGAGTCTTTTTCTTGCCATTATTATGTTGGTAAAAATTGAGAAATATAGGACAAATATTAGAAAGAAGAATTGAAGAAAAAGAGGAAAGAAACAACCCTTGGGATACTGCAAATAAGCACAAAATAGTGAAAAAAAATCAATCTTGTAGCAGAAAAACTTTTGACTAGAGAATATACCACTGTGTGCATGGTAAACAGCTCTGAGCATCTGTGCTGTGTTTATTTTAACAATGTCTTTATTGTTGGGCTGGGGCCTCTTGGGGCTACTGGTTATGACTATGACTCTATGGCACAGAAGTAACACCAAGAAGTCAACTCAACTATAATATGTTTCTAATACTCTTTTTTTTTTTTTTTCATAGACCCAGAAATTTCTATGCAGCAAACTCCTGATAGCCTTGCACAGGCTGAGTAACACATCACCTCTCAAAATATGAGTGAGTTTGGCATGCTCTGTAATGGGGAGAAGCATTGGGTTATTTGTCCAACTATGATTTCCATGTATTCCATAATTACTCATTTGCTAAAGATTCAGTTTCCCATTTGGAAATAAAATAATTTCTGCAGATGCCAGACTTCTGGGCAACCATCTGATACTTGTATCCACCATACGGTTACCCATATGTAACCATGTTAATGGCAACAAAAATAAAAATGAAAACAAAAAAGTAAAACAGACAGTTGAGCTGTTTGACACTAAGGTAATTCAGTTTCCTCTTCAAAGGCAAATGAAATAGTGAGCCATACACTTCCCATGGAAATCATAGGAAAAGCATAAACAACTGTTCAGCTAAAAAATTGAACCTGTCACAGAGTCTCTAATGACTGCTTTCTATGAAAAAGTCTGGTAGGTTATTAGCTCTGCTTAAACAGGCAGCTTCAAGAACAAAGACAAACAAGAGAACAAACTCTCCCAACCTATCATGCTTAAAATCTTCCAGCATCTGGTGCAAAATTATTAAAAGCAGCTGAATAAGTTCACAGCAACTGCCACTCATGGAGACTTCCACAGCTCTCGGCCCCACTATTGTGTAAAAAGCACTTTGGGGCATTTGCTCTTACTCTCCTTTTGTTTTTTTTCTCTTGTGAAGATGGGCCAGGAAGACAGCAGTGACCTGGGAAATCAGCAGGTCTGTCCATCTGCAGCCATTCACCACTAATACAAAAAGAAATACTGAGAAATAATAGAAAAAGGAGTGCAACTTGATAGATGTGGAGAGTCTGTGCCTCGTACCCCAAACCATGCTCATCCTGAGGTGTTCCAGGCATGTGCTGCCAAAAGCTTGGACTGGGTATCTCAGCTCCAGTGTGGATAACAAAGCAAACACTCCTTCAGTTCAGTGGCCATAGCCATGAGGTGGGAATGGGAATGGGAGCAGCCCCAGGAAACTAGCAGGCAATATCCAGTACAGCGAGGAGGCACAAGGTGGAAACAGAAGCACTTTATACAGCTCCAGTCTTGTTTTTTTTCTAGAGTTAAATTGCTTCAGTGAAGTCTTGCATAGTGTGTCCCACTATAGAACATGGATTTCAACTGCAACTCTAAATCTAATGAAACTCAGCTTACAGGGCTAAGATTTTGCCACTCCATTTGGTCACTCCTAGCAATGTCGATATGAGTCTCCTTTACCCTCTGAGATTCTTCTATTTCATACAAATCTGTGACATATGAATAAATTGCATCCCCCTAAAAGACTGTTCTCTAGCAGCCTGACTTCTGTAAAGGTCCTTTGGATTTTCCAGGGTTTGTTGACCATGGAAAGACATGGCCACTGAGATTTGTGGACGAGGATAATCACTAGTGCTGTATATTTAAAGTGTCTCTTGTAAATAAGTTACCAAAAGCAAATTGCTACAAATAAATAACATTACATCTAAGAAATAGCAGTAAGGAGGAATAATTTCAGTATGCACTACAGAGTTGCATTTTCATATTGACTAGACTAGTTTATGAGCTACATGTCAATTGTTTACAAGTAGGGCTGTTTCTGTATTTAAGTGGTGTACACTACAAAATTCAAGGGATTTAAAATGCTATCTGTGTTCTGTCTCATGTACAGGGTGATAGACACCCTTAATTTGTTCACATTAGCAAAATGAGATGCAGTTGCAGAAAATGTAATGGGATCATCTTTGTATTTTATGTCAGCACGTCTAAGTGCTGTTAAAAGATGCACAATGCATACAATGCAATCTGACAGCAAATAGAGTAGCTGTTGTAGGCATGACAAATAATAGCAGGCTTCACTTTTCATTGTCATTTGTTCATAGGCAATATCCAATAAACAAGGAAGCTATAACACTTCCTAGAAACTTGTTGGTTTTAAAACCTTTCCTATGTTATGTCTATAATCACAGCTCCATTTGGGAAAATTGGAAGGCTCTGTCTGTTTCCAACCAAGAAATTCTGTTTTAAATACAGTCTCATCTTCACTTATAATTACCTTGAAACTTCGAAATGTGCATCAAGAAATTATATGAAAGACTCAGAGTGTGTTATATTTTTGAATTCAATATTAGTGCATCAATAACACAAGCTAATCATTGCATGAGCTGCTATCTGCATTTTTAAGGAGCTCATTAGTGTCATCACTAGACACAGCTGTATAATTTGAAGATTACTTCAGTCTTTCTTCTGCCAACAGCATGAGTTTTCATCCCTTCCTTCACATTGTCTCCTTGCTTCAAAATAATTGACTCGAGGCAAATCAGTCCTGGGAAGATATTCCCAAGGATCACGTTTCCAGATACGCTGTTAAAGAATAGACTCATTACGAAAAAAAATGAGTCCTGTGTCACAAGCTGCAGGTGAGAAATCCTTCAAGGTCCAAGGACTAGGCTGCTTTACAGAAAAGTGAAGAGCTGCTACTGACTGTTGAGTGTGACAACCAAATTCCCAAATAACTCTCACCTTTCGTTGTACCTTTAGGAGCAAGAAAAAAAATGAAGGTGCTCTAATTACATTGTTATATCTCATTACATGCTAGGACATACACAAGTATCAGAGTGGAAGGCACTGAAAGAGATTATAGTGTTGGCAATGGTTGCATTAAGAAGTAGGGAAATCTTTTCAAGGAAACCTCTTTTACTAGAACCTGATTCTAGCAGAGAGTTTCAAGTTTGCCACTTCCAATAGGTTTATTTGATTTTTTTTAAATTTACTTTGTGCTTTATGAATGTCTTTAAAAAAACAAACAAAAAAAAATGTTGTCTATTTCCTTTTTTCCCTAGCAAAAAGATGCAAAACCCACATAAACTGGGTTTTAGTGGATTTTTGTGTTCCCTTTTCATGGCATTACAGTATCTCATTCCTTCCTTTAAAATATGAAGCAAATTAAAGTCATTACTCTGTAGAGAATAACGGCTGGAATTTAGAAAAAGCAGAGGGAACAAGAAATTAGTGAGGTGAAAAGAGCACAGATAGATGAAAACTGAAGTTTGTTTTGTTAATTTAGCACCTACTATTTAAAATCAAGGATAGTCTACCTCAAAGTGCACAAAACAACGGAAGTCCTAAATTTCCAGCTGGTTCATGAATGCAAGCATGGCTTAAGACCTATGCAAGACATATATGGCATTTGCAGGTCCAGTGGAAATATGTGCAAAACCAATCCTCCCCTGAGCTCACCAAAGACATAAGGGTGCTATTTGCTGTGTATAATGCACACTCAGCCAAATGCTGTTCCAATGTAGCAAGGATCAGTCTCACAGCAGAGGATATCTATGCAGAGAGCTCACTGTAGAGCAACGACTAAAATATTAAAAAAAAATTTTAAAAAGTGCCTAATTTATCATATTTAATTTATTAACTTACAAATCAGATGAGCACTCAAAAACTGCGATGTACTTCACTTTCAAGGGGATACATCCAAATTTCACTAATTAAAATACTTGTTCTACCACAATTCTGTGAGATCTTCACTGAAAAACAGAAAAGCAAGCAGATAAGGAAAAAATACAAAGCATTTTTTCTGTATACTTTTCAAGTGCACCATGTTATTAACAGGCAAATTTAATTTCTGGATGCCCTTGGGGATACAAAAACTTCTGAGCCTCACAGAAGTGAGGCAGTGGTTATAAACTGGCTAGTGAAAGGCAGATCCTGAAACACCAGGCAGCTGCTTTTTATTTCAGATGTCACCAAAACCCAGACCTTTTTCATTCTGCTGATAACTAAACATTTATATATAAGAACTTAGAACAGGAATTTCAATCACCCAACCTAGTATATACAGCTAGAATACACAACCCCAAAGTGTATCCTACTTACAACTGCCTATAAGAGAATTCATTACATTCTGTGCATTAACCTTGTTCTGCCTGTTACAATTCCCTCTTAGCTGCTGGGTCTGATGACTATTGGGTCTGTGTCTTTTACCTCAGAATCAATTAATTTTCCTCTGCTTGCAATATGTACTTATTGTACAGAATAAATGTGCCCCAAACAAAAAGGTGGAAACTTAACATAGATTTAAACACTGTCTATTACATGAAAGTTAGAAATGCAGTCCTGAATGAGCACCTTTTTTTGTTTGTTTGTTTGTTTGTTTTGCTTTGGTTTTTTTTGTTAAACTACAGAGGGGCAGAAAAGGATCCTGCATTGGTTCCCAAAATTGGCAGTATTGGATTAAAATGAAATAAATTTTCTGTGTATAAACATACCCATTTCTAAAATTATAGAATAGCTGAGCTAATTTCTCACCAAGTTTTGAACAGTTTTGAAATTATGAAAGTTGGGATTGGAACAGGAATTACAGCTTCTCCTCTCAAGAGGAAACTAAGTACAATCCATCTCTTGGAAGAAGAGGTTTTGTATTTGATCAGCAACTTTCTTATAGACTGATTTCTATAGTACTCCCATTGGTTTCATTCCCATGTTTTCATTGCAGTATCACTTCAAAAAATTAGGTTTAATACTTTAAGGCCTTTAAGCCCTGTCTTGAAATGACAAAGTTAAACTGTCAAGGGGCAAAAAAAACTGTTCACAACTATCCAAGAGTCTCCTCACAAAAAATCTAAAACTCTTTGAGTCAGTGTGTAAAGTGAAGGACAAAAGTATTAATAATTCAATTAATTTATTTCATGTACTTTTAAGAACAGCAATGGCTTTTTAAATTCATAAATGCGAAGTTGCATTTGTCAGCTGTATATAAAAATTCATTCTGTTAATCATCAGAAAGAAATTAATAAGTTGGACATGTAGCGTATTCACTATAAATTCCTCTCTGAGATTTATGGAAGCCTCACAGAAGAATAAAATTTTGATGTAAAAAATAAATCAGGAAGACATTCTGATGGACAGGCAGTGAGACAGGAAAGCTCCACAGGAAGAGATAAAACACCAGAATAACACTGCAAAAAGTTCAAACCCATTGACTCACACGTGAAAATAAGAATGATTATTCCTGACTTCTAACACTGGCAGAAAAGTCAAATATGCAAGTGTGATTGCATTTACGTGTGCATCAGGGGATCAGCCAGTGAGTGACGAGGAGCAGAAAAACACTGGGAGCAAAGAAAACATCATGCCAAGAAACATGCAATATCCCATCCAGTAATCGTATTCAGATGTGTCCAGATGTTAATGCAGTTTGAAACTAAACACTGCATTTATTTTTGCATTGACTCTTCTCTTTTTCAAAACCTTCTCAGGCACAGGAATGGCCAGGGGAGAGGGAGCTCAGCTGCCTGGGGGTGGAGGAGCTGGCAGCCACCAGAGCAGTCTTTCCCATCCGTGTCTCTGCTCCCCTGGGAGTTCTGGGACCAAATCCCCTTCTGGATGAATCCCATGTCTGCTCCAAGAGAGCAATCTGGGGAAAACTCTGCCCAGAGACAGCTACTACCACGTCTGATCCAGTGATGGATTCTACAGAGATCAGTATAAAATCTTTCTTTGCCTTGCTTTGCCTATATTTATATACAAAAGTGTTAATGTCAATGTAAGCATTTCTCTCCTGACCAACAACGGAGAAGGGGAAAAAAAAAAGGAAAAAGAGAGAGTGAAGGTGACAGCACTTATTCTTGCTTTATAAATTTTTATTAGAAATCATCTCCTCAATGTAATTGGATCATTTCTCTTTTCCACAGAACTGAGACAAAGAAATGACAGAGAAATATAAAAATATATTTGTGACAGAGTGTAGAAATTTAACAGAAGGATTTGGAAGTACTCTGGAGAGGAAAGAAAAAGATGGATTTAGTTATTTATACAGTTCAGAATTGTTAAAGTTTTATAATACTGAGAAATAAAGCAGAATTCATGTTTATGTTGGTTTGAAAATGCTGAGAAGGGAGGCTTTTAAACTTATCATTAATAATACCTTCTTGAGGTCTTTCCTACAGCCAATTTATTGCCCTTAAAAGTACACGATACCTTTACAGCTTCAGAGATTTTCCTTCCTGGATCACCCAGACTTGCATGAGTATCCTGAGGTTCAACACAACCCAGGCCATGCTGCTGTGTAGCTTTCACAGCCAAAGAGAGAATCAGAGTCTCTGTGACAGGGACTGGAACAGATCCCAAATGAAAAAGAAACTGAAGGAACTGAGTGAACCATGAAACTGTCTAAATGTATACATTAGATTATGTGAAACACTAACATCTCTTTTGGCCAGTGAGTTGACAGCTTTAAGTCTGATACTTAAGCCTGATGCTTTTATTGTTTGGGTATGAAAAATATCCATTGAGATGGATGGCTGCAGGCTTGGGGTTTTTTGTGGATTTTGTTGTTGTTGTTATAGTGGTTTGGGTTTTAATTCTGGAAACTTCCACTGTAAGTCATTTGGCTGATTCTCAAGGACAAGGTAAAAATGAGGGATCCCAGCCAACACCTATCTCTTGATTTCATTGCAAGTGGTAGGAATTCAATGATTTGTGGGACCCAACCTTCCTGAAATTAGGTATGGAATAAACAAAAGAGAATATATTCAGACTTCCATATGCTCAAAAGTAATAATCAGAATTGAGTTGCAGTAGTTCCACCTATTTCTGATGAACAGGGAACCTTGCAATAATTAGAAAATCCAATAGTAATGTATACACATGCCTTTTACATCCAAGAACTATTTATGCTTCCACATTATTTTGAATGAGGCTAGGCACAGTGGGGCTAAGGTAGAATTGTACTGATATGTAGAGGAAGAAGGTAATTCTAAATAAAATATAAACAAAATATATGGAGGTCAGTAGTCCAAATTTTTTTGTCTTTGTCCCTTGATATTAAAATAATCAAATGGCTAAGTTGCGAAAACATAAAGTGTATTGCCATGTGATGATGACATGAAATAAAGACCTTGAAGTTTCTCTTTTACTCTCTAAATGAATATAAAATTATATAGATTTCTAATTATTAAGGGAATCAAGACATTGTCTCCACTAGTTTCACATAGACCTCACTGTGTATAAAATCAATGCCTTTGATATCATTGTGACTGGCAGGGTATGCAGGAAACATCTTTTTCCTGTGCCTTTTCCTGAAAGAGGCAGGTGACAGCTGGAAGGTAGAGCTGTTGTACTTGAGGACATAGGTTTAGTCAGTTGTTCTGACTGGAAAGTGTAGTTAAAGAAATTTTTTTAAAAATTCTTACATGTTATCTTGTTTGGATACATATGTAAAATAAACTTTGTCTAAGCAGTAGAACATAATTAGGATTGAAAGAGATGTAGAGTATGGATTTACAATTAGAACAACAACTTCCTTATCACATCATCTTATTACGGTTATTTTTCTACACCAATTGAAAATGGCCAGAAAATTGAAGTCAATAGAATTTTATGCTGCTGTGTGAACATATAGAAAGTTAAATAATTAATAAAATGCTAATTAAAGTTCAGTTTCTAGACATACTGAGCAGGCAAAGGCTCCACTAGCTTCAGTAAGCACTGCAGTTATCAACACCTCTGTAAACACAGAAAAGATTTGTTGAGTAACTCAAATATCCTAGGTAAATACATGAGCATATTTTAAAATATATCCCAAATTCTTTACATATAATAGACAATGGACTATTAGCCAGAAACCATATGTGCGGATAAAATTTGTATTCAATAAGTTTAGATTAATCACATTGAAAGACAGTGGAACAGAGAAAAAAAATCCTAGAGAACAAGAGAAAAAAAAAAACCAAAACAACAGCAACAAAAATAGAAAAGCAAGTAATGCACACTGAAAAAATAGAAGCTGATGTGTTCCAAGAGTCTTGCCTGAATTTTCTCCTACCTTTACGCATAGACTATCTGGGCAAAAGGTGACCCTTTCGTTTGTCAAAGTATTAGCATAGTGCCTGTGTGATATATGTGTGTATCTGGAATCACAGTGTCAATAGAACTGATAACTGTGTGGTTTATAATGTAAGAATCTGGAAACAGTACAAGATAGAGCTGTATAGCCACTCACTAACTCTGTTACATACTGGTTCCTTCTCAAACCCTTTTGGGACTTTCCTAATATATAACCTTACCAGTAAAGTATGCTATAATGTGATTTGGCCTTTCTCCAGCCTGAAACAAAGAAGCCATAGTTTTGCTTAGGTCTATAGGTTAATCTTACTTCACTTTGCTCCACAAAATTAATTCTGAAAACATAAGAAATGAATTTTCCTGATCAGTTGTGCAAATATGATTAATAAAAGACATATTTTTTCTGTTGAAACATCACAGTGCCTTAAATATCTCTCCTAGTAGCCTGGAGACAAACTTTCAGCAGCAGTGCACAATGTATAGCTGAGTGTTCTGAACCATTTCAGAGATCAAACTGTACTTCCATAATCCAAGTTCCCATGGAAAGCAGTTGGACATTATCTGTCAGCCTCTTGGTCTTTATGGTCACTGTAGGATGGATGTGTCAGGAGAGGAATCAACATCATAGCCCTGAACCCTGCAAGAAAGAGAGCTCGGGAGAGAGGGGAAAAAATAGAAAAAAAAGCTATTCAGTGGTAAAAGGAGTGCTACAGAAAACAGGAATTGAATTTCATTGAATACCTGGGTCTTGTTAGAGCTGCCTATAGTATGTTTTTTTCCTTCTATGTAATGTCTATGTGCACACAAAAAATCTGTTGCATGGAGGTCATTGCCACAAGATAAATGATGTGATTTCAGCCAGTAAAATGTCTCATTCTGTAGTATACACTTTAAATACTTACATATTGTACATTACACTCTGCCATTGAGTTCTCATACAATCAAACAGGAATACAAAACACATAAATGTGTTTTGTTCAGGCCACATCTACCCTCTGTATCACTTAGAGTATCTGCAAAACAGAATCTGGAAGTCTGAGTAGAGCCATGTAAGGACAAATTTTTCTGAAATGTGCTGCATTAGTATGGAGTTGCATACACAGATGTCAAAGGTGAAGTAAAAATGCACCTCAAGAGTAAAAAAAAAAACAAGATGAATAAGAAACCTTTCTAACAAAGTTAAGGTTCATTAGTATTCAGTATGAAATGGCAGTGCTATTGGGAAAAGATCTTGGTCAATGGAACACAAAAGTGATTAGAAACATGGCTTCTTGTAGGTTGGATGCTTAACAACTTCTGAAGGGATGGAAGGGGTTCAAACCACAGTGTACTCATGTTTCTGCATATGATGCATACAGTGTTTTCTGCAGGAGAAGACTACGAAGATGGAAAATGTATCTTTACCTCAAAGATAAATGAGATAGGGGAAACATGTATAGAAGAAAGGGTAAGAAATATCCTGAAGGGGGGCATTTTTTCAAGGTAGCTGCAGAGATTACATATGCTTTATGTAAGGCATGATTATTATTCTTCTTTTGGTGTAAAGCCTCAGTGTTGGCAGTTTTTCATCCCAGATGATCTAATCTCTTTCCAGTCCAGGTTTTTCTCTCCTTAGCTCATTTGTCATACACTGTAAATATGACAAATAATGATACAGTTGAAACACTGGGAGCCCACAGAGGGCCCACATCATTCCTTATAATGGGTTCATCACACTCCTCTGCAGAAAATTGTTCAAGATCTTGTTAACTTGTGTTCAGCAGGTCGTCTGTGCCTGACATTTTGCCCTGTGAGTCCTGTTGCTTGGGAGAAGAAACTCTTGCACTTTGTAAAGTGCATAAATAGCTCAATTCTACCTCAGGCAAAATGCATCCACACATGTATGAGGGCTGCCTGTGAATTAGGATGCAACCCATGGAGCCCAGTTCAGGCAGCAATGTTTAGAAGATGGTCTGTACTGTTCATGCTGCAAATATGGGTCCTCAAGAATGTCTGGTACAGATTAGATCTGCATATTCACCAAAAAAGAGTAAGATCCTGGGTTCAAATTTTTGCTTAAATTAACTGCTTTGATTTCAGTGAATTATTCCCCATTTTCCAGCAAGAAGCCCCCTGGTATTGATTGTTAAACCTATTCCTTAAAGCAATTCCTTCCTCCATTCCGCATACTCTTCATCCTTATCAGATTTAGATGGAGAAATATTTTCTTCCAGTTACCAAATCTCTGAGAGCAAAGGAGAGCACTTAATGGAAATACACTTTTCCTTGGTGGTGGCAGAAGTAAGTAATAATTCTGTATTCAGTCTCATAGAAATAACTAAAGCAATGCCCAGGCACTCCCTTCAGCAGCATGACAGGTTTCTGTAACCATGCAGCACAGAGGTCTGACAATTTGAATGGGAATAAATGGATATTGTGAGGACCACTACCACAAAAATCAGATAATCTCAGTGACATCACCTTGACATGAAGCCAGACCAAAATGGTCACCCCAAATTCTGCCACTAGTTCAGTTTTCCATGCTGTCACAGTGTCTCATGAATGGCTTTGCATTTTTCCCATCTCTTCCCCTTTGGAGCCCTAGGACAGGACTTTTTTCTTTTACCAAATACATGTTAAACTCTTATAGCAATTTAAATTCTTACACCATTTGAAGAGTTTAATACTACATAGCAGTTCAAATTACTTTAAGGACTCAAAGTAGATTTCAGTTTTAAAGTAGCCAGAAGTCATTCTTAAAAAGGTTCCAAACTTTCACCAGTTGCCTGTCTCATGTGCAGGGTTTTAATGGAATCCCAAACATTACTCAGTTTCTCATGAATTTAGGAATCTGTGCCTCTCAGTCTCACAACCCTGGTCACAGTCATAATTTCAAATGTCTTCCATGCCAGAGCAGAAGACAGTGGCAGCAGCAGCAGTTTTCTAAAGCTGTCACATTGCTAATCCTCTCTCATTTGTAGCATCCTCTCCTCATCTGGAGCACGAGTTTGACATCAAGAATATCGATTTCTTTTTCATAATTAGTTTAAACTCGAATACAGTTTTCATATGAATAACACTTTGTCTGGTCAAAATGTTTTCAAGTTTTTTTGGTTTTTTTTTTTGTGAAGAAGCAGCTTTTGGGTAAGAATTAAAGATCAAAAAGATCAAAAACTTAACAAAAAGCTCTTCAGCTTTTGGTTAAGATGAATCCAAATATTAGGGGTGAGATCTGTGCATGTGCAGAAGTGGATGGTTGTCAAATATTCACGGAAAAAATAAATCATAGCCAAACACATTCTTGCTAGTACGATCTATTTGGTGGCTGAAATGTTACTAAAATATTTCCTGATCCTCCTGTTTTTAGTAACATAGATAATTCCCCTTTCCACTGAACTTCCAAGGTTTTTTGTGCCAATTTTGATAACTTCAGAAAAATATTTTTACATTTTGACTGTTTCGATAAATATACATTTGTACAAAGATTATAGTAAAAAATGATATGTAGTCATAAAATTCCATGTAGACTATTTCTTAAAGATAAGGAATTATTAACTAATTTCAGCCTCTAGTGATAACTAGACTCTAATATGCATGAATGGTTGACATCCATCTGAAGTTTTGCCAATCTAATTATTCATAAAACTTCTTTCATGGATACATTTTAGTATCAAAAAAGTGGCAAATCTATGTTGTAACCTATTATTTAGCTGAAGAAGATACTGCAGCCATTTTCTTTTTGTGCCCACCAGCTTTCATAAAAAGTATATATGGGAACTGAATAATGTTTGAGATCTCATCCCTTTTGTCAGATACAGAAACTAGGTAAGAGATTTGGAATTTATTGAGAAACTGAGAATGAGGACGCACAGGTGAGCAGGCTGGTGCATACAGAGTGCAAGGATAAAGGTGACTTTGCATAGAGAATGAATTTAAATGCAAGAGGAGGAATACCATATAGATGGAAGTGAGTTTGTACTCCAGCATATTATTACCAAGACTTCCTTGGGAGTGCCACTCTTCAGTTCTTCATCTGAACTCAACCCTTCTACCTTTAATAATTGTTCTAATCCTGTAGTATATAAACAACTTATGAAATATATAAAATACATGGACATATACAAAGAACGTGCACCCTTGCTTTGACACCAAGGAGTCCAAAGTATATGTTTTCCTAAATTGGATGCCTCACTTAAGTGTCTAACTTCAGTGGAGCAAACACATTCTAGAATCCACATGGTAAGAACATATCTTGTAATCATAGGGTTGGAAAACAACTTAAAAATCACCCAAAAATCTGACACTCCATGCTAAGGTCCAGGACAACTTGCACTAGATCAGGTTGCTCAGAGCCCCATCCAGACTGGGTTTGAACATTTTCAGGGATGAGATACCCACAGCTTCTCTGGGCAACCTGAGTCAGTGCCTCACAATTCACACAGTAAAGAATTTCTTCCTTATATCCAACCTAAATATATCCTCTTCCTGTTTAAAGCCATTCTTCTATCACTACCTTGCAGAAATCCCCTCTCCAGCTTTCCTGTAGGCCCCCTTTAGTGCCTGAGGATTCCCTATGATTGTTGTGAACATTTAGTTTCTTGCAAAAAGAACAGTTCAGATATGAGTAGCATCATGGATTGACCTCTTCTATGTCAGTAACACGCGGTTTATTTTCCCCAGCACAGAAATGCTTTAGCTTATATAAAATCTGTACTTTTAGAAGTAGTAAAAATTAGCACCATACAAGATCAGATGATCTTGTAGCCCTTTTAAATTAATATAATGAAAGCATACAGAAAGTTTTAATGAGGAGTCTAGCAGCAAGGTTAGGAGAACTGCTAAAGGTTATGAGCTAAATTTGAGATTGTGGAAATATAAACTGTATCTCAAAACTTTGCCAAAAAATTTAATCAGGGATCATAACACAAGGATTCCAGACAAAATTTTTCCTCTTATGTAACCATTCAGAATCATGGCAAATGTTTCATGTAACTTTTCCTTTGGGGATAGTTTTACACTTTTACAAATAACCTATATGGATTTACATCTTTCTGACTAGCTCCTGTCACCTTTGACATTATGTGAGTGCTCAGTCTAGAGTCCATAAAGTGAAGTGCCTATACACATGGATTACTTTCATGAAAGAGACTGAGGAAGAGAAGCTTCAAGATGCTAAAGTATACTTTAAAAATTAGGGTTTCAGTCCTTCAGAACCAAGAAAATCCTTCTGTAACCTGACGGTGAAGTATACTTCTTAATAGTGTTGTAAGTCAAAAGAGAAAACTACTAAACTGTAGCTCAGTTTTTACAATAGGCTTGAGTTTCCCTTTTTCCTTGTGGAATATTCCTTTTTATTTCAAAACAATCTCCCCTGCCAAATCCAGGTTCCAAGTCCCTCTGATTTCTTCATGGGCAGCCTCTAAACCCTATTTTTCCCTAGTTATGTCCTTTCTTTACTTCCTGAGCCTATTGATCCTCACCTACACACAGTGGCACTGATATGCCCCTGATGCTGCAGCTGACAGGAGTTAAACCTTCTGGGGTGTATTAGCTTTGGCTTCAAGCTGGCAGGTAGTAGATAGAAAATAAATGGGTTTGGGAGCTCTGGGGATATTACGGGTGCTGCTTTAAAGGAGCCAATGGAAAACAAATACACCTAAATGAAAGAAAAGCTATTTACTTTCCTTCATCTAAGCTTTGCTTTCAGGCAGAAAAAGAAGCAGGATTGGAGAAGGGGAGGAATCCAGGTCAGGAAATGATGCCCCCAGAGTCACACAAGATATGAAGTTGAGCCTGAGTATAATTTGGCTCCTGCATTTAACTGCGTTAGGCCAATAAACCATTTTTATTACTACACACAAAGCAGAGTTGCCAGAAATCTCTACTTTTACCAAAGATCATTAATTTCTTTTTAAAATATAATGCATTCTTCCCTGGAAAAAAAACTCTCATGAAACATAAATTTTAAGTTTAGAGAGATGTAGTTATAGATGAGCATTTAAAAATAATATCCACTATTATTCACTTTTTGGCACTATTTCATACAGCACTTCAACGTATATTTTTAATGTTCAAATAAAGCCAAGGAATTAGTTTGGAAAGCCTCTTTTTTTTTTTTTTTTTTTTTTCCAAGAAGATTACTTTCTCTAAAGATTTCTAAGTCAGCATTTGGAGAAATGTGGGGTCATGTCAGTAAAATGTATGCTTTGTTTCAGTAAATTCATTAGCAGGTGGGTCGTTTACTCTGATGCAAAGTGCCAAGTTATAGAGGTCAATGGATTTATAAGGTTCAAAGAGAAGAATTTACAGCCCCAAAGAGGAATGGTTTGCATGAGGAATTGCTCCTACAATTGTGAGCTGCTAGAGTCAGAGCAGACTCATGACCAACAATAACTAGTCTGGCACCAAGAAACTTTGTTCATGGAAGGTTTACTCCATAACTATACTTCACATAAATTGTACAAAAGACTATTATTACTATTATTATTTTTACTGCTTATTTATATTGCAGAGGTACCCAGAGGCCCCACACAGGATCGTGCTCCAATGTTTTGGACTACATGAACACACAGATATAGTCTACCTTGAAGGCAGCTTGAAGTCATCATAAGTGATACATGAAGAGATAACGATAAGGTGTAAAACTTAAAACGACTTTATAGTGAGATTTATACACATTATAAATTTAAAGGTCTGTCCCCATAGCTTGTTCTATTTTATGAAGACTGTTCTAGGAAAAATATCTAATCATGAAGGAGGTCGTTTTCTGCTCACTGAAGGAAGGGCTTTTCTTCACTTCAGAAGCAGCACAGAAGTCATGCACCGAAAAGCAAAGAATTGCCTTGAACACAACTGCAGGGCAATGGCAACTGTGTAAAACCTTTGCAAGCAAAAGAAAATCGATTTCTAAGGTTTGAGGTTTGGTCACAAGCCAAGAAACTAGATTCTGCTCAAGGTTTGCTGAGCTTTCCAAATCCTCTCACAATGCTAGAGGAGGTCTGCAGGGAAAGTAGGCTGACATATGGTTTACAATGGATTATGCATAGTCTTGATTCAGTTCTTAAGGTTTGAGATGAAATTCCTATTGGACTTTGAGGTTTATTCAAATCAAAATGATGGGCTGTATACCCTCTCAAGCCTGTTAAAATGATTCACATAAATATTTGCAAGATGAAATCAGATAGTTGCAAAATAGAGCCCCAATAAATTTTTGAACCATCGAGAACAATAGGAGTTTTGATCCTGACTTGGTTTAGAGCAGTAAGAGGTAAATTGGTAAATTTGGCCTTTAAAATTTATAACAAGTAGAAAATGCTAGAATCACCTGAAGAGTAAGGATTATGCAACGGCCAGGAAAACATCTATTGGCAGCTGTAGTGAGTGCTGGACTTTCAACCAGCAGCACAGAGATTTCCACTAAAGCATCAAAAGATTGAGGTGCCCTTCTATTGTCTTCAGACTCTTGGTCCATTCAGAAATACGATGTTTATACTTATTAAAGCTAAACTTTACCATAACCATAACGAATGAACTTTCACATAGTGATTATTGGTCTATTATAATGAAAATTCCAATGCTGAAAAAGGCAACTATATACCCATTGAGAAAAAATTTTTGTGTATATATATATATATATATATATATATACAAACACAAATACGCAAGACTTTCTTAAAATTCAGTTATCATCAAAATAAATTAAATTGGCCACCACATATTAAATTATTGACTGCTTAGAAATAAGCAAAAGTAGAATTAGGAACACTGCAAAATGAAACACGTTCACAACAGCAGCTCTATTTTTTAATTTAAAGAAATTAAATTTAAAATCCATTAAAAGTCCTTTCCAGGTGAAAAAAATATATTTTATATATTCTGTCATATATTTGATATGTCTATTGTGCTTTTGTTAAGTAACATAAGTGTATCTGTTATAGGTTTCTTAAATGTGCAACAATGAGTAGGTCTCTGATTGCAAACAATATATGGCATGAAATAAAAAAAATTAAAGTTGTTTATATAGCAAGGAGATAGTTTTGCCATTTCATTTTCTCCATGATTTATACAGCTGTTATGTCACAATAAAACTAAAAACTGCTCTTAGGGTCTGTTTTTTCTTTAAAAAAAATGGTATTACTCTGAGGTAGGAGATTCTGTATTAGCTGAATGTTGGAATAGTCCCCTGCCTCCCACTCTGTCTATTAAGAAAGCTCACACTTCATAAATAAATGTAGCTAATAAAACAAAGTCTCTTTTTTTAACTTATCAAAACCAGGCAAATTCAGAAAAGTTACATTTGCTATTAACACACAGTTAGTGAAGAAGTGTTTGACTAGAGCAGCGGTACCACAGCACAGAGAAGAACTTTGAAGGCAAAGCTTTGGTTGCACTGTGTAGCCTCTGCTGGGCACCCCTCTCCCCAGGCCAGCTGGCTACTTGCTGCCTCTCCCTTGGGATGCCCATTCCGGCTACTGGCACATCTGGCTACTGACACATCTGGTTACTGACACATCTGACTCCCTCTCATCCTGCTTTGTTGGCTCTCCTGCCTTTCTTTCAATGACTCTTCCCATTTGGTTAATTTTTTCCAACCAGTTAATCTCCCTTTTCCAACTGCAGCACCAACATATTTGTCACAGTAAAATAAATCTCAGCATGCTTCTGAACTATTTAAAAATTTAACTTATATTATTCCATGCACTCAGTGTTTCCCTAGGTTTATTTTCTGCATGTCGCTGCCAATTGATTCAAAAGATAGGGCACAGTCAGCTGGGCTTCTTTATTCTCTTGCCACAGTTTCTTGGTATATTACTGGTGCCCTCTACAGAAACCTTAACAAAAATTAATGTAGAATGAAAGAGATTTCTTCAACAATAATTGTATTTCTCTGTTACAGTTTAATCACAGGAGAAAACTGGTTTCCTCATGAAGTTTTGAAATAAAATTTTGAAGGTTTTATATTGGTTTTGCTTAGAGGTTGGGAAGTAGATTCCATTTTTTAAAAAGATGTTTCACAGGAACAAGGGTAATGATTGAAAGAAACATGAAATAAGGTGGAGAAAATTGCTCCAAAAGGAATGAGATGTAAAATTTCATTCTACATCAAATACAAGTCTTCAAGGCAAAATTTGTCTTTGGAATATGTCTACTAAGAAATAACAGAGGAGCAGGAGCAGTCAAAATAAACTATATTTAATTTTAAGCCATTTAAAAGAAAACAATTTTCATTTCCAGCCAATATAAGGGGTGATGGGCCTGTTACCCTATACCATTAGGCCACTGGAGATGTCTTAATGGGTTTGCAAGGCCCTCATTCACAAGTGTGTATTGCCACATGTCTTTTTCTTTCCAGCCCCAATCCAAGTCAACACATGTAAGCAGAATGTGAGCAGAGCCAGGCTTCATACAGAGAGCAGGAGCATTGCCTATGACAATGTAATATTAGGGGTAATAAGGTGTTTAACAACTGTTTATGATACAGCTGTGAGAACATAGTAGCACCTGAAGCTTTTCCAAATCTCTTAGGCTGTTTCAAAGTACGCGTGTGGGATGTGTAAGGCACCATTTCTGAACGTATTTCCCCTGTAACCTAAAACCATGTTCCTCCCCCACCTCACTCCTCTTTTTTCCTACATCCTCTGAGTATAATTCAATTAAGAATAAGACATGTTTTCCTACTTGCTAAAGGGAAGCATGTGTTATTCGTTAAAAAATTGGCTGGCACAAATGGGGGGCCTGTAGATAACATACCAGTTTATAATGCATTCCTTTTATTTTAATTAGTCTGCCCCTCTTGTCCAAGTCTCTCTCTTACCCTCTTGTTTATCAATTTTGCTCTACAGCTGTGTTTCCACATTTACATTGAAGTGGGATGTGAACCCAGAGCAGTAAGTGTTCCACATGGTTCAAGGTGGGTTCAGAAATGGACAATCATTTTGCCCACAAGCTCCTAGTTCATTTGTCAAGAATGACTTTCACTGTCAGAGCAAAACCAAGGCAACATAGAAAAAGTCTGAGGCACATAATGTTTATTTCCTCAGGGATCTCCTTCTCCAGCAGGTCCTGGGATACCTTGATTGGAATTTCCACCATCTGCTTTGCTTTGCTTTCTGTCACTATCATATCTGATTTCTTCTGGGTGGCATAAGCACACAGACCTGAGACCAGGGCCTCTGTCTGGTCCTCATGTTTTGCTGGAAATGAACAGTCAAGTTTCTTCATCCAGCTCCTTCATCACATTAAAGAAAGGTTTGTGATAAACACCTATCCCTTGATATGCTTCTGATGGGCTAACCCTGACTGGGTGCCAGGTGCTTGCCAAAGCTGCTCTATCACTGCCCTCCTCAGCTGGGCAGGGCAGAGAAAATAGAACAAGGGCTCGTGTGTCAAGGTAAAGACTTAGCTACACTCCCAATTTGCTGTACCTTTTTCCCAGCAGTGCAGGGGATAGCTGTCAGTCCATCACACATGGTCTCTGCCACTCCTTCCTTCCCAGGAGCACAATCCTTCCCACTCTTTCCCTTCTCCAATGGGGGTCCCCCACAAGTTCACAAGTCCTGCCAGCAAACCTGTTCCAGCATTTGCTCCCCTCTCCCTGAGGCCACAGGTCCTGCCAGGATCCTCCTGCAATGTCTCACATCCTCCTTTGGGCATCCCCCCGCTCCAGTGAGGAGTCTCCCTGGGCTGCAGGTGGATCTCTGCATCCCTGTGGTTCTCCATGGGCTGCAGGTGGATCTCTGCATCCCTGTGG
>JANRGV010000062.1:94979711-95021309 GCA_024734035.1 Alethe castanea
TTTTCATAATATTTTCAATTAAAAATCTTATGCCATTAAAAAAAAAAAAAAAAAAAAAAGCAAACTAAAATTCCCGAACAAATTATGTGAGGAAAACTGCCAGTAGCAGTTCAAAATACTTGATCTGATGGCTCACTCTGGCCTTAAATCTTTGAAAGTACATTAAATTATTCACTGATTCTCAGGGCTTACATAACAGCAACCATCAGTAAAAAGCTTTCTTTCCAGCTGGCAAAAAGAGTATTTCCTGGAAGGCAGTGACCTGGCCTCAGTTATTCGTGCTTTTGTCATTTCTCATTTAGACTGCAGTGATTCAGCGTTCAATATAAATGGTCACACTGTTTCAGTGCTTACAGAAATTCAGCTGTTAAAGAAGGCTACATCTCGTTTCAACAGTGCAGTCCTCTGGAAATATAACAGATATATCCACCAGGCTTATTCTCACCTTTCCATAGACTACCTAAAGAAGTTCAAGGTACTGATTCCTTTCCTTAGGATACACCATAGCTGAAGCTCAGGAATGAAAAGGTCATCATAGAGTTTTATGATGAAAAGCAGTTTTCTCTAATACAATGGACTCCTCACCCCTTGCCCACAACTATATCTAATTGGGACATCTTACAGACCAAGATACTTCTGTACATGCTCCTAACCTGTAAAGTCTGCAGCCCATTGTGATTCACCTTACTATTAAGTTTGGACATTTTTGTATTTACATCTGTAGAATGGTTTAAGCTGGAAGATACCTAAGAAGGTCCTCTAGTACGACTTCAAGTCAAAGCTTATCCACGTTCAAATTTAGGTCCAGTGCTCAGCTCTTGCCCAGTCAAATTTTGTGTCTCTCTAAGGACAAATATTGCAAAACCCTTTCGTGCTAGTTGAGTCTTTGACCACTCACGGTGATTTTTTCTTACCACTAAACAGTACTTAACTTTTTGAAATTTTTAGCTGATGAGTCTCATCCTTTCATTGTATAAGCCTCTGAGAAATTTGAGTCCACCTGCTCATTACCCACCCAATTAGTTTAGCTAAACATAGCACATTACATTTGCCCCATAATCTTCTCTAAGTGGGTCAAACTCAGCCTCCTCACCCTCTTGCTCCTTCAGCATCTTATGATAGGCAGCTCCAAACTCGACAAAGTAATTCAGGTGCAACCTCATAAATGCTGGACAAATAACAGAGGATAATCACCTGCCTGGACTGGCTGGCTGTGTTCTCTCTAGTGCAGCCCATGCACTGTCAGACTTAAGTTCTCACCCCTGACTTATGTTCCACTTCTTGCCCACAGTCCCTTTTCTACAAAATTTCTTTATCTAATATATCCCATATAATCTGGGTTATCCCACTCATATCTGGTCATGATTTATTATGCAGGCAATTCTGTGTCAGAGTCTAGTTTTCTTGAGAAGGCAGCAATCCGAGATGATGGCATTTAGGGCCAGAGTCCAGGTTTCTATAAACCTAACTGCTTTATTCAGCATACGAAGCACAAGCCTCAAACTATTCATTATACCAGTGTGAAGAAACATGAATTCTAAGGAAGAATCAAAAAGCCCTCAAAACATCTCCTCACTAAGAAACCTCCACTTTCTCCCCACTTCCACTAAAAAAAAAATTATTTAACAAAACAAGACTCTGAACACACTTTCCCTGGTGCAGAGAGAATATAAATATAAATATATACTGCTCAGAACAGATGTTCAAAGGCTGACAGCCACGTTTTTCACTGCACTGGAAAATATATGAATACTTTAGTGCTGAGCCCAGAGTAACAAAGAAAATGAGAAGGAAAGAGTATTCCTGCTACTTACCAATTTTTTCTGTTTGGCAAATTATGCTATTACAAAGCTATAAAAGTATGATGATCGTTATGACAAATTATCTAAATATGACTAATGTTATCAGCCAGATTATGAAAAAAGCTTATTCTCAGAGTGTTACAGTTAAGGGCAAAAAGCACAACAGGATCTGTCATTCTGAGTAAAACAATCCATAAAACCTCATTCAGCAATTTCCATGTTCAGTGCCAGCTACAAGCAACTTGAATTAGCATGTGTGTTTGGACATGTGCCACCTTACTTGACAACATGAAGAAAGAAAAAATCTACATGTCTATTGGCAAGCTGCCCTGATAGTTAAGCACATTCTTGATTTTAAAATATGTACATTATTTTCAGCCTAAATTATTTTACCTTTAATTTTCATCTGTTTAGAGAACATTTTACTGTCTGTGACTGCGGGGTCAAACAGTTAGTCTCTTACTAACTGATACCCTATCCTCATAGAGGCACTTCATATTTGTAATTAATTGCCTCTTGAATACCTCTTGTGCAAGCTAAATACATGGAGAGATTTTTGCCATAAAATATTTTTGTAAGATTTTATTGAGAACATGAATTGCCTTTTAAAAATATATTTTCTTTACAGCAATGAATCGAAAGCAGAATATAACAGCAATATATTCCAGTCATCAATATTTTGCTTAGCTCCCGTTATTTTTACCACGTCAGTATCCTTAGTTAAAACTTTCTCATTTTGCACCCAAGGATGATATTAACAAAAACAAGAAAGATTAACAAAAAATAATGATAACAACCCCTCATCCCCTCAAAACCATAACAAAAATCACAGCCAGCGAAACAAAAAAACCCAGTTCTCGCTGCGCTGCTAGGGCTGTCATGTTCTCCAGACCCACAGAAAAATATGCATGTACACCAACCTTCAGGGAGTCACAGCATAAGTTCATTCACATGCTCCAGCCGAACTTCATGGTGCTGTAGAAATCACCAATACTTTTAATTTTGGGGGAGATTAAGAAATTAAGATATTCTCTATATCTTTGTTACCTTGTCCCCTGCATCTGGACTTGAGACTCTTCTGACAGTGACCAAAAGGATCAACATAATTTTTCGCCTTGTTAAAGCTTTGACAATCAGAGAATCACAGAATGGCTTGGGCTAGAAGGGACCTCAAAGATGATTTAGTTCCACCTCTTTGCTGTGGGCAGGGACACTTTTCACTAGACCAGGCTACTCAGAGCCCTATCCAATCTGACCTTGAACACCTCCAGGGGTGGGGCATCCACAGCTTCTCTAGGCAATCTGTGCCAGTGCCTCACCATCCTCATTTCAAATGTGAAGAATTTCTTTCTAGTGTCTAATCTAAACCTACTCTCTTTCAGTATGAAGCCATTCCCCCTTGTCCTGGCACTGCATGCCTTTGTCAATAGCATCCTTCCATCTGTTGCAGCCTTCTTTCAGGCACTACCTAGGGATGCTGCCACAGACCATGTCAGGTACAACCTACTGAAAATACCATGGAGTTAAACAGTAACACAGCAAGCATAAAAACAACAATGCAGCCACATTCAGATAGATCTAGTATTTCTTGACATTAGTGGGAACATTTCCATTGGCTTCAGTGATTACAGAATTGCCAAAAACCAATAGATTTTTTGTGGTTGCTTTTGCATTTCAACAAGCTGGATTTAAATTCATTAACATTCCAAATGAGATCAATAATGAATAGTTCAGTAATAATTACCAGGACTCCACAGAAAACTCTATAAATTATGTCATGAGCTATACACTGCATGTGCCAATTTTCCATAAACAAAGGGTTATTGCACTCTCTGTTTTCTAACAATAAACACATTTGGTAATTGTGACTAGAACTATACATTATTCATCTGAATTTAAAACTGTGCTCATTTATCTCTTTGCCAAAATTGTCCTTCCATTCCAGTAACGGGTCTGTAAGAAACAGATTCAACTCAGGTTTTCCCCAAGGCAAAGATGTCCTCCTGAACATCTGAATTTGAGCTGAAAATTCATGTTGTAATAAATTTGCCCAGGCCAGATGTGATCTACCAGTACCTAAATCAAGTTACTGCAAGAAAACTGGGCTTCAGCCTAGAACAAATTTGTTGCATATCTTATATGCTGTAGTCTTTATCTTAAGGTTTAAGCTCCTAGGGTAAAGTTACTGTCTAAAGATCTCCTTTAAATAAATAAAAATACATAAATTATTAGAGTTTTTTGTCATGGACAATGCTTCAAATCTGAGGGTAGAGAAGGCCATGGTTAAGACTTTTATTTTAAAAATTCCTTTTCATCCTCGTTCATTAAAGCATAATCCTTGGTTGCAATATTTGTCTGCATTGTAGATCAAAATTAATGGTTAAGTCAGAAATCAGAACCGAAAAGGAAGAGATTTTTAGAAAGATATTTTAAAATTGTGTAGAGAAATTGCCAGTTGTGAATTATTGGTATGTTTTACTTGGTGAACACTGAATTCTCAGCAGTTAGTAAAACAAGGAAAGAATTTATTGTTAAGCAGAATTAAAAAATCGTGTTTACAGAAGTTATAACTGCATTTCTAAAATGATTGCATGGAACTATAAATTTTACTGTAGTAAAAATTTAAACTGGTGGTTTGAGTCTAAGCGTGGAAGATTATTCAACATATTCCCTTGCAAATTAGCCTTAAAAATTCATATGCTGACCAATTGTTTTAATATCCAGTACCATGGAACTGAAAACTGAAAGGACTCATTCAGTCAACTTAATCCAGACATGTTTTGCAAGTACCAGTCTTAACTGTGTAATCCCAGCCATGATTTTACTATTTTGAACCCAATGTTTACCTTCTGTCCACAACTCCAAATGGAAATTAAACCACCCAGGCTCCTTTTTTTTTTAAACTAAATTCTGAAATTCCTTGTATCTCTTGTCTGCAGGGTTTCTGAATGCAACTTTTCTGACTGTAACAATCAGAAGCATTTATTTCAAATTAATGAATTAATTTCCCTGATATGGCCATGTCTGTATTGATAAATAAGCTGTATGTGAGTGACATTAGTCGATGGGGCATGGTTTACATCTGCACAGGCAGGCACTCCCCTGGCTTTCAGTGCTGTCCTGACAATCATTCCCAGGCTACATCATTCCCTGAGCAGTGCTCAGGCACTGCCTACAAAGTTCTAAAGCCTAAACCAACACCAGGCAATTGCAGTTTGGTGTAGGGATGATGATTCACCATTGATTGGCCCATGTCTAGGTCCTGTTTAATTTATTTGCATAATTGCAGTATACGATGAATACTACACTAGTAGAAACGCTTCTCAGTTTTTCCTCTAATTACTTCTCCCAACATATCTGATATCTCAGTTTGCTTGCCTGACCCTCATAGATCACGTCCTCCCTGAAGTCAGCTGCTGTACTGTCATTTTTCTCCATGTGACTGCAGTAATCTTCCAGGATTTTACCAAGGCAAAATATTTGGGGTTGTCTAACTCTGACATTTACAATTTTCTTTGGTTCTCCAAGGGTTCTTCAAGATTTTCAAGATCAAAAATATTACATATCTACACTTCAAGCTAGTAAATCAGACTTACAAATTATAATAGACATGGAACAAGGAAATTAAGATGGTATAGTGGAAAAGAGTTGGTTTTTTTTTGCCTACAAAAGATTACATTATTTACTTGCTAAGAAAGTGCAAGTGAGTTACCAAAATAAACACAAACATGGTTTTTTTGTTGTTTTTTTTTTCAGGTGCTGCTATTCACTGATAGTCATATGACAATAAATTTCCCCATTTCCTCAATCTCATTCCAAGGTTGCATCTTTTAATAGAGCACCCTGAGAGATTTCATGTGAATCAGTTAAAACAATACCCAGAGTAATTTTGCATGCATTATGTGATATTAAAATCTCAATATACTCATGTTTATCTAGCTTTCATTCAGAGAGTACATGTGAACACTCATATTCTTCATCCCCAGAAAGTATATAACCAAATGAGCTTTAGTACTCCCTTCACTCAAATCTTTGATAAAAACCCCAAAGCATTCTGGTCAAATTCAAATGCAATACAAATAAAAGCAACACAGACTTTGACTTTTTATTTCTTAAATGCCTTATCTCTTAGCCACCAGAGGAAGCTTATTGAGCCTATGAATAGTTGAAATAAGTGATTGATAATGAAGAGGGGGAAAAGTTAATTAAAGATTTAAAATGAGAATTTTGATACCCTATGTGTTCAAACAAAGTGCCTTTTTTAGATCCTACAAAGCCTTACCCGTATGCTAATTTCATGGAAATGAGGTTTATTATACTCTGTGGATTTTTCATTAAACAAGCAGAGACATAACCATATATACTCCTCTCTCCCTACCCCAAGCTCTCACACATTCTGTGAAAGGTGTGATAGCTACTTTCTTTTTATCAATTTTTATCCCTTGTCAACTTGTCTTTGTCAAATCAACATAAAAGAGACCGTTCACAAACTGTGTAAGATGGATCCCCAGCCTGCCTGAACTCAGCATTTCTTATGATCCACCCCAGCTCTGCTCATTTCTGCTGGTCTGTAAATTGCAAACTTTCCACATGCAAACTGCTTGTTTGGAACAGTGTCTGGCTCACACTAATTATCAAACTAACCATGCCAGGCACTGGGCTAAGATCGTCATATTGCATTCAAAACAATCCAATTCCCAAGGCTGCTATTTTGGGCATATCTTCAGCCTGTATCCATACTTCAGACTCAGAATATTTTGTCCATTCTTTCTTTGGGCTCTTTTCCTGAAGAAATTGCCTCCTCTTTCCTCCTTCAGAGGCTTCCACCAGGCCCAGAGTGCATCTGCCAGGACAGGATTATGCAGATATCTCTTTTTTTTTTTTCCTGTCCTAACCACAGCCTTTTAACAGTGTATGTCAGATACTGTATTTATACATGTAGTACTTTCACTAAAGGGGAAAAAGAGCCAGCTCAGGTTTTAGTTGTCAGCAATAAACACCATCTCAAGCCCATCCACAGACCTCAGAAAGCTAAATTAAACTACCTCGAAAGTTTTTCAGACATAATGGTGGTTACAATTGCTTGAGCAACACCTTCATACCATTTTCTGAAGCAGCTTTCTATTCATAGCTATGCATAATACCATGTCTCTGAACACACTTTACAGCTGAAAGCAAAAAAAATGGGTGCTCAGATTCTCTAGTATTCTCTGCTGCATTTACTCTCTCCAATCTTTGCCTGAAAGATTAATAGCTTAGCTGACTTTTCTAGACGTGCTTGGTCATCCAAGACTTAGATCTCACTATCACAGGGAAGGTTAAATTCTGAATATCCAGCATCAATGTCACTCAACAAAATTATATTGCTAAAAGGTTATTTCATTAGCTAAATAAAATCATGGCAAAATTTTTAATTCTAAACAGAAGTGTGGAAAAACAGTTCTGTTGTGCACCTTCTGCATGGTTAAAGAAGGCTAGAGAACCACTTATGCTACTTATTATTTGTACAACCATGTTAGAGGCTAAATTTCTTTTGAAATCAAAAAATCAAGTCATTCTACTTGTTCCAACCACGGGTCCATAAAGATACATATTTCTTTCATATCCATATATTTTTTGTTTTCCTCATTTTACCTAGAGTTATAGCAGGACACAAAGGACTCAATTACATTTTTCAGTTATATCTAGTATGGTGTGGATGGATGGATGGATGGATGGATGGATGGATGGATGGATGGATGGATGGACAGATAGATAGATAGATAGATAGGAAGGATATAATTATCCTAGATGTAACTTCATATCTATTATATATTATTTGAAGTCTCCTACGTATCCTCCTACTGGTTGGGAAGCATTTCCTGGCTTCATCTATGTTTCTGCTATATCTGAAGAGCCCATATATATTTTCTATATCCTAAGGCTTCTGAAGAAACCTAGACATTTATGTTTAGGCAGCTTAATCAAGCTCAAAGTGTTGTAATACAGGCGTAAAGCTCTTTTGGAGAATGCTTTGGCTAAAAACATTAAACAACAACATGACACTTTTTCATGCTACTTCTTTCCACCAAACACAGGCTCTCTAAAAATTATATAAAGAATACAAGCTGCAGAAATTCAAGAATTCCTCGATATGAGAGATTTTCCTCCTCTTTTTGTCAAATATTTTATAACTAAGGTGTTTGGGTTTACTATTCAGGTAATGTGCTGAATTTCAGAGGAGTTTTGTGGTCTAGACACCTCTTGGATATCCTATGATGATGTCCTAGTAGGTATCTTGGAGATTTTTTTTAGCCTAGACATTTAGTATGTTGCTAGGTGTGAACTGATGAAGTATGTGGCTCTTTCCAGTGCTATTCTTATTTAAAAAGAAAAAAAAAATCCCATGTGGACTTTTTTATTTTCATAAGAAATAAAGATTTTAAAACAAATGTTGTTTGGTTTTGTTTGCTCTGAAACTTTAAAGATTCTCCCTGCATGCATCATGAGGCATGGAAGGAGTAAGCTGTGGCATTGTAAGTAAAGATAAATTATCAATAGTAGGAATGAAATGTGGGACCTCTGGATCCAAACACACATATTTCTACCGACAGTGGAAAGGGGCTCTATTCCACAGCAAGGGTCTGTGGCAAACTCATCAACTTCTCTTTGCACAAAAGAGGGATAAAATGCTGCCTTCAAATTATTAGGAAAAAAAAACCCTTCATTTTTTACTACTGAAGTGCACTTATTTTGCTCTCATTTCTTAGAATCAAAAAATGTGACTACTTTTAACAGCATTACAATGAAAGCTTTATATATTCTGAGTTTAGGAATTTCCTTTGTAACTATATTGATTTAAATTGCAGTGGGATGCATAGAAAACTAATTAAGAAGCAGCATTTGGCTTCCCAGAACAAATATTTATGCCAGGTCTTCAAAAATAAGGAGCAAAATTATTAACCTCAAGTAAATGGCACTCCATCTACTAATAAGATATATGTTTATTTTTCCAAGTTCAGAACACAAAAACATAAAGGCTAATGAGTAGCTAAAGGACTCCTAAGAAGAAAAGAAAGGATTTTCCTCAGAACAGGGCTAGGGATTCAGACTGAAAGGTTGAATAGATGAAGAAAGAAACATTCTATAGAAAAAGTCTAAGATATCAGTGTGTTTCTAGAACAAGGGCATAGCAAGATGTAGGGAAAAGCTGCATATGAATATATGCTACAATTACTGGTTTAAAGGTTTATTGTTTTCTTTGATGCTTTACTTCTAAATAAATTGCTCTTTTAGAAGGCTTCCAGTCAGCTTTTTGTGTGAACAGCACTTTGAGGGAGTTGCTTCTGGCAGTCTATTCTGCTCTAGTGAGATCCTACCTGGAATTCTGAATGCAGCTCGGGAGTTCCCAGTACAGGAAGGACCTTGGCATGTTGGAGCGAGTTCAGAGGAGGGTCATCAGTTAATTAGAGGGATGCAGCACCTCTCCTATCAGGAAAGGTTGAGAGAATTGGGATTGTTGAGCCCGGAGAGGAGAAGCCCTTAGGGTGACCAGATTGCAGCTTTCCAGCACCTGGAGAGAGCCTACAAGATAAATGGAGAGGGACTTTTTACAAGGGCACATAGTGACAGGACAAGGGGGAGTAGCTTCAAACTCAAAGAGGGTAGGTTTACATTAGATATAAGGAAAAAACTATTTACTGTGCAGGTCGTGAGGCACTGGCACAGGTTGCCCAGAGAAGCTGTGGATGTCCCATCCCTGAAGGTGTTCAAGGCCATATTGGATGGAGCTCTGAGCAGCCTGGTCTAGCAAAGGAGGGACTGGAATGAGATGATCTTTAAGGTTCCTTCCAAACCAGGCCATTCTGTGATTTATGATATATTACCTTGGCATGCTGCAGAGAAAAAAGGAACATCAGGATCCAATCCTACCTGAGATCCAGACTCTGCCTGGGAGCGCTGCAAGCCAAGCTACACTGAATGACCCCAAAAGGACTACATTCATTCAGACTACAGAATCTGCAGGATTCTGGGATACTACTACTTTGCCAAAATAAGGAAAAATCCCAAAGGTCTGTGTTTTGTTTTACATTGAATATTTTACATTCTCACTGCCCTCATCTTCACTTTTCCTAAGATATCTCTTTCAGGAATAATTCTCAAGAGCAAATTTTCTTTTTCCTATTAGTAGGGGAACTCTTTCTTCCTTGTACCATCCAGCTCTTCCTCTGCTTGTGGATCACCTTTAGCTGTGCTTTGATGAATTTTGCTCTGAGTGGAACTGTGCTACTGTTCTGAGACAATGCATGAAGAGGATGTGACAGCTTTATGACTTGGGTGATAGCACAGTGAACTGGCACATTACAAAAAGGGCGATTAGTGTAGTCTTTGTGATGTTATTTACAGTACTTACTTTGCTAACATGAGCAGCATTGTAAAAATGTTAGTTGTTAACACTGCTAAAACGTAATGCCAGAGTTTCCTGCAGCACAAGAGGCTGGTATGCTGATAAATGACACTGCATGAAATGGTGGCCATGAAAAGCAAATTCACAGTGAATCACCCTCAACACCAGATTGGAGTAAGAGCATTGCAAACTGATTTGTGGGTTGATGTTGCCATTTAATGTGGTTTCCATCAAACTGTTCATAAAATTCATAGCTGCAGCTAACCTCCATTACTGTGTCCTTGCACATTCTTCTTGAAAATAACTTGTTTATGAAGCTTCAGCAATGCAGAAGGACACTCAGTGATCTGAAGGAAATGGAGGAGTTTCATGTAAACATCACTGCAAAGCAATGGCCAGAAGACACATTCCTTTTATGGGCTTCAAATTCTTACCTGCATGTTTTGATTCTGATAGTCTTTGCAATTATCTCTGCTGTGTGTGTTGAGGCCAGACTACAGGCAGAAGCAGGTCCACAGCCCACAGATGCAGACATCTAATTTGTGACTCTGAACTCCACCCGCTGTCACATCAGCAAGTCCCCATTATCCCCACAGACCAATGATATGATCCTGAAGAATGATGGAGTTGTCCAGAGTGATACAGCCTTCAGCTCTCTGGAGAATCCCGGATACAGACAACAAATAGATCTAGCACCTAATCAGTTCTCCATCAACATCAAAACAATTGTGATGAAAACAGTCTATTTTTATTTGTAAATTGATGATTTAATGTAATATTTTCCCCTGAGTGGATAAATCTCACCAATTTCATGATCAGCTTTGTGTGGTTAAATGTTCAATTTCTGCAGCTGTTTCACAAGACTTAGATTCATGATGAGAAAATATTAATGTCATAAGTATAAAAAGTATGACAATAACATAGAAAATCAACTTGTCTGTTGAAATTCTGAGAGGTAATTTTTGTTTTGCCTGCTTACAGTAAACTCTCTTTTCTTTGCCACAGTGTTTTTTCTTGTTTTGTGGGAGAGGTTTTTTTGTTTGGTTGGTTTGATTTTTTTCCTGTGGAGTACACAGAATTTATATAGAAAATATTATGATTTTTAAGCTGGGGAAGAAAAGAAGATTCAAATTTATTTTTAAAATATCACAGTAGCAAAGTTAAGGCATATATCCTTTGGTGCCAGAATCAGGGAAATATTTGTAAAATAAGCATATATTGTTGAGGTGCACACTTCAGCAGCTTTTGGTTTGTGTTTCAAGTAGAAATTTACACCATTGATTTAGTATGTGGAGGAGAGTTTTTAACAGCCCAAGAGCAACTTAACCCTCCCTCTGATTTTCCATAGAAAAGAATTTCAAGTTCTTTTCAGTCAGATTGTATGACTTGTCTAAAGGAAAATCAAACTGGAAAGTGTAGTTGCCTTAAAGCTGAATAGGATTTTAACAAAGCAATCCCTGGAATGACTGTGTCCACTACAATACTTTTGACCATAGATCATGCAGTCAGCAGCTCCCCGGTACATGAATTCTGAAAATCTCAGTATTTTTTCCATGTTGGGTAAAAGCAAAAATTGACTATTACTTGTAGTATTAGTACTCAATGAGAATTGATTACAATGTTGGAATTATAATATATGTTCATAAATATTCTAGGCTTAGTCAGACAGGAAAGTATTTGGAATGTTTCAATGAGATCCAAGCTTGCACTTCCCTGGTTAAACTGCTCAGCCTATTAGCTTGAAAAGGCAAAATACAAAGGGCAAGATTTTCACGACTGATTAGGGAACCGAGAGAGTCACTTTGCATTTCCTTAAAAGGGGCCTGATTTTCATAAAATTCAGAGGAGCCTTGAACCATCTAAAGCTGAGCCCCCTGTGCTAAACCAGCTAAATTTACAAGTAATATTTGCGTGTCTCCAGCAAGTGGCATATTTAAATTCAGTTTCATGAAAAGAAAATATCAAAGAGAGAAATCCAATTTGATCATGAGAATCAAGTCCTACTAACTTTAATTATTGATAAAATAGATGAAACCCAGGAAGGATGCAAATGCTGCTGACATGTCTCACTTTCATTCCTTGTTTGGGATACCAGGGAAGCAGTCTGAACTAGCTTGGAACATCATGTTGCATTCTGAAACTGGAAACAAACAACAGCCTCCACTCTGCAAAGTCCTCACCCGCAGTCAGAACGACAACAGCTAATTGGATTAAGAAATGGATTATGACACCCAGCATAGTTTGAATTGGTTAATTGGATTAAAATAGATTGAACTGGCCATTTGGATTAAGGCATAATCAAACTTCTCCACAGACAAAAGATCTGAGCAGCATGTTAAGGGGAAAAAAAAAGAAAGAGACAGAGTTAAAAAAAAAGATAAGGGACAAGAAATGCTTGTTAAAGGGGGGTGTGCTACTCTTCCTAGCTATTTTTAATGAAGGGCACATTATCTTCTTGCCTAGCAGCTGAAATAACATTGTGTAATGGAAATGAGCTCGGCAAAAGGGCTGTAGTCATTATAAAAGATAAAAATCCCTAGAAGTCTGTTTAAATGTTAATAAATATAAAAGGATAAAAGAAGAAATTAAACATTTCAATACAATGTTACCCCCTATGCAAAACTTCCCGGTCTGCATTCACTCCCCACCACATTATTGATTTTTAAATTACATTGTCTTTTTATTTCTTTTCTCTAAATCTATCACTGTAAGAACTGACACAAAATCTAATCAAACCATAAGGAAACCATCAATTTTATCTAGTTATTCAGCTGGTTGGTGAATAACGTCACAGCCCCTGGTCCTGTTCATAGTAATGAAATCAAGTCCTGACCTGTGCTTTCTTATCTTAAAGGTTTTGCTTTGGTAGAACCTTACAGCTGAAGGGTACACCTCTTTGGGATTGTTGTGGCACAGCATAAGGGTACAGATTGTCACAAGGCATTGACCAAAATGTGTGTTTTCTGTGTCTCTCACTGGCAGATCTACACAGAGAGCTACACACTTTTTAATACTTTCCCATTTATGTGCGAGCCTCACAATTTTTTTTTTTTCAGAAGTTTGTAGAGCAAAATACACCATTCTATCAGTGCCATCCCACTGAACATCACATGGGCACTTACAAGAAAATTGTCTGGGGTAAAGACCCTTAAGCCACTGCCACTAAAGTGGGTTTCAAATCAAGAGCTGCAATTCATTCCCATTCAGGGGCTACAGAAAGCCCATGAGCTGGCAACATCTGCTTAACTTCTGAGCCCTTCAGGAGAGCCATGGACTTGCACCGGGTCCAGAAGGGCTGAGGGTCTGCTTTATCATCCAACTCTCCAATTCAAAGCCAGCACTAGCCTCCACTGGTGGGAGGAAGGGATAGGGAGAGACACAAGGGAAAAAAAGTGAGGGAGACAATCAGGTAGACCACAGAAGTCACTGGGCTCTTCTTTAGTTTTCCCCCATAGACCTTGTGGCCCGTGCAAGCAGCAGGGAAATGAGTCTTTGCACTTGCAGCTCATGCTTCTTTTCAGGTCTTCTTGCTCAGAGCTCAATCACTCTGACATTGCTCAAGCACATTAAGTGCACCATTCAGTAAACAACAGCAGCAAAAGGATCGTGAAAACAGATGATGCTTGAGGTCAGAGATGGAGTTAAGTGTCACAGAAGTCCAGGACTATGTAAAAAAGTTTCCCAGATGCAGTTTGCCAAAAAAAGAATCTATATTCAGCAGCAATGTGACATGTGCTAACTAAGCGTGAAAATCCTACCTTCAATTTCAACCTTTGCAGAAGCCCCATCAAAACCCAAGTAACATTGCTGAATGATGCATTACTTAAATTAGCAGATTACGGTAGACAAGAAATAGCCATAAACTGTAGCCATAATTCAGTGTGCATTACACTTTCCAATCACTATCTCTAAATCACCTTGATTCTACCCACATTTTGTTTTTCATCTTCTTTCTCTAGAAAAGAACAGGAAATAATAAAATCCTGGTAATTTATTAACATAAGAAAAAATCTGAGGATGGGATGATATACATTCATTGAAAGTCTCATTTCCTTCCATCATTCAGGGTTTGGTTTGATTTGGTTTCAATCAGAGAGCATACTAGGAATATTTGCAAAATTATAGCAGGACATTTGCTTTAATACCAAATAGAAGACACCTATACTGCCCTACAAGAAATTATAAAACAAACTTTTTTCAAATATTACAGGAGTATAAGCACAATGCTGCTTCATGATCTGGCGTAGGCCAGATCATGCCTTGAATGCTATTTTTGCATGTAACCCTCTTTGTCATTTGTTGAACTGCCAGGACTTCATTTCTGTATCAACATGATCATTATGTGGAGGAGCACAGACCCTTTATAGACAACTGTGGAAGGCTTGTAGCTCCATTAAAAAAACAGAATCATAGTGTTTGGAGGCTTTGGGCTCAACCATTACAATTATTGGCTGCTTGCTATCGCCTAGAGCACACTGCACTTTAGGACAGAGATCCCACTGGGTCATCTGTATTAACAAATTTGTTCATGAGCTCAAGAGCTTGAAAGTTTTGCTGTGGAGAACCTAGACCCTAGAAGCTCTGACCCAGCTGCACTCAGCTGTGCTGGTCTAGCTGGGCACATCACAGCTGTGCCAACATTACCAAACTAAATGAGATAAGGTTCATCTATCAGCAGAGTGATTGCCAAGCCAGCGCTCTAAGAAGTAATTAATAAAGCAATATCAGCTTTGACCGACCCTCTCTTGCCTCCTCTCCCCACCAGTGTACCTGTCTGTCAATCTGCAGCTTCAAGGTGTCAGAAATATGCTTCTTCGTGCTGAAGTAACCAATTAAGTTTTATTGCTTTATTGAGGCCACAGATATAAAATGACTGTGTAAAGCATCTGTCATAAAATGCTTGCTTAAGAATCTGTTGCTGGAGACATCAGTACTGCGGTAGAAAGATGAAAGGAAGATTTAAAACGCATGATGTGGATATATGTTAGAAGCTAATTACATGCAGTGGGAACAGATACCAGGATGGCTTGCCATCAGCTGTGGATTGCACTGAAGATGTGGTTATCAGTGCTAAAATGTTTTCATAAAACAATCTTATGTGCTGTCGAGCTAGTCATTTTTCTATCATGAATTGTTCCTTCTAGTCATTTTTTTTAAGCAGATGAAAACTCCATACTGGTTTTCTCTTATACTGTATAGAGTGGAGCTCTTTTATGGGGAGCTCACAAGTATACACAAAACATTAAATGCTGGTCCTGAACAGGGAAGTCTATTGTCAGGAGCTATCTCTTATGGCAATGGCATTAATTTATAGAAATATAAAGAATAAATTCAGCATGAAGAATATACGACCATATAAATCTATCGTGCATCAGTTCAAATGAAAGCTGTTGAAAAGAACTGGATTGCCAGTATATCCATGTAACTGCCTGTGACACAGAAAGTTTACAAAAGAAAAAAAGGAATGCTAGCAATAAAAATGGAAAGGTGTCTTTCTTCTACCATATCCTTTTATTCTTGATATATGCCCTGCTTCTGCACTTTTCATATGAAAGCTTAAGAGAGTGTTGAAATTCTCTTTAAAAGAAAAAGGAAAAACAGTGCCTATTGCCTATCAGATATAGTCAGAGAGGCAGTTGACTCAGATATACAGATTAGGGAATCTTTTATGCTTTAGCAACATTGGCCCCTGCTTTGTTCTGTGTAGCCCACAGCAGTATTATCTTCTACATTTGTTATTTTTATAAATATTTTGAGCACTGAAACCTTTAAAAGGCCCCAGAACAAAATTTTAAAAAAAGGGAAAAAACCAAACAGCATCACTATTGTCAGTTTTAAAATGGCAAACTCAGATTCCTAGCAGGTTCATTTGAAAAGGGAAATTGTGCATGAGGATCATGTGCATAGGGACATGTTATCAATTCTGAATGATTTTCAAGATGTAGTCTTGCCTGCTGCTAACACATTATACAGTGCTGCAAATCACATGTACCCTTAAGAAAGGTCAAAAGCAAGAGATTTTAAATACCATGGGATTCTTCCTCTTTTTATACAAAAGGCCATGCTTTATTGAAGAGGTTAGGAAATCTGGTATTGTAAAATCCACAGTGGAGATTAATTTTGTGGCATTGAAATAGGAGGCTATGTTATTTATTACATTTGTAAATATTAAAGAATTGAAAACCTGTTCTAACTTAACATTAAAACACATTTTTCAGAGATCTGGGCATGTATCTAATAATTCTTATTCAGTAAAAAAAAGGAGATAGAAACAAGTATTAATCTCCCATACAGAACCTCCCCAAAGAAATATTCACCAATTGTTTTCATTCCTTATTCTTTTTCCACCCTAATTTCCTTTCTGCCTTCTCTTCCTTTTTTGGCAATATAAATAGTTATTTTTCCAGGGTCAGGAAGGATGTTTTGTGGCAAGAGGAGGAAAGTCGCCTTTTTAATTTTTTTTTTTTTGCTTCTGTTTGTTTCATTCATATATCAAGACAGAAATAATTTTTTAAAAAAACTCTAAATATTGAAATTCAAAAGAATGAGAAAATTTCAATCTTTTTGCTTTGACTTGATCAACCCTCATTACAGCACCACCCAAGCATTCAGCATTTCATTGAGTCAAGCTAGTGGTTAAAAGATTGATGAAGAAATATTTGTTTTGTTACTTGACTGTGTCCTAAAATCATTGTAAGATTGATAATTTCTTTGTGTTTATTTATTGGTCCTGACACAAATCCCATCTCTTATTGATGCAATGAGCTTTGTGACCATTACGCATCTTCAAAAGTGAAAAGGAGGAAACCAAAGCTCTGCTTCTTTACAGAATGTGCTTCCTGCCTTGACATTTCAAGAGTCAAATGTGGATGATATATGCCTGCAGGTGGTTTAATCCCATCCTGTCAAATAAGATCAGGTATCTCAAGATATACCAGGACCAGTCTTTGTAGCAGTAACAGGAAAAAATAACTGTTATGGGAAAGGACACAGAAATGCTGCAATGTCTCTATCAGCTTCCCCCATCCCCTTCTGTCCAAGACCACATCAGTCACCATTACCAGACACATCTCTGTGTGCTCTCCCTGCAGTTACACTAACTTGGAGAGAAAAACCTAATTATACATGAACATCTGCTTGAAAAATTGCCCCGGTTGAAATATCCAATTGTCCCAAAAGGTATAAAATAATTTGCAATTATTTGTTTATTAGTTGCTGTCATAAAACTGTTTTGTATTCCAGGTATTATTTAAATTAAAATGATCCATATAAATGGACAGTCTTCTTTCATTAGTGCTTTGCACTCTCTAAAACATAAAATTCAACTCACAGCAGAGCAATAGAGTGTCCATTATAAATATTCCAGGTACAGGATTTCTGGGCCTGAGATAGCTTCCATCCAAAACAAAAACATGGTTCTGTATTATTATTATTAGAGTGTCCTAGTCAGGTTGCATATATGCAGGCTGAATTCCTGGGCCAATCAAAGGAGACATTGGAAAGATGAGTTAATCCACCCTGTTCCATAATTCCTTATCGCAAAAATATGAAAAATTATTTTCTCTCCCAAAGGAGTAGAGGAAATATAAATCTCTTAATGGTTTTTAAGCTTGGATACTACAGTGCTGAGGACCACAGCAAGAAACCTTTGCAACTATATTTTCTTCCAACTTTTTAATGTTCCTTAGTCCCTACCCTCTGGGAATTCCTACAAATATTCCTTCATCTTGTCTTGCCCCTTTGTTTGTATAGCATACACTTGTTCACCACCATGGAATCCAGCAGTGGCTAGGGTCAGGCTGTAAAGCTATGAAACTTGGAGCAAAATTGCATGGTTTTAATGTGGATCAACCACCTCCTGAGCCCTTCCTGTAATGGTAGTCTATCTTAAAATATGCATTAGTGAAGAAAATCAATTAAATTACCACCACTTAATGAACGATTGCTTGTTGGCCAGCCAGGATACCTGACTATGTTACCACAATTGAAAAAAATAGGCCATAAAGGGTATATAGTAGATGCATTTCATATCTGAGTGAAGGACATATTCAGATAGCAGTGAAAAGTATTGATTCATTTTGTTTGTATTGAGCCTTCTCCTGTGGTCAAACAACAAGTCACAAACTACAATTGATAACAAAATCCCTTCTTTGGTAACTTCCTGCAGCAGACAAGACCTAATCTTCCCCTATTGCTCTTCCCATCCCTGAACTATACATCTTGCTTTGGACTACCCCTTAGTAGAATTCTTAGCAGAATGTTTAAGACAAGGAACTGAATCACTGAATGAATCCAAGTACAGCCAAGTGTAAATCCAGTTCAGGTTAAACTACACAGACCATTAAGGATGATCCAGTGTTTGTACTGGTGCAAGGATTAGCATTTAGTTTGAAAACTTCTGGACTTTTTACAGTTTCTAGTACATCCAAAGTTTCAAGTACTAAGAAATTTGCAGTCATGCAGTTACTTGTCGCTCACATTGCAATGTCAGCAGTGAGTGTCTTGCACAGCTTTACACAGGAAATGGCCATAAATGATCTGGACCAAATTTCCCCTTTTCCCTCAAGCGGACTTCCAGGGTCAGAGTTGAGGTCATTAACAGGATGGTGTGGGGAAACTCACACTTCAGCTATCTCTCATGTTTTCATCTCATGGATAAACAACGGACCTCACTCTAAAATATTTCAGTCCATTAATCTTCAAAAATACAAATATTTATAATGCAGTAAGAATGTATTGGCCCTGTACACAGTATCTGCCTGATTTGTTTCCCTTTGTGCAGTTCATTAGCTGCTTTAATACAGGCTTCAGTTCTAAGGTGTGTTCTGCTCACTCTTCATCCATCTGCCCATGCACAGACTATCTGAGAATGCAAAGGTCATCCTCCTGCTTGTGGATTTTGTTATGGTGTTCAGGAGAACTTAATCTTTCCAAATCTACACTCTCCCTCTGAGGTTGACAAGGCCATGAGAAAGAAGGCACTTTCTCCAATTGCTTTGAAACTGGGAGCAACTTCACAATGCATAAGAAAAAGCAATCCCATTAAAGAGGTTTTTATACTCTGTTCCCAAATTGTGCCAAGCGCTCTTCAAAAAAAGGTGCTGGTCCAGAATAGTATTTTCAGAACAGGCTTTATTCTTTGGCTGTTTTGATTTGAACAATAAATGTTTCATTCTGCTCCACCAATGCAAATGGGTCTCAGTACAGCAATGTACTTCCCCCCCATAATGAGATCTGTGTTTTGTGTCCTGCACTTACCTTTCAAAAACAGGTCCAGCACTTAGACCTGCAAAGGAGGATTTTTCACAATACAGTGCAGTAATAACAAGACAGTTTCTCTTGTAGAGCTACTAAGACTGACATAATATCATATCTAATGGCCACTGTCAACAATGAACAGCCCATGAAAGAGCACATTCAGTGCTGTCACTTTCTAGGCAATTAGTTTCACCATTTAAATTATTACACTTCCAGTAATGTTTTGGCAGTGACATAGGCACATCAAGAAAAAACTGTATTCTGGCCTTTCTTCACCCACGCTAATTGCTTGCAGACCTGTGGAAAAGGCAATAGAATGGGGAAAAAAAAAATCCTGATGGAGATTACTTACCAGCATTAGTTGTATGCTATATGTTGTCAATTTATAGATACATAGATGTTGTTTTCATTGTTTTTTACAAATATTTGCTTAGTTAGATAGAGTCCTAGTTTCAAAACATGGGCTGATGGATCAAAATTACCTAGCACATCTTTTTTTTTCATATTTCAAACATAGAAAAATAGTTCTGCTTTCTTGCTCAATTTACTTACAGAGAGCAGTGTCTCTTCTGTACAGAGCTAAGCTTTGCATTTTGCCTTGCCAGGCACCAGTGCAGATCAGCAGCACCATACAGCTCATGCTTTAGTGCAGGATTTTTCTAATAAACAGCTGGATTTTTGCTCCAGCCGGTTATGTGAACTGGGAAAAGTGGGAGCATACTCTGGCACCATCTAGCAAAAAACACAATACAACTCAGTCTTCTTCTCCTAGTATAGACTAAAATGGGGACATGAAATAGCTAAATTGGAAGAGAATTCAAAATATTGGCACCATATCTCTTTTTTGACACAGGTGAAAAGTGCTTTAAGGATCATTTGTAAATATATCCTCCTTTGTCAAACTGCTATTTGTGCTGTTATAGCAGAAGGTAGTTTCTTATATTTCAAGGCAAATGGAATAGAATATGTAATCTATAGGGTGATTGATGGCTCTGCAGAAGTGGATTAAAAAGTAAAGTAATTTCTTAAGTGTAGGCTTCTGCTTTAACCTTACTTAAAATCATCAACTAAGGCAAAAACCTAGTGTATCCTGCGAACCAGTACGTTTTTAAGAGTGATTTATTTACTGGTCGTAAAGAAACCACCTCATCCTGGTTTTCAGTGCCTCCATATGTACAATGAAAAAAAATAATTACAGGATTGTAGCAATAATAAATTATTGCACACTCACTGCCTGATCTGAAAACATGACCAAGGCTGAAGCAACTATTTTCCTTCCTATTAATACTGTAACAAGGCAGCTTTCAGACAGAAGCTTAAACTTGTAAAGAGAAATGAAGGACCAAAGCCTGGAGATAAGAAAAGAAAACACGTTATTGTATTAATGAGAGCAGCTCTGCTGTTTTTGCTTTACCTTGGGTAAGAAGGAGAGCTCCTCAAATGGTATAAATTACACTGTTTCCAGCTTCCTTCAAATGGTGCTCTTTCACACTGACTGAAAACCTGGACTGTGTTCTCCAGCAGCTCTGACCTTGGAAATTCCTTTGCTTGAAGAAGTTTTATGGAAAGCTTGCCTTCAAAACATTTATTTTTGAAAAAACAGAGGCACTCAAAGAAGTTTTTTTCCATTAAATTACAAATAATTGCTATCTTTTCTAAGTAGCATTTAGAATCACAGAATCACAGAATCACAGAATCACAGAATCACAGAATCACAGAATCACAGAATCACAGAATCATAGAATCACGGAATCACAGAATCACAGAATTAACTGTGGAAGGAATCCACAAGGATCAAGCCCAGCACAGCACGGCTCCATCCCAAGAGTACCCAAGAGCATTGTCCAAATGCTTCTTGAGCTCTGCCAGGCTGGTGCTGTGACCACTGCCCTGGGGAGCTGTTCCAGTGCCCAACCACCCTCTGGGTGAAGAACCTTTTCCTGATATACAAATTAAACCTCCCCTGACAAAACTTCATGCCATAACAAAATTAGCCTACTTTATGAATCCTGTTGTCTGAGTTCATGTTTTAATTTTCTCCTCATCAAATGATTTGTTCTATAACTACTTTCTTTCCTATCATCTCACCAGTGCAATCTTGCTTGCAATTTCTGCTAGATGCTTGGTATGTCTTATAAAATTTCCTTAGTAATCTTGTCATTTCTGTAGTCATTTTTAAAAGTCTGTAAAATTGGAGGGATCAAGGAAAAATTATAAGCAAGTAGTTTGAATCTAAAACTGTCAAAACTGTTATTTCAGACATAATTCAGTAAATAAATTGCCCTGGTTTTCATAAGCATGTTTATTTTTCAGGTGGATTTTTCTTCTTTTCTCCATTTACCTGAAAGAAGGAATTTCTTTAAATCTATGCTTAAGAAAGACTCATGCTATCCTCTCTTTTCCCAACAATTCTTGGTTCTTTTCATCATATCTTCTAAAAAAAAGTTAACTTTTGGAATATCTGCTCTGAAACCTGAATGCAAGTAAATTCTCTCCAATACTTGACTAATTAATTCATATACCATTATATAATGTCTGTGAAACACTGACAGAAAAGATCACATTTCTGATTTTCCCATCACTCCAAAGACACACAGGCAGTTTCCAGGTCTGAGGGAATTTTTTTCTTCCTGGCTTCTCTTATTCCCTGCAGTATTCAGGCTAAATGTTTCCATCTGCAGGGTGTAACCTCAAAATATAAAGCTCTCAGCTGTTTTCTGGGCCAACACATAACTTGATAGAGATATACACAACACACCAGGTTGTCTGTGAAGAATACACATCCATACTTTGCCTCCCATGGCAAGCACAGGCACAGCAGTCCCTGACACGGTGGCCTCGGCAGGGCTCCTTTCATCACCAGGTTCTTCCCATGGAACGTCCCCACAGTCACTCCCTCCCCAGGGACTCTGAACCCAAGCACACCTGATGGAATTCTCATTCCAAGTGACAGTAGGGAGCCATGTGGACACCACAGAACATGAAAACACTAATAAACCACAGCAGAACCAGTATAACCCACAGGACAGGTCTGTGCTCCTGCCATCACTGCACAGGCTCATGGGAGGACTTGATCCAGAACCTCATGGAGATCCACACTGTCAGCCAATTGTAGGCACACAGTTTTACACAAATGTATTTTTAAGAGCAATGTTTGGAAAAATTTTTACATCTGATTGTATATGTTATTTAGCCACCTGTGTTGGCTATTCTATACATAAAGACAAATTTCTGTTGGCTTCTTGACATGAGTCTAAAATATGTCTGTGAACATAGAAATGTGGGAAACTATTTGAAACTGGGCCTTCTTCCATTCTGCTGGAGAAATCCCTATGGCTTCAGGGTAAACCAAATGGAAGGCATTTTATTTAGGATCTGGCAAATGTCCACACTCCCATTTTTCACAAAGTCATGATATGCTTATGCTGAAAAGGTTGACATATATGAAACCTTTGTGGAGCAAAATGTCATACTAACAATAAAGCAAATGGACTATGGTTTAGGCCTAGTTTTTTGTACCTTGCCAAATTCCCCCATAGGATGAACCGCAGAGAAATTATCTCTGGAAAAACAGACTGATTATTCCTGATTTCATTAACAAGCTGTCAGTGTCTCCCTCTAAAAGACCCACATACGCAAATACTGGTCTTCTTATAGTTAGATTTTTCTCTATCACCTTCAAACTATCCTATCTCACTGCAGCTGTGTCCTTTCCAAGCTGTCAGATTCGCATATTAACTGATATTTCATCAATTTGGCCTGAGCTGCATTTGTAACTGAGTCTCAAGGGGAAAAGCTAATGCATTAAACAGAACATTAGCCTCCTGGAAGTCATATTTCCTTCAGAAGCATAGAAGCCTTCCTCAGCTGAGCTGTACAAACCAGAAGCACCAAGATGGCATGGAGAAACTCATATTGTTCCTTGTGAATTTTTCATGAAGGTTTCTGCCCATGCATCTGTAACATCCAGCCGTACATCGCTGACCTTTACTTATCTCATCCTCACAGTAAAGATGGGAAAGGTAAAAATGACCTAGGCCTCCACTTTTTTGGATGTATTTGATACAGAATTGAGGATATAAGGGATTATTTTGAGCTGGGGTTGGGAATTGGATTGGATGGATGTTAGTTTGCTAGTCCATAACCCAATGTCTACAGACTCATGCAGTGCCAGAGGTAGTTAGTTTGTAGCTGTACAGATGGTCATGGATGATAAGATTTGCCTCAGGCAGGAGAGCTGTTCTTGCTTATTCCACTGAAATGCAGCCTTAGATATTTGTAGCTAAATTGCTTTGATTTTTTTTTTTATTGTAAACTCCTCAAGTTAAAAGGGTAAAGCTCAATTTATGAACAAGATATCAGAAGGCAAAGTTTAAAATGCAAGCATCCCTTAACCTAGCTTAAATACAAATTTCAGAAACAATTTCATTTGAAATACATTTAACTTGCAAGCTTACCAGTCGCATCATTTCCTATACAGTTCAAATCAAGACTCGGCAGAACTTTCTCATTAATGCATCAAATAATGCAGATGTCCTTTTCTTGCCCCCTTTGAAGTGACATATGCTTCAATTTATTTTTAATCTTCTTAGTGATGTTGTAAGTAAAGCTGCCCTGTGTGACATATGAAGTTACTATTTTCTTCATTGCTATGAATCTGGAGAGCTCAGGCAGTAGTGGCTAAATGCAGATTGAATCAGGCTGTTTAACCTAAACGCCAAGGAATGAAAGCCAGCATTTAATTGTGAGGACATACACAAAGGCAAATGCAATGAATTTGCCCCTTGCGCTAAGACAGAGAATACACTAAACACTTAAAACCCCACATCTGCACTTCTCTTTTACAAGACACATTTCCACTGCCAGATGGAGTTTTTTGGCTGCAGCTGTGTGGAACAACAGTGTCATCCAGTGGTTACTTGGCTAACCACAGGCTGCTCTTCCCTGCAGGCTGTCCGAAATCTGCATCCCAAGCTCGCTGCATTGCTTGAGAGATAACAGCCTGAAAATGAGCTGGCATGACCAGCCCTCTGTATCACACCTTTAAGGGATCTTTCTTGTAACAGAACTGCTGGACATCGGTGCTGAGTGAGGATTGGGTTTCATGAGGAGTCTGCCTTTTTGGGGACAATGCAGAACAACCAACTGCTACGGCCAAGCCATTTCCATGTAGGTTTTTAGAATCTGACTCTGAGATCCCCTTAAGAAGACCAGACAGCCAAAGGAGGGCCAGATAAGGAGACACCTGGCTACCCTCCCTCAGCTTCTGGCCTTCACAGTCCAGGAGCTTCCCAAACGAGAGGCAGCACCTCTGTGCCCTGAGCCTGACATGTGGTTTGTCCAGTTGCTGAATAAATCTTTGATCCTTCCACGTGTAAGGTTATGTGCACTTTGCAGGGAAAAGATATCTCTTGCCTACTTTGATTTCACCAACAGTCTTCCTCATTCTTTCACAGAGGAAATGAATAATCTATTCTGATACACTTTTTCCAGGCCACCACAAAGCCAGACCTTCCTTCATCCCCCTTTCCAGCTGCCAGACTTGCATCTGATCACAACAGCCACTCTACATCTTTGAGCTTCTTTGACCTTCTCTGTGCTGCTACAAGCTCTAAAATTTCTCTTTCGAGAAAGAGAGACATGTCTGAAGATAATATTAAAGAGTAAAGATAGCATTTTTGGCAAAGCTGAAACTTTCACTCTCAATAAAAGTCAAAATTACTAATAGATTTTTCTTTCATTTAAATGACATAAAGATCTTCACTGGCATTAAAATAAATTGATTTGGCTTTATTGTTTTCATGTATATTCCTCTGACCTAAGGATTAAATATTAATATCATCCTCTATATAATATATATAGAGTATTTAATATTTTATACTGTGATTTGCCATGGTCTAAATGAAATCTTCTAATATTACTGAACTGAAACTTTCTGACATTCTCAAAATAAAATGCAATAAGTGCTCTGATGTCTCCAAACTGAGGGAAATAATTAAAAATAAAAGATTCAGTCTGTCACAAAATTCAGAATTTCCATTTTAGGTTGGCATGAGATGTCTTAAAACAAAATATCATGGGAAAACAGTTCTATCTTCTCAAGTTTAGCTGCAAGAGTTTTCCAGATGGGAAATAATGCAGCTTCTCATGGGAACATAATGCTTTCTATATATTTTGTTTAAAAGTGCACATGATCACTTTGGAAAAGATATATTAAACTTAAGATTTATGCTTAGTTTTCAAGAAAAAGATGATGCCAGGGAAAAATAAAACCTAAACTGCATCTTAGAATAGTCTATGACTAAAGATTTTTGTGTGTGTGTGAGAGATTCTACTCTTTTTCAAAGCTTAATTTTCCTTTCTCTTGAACAATATATTTAAAAGAAATTGAACAGTCTCAGAGTCCAAGACTCCTCTGCCTTCTTTTGTCCATGTAGACTCATTATTTTACTGCAGGAGAGCACTGGAGATAAAGAATTTTATAAAAGAACATAAGTGATTTAGGTACAATTAGATATCTGCTCTTAAACCTGCTAGGTGCATTTAAAAGTCTCCCTAGACAGGTTATGACCATTTATATCCTCATTTATATGGCCTGCCAGGGCTACTTCTTTAAATTAGCTTGAAGCAGGCCAGATGAACCCAGAAGGAAGTCAGTTGTCTCTTCTTTTGGCATATAGATAGCCATTGCTCTGCTTTCAGGGCTAACAACAAACAAGATGAGGGTAGAGATAAAGGGGACAAAGACTAAACCATCTTCTTCCTTAAGAGTTCACCATGCAAGCAGCAAAATGCCAAGACGAATTGGATGACACAGTAAACCCCAACAGGAACAATACATCTTTTGAAAAGAAAAGCTGCCAGATAGCCTGAAAATGTTCCTTGGTTAGATTACCTCTTCCCCAGCAAAGCCCATGAAATCATCTTGCTAAGCAAGCACAGATAAAATGATGGGTAATTACGAAGGTTTAAGTAATAATTCTCAAACTTGGCAAAAAAGCAAGATAAAAGCTCTGTGTTCATTTGTGTTGTTAGGCTTCAGTTTGTGCTGAAAATCTGTGCTATTTTAAGGAGCCTGGGAGCATAACTCAGCTTCAAGAGTAGTTTCTGAAAGAGCCAACAGTTAAAGAAGAGGAAAGCAAGCATGATAGCATCTGTCCCAGCCTAAATGGAAAGATGTGCTGGGGGTAGGAGGAGGCCAGAGGAGGTGTTATAATGCTCTTCAAAAGGCAGCATTGCTGAGAACGTTTTGGGGAACATGTGTTGAGAATCTGGAGGAAGAAGGCAGGTTTTATATGAAAGTGACCTTCAAAAATCATAAGCAGAATATGATCACTAACCTCTGCCTAGAGCAGGAAGAGAAAGCTGTATGTTCCTGGGGGGAGAATAGGGTCACATCTACAGATGCAGGTGCAGCCCATATGTCTTTTTATTCTGATTTTAATGGAAATGTAACGCTGATGCCTTTTTTTTATTTAACATACTGTTTTGTTTGGGGTTTTTTTTTGTTGTTGTTGTTGTTACTGGTCTTGGGGTTTTTGTTTATTTATGTTTTTGGCAGGGTTTGCATAGGTGTGTATAGCTGCAGCTGTCACATGGCAGAGTGTATATAGACACATATGTCCAGGTTTCTTCTAAAATAGGGCTTTTAGCTTCCAAGGAGAAAGAAGGACAGTAAAGTCTTTAGCTCTCTGAACAGTAGTGCACAGAAAATTCCTGCTATGGGATAGGGAGAGAAAAAGTAAGTTCATTCACAGCAAGTGAGAGGCTGAAACAGACAAAGCCAACCTCAACTGCAAAAAAACCTGAAAAAATATTGGCAGTATATACATAACAAATAGGGGCACATAAAGGGTTAAACCAAACATCTGAGGCAATGTAATGAATTTAACCTCCTGTTCCCAATGCAAAGTTCCTGTAACCACGACTCTGCAGCTGACTGGAAGCCAGTCCACAACCAAACCACAGCTTGCCCAGGGAGCAGGCTGGTGGGTGGAGGTCCCCTAATTCTCTTGGGCTTACAAAACCTGAGGAGATATTTCCACTGACTCTGAGGGGTAACAGATGAATCCCCTCCTCATCTCTCCACACTGCTCCACACAGTTCAATAACACCATGCTTCAGAGCACAGCAGAGAGGCAGCTGAGTGATAGCCCTTCATTGCCATCCTGCAGCAAGTGAAATACTCCAGACCCCCACAATTGCAGCTGTAATTCCATTGAGGTTTTCTGGTGACATTAGCCAACTCCTCAAGTCTTTCTCTTGATGGAATTAGAGACCTTCTATGGTCTGTGGGATAGACATCGATGCTGATGTCATTAGCATCAGCACTGGCTCTGCCTGAAAAGGCTGAAGCACTGCAAAACAGCTTCTGAAAGTAAGAGCCATTTGAAATATTGTTTTAATGGGAAGATAAAGAGCTCATGAACCATAGCTCAGTGTAGCTTTCAAGATAACAGTAGGTAAAATATATAACAATATACAGAGAAATCTAATGTGCTATTTACATTATATGTTTTCTCCCTGCTTGCACCAATATCAACTAAAATAGCATAACTGAGGGCAGTGGGATCACATTGCATAAACCTATCTGATGTGAAGTCATGATCAAGTTTTAAATACAAATGCATTATTAATTCTAGGACTGCAACCAGACAATGGTGCAAATCCTCATTACCTAAGGGGCAGTTTTATGCCTGGAGCTCTGTTTGCGCAGGGCTCCACCTTCTGTAGAAGGCTGCCTAACTGGTTTCTGCACTTTGTCATCTAAGTAGCCTAAAAGTATGCTGACAATAAAAGCTTTTTCTGTCAGCTGTGTAGAGGCCTCTAGTGGGGAGATAAACAGAGAGTGGAGGTTATTCATCCTTGTCCCTCCCCCACCCAGCCTAACTCTCCACCCAAGTTAGCAGAGCCAAAAATGTGTCCACAGCAGAAGCTTTCTCTTATTTTTGAAAGTTAATCTCCTCCAGAACTGGATTAGCACTGGCTAATCCCTTTAACCACAAGCACATAATGCTGGGAATGGATAACTTGCTCAGAAACCTGCTCAGAGCACATATGTTTCAGACATATCCACAGCCTCTGGCTGTGAGAGCAGGCACTGCCCGCTGCTCTTTGCTGCTCCTGCCTTGCTGGAGAGCCTGGCACATCCTTGCTCTGCACATCACCTAGGGAGGGGGTTGTTCTGAGCTGCTGTGAATTACCCTCCACATTATGCTGGAGCTCTGCTATTCCACCTCCTGCTTCCTCGGAATGTGTTTTATATTTTAGCCGGGGAGCTGTAGTAAAGATTTTAAATGCATGGTTTCTGCTCATTACACAAGCTTGCTGCCCTATTAAACAGATAGATGTTGTGCTTCTCATCCTGCTAGAGTCTTCTGCAGCAGTTTCCGAGTCCCACACTACACTGCTTTTTATTTACATTTCAAAACACCTATCTAGAGATGTGCATGCAGCACAAAAATTAAAAATGCAGCCTAGTGCTGGAAATATGCTAAATATTTCTGCCTGGTTGATAATGCACTGGAATGTGGGAGAGGGAAGATGGAAAAAAACCCCCAATATTATTTCATTCAGAAAGAAGAACCAAAGCTTTTATTGATCATTGTTGTGAAGCTCAAAGGTGAGTTATGGCACAGGACTGATAACACATCTTGGTTGATGAGTCAGCACTGAGCCAGTAGGCAGTGACATTGTTTTTTACTCTGAGCACTGCTGGTATTTGTTCCACAATCAGACTGTATCTGGGGTATTAAGTATAGATAGCAATACTGGTTACAGTGTAATCATGTAACTGGAAGGCAGCTTCTAAACATATAATTACTTAGACAGAAATTCATTTATGATCTGTGCTGGATTATCATACAAAAAAAAGTATTATTAATATTCTGTACTGACACACTCGGGAAGATAATGATGGTGCAGTACATGCCAAGTCACACATTAAAGACTAATCCAATGCTACACTGTGATTGAGGGTGTGAAGTTAGAGCAGTCAAACACAGTCTTACCCACCTGATAACCTTCAGTGTTCATATCCTCTTGATGTAAGATGGAAGGGGCGTTTTACTCTTTCAACATAAGCAAACCTCAGATTTACAGATGCTTACAAAATGGTCATTGCATTTGCCTGCAGACTCCCTGCAGTACCAGTTTCTAATCAGATTATGTATTTTCACTATGTATAATGTCCAGAAATTAATTCTGAGTTACCTATGATTAAAAAGTTTAAAGCTAACTCTAAGAGAAACTGTCATAAAATGAAATAAGGTCCTGTCTAAATAAAGCACTGATAATGAACAGCAAAGGCATTATTTCTTTTTGTCATTTTCATATTGACCAGCACTGTCATAACCAAATAAGAAGAGTTGATAGCTTCACAGATTCCTACTGCATTGGGAAGTGACAGTATACCAGGATGCTGCATGTGCAACACTTCTCTCTCCTAGGCATAACAGGGAAGCAATTTATCACTGTAGTGAAACCAACATATTCCCATATATCAGATAGTCCCTTCATCATATGTTTGTGCCTCCTTGTCAACAGCAGATACAAAATGTCACATTTGTATTTACTACTTCTGGGTTCTGCTGGTGCAGCTCCTCAAAAGCCTTTGGTACTACAAACGCCAATCATTCACCAGAGAAGACATGAAAAAAAATGCGCAAAGACTATACCAAGGTAGGTGTCTACAATAGATTGGCTGCTGTTGGTGGAAGTCCAAGGTCAAGGTAAACTGTTTTGGAAGTGGTTCAGATGCTCAGGCAAAGTCTAGACTACAGTCAGCACACAAATTTCACCTGCTGTCAGGAGAGTTTCAAGGAGGCAGCTGGCCAGTGAGGAAGTCTATCGGCCTGTGGAGGCTCTGACATGATGCTGCCTTTCTTCATGCTTCAGCCACAGCAGCCTGGGGATGGTGTTTGTCTTTGGAAGAGCAACTACCTGTAACATTGAACTTGTTTCAGTCCTGTCAAACCAAAAAGTGTTTTCCATATGCCAAAGACTTGTTATTTTATTTATGATATTGTGACAGTTTAATGAAAGAGTGTAATATCAGCAGTAATCTCAGTGGAGCAGGAAACAGAAATTATCTTCATTTATTAAGACAGTTAAGACTTCAAATATTGTTAATTTCTTAAAATAATTCTTAAATGAGAAAACTGAATCTACACAAGACATTTACTTCCACTCCGTGGAACAGGGGTGGCTCTCAATGCTGTAGTGACTAAGAAGTGCTCAGGTATCTCTGATTAGAATGACTGTATAGATGCTTCAACTAATCTTGTACAGAGAAATTTTGCAGCTTTTAGTTCTAGTTTCTCTCCATTTCCTATAAAATTCAAAGGTCCTTTCATTAATTGAAGGATCTGATGGTGGTGTAAGATTTATAAACCTGAATTTTAAATTAGGTAATTTGTATTACTTGGGATAAACCAAAGAACATTCTTAGTTTGACCAGCAGATGCTTTGTGTCCCAAAATGCTGAATTCAGATACTTTTCATGTACCTCTTGGGAAAGCAGAGACTATTACCACAGAGTAGGGTCTGAGCTACAGCTGCATGCTGAGCTGCTGTTATATTCTTACCACAGTCCTGAGAATGTTTAATGGACTAATACAAAATAGTTCTCTTTCCAGGAGGAGAGCAGATGACTTAAGAAACTGTAGAGACTTCTCCTTCTCTAGCTGTTGTCAGATGCTGTTTGCCACTCCAAAACAAAGCAATATCTGATATTTTCAACCTTTAACTCTGGGGCTCTGCAAAGGTTCCTAAACTGTAACTGTTTGATTTATACAAGCTATAGACAGATCTTTCAACCACTGCAACACCCAGATGAAGTCTCTGCCTCACTTTCTCCAGCAGCTGTGTCCATTCTTTGCAAGCTAGGCTTGATCAGCTCAGAATTCATAAATCTTCCTGTCCAGAGTTTGTCCCAGAGAAAAGTTTGACCTGCTTATCAAAGCACAAAAAATTTTGCTAGTTTGATTAAAAATCTTAGTGTTGCATTACCCTGTAAGGGCTATTAAAATGTTGCTAATTTATGCATTGAACCCAAGCGTTGTGGCATCTCATGCTTAGGTTTAATGACATTCGACAGACAAGAAGAAAGGAAGAAAAAGCTTCATTGCAAGCATTTAGTACAAGGAGTTCATAATTTTAAATTCATGAATTGCAAAGAAACAGGACTGTAATAGGTGATGAACTTGAACATAAGTGTCAATCTCCTTTTATATCCACTATATACTCACCTTAGCAAATCAAAATTATTTAAAATTACTCTGGTGGCAAAAAAATAACTTGTTTATTATAGAAGGGAAGATACCACTTAAAAAACAATATTTGTCTGACAGTAATGGGTGCAATTTGCCCAGTTCACTCATTTTGGCCATCAGGAATTTTTTGTAATGGAACAATGGAAAATGTACAATTGGGAAATGACCTCTTTTTGTTTGTTTGTTTTAATTTAAATCTTCTACACTGAATATCTGATATAATGCAGATGAGAATACATTGAGAGAGTGTGCTGGTGAAGCACCTGGATGAAGTCAGCCTGGCTAAGATTTCAGTAAACTGAGAAAAGTAAAAGGTTATATAAATAAGCACAATAGCAGAAAGATGACGAGGAGCACTTTTTCTATCCAGAACACACACTCAGCAGAGAGTACCAGTCTCTGTATGATTAGTTGTATACTAACTGAAACACATCTAATGCGTATTTCAATGAATCTGTAGCAAAACAACAGGCTACTCCAGCAATTTGTTTCTCAAAATACGTAAACTTCCTTGGGGCTAAATTGTGGTGCAACTTCCAGAGCCATGCAAGGAAACAATAGGATTCATACACTCCATAAAAAATTATACTGAGTGACTCAGCTTGCCTTGTAGCCTGCTGCTAGGGCACTGGAACATTATCCAGCCCTTTGCATGGGTTTCACAGAAAACCCACAGTTTGGCCTTGAAGAATAAATCTTCATGCTTATATGATGCCTGAATTGTCAGCATTAACATACCAATGGTTACTTTTGGAAGTTGCACGATGCTGTTGATTAATACAATAGCCAAGCACATGTAAAGTCGGAATTCTGACTATTGCAGCAGAATATTTATAATTTAGGTTTTTCAAGGCAAAATTCAGAATTACCATTGATTTCAGAGTGGTGGCACAGTCTGTCATGGGGCTATGGGGAGGACGTGAAAAACAGGAAAGGAAGGTTTGAGAGGGCAAAAGTTTCAATGAAGGGAGCTTAAGAAAGAGGATATTGAAATCTTGTCACTCTCTACAACTTCCTGAAAGGTGGTTGCACTCAGGTGGAGGTTGGTCTCTTTCACCAGGCAGCAACTGACAGAATGAGAGGACTCAGTCTCAAGCTGCATCAAGGGAAAATTAGGTTGGATATTAGGAAAAAGTTTTTCATTGAAAGAGTGATAAAGTACTGGAATGGTCTGCCTGGGGAGGCAGTGGAGTCACCATCCCTATGTGTTTAAAAACAGACTGGATGTGGCACTTCGTGCCATGGTTTCGTTGAGGTGTTAGGGCACGGGTTGGTCTCCATGATCTTGAAGGTCTCTTCCAGCCTAGTGATTCTGTGAATTATGCGAAGTAAAAACCTGTGGCAGAAAGGAAAAGCAGCAGAAGGCTATAGGTGGAGACGCTTTCCTTTCCTGATGCTTCAGAGGTGGGAATGGAGGCAGCAGCTTCATGTGGGTGGGAGCAGCGCCCCACCCCACCGCCCGGGAGCGCTCATTGCCCGCTGCGGGCAGCGCAGCCCCGCATCCCTGCAGGGACACACACACACACACATCCACATACACATGTACACATATACACATCATATGCACATCATATACACATATACACATCATATACACATACACACATACACACATACACACATATACACATATATACATATACACATATACACACATACATACACATCATATACACATCATATACACATCATATACACATCATATACACATATACACATACACACATATACACATATACACATATACACATATACACATATACACATATACACATATACACATACACACATATACACATATACACACACACATACACATATACACACATACACATACACACGTATACACATACACACACACAGACACATACACACATATACACATACACATATACACATATACACACACATATACACACACACACATATACAAACACTCACACACATACACGCACATATACCACACACATATACAAATACACACACACATACATATACATATACATATACACACACACACACCAGTGCCCCTCGAAGAAGGTTACAGTAACCACTGGTTATCATTTTGCTTAATCCTTTATGACGTTTTTAATTAAAAAAGCTTTAGTGCTTTTCTAGCGTGACATTTGATTGCACTCTAGATAATGCACCCTTGCCTATTCTGGCAGCAGTAAAGCACTCAGAAAATATGTGAAATGTTTTTGTAAGAAATTCTGTCTGATCTGCCTTCAATGGGAAACACCATGATTTCAAACCGTGTGTATTCTTTTCAATAAAACAATAGTATATGCCAGAGCAAGATAACTGAAGAAAATCACCCTGTCCAAATTACTGTCCATTCTAAAATGTTTTCATTCTTGCTGCTTAGATTCACATTGTTTTTTGTATAAGAATTAACTGAAATTTATTGCACCATTTTGAAATACTGTCTGAAATGAAACCTGCTACAAGCTGTTTCTAGCCTGTCTGAAAAAACCTGGGTCTGATTCTCTTGTCATCCATACCATTTTAATTTACTTGACTTAATCCTTATTTTCACCTAAAAACCAGAATTGTAGATCCTCATTCCTCAAAAACAGTCAGAATTATGCTGTATTTTTACTTTTATCACTATTATATATACCTTTTTGATTTATTCACATGTATTCCTTTATCCACTTTGGTCAGCAATAATCACACTTTGCTTAGACATGGTACCTTGTTAATCTCTGACACTGAGCTGTAATGCTATGCTCTTTCCTGGGTTTATGCAAATCTGAAAGCAGAAATGCTGCTACTAAGGACTTCACATACTTTGATGACAGGGATGCATTTACAAGATCAAAGAACAAAATTCTAGTCCCACTGTAGTCATCTGAAGGTAGTCATTGAAAGCTCCTAGATTTTTCTCAAAAGAATAGATCTCTTACAGAATTATTTGGCTGGTCATTTTGATGGGTTTTTTCCCAATTAAGCAAAGCTTTTGACATTTCAAATTATTTCTACCCAAATTAAAAGGAAAAAAAATTAATTCCCAGGGGAAAAAAAACACCTCTATAGAGCAAAGATGCCTTTATAACAAACCTTTTTTTTTCTTTTTTTTTTTCCAGTTTGTTGCAAAAACTGTGTATCTTTTGTGCTGTAAATAAAAATTCAGTGGAATACTCCTGAAGAAAGCTTCAGTCATGGGAGACAAATTAGTCATTTCATGACAAATTTGTCTATAGTTCCATCACAACAGTATGTAAATGCTTCCCAAATGGATTTGTCCTCATAGCATCTTTATTACATTAATAGTTCTTCCCCTTTTCTTCTGTGGATGATGCAGAATGAACATCGACACCTCCTCCTCATCTGTTAAATCCTGATTTTAAATACCAAGCCCCAGATTTTTCCAACCGTGTTGTTAAATTGTGCTTTATTTATGGTAGAGTGTTTCATTTACTCCAAGTATGATTCCCCCTGGCTGGGGCTCTCCCTGAAACCTCAGTGTTGCTGCCAGCCAGGCACCAGGTGTCCCCCAGTATGCACTGCAGCAAGGAGCACACAGACACGCAGACACACACAGTAATCACCTGTGTAAAAAAGTGACCTGTGCCACTTGCCCAGGGACACGGAGTGACCTGACTCTGCAAGGGCACAGGGCTCCACTGGACCTGCCCCAGCCTTGGCCCATCTGCCTGTACAGAGGGGGATGGAGGTGACTGGCAGGGGACAAGGTGTGTGTGCTGCAGGGAGGAGGGAGCTCCTCAGGGGACAGATCTGGGGACTGTGTGTTACCCAGACAGATTGCTTTGAATTTGATATATACTTGAAAAAATCAGTCCCACGCTGGATCTGCTGTTAGACTGTTTTCTTAGATGGGCTGGTGAGGAAATTGTTATGCCCCCACCAAGGATGGCAAATGGCTTCACAGTCAGAGGACACACTACTTCAGTGACCTATCTGACCTTCTCGTGGCTGCAAGACCTTCACTGCTTTCCATATTTATGGTGAGAGGAAGGTCCTTTTTAACAAGGTATTGCTAAAATCCTGACTTGAACCATTTCCTGAATCCCATCCACCTCCTAGAGTGTGTGAAGTGGAGATAGATAAGAAAACATTTTGTCAGACTGAATCTGGTGAATCCTGTCTCCTTCACGAGCACATGAGCCTCACACAGAGTGATCTGCTCTTTGGCTGCATATAGAGAGTGGTCCTTTGCTGTGCACATTCAAGTGCATAGCTCCTTGCTCTTGGGTCATCCCAAATTTTTTGATCCTTAGGCTGATGTCATGGGGCTCTTCTTCCTAGTGAGCTGGGAGAGCTGGTGGAAGCAGTGCTGTGCCATGGTGCCTGATGCCCAGTGCTGGATGTGGGTGATGCAGAGAGAGCTCTGCTCAGTTCTGCCAGACCATGGTCACCAACAGCAGTGTCAGGATTCTTTAACAACCCTGCTGTCACCACAGGGCAGAGCCTTAGGACTTGCCCAGGTGCTGGTAGGCTTTGGGTTGGGTTTTTTTGTGAGTGCTGTCCCAAGTTTCTGATACCTAGTCAGGAGTGGCTCATAAGCCAGGTTTCTGCTGCAGTGCAAACCATGGAGATGATAGTCCTTCACCAAATGGTGGCCAAACTTTCTAAAATGGGTGAAGCAGCTTGTCTTTTCCTAAGTGCTATGCTAGGAAGTCAGTGTACTGGTTTTGCAATGTTTCTCCTGAATGTTTTGATAACACTTTTCCAAGAAGCACTAACTCTGGGGCACGCATGATGCAGGTAATATTTCAATTCAGAAAAACAGGCAAAGTTATGAGAAACTAAAAACGGTGTCTTAAAAGAACACATTTCAAACAACATTCACCACAAATACCATTATTTACACAGTTCGGAAAGGACATGGACTTACACAGTACCTCTAATTTTTGAGGCACTACAACTAATTTTTCAACACTAAATTGTTCACTTGCTTTAAAATTAAAATTCAATACAACCTTATCTATGGAGCTTACATGTTATGTCTACAATGAAAAAGAACTGGCTGGATGTCCAGGCTCAGAGAGTGGTGGTGCACAGTTATATCCAGCTGGTAGCCAGTCACTAATGATGTTCCCCAGGGCTCACTTTTGGGGACAGTCCTGTTTAACATCTTTGTCAATGACCTGACAAGGGGATCGAGGGCACACTCAGTTAGCAGATGACACCAAGTTGTGCAGGAGTGTTCATCTGCTAGGGAGTAGGAAAGCTGCACAGTGGTGATAGGCCAAGGCCACAGGTAAGAAATTCAACAAGGCCAAGTGCTGGGTCCTGCCCTTGGATCACAGCAACTGCAGGCTTGGGGCAGAGTGGCTGGAAAGCTGGCTGGTGGAAAAGGATCTGGGGGACTGAGAACCAGCTGAACACGAGCCAGCACGTGTCCAGATGGCCAAGAAGGCCAATGGCATCCTGGATTGCATGAGAAACAGTGTGGCCAGCAGGACCAGGGCAGTGATTGCCCACTGTACTCAGCACTGAGACTGCACCCTGAGTCCTGTGTTCAGCTCTGGGCCCTCACTACAAGAAAGACTTTGAGGGGCTGGAGTGAGTCCAGAGAAGGGCAGTGGAGCTGGTGAAGAGTCTGGAGAGTGAGTCATATGAGGCACAGCTGAAGAAGCAGGAGGTGTTTAACCTGGACTGAAAGAAGGTTCCGGAGTGACCTTATTGCTCTCTACAACTACCTGAAAGGAGGTGATAGCCAGGTGGGGGTCAGCCTTTTCTGACAGTTAACAAGTGATAGACAGGAGGAAATGACTTTAAGTTATGCCAGGAAAGGTTTAGATTGGATATTAGGAAAAATTTCTTCACAGAAAGGGATTTTTCCAGCATTGGGACATGCTGTGGAAGTGGTTGAGTCACCATCCCTGGAGGTGTTTAAAAGGTGTGTAAATGTGACACCTGGGGACCTGGTCTAGCGGTGGACTTGCATGTTTTAGATTAAAGGCTGGACTCAATGGTCTGAGAGGTCTTTTCCAACCTAAATGATGCCATGATATTTAACACCAGTGATACATATTACTCCTACCATTATGTGTGGCCTGAGAGCAGGAGAAGGATGGAGATGAATTCCAATTTTAGAACCAATTTTCTATAGAATGCAGTCCCCTTTTTCTTAATAGCCCAATTTGGTTCAAAGAATGCTTCAAGGCATGCTTTAAAAGCAGCAGGCTCTCAACTACATATGTCAGGTTGCAGACAATAATGAAATTTTATAACTCGTTGAAAAATAAGATCTGTGATGGAAAAATCTGACACACCCTTAATTATTGCATCCTGAATGAACCCAGTATAATAAAGGAAACTGATAAAACTCGGGAGACACAAAAGTCACGTCTGTAAAAGCAAAACAGTCTGATACTGTGTGTGCTATGCAGCAGAGTTCTGGAGATCTTGATTTTTTAATCAGAATGCCTGGCTTGTAGCCTCAGCAACATGCCTTCTGCATGGCTGCATGGAAAACCAGCCCAGGATGTCCTTGAACAAAAAATAGCGTTGTTAAAAGTCCCAGTTATCTTACGCTAGCTGTAACAATCAAAGTCCCTGAGCCCCAGGTCCCTGAAATGTATAATCTTACACTCTTTAGTGCACTCTTCAGAGCATGGTGTTTCTCTGTGAGGGAAAGAAGCTGCAGTTCAGAGAGAGCAAATGGGGCATAGGGGAAATAGGACTACAGTACTATTTAACTACTTGAGTTCTGCTGTTTTTTGGAGTGTTAAGTTTCTTTACAATCGATGAGGGTCTGGGTTTGGGTGATTTGCACACAGCCACACAAGGGAGAAGTGACAGAAAAGCAAACCTTGCTTCAGTAGTGCTGTTGTGAAGATACAGTATTGTGTTTAAATTCTGCTCAACTGGGGGTCATTTGAATTACTTTATTTAATATTCTACTTTTGCCTTTCTGTTAGAGGAATGGCATAAAGTACTTGTAATAGCTACATATTTATGCCATTTGGCAGCTTATACAATTTAGCCAGTGTTGAATATATAAAAAAAATCAAGAAAAAGGGAAAAAAAAAAAAGGGAAAAAACCCAAACAGTGTTGATCATAAAAAGAAATCAAGAATTAGGGGAAAAAAATACCAAACAAACAAACTCAACAAACATAACCAAAACCAAAACAGCCAAAAAACCAACATCTACCACATGCATCAAAATGGGCTTTAAAATTTCTTTGGAGTTTCTACATCTAAATGCAACCACACACCTCCTGAGCCACCCCTCCTCTCCTTCTGGCTCTTTATGGTTTCTGTGTTTCCATCCCTCGAAAGCCTAAATCCTGAGCTGCCTTATCTAGAACTCTCGCTCCCTCTGGTGGCTCCGTGTTCTCCACACACCGACTGTAAAATACGGATTTCACACAAACATTTTCAGAGAAGATAACATTAATCTGATGTGCTGCAGATTTCCCTTTATGCACAAGCGTGCTTGATACACTGGATTACAGAAGCAGTTAAAGAAAAGAAACTTGAAGAAAAGGAGCTGGCAGCCCAGCAGGTTTAGGTACACAAACGGAGTGAGGTGGGTGGGTTGCAGCCCCACCATCTGATCCGCAGTGCTTCCCCGTCTGATGGAATTTATGGCACGGTGCGTTTGGAAACCAAACTGCTCCCACAGCCCGTGCCAGATCTGCTCCCTGTGTGGGGAAATCTGGGCAAGCATCGGGAAAGTCTGCAAGGTTCCCTCCACGAGCCTTCCAGCAGATTGCTTTGTCAGATGTTGGCCACTCTGCAGATAAAGCCTTGGGCTCTGTAGATCTCGGAGGGCGCCTGCCAAAACCCGGTCACCTCCTTGTGTCGCTGGGGCTCTGCCCTCCCTCCCCACCTCCTCACAGACTCTGTGGAGCAGAATCCAGCTCCCTGCATCTCCCCTTGGGCCCCCATGGTCCTGCAAGGAGAGGAGTTCACAGTGCTGAGCCTGCCTCAGGCAAAATTCACTCTAAAATACCTTTTCCCAGAGGTCAGAACAGATCCTAATGATCCAAAATAATCCTAATGTCAAGAAGCAGTGTTCCTTTCTCTGCACAGATCACCATGGACATCAATAGGTCAGGCACGCAGGCAGAGAGCCAGTAATGGGAATTCATGCAATCTGAGATCTCTGCTTCTGTCTGTGATGGGCAGACAGACCCTGAAAAGGACAAGGTTTGACAAAAGAAATCAGTTATTTGTCTAAATGAAATGCTGTTCCTTCCATGCCCTTTTATGTTATAGAACAGATTATGAGGAGAGAAAGTCCTTTGGAATTCCTTTAAGTATTTCCCATACAGCTCTGTTGCTTCATGTATTTGATTCTTCTTATTGAAGTGTTTGAAAACGAGTATATCTTGTAGCTCTAAACCCCTTCCACTGTCTGAAACAGAGTGAGATACTTTCTCATTGCTGACCAACATGCAGGACCTGCTAGCCCAAGTCTCAGCATGTGCACAGCTTCTGTTAAAAATTGGGGCTTAGTGTCCAGAGCTCTCCATATCTGAATATTAGATTCCAAATCCACCATGTGGATCCTGTTAACTCCATGCTGAGAAAGAATACCAGAGCTCAGAGTGATAATCTGTAATGAGCCTAACCCAAAATCCCCAGCCAAAGCAGCTGCGACCTCTGAAGGAGCTCAGACCCAGATCCAGACTGCTGTGACTTACCCCAGCTCCACAGGCTGTGCATGCAACATTAACACAACTCCAGTCCCAGGGGACAAAAGCAAACCACAGACTTGCTGATGCCCCAGCTGTGCTTGATTTACTAAAACTGGATTACAGGCTTTCTCTATCACAACTGGCCGCACCACTGGCATGGCTGGAAGCAAAGGACATGATTGTTTTCTCCTGCAGTGTGCTAGTGTGTTCCTGCTTATTTTCAATGCTGTGAACAAAAGTGAAGCAAGGTTTGATATTTACGCAAAAGCTGTGTCTCTGCAGAGTGGGAATGAGAACAAAGAGCTTGATTACAACAATCTTTCAACTCCTGCTTCCCACTGGTCATCTCCTCACCCCCTCTTATGTCAATACCTCCAATTCTGCAGCTATTTTCTGCTCCTTAACCTGGCAAAGGGAAATGCTAAAATCACTCACCTCTTCAATTTTTCCTGCAGGATATGAATCAACACTATCTACAATATATTCATGTCTCTCTCAGTAAGTACAGCTGTAAGGAAGAGAACAAAACAAAAACAAACCCTCAAACAGAGAGGTGAAACAATGGTGAGAACAAGCCTCCTGCAAAGCTTTCAAGCCTGCTGTGTTTTATTGATACATACCCCTCTGTGAGCAGGATATCTTACTGTTTCAGCATTTATAGTCTTGGGTGAAGGCAAGGAGAGATGTGATAGAAGTTTAGCTTCAGAAGCTTCTTGATCAGTTTCTTGGGCTACAATTCTGGTTTAAGAGTTTTGATTTCGTCCAGAATACATCTCCCATGCCTATTGCTGATGTTCTCTAAAAACTAATCAATAACACTTTTTTTACTTTTTTTTTCTGTCTTCCAAAGACTAAGTCAGAAATCTGAATAGGTATCTGCATTTCACATGCAGAGTGTAGACTTTTGATCACGGAACTCGTTGCAGAAATTATGCACAGCTTAAAGGTGTCCAAAAATATCAAACTGGAAAGACTGAGAAGAAGGTCTGTATAAGATCCTCCTTGCCATCAGATGCACCACTCACATCTGCCCAGGAGCACAACCTTACTTTGGTGTTACCTTTCCAGTGAACGTCTTTCCAGGGCTCACCTACCTGTCTTTAAGGAACAGGGACAGAAATGCTTTTCCTGTATACAACAGATTGACACAGTACACTCCAAAAAGACATAAACCACAGGTCCTTACTGTCACGGTGTGACTGGGGTTTGCCAATTTTAATACATTTAATTTCCTTTGGGGATAGGATTTAGGAGTAGAGA
>JANRGV010000062.1:95021409-95034532 GCA_024734035.1 Alethe castanea
GGTTTCTTGGGCTGTCAATCACTAAGTCAGGTCTCTGATTGGTCCCCGCAGCCTCAGGGGAGGCTCCCAGAGAGGGGCTGCTCCCTTGCGCAGGCCCTCGTGCCGGGGTTGGGCTCCTCTCCCCCAAGCGCTTTACGTGGAACCAGCACACTTACTCTGCCTTCAAAGGTTCAGTCCCTGTCTCTTTTCTCTGGTAAGAGTCAGGCTGAAATTGCTTTGGGAATAAGAGAGATTTTGCTCTTGTAACGCTGTGGGGAAAAGATTAAGAAATGACAAGCCTTATCTTTGACTTGTGAAAGAAGTCTTGCTTTACTAACAGATCACAGTGCTTTCTGAGGAGGATATGCAGTGGTTTTAGAAGTGTGCCAGATGGCATTAAGGGGCAGAGAGCCAAAACTATGTGTGCAGATCATTGCACCCACTGGAGCATCCCTTGCACGGATCAGGCTGTGCATGGACCATCTCTCCCCACTGGTGAGCTATACAAGGGGAGGCAGCCCAGGGAAGCTTCTGGGATCCACTGAGCCACACTTGCCATTACTTAGGGGTGTAAATTAAACGTCCAGGCAGGAGACACTTGAAACAGAACACCCATCATATAACAAAGCCATGTATTGGAGACAGATGTAATTCCCAATGCCTTCCCACAGCACATGGGTGTGCACACATACCCATAGAGGTACCCATGTGCACAGTTCAGGATGGTGTGCATTCAGTTCAGCCTTGCATTTTTACATCCTTTCAATTTTGCACAGTGTTATTCTATCCTAATTGATGAGTTTTGGAAACAATGATGCCTCTACTTTTGCAATTTCTTAGTTTTTTCCCATTACTGATTTTGTATGGGATATTTTCTGTGCCGTGGCCTTTCAGGAGGGAAATGTATGCTCCTTCAAAAGCCTGCCTTTTGTTAGAATACTACTGATTTTTCCTGTCTAATTCTTTTTCCTCTCTCATTCTTTATAATGGCATGGGCTGAGCACAGTGCTTGCTGGCTCTCCTGTAACTCAGATCTCCCCTCTGCCTGGTGAGCTGAAAGCTTGGAGCAGGTCCCAGGTTGTTTTGTTTCTCTTGGGAGACTTTTCTTGTTTGCCTTTGTCCTCCTCAAGGGGTTTTCTGCAGCCTGCTGCAGTCTTGTTTGATTTGGTTTCTAAGGCAGTGCCCCAGGGTTGTGTGGGCAGGCTGGTGAATTTGTGTGTACAACTGGCTGCAGACCATTCTGCTCCATTCTGTGGGACAGATCTACAGCTGCTCTTTTGTTTTGCCCTGAAAAAATGAGGGTAACAACATCTGTCTCTTCTGATAATTGTGAAATTGCCCTGAAAATCCACTCTGTAGATACAGTGCTTCTGGACACTTACATGAACAACATGTTTTCACCCAGCAGAATTAGATTCATAGGAAAACCTTTGTGAAAAAACAAGAAATTTCTTCCTAAGGTCAAACACTTGGAGAAAGTGAATCTATTTTGGGGGATTGCTGGCAAAACTACAAATAGGTGCTTCCTTTGAATTGCAGCTGCAGATAAGTAAGTCCCACTTTCCTACAAAGAGCCCACATTCAGATCATTTCCGAGCTGTCTGCTCAGTGAAACTCCCACACAGAAAAAGGAGAGGCTTTCCACAGTACCTTGAGAGCAGTTGTTGCACAGATGATGCATCCTCTGAGGAGGCAGCTGTAATTGTAAAGCAGATGAACTCTGGAGCTGAACTCTTTGCTGCGTTACCAGAGTCATATGGGAATGCTGCTTGGAGCTGAGCTGCACTGCCATGGGGAAGCAGAGTCACACCCACTTCAAGGCTTCTGATCTTAAATATCACAGTTAAACCTAACAGCAGTTCAGAAGCTGTGAACTGCTAAATAAAAGCTAACTGTAAGTACTCTCTCTTTACTAAAATAACCTATATTCCATTTACCAAAAAAATCTCGTGCGGAAATTGGAAAAGCAGGGCAAAACCCATATTGTTTGGGCAGTATACATACATAGTACACAAACATGATACACAAACTACCTTACCAAGCAATGCGTATATAGCTCATTGACACTTAGGTAGGCAACTCTAGTAAAATATTGTTGTAGAGGGAATGAATTTTTCCAATTAAAATATTATAAAATATTAGTGCAGAGATATTTTGCCAATCTGATGAAGAAGCATTGCATCCCATTTAAGAAGTAAACAATAAGTAGTCTTAAGATATTTGAGAATTTCTCTTTCGGAGGGACAAGATTGGTATCAGGTATGTCTGTGCTGCCACCACTTTGGAATACAGGAAAGAAAAGCAAGTATCTGGTAGCTGCAGTCCTGAACTGGAGTATTCACCCCAAAAGTTTGCTGGCTACGTACAAGGAATACGTGCAGCTGGATGCAGACCAAACTTCAGAGACAGCAGCAGCACAATATCATCTGTGTGTCAATACTATGAAAACTGCTTCCATCAGCAGATGAGACTCCTTAACCTGGTGCATTGTTATCACTCCAACCTCCTCCAAGTCTGACCAACACCAGAGTCAAGGAAGACTTACTTGGAAATGGTCAAAGAATCATAGAATCATAGGATTGGTTAGGTTGGAAAAGCCCTGTAAGATCATCTAGTCCCACTGTTAACCCAGCACTGCCAGGCCCACCACTAAATACCACATTTGCACAATTTTAGGATACCTCCAGGGATGGCCACCACTTCCCAGAGCAGCCTTTTACAATGCTGGACAAATCTTTCAATTAAGATTTTTTTTTTAATAACAAATCTAAACCTTTCCTGGCACAACTTTTAACCATTCTCTTTTGTCCTATTGCTTTATTCTCTGGGAGAGAAGATTGACCCCCACCTCACTACAACCTCTTCTCTGGCAGTTGTAGATAGTGATAAGGTCTCCACCTAGCCTCTTTTTCTCCAGCCTAAATGCCCCCAGCTCCCTCAACCACTCCTCACAGGCTTTGTGGTCTGGACCTTTCACCAGCTTTGCTGTTCCTCTTTGGACACACTCTGGCACCTCAATGCCTTCCTTGTGAGGGTCTCTCGAGCACAGTACTCGAGGTGTGGCACTTGTATCACCAACAAAAGCCTCAGCACTGGCTCAGGAGATTTACAGATATGGGATGTGGTCTGAAACATCTGCAAACGTTCTGTCTTCTGTCTTCTTAAGGAAAGCTGTGCCTACTTGGTTACAACATCTTTTATGAAATAGAACTGAAGGCCCAAGCAATTCTGCAACCTGCACTAAGCTTTCACCAGTGTAGCTGGCTCCAGGGAGGGAGAGAACAGCAGAAAAAGTAAATTATTCTACTGGAACTCGTTCTGTACTTGCCACATGCTTAAAGTGCAACTTTTCTTGCAGACATAGCATTTTTCATCATATTTCCCCTACTTTGGAGTACATGACATGCACTGTCTTTATGGCTGAATAAAAGGTCATGACTGGCCAGCTGGTAACACAAAATGCATTTTTTACACTAATGGCAAGGTATTCTAGCTTTTATTTCACATTGCACTGACTGCATATTTACATAAACTCTACATCTGTTTAGTTAAGTTAAGCCAGAGGGTGATGATCTTTGTCTTTTCAAAAAAGCTGATTTAATTTTATTGAACAAAGCTTTCTATTTAAAAGATCAAAGTCAGTGCAGCCCCCTGCAGCGACAACTTAAAAGTTTCTTCAACTATTCAAATTAATGAAATGCGGTAACTGGGACTGAACAAGCAAGAAAAAGAAAAAAAGGAAAATAAAAATAAAAACTCCTCAGGGGCTTTGTTTTTCCTGAACTTTGAGAGAGACATTTTTCCTTTCATCAAAGTCCCATTGAGTGTCCTGACTCTCCTGCCTCTTAACAGGCAGGAATTGATAGCAGAGGCATGCATAGTTTTAGAAAAATTTCTAGAAGCTGGTAATGCTGTGGGGAAAAGACACAGTACAGTGAAGATAATCTAGTGAAGAACTGGCCTCTCTAGCTTCCATGTGCTAGTTCCAGGCATTAGTGAACTCCTACTTGATAAAATATTAGTCAGTATATAAAATTGCTTGGTTACTCTACAGAAAATAATGGTAAAAATCATGAATTTGAAACTGTAGCTGTAGTGGAGATAGATATTTCATGCCTTCTGAGAGAGCCTGCATGTCACCTCCTAGCATCTGACTTCGGGGAAATTGTCTTGAAAACTTATTTTTGGGAGGTGAATGGCTAAACATCTGCCTTACATTTCATTCCTGAAGTTTGATATTTGCTTGCAAGTAGCTTCCTCACCTCCCAGGCTGACAGCAGCCTCACTACTGATACTGGGTGAGCCCCATGGCTACACATCATGCTCTGGCAGGATGGGGTCAAACACCCACCAAAATTCACTCTTTGTACCTGTCCAGAGATTATATCCGGCAGCAGCCCAGAAATATGGACCAAAAGGAGCTGTAGCATGTTCCAGCTTAGCCCTCAATTAGTATACTGATGAAACTGGCCCCAAAGTCTGTTTTGACTCCAAGGAAACCTTGCCCAGAGATCTATGATGCTTCTACATCTCTTCTACACAATATATCCACATTAGCACTTCAGCTTGGATCAGGAGAATGCTGTGGCAGCTTTCCTCCTGAGCACCCATCCTTACCATGCTTTGCTTCACATGCTGAAACAGTCTTGGCATCTATCACCTGAACTCCATCCAGACAAAGCTGCACAAAAAAATCTGGTGTAGGAGTGCACTTTCTGCACTGCAGCTGCTAACATGAGGCCAGTCAATGTGACCAGATTAGAGCTGGTCTAAAATAAATCTCTGAAATGCACAGAGGGCACACACTGGGTCCCCTGTGCCAGCTCCTCTGCTACAGATCATCTCTACTTGTTTCAGGCCACCTGCTGATGTAGACATAACCCAGAGAGGCTGCACTGCTGCTTTCTAACCCTCTCACTGTTTAAATGGGTGAATAGTGCCATTTTAGGCACCATATGGTATCCCTGCAGGCCTCCAGCTGCCACTCTGCAGATCAACAGCTCAACCAAATGTCTCATGTCATATCTGGCAGCCCCATGCAGACATCTCAGATACCTTAGGGAGACTAACTGCTGTGGATGTGTATGTTTAGACAACTGAATACAGTTTTATTTTAGCATCTATTCCCCTCTAGACCAAAAAAAATGAAGCAAATGAGATTAAAAATGAGAAAGGAGATGCTTGAAATACTACAGTGTGTCCTATGAAATAAAATACATAATACAGAATAAATAAAATAATAAAACTATAATTTTTTGAGAAATTAATTTAAAACTTTTTTAATAAACTAAAAAGTATACAAAGCTTAATCTGACAACAACAGAAGTACTGTTTTGTTCTTCAAGAAACAGCTGAATTTTACAAATTGCATTTATGATTCAGTAAGGGCTGAATTCACTGGCTTTAACAGAATAATTGCAAAGCTTGCAATTCAGTTTCTGTTTGTGTAATTTACTGGCCTAATGCCCCAGATTCTCTGAGGATTGCAACACCAGAGTCTTTGCAGGACCATATCCTAAAGCTAGTATATCAATAAATTATCAAATTACTAATTTTTCTGGAATAGTAATAAATGAAACAGGCTTTGGCATGTTTTCTGTCCTGAGGGTGACTGACAGAGAGCAGCCTTTCTCTGTTGTTAGCAACCTCCTGGTGTCCAGCATGGGCTGGCTGCAGTAAGCAGGGATGCTCTGGGCTCCCAGCACTCAGCACTGCCTGGCAGAGGCTGGTGGCCATGGGACAGCGCTGTGTCATGGCTTAACCTCCCTCACACAGGAGGTCTTACACAGAGAGCCCCCTCCAAAGCTGCAGAAAAGCACTTTACCTGTCAAGGAACGGCCTAGGTTTCTGAACCCGCATGGAAATACTTGGAGATTACAGGCCTTTCAAACACTTAAATAAAAATCCTGACCTCTTGTGGCCATCAAACTGTCCAGCAAATTTTCTGTCAGTTTCTAACCCAGGAGATGCTCTTGCTGGGTGCGGGATGGCCATTTCTGTATTCCTGCTGGTCCTGTCTCAGACCTGCTTATGTACCAGAAGTCACTGACAAACCTCACATTTGAACATCTCTGTGGGTCCAGAGGAGGCCACAAATGTGATCAGAGGGCTGAAGCACCTCTCCTACAAAGGCAGGCTGAGAGACCTGGGACTGCTCAGCCTGGAGAAATGAATGCTTTGAAAAGACCTTAGAACAGCCTTCCAATACCTAAAAGGATCTTATAAACAAGAGGGAGAGTGGCTTTTCACATGGGCAGATAGTGACAGGACAAGGCAAAATAGTTTTAAACTAAAGGAGGGGAGATTTAGATTCGATAATTGGAAGAAATTCTTTACTATGAGGCTGTTGAGGCACTGAAACAGGCTGCCCAGAGAAACTGAGGATGCATCATCCCTGGGTGTGTTCAAGTTCAGATTTAAGGGACCCCTGAGAAACCTCATCTAGTGGGTGGTATCTCAAACCACAGCAGGGCTTTTGGAACCAGATGATCCTTAAGATCCCTTCTAACCTAAGCCTTTTTTTTTTTTTTTTTTTTTTTTTTTTTTGATTCTGTGATTTGTCCCAAATGTAAAGTGTAGTCTTTTTAGACACTGTGGACAAAAATCTGGCAGAAGTGCCACAGAAATGGGAAGTATGGAAGTGGTTCTGCACATTAACATTCTGCATGTGGCACAGAGCAACTTGCAGACCTTTAATTCTAATAAAGATATGAGAAAAGGGAATGCTTGTTTTGGCTGCCCTGCTTTGCTCTTAGTTTGCATCAGTAGCTTTGTGTCTTAGAAAAATTAGACTATGAATATATTCTGCATGTGTGTAATTAATAATGTCTGATGTCAATTTTTGCAGATATATTTTATCAGCACCATTTCAAATATGAACCTGTACTTCTAAGAACCCAGCATCAAACCCCAGAAAGTCTGGCTTCATGTGCAAGTTTGCATAAGGAGAAAGTGCAAGTGGAGCTTCTCAGGCTGTGTGATCTTTTATCTGGACAAGCTAAGGCTACACAATATTTAGGACAGACACATATTTGCACCCTGATCGTTCATCTGCAGTAGTGTCTTCTATATAAGAATTTTCTCTATCCAGGACTGAATACCTGAATGCTTTATAATTTCTAAAATAATTGGAGTACCTGCAAGCATGCATTTTCAATCTGTGTGTACGGCAAATCCAAAGGCTGCTGAAATACAAATAATATACCAAACAGCATCTATTTCTAGACTTTATAAATTTATAGAATGTATAAATGATACAATATATTAATAACATACTCAAAATCATTAAAGAGTGCATTAATAAAATGTAGTTTTAGAAGTTTTTCTTTCTATCACCTTGCATATACCGACTCGATATAGGAATTACAGTACTGAGTATACTTTTATTTAGAGGACAGATTCATTGATAATTGCACTTGCTTAAAACAGAAAAGTAAGTAAAAGTGTTTTAAACCAAATTTATGTTTTAAGATTTTTTTTTTCTGGAACTCTAGCTCTATTTCTGACCTCACAAAGGCTTATCCATACGTTTAGTTTTACACTTAGGAGTAACAATAGTTAAACTACTGTACATAAAAATAAGCCTTAGCAGACCTGAAGTCTTGATGTAGCCTGCTTTCACATTCAAACTGTTCAAACACCCACACAAGAAAGAGAAGATGAACTAAAAAGGTGCAATCATTCCCATTGCTCAGAATCTCTGTGGTTTTTAATTTTGCTTTCTCTCGAAAGAATACTAGTTCTCATTAACAAATATTAATAGGATAGATAAAAATTTTGTAAAAAAATATTTTAATGATCATTTATGAGTTTTTAATTTCAGTTTTTCCTCAGGTCTCTGTTTCTCATTTGCTGGCATTGTCTGATTTCCCTCTGAAAATAATTGATATTTCAGTTGCATATATGAACAGGCTTGGACTTTATTACTCAGAGCCCTTAGTGTTTACTGGCACTCATTTTTTTTCACATTTGTTTCCAGGATGCCCATCACAACAACAGCTGCTCATCCTCTATTCCCAAAAGAAACCAACACTGGGCACTGGATTTTCTGTTCCTAAATGTTATGATCATTTTATTGTTTTAGTGCTGATGATATTTCAGCCTCTCCTTGGACATCTAATGCTCCTGATGCAGTGCAGCAAATTTTGGTACACAATGGACTGGGGAATGGGTTCTCCTGGTGATGAAGATTCAACATGATGGCATCTCAAAACGTCCTGGTGCCATAGAGCACTCTGAGATACTTCGTGCATGACTGTAGTATGTTTGTTTCTTCACTAAGGATGCTGAATGGAGAAGCATTTTGCCTTATACAGAAAAGTACAGTAGCAACCACAAAACAGATAACCTAAGAAGATTACTGCTGACAGAATAAAACCATATTCAGTATTTCTGTGAGACAAAACACATCACTATGCATTTTCAGGTACCAAAACCAGTGGGGCAATAAAAAAATATCTTTTAAGTGCTTCTACACAAAAGTTGCTTTCAAAAAGTACAGTGTTCCTTAATTAATTGTAGAACAGTCTTGAGAACCTCTTCCTTGGGGGGGCTGGCATCAACCTCTTGGCATGCAGGATTCACCATCCTTCTGTATGACTCCTCAACTCTAAAATCAAAACAAGAGAAATTAAACTTCAAAATGCAGGTATATGCAATGAAATTAGTCATCAGTCTCAGAAGACAGTGCTTGCACTGCAGAGACAGAGGATAGAAAATCTAATATGAAGCTAAGAAAGAAATCTACTGCAAAGAGCAATAAACCATTAGTAACTCTTAAAATGTAAACCTCAAAGCACAGAGTTTCCTTGACATTGATTCCCAGAGCTCCAGCTACATTAAGATGGCATGGCATAAAGTATTTCTTTTTCTATGGCTTATCACTGGATACAGTCTGGTATGGCAGTAGAGTGGACAGTCTGCTTCTAGCACCTGAATTAATTTTTTTTCGGTTTCTGCGAAGCTATCTCTAAACTATATGGCATTGCATTGTGTAGTTGTGCTCATTGACTGATCTCAGCCTTCACTCACTGGATTACAGGGTTGACATATCATTCAAACCCTTCTTCTGATAAACTAACTAAATGAATAACAGGATAAAATACAGGGTGCAAACCTCCTCACTTAGGCTATAAGCATAATGCAGAACTCTCCCACATTTAGTCTTTGAAGGTGTGAAAGAGGATGTGAATATTATTTTCTATGTTCCCATAATGCCATTCAGGACAGAAGTCACAAGACAAATAAAGGAAGATTCTGATAGGATGCTCTCCTATTCAGATTGACATAATTAACAGGTAGAAGTAACAAAGGCTTTCTGACACGAATATGTAGTAACAGAATTAAAATGTAAAATGTAATGTCCAGACAGCAATTCAGCACACCCTGAAGCAGGATACCTAGGGTGCCATTCAGTTGCTTGAGTTAATGCACCTAGTACTGCTTGAGATACTCTGCACTATCTCATTTAGCTTCCAATTCCTAGTCCAGAAAGTGTCCACAGGTTCTGCATCACAACTCAAAATATCAAAAGGCTTAGACACTTCAGTTTAGATCACTGAGCTCCAAACAAGTGGTGAGATGAATCACTTTGAATTGATTGTATTGACAAAACAAGCCATTGAATGTATTGACTATACTGGTACCTGAGACACTTTGCACAACCAAAGACATCTACGAGAGAATGTTCAAATTTTATTCTCTTAATCTGGAGCTCAATTCCAGAACTTCCTGGGGAAGCTCTGTGTTTCAACTTCTTGCCTCCCAGTCCTGAAACTCTTAAGTCCATCTCCTTCATAACCTCACTAAGAAAGAAGCTAAAATAAAAGAAGCAAGGCAAAATAGAAGTATTTTAACTCAAAGCTCCTTTACAGAACAACTAAATTATACATCTGCATCTTTCCAACACTTTCAGTTAGAAGTCACAGAATTTACCCTCCCTGACAGCCATGTATTTTCTAAAAAAGAAAAAAAAAAAAAAAAGAAAAAAAAAAAGGAAAAACAAAATAAAATCTTATACAAAGGAAATTCTTGCCCCAGTTATGTGAGAGGTACATTTGTTACTGATCCCATAGGAGCCAAGATTGCCTCCAGCCTCTTATTCCCCATTAAAGGGTACCTTTGTCGAAACAAGCTGTTAGCTTCCAGCTCAGCTTCCTCCTTGGTTTTCTCCAGCCCCCGATGCTGAAGTCTCCGGACTCGTTCTTCAGGGTCAACAGTCAGGAGAAGAACAAGATCAGGTTTAAGCAGATCTTCAGGCCACTGATACACCTCATCTTGAGCTGGTGGAAGATCCTGGACTTTCCCACTTGTTTCAGTGGCAATTGTGTAGGCAGCTGTGCTGTGCCAGTATCTGTCAGGAAAATACAAAATGGAGGGAGAGAAATTTTAAAGAAAACATTAATTCTTCAGTAATATAGGAGACAATTGGCATTATAACAACAAGTCAATAATGATGAGATAGGTGACATCATGGCTTTGAAGGGAAATCCAAGTTACAGTTCTGTGCTATCCACTATCTCTTAACAACAATAACTCAGTTCACTATTCAGAGTTAATGTGAACTATTAATTAAAACATTATGTAAAACTGCTTCAAATATTCCTATCAAAAGAAAGTCTTTTATATTGAGACAGGCCAAAGAAGAGTTACAATGTATGTCAAAGTCCTTTACTCTGAGTCCCCTTTTCTGTGATTCCCATGCTACTTAATGCAATAGATTTGGTAGAGAACATGCAGTCTTCACAAACACATGAATGAACATAGGCATTACAAATGTTACTAATTTCACTTGCATTTAACATTCTCTCCACTACAAGGCACTGTGTTTGATAGATTTCAGTGGATTTGAGGCTGGTTGAAAACAGCACTCACATGCAAACAACGTGTGTGTGTGTGTGGGTGTGTGGGTGTGTGTGTGTGGGTGTGTGTGTGTGTGTGTATGTGTGCGTGTGTGTGTGTTTGAGCAGGAGGTTACAGTACACCTACTGAAATAAGCCAGAGGGTTCAAAGTACATCTAGACTCTTTTACTGACAGTAATATTGTAAGCTGCCTAGACAGTTAGTGAAAAACCAGAAATAACACAAGCAGACCCAAAAAAGTGGGAAGCATATCTCTGGCTTTAAATTCACAGAGTAAGTCTACCTAAAACTCAGTCATTCCAATCCACCCATATCTCAGACACATCTTAGAGACAGCCATGACCAGCAGCCCACAGCCTCCTCTGGTTTATCACAAAACACTAGTTTAGCTCACGATGCACAATCTGTGCCTCCACTATTCCTGACTGAAGATGTAACAATTTTCATGTGTCCTAAAGCTAGTTATGAGTATTACACTGATTGCAGTTCTCTCTTTTACTGTTATCGTGTTACTCTTTAGAAGATAGAATATTTATCTGGCTCTCTGCAGAGTGCCTCCAAAAAAAAACCCTAAACAAATCCAAAGCAAAACCCCTGAAGAAACACAGACACAATCACTGACTGCTTGTAACACTGAACAACTGTATGATGGCACTGATATGAGAGAGCTTCTTAAATACACAAACCTGTCTATGATCACAGGTGCCTGAGTGGATGCTTTTGCTATCTCTGAAGCTAGAATGTAGTTGCCCGCAGCATAAAAGGCTCTTTTAATGGGTGTTGGCTCATCATCAAATACAGTCCTCCAGTGGCTGATGCAAGCTGGTGGGGATCGCAGCAGAACTCCGTTCAGGGCATCCTTAACAGCCTGGGTCACCGTGGTTTTGCCTACATTTCATTTACAGAAGGAAACACTCGTTATGTTATTTACCACATACACGTGAGTTTTAAAAACTAGGAAACACTCCTCTGTTAATGTGGAGCACAGCTTCTGATATCTGAACATGTAACCCGAGCATCTTGTCACAAGGTTTCCAGCGAAAAATTATTCTGAGTCTGGTTGCAGGAATTATTGCTCCCCTTCCTGCTCTCTGGGCCTTCCAGCCCTTCCTTTAGCCAGATTTCAGTCTTCACTTCCTTAAATGCATTAGGTGCATGGCAATTTCTCTATATATCTATGGCAATTTCCCTATATATTAATTTATAATATTTTCCTAGGTTGCAATTTATGTGAATGTTGCCTTGCTGGTCATCCAATTCCTTCTTTTTATGGGGATTTCCAGCTCTCTTTAACTGACAAATCAGAAAACAAAGCTAGTCAGAGTCAAGTAATATTTCTCTCTTATACAAACTGCTGGCAGTTTCCCAGACTGCCACTATTTTAGTTCATTTATTTGAAAACTCTTCGTAAAAGTATGCTTCATCATCTGCACAAGAAATTTAATTTTCAGTACTCCACTCTGTATTCTTTCATTTGCATAGGTAAGGAATTTAATCACTGAATGTAAATTAGCATACATTAATCTTTTATAAGTAAGAGAAGACAGATTGGCATTTGTAATTATTAATTCCTTATCTGTCACAGGTTTTCAATATTTTTTTAAATTTTATTTTAAAGCCTATGCCTAATAAAAAACAGCAGTTGCTCCTTTCAACTATTTGTCATCTGTGGTTCTTCAACCACACGTTGCCCTTACCTGTGGCATCCAGCCCCTCAAAAACTATGACGGGAAAACCTCCTTTTTTTTGGTGCTCTGGACATTTCTCCAGCAGGTCGAGTACTGCTTCAGCCTCTGGGATCCGTTCTGCACACTGCAAAGAGACATCATAGAATCACAGAATGTGTTTGGGTCAGAAGGGACCTTTAAAGGCCATCTAGTCCAACCCCCATGCAGTGCACTGGACCATCCTAAACTAGATCAGGTCTCTTAGAGCCCTGCCCAGCCTGACCTGGAATGTTTCAAGAGATGGGACATCCACCACCTCTTCTGGGCAACCTAGTCCAGCGTTTCACCACCCTCATCTTGCAAAACTTCTTCCGTCTGGTCACAATCTGCCCTCCCCTCGATTTAAAGGATTGTCCCTCATCCCTCCGGCATCCGCCCGCGGTGCTGAGGAGCCGAACGCCGGCTGCGCCCCCGCGGTGCTGAGGAGCCGAACGCCGGCTGCGCTCCCGCGGAGCTGCGGGGCCGAACGCCGGCTGCGCTCCCGCGGTGCTGAGGAGCCGAACGCCGGCTGCGCTCCCGCGGAGCTGCGGGGCCGAACGCCGGCTGCGCTCCCGCGG
>JANRGV010000062.1:95051016-95069639 GCA_024734035.1 Alethe castanea
CACCCTCCTCCTCCCCCGCCGGAGAAAAGACCGGGAGCGGCGCTCGCCGCGCACACTCCGGCTCCGCGGGGGGTGGAGACCATGGCTGGGGCGGTGGCGTCCTGCCGCGGCTCCGCGGGATAGCGCGGGACAGCGCCGCGCACCGCTCCGCGCCGGCACGGGCTGCAGCGGAGCGGCACGGTAAGGCGCCCGCGGCGGCGGGAGCGGGGGCGCCTCGCGGGGCGGGGGGGCAGCGGGAGGCGGTGCTGGAGCGTGCGGGGCACCCACGACCCCTTTACGTGCAGGGCTGTGCCCTTCGGGCGTTCCCCGCGGCGCGGTGTCCCTGTCGCTGCTGGCCGCCGGCAGCCCGCGGCCGGCTGCGCTGTGTGGGGAGCGGTGCCTGGCTGCGGGGAGGGCACGGCGGGAAGCGCTGCCGCCGGTGGAGCGGGGGCTGCTGACAGCGGCACCTCAGCCCCGCGCGTGGGAGTCTTGGGGCTTCCATAAACGAGCGAGAGCGTCTCGAACGAGCCCCGTGCCCGGGCGTGCAGGAGCCGTTCTTCGGGGAGGGGGAGATAATGAGTGCCGGGGTCTGTGGAGTGCCGCCCGCAGCCGGTGCGCTCAGAACGAGCGGAGTGTGCAGCCTGCGGAGAAACCGGATCGTTTGGGTTGCAGGGGTGGAAGAAGTAGGAGTAAGGCTCGCGTTTTCCTTCCCTGAGGTGATGTTACCGTTGACTTGAGCTGTGTACGATAATGAGGTTGTGCCCCCAGCCGCTGCACCAAGGGTATTTTGTTCCGAAACAGATCAGGCCCTGCATCATGTGTTTATTGCTTCTATAGACCTGGAACAGGGAGTGTCAGCGGGGCCGGCTGGTGGAAGAAGATACCAGCTGTTTGAATTTTTGCTGTGTTCTTAGAAATACTGTCACTTCTGCCCTGGAACATAATATTCCTGTTCTACAACGACCATAAACGATGATTTATAAATAGATCCGTTTGTTTATATTGCTCCCCGTGTAGCCAAACAACTGTTTACATTGGGAAATGGATTGCTTCATTTCACATTAGCTTATCAGTGCTGGCCCAGGAGCGGCTCAGCTGAAGTTACATGTTCTTGGGCAGAGTGCTACTGGACAGATTACATCAGTAGTTTAAACTTCTGGTGGCTGGCCTGTCTGCTTGTGTGTGCTTCTCTCACAGGCTTCAGAGGCAAGTGTAGAGGTGATTGGGGAGGTAGAAGAGTGTGTGTGGTTGTAGTACGGTGAGGGGAGATTTGTGCCTTTAATGAAGATGCTTAGTTTATACTTCAATGGGACTTTACAATGTGGGAAAACTTTATTTTTTCCTGGCAGTGAGGTATCAGGGTGTCCTGACATGAAGTTTGTTAAATACCCAAGAGAAGCAAGATCAAGTGAGAAGAGTGGTGGTAGGAGGGAGAAATAGTTCCTTTTATTTAGGAGTGTCTTGAAAGACAGGATTTCCCCCACCACTATCCTTGCACCCCTGGGGATGAAATTTTCTTTCTTTACCCTCCCCCCCGCCTTTCCCTGGCCATCGTGTCTCATTATCATTATCCTCTTGTACAATCTGTGTATTACGAGGGGGAGAAACCATCTGTGATTGAAGTAATACTACAATGATGGATGTTTCAATTTGATATAACTACTTTGAATAAGCTATCCTTTTTGTAAAACGGGATTGATTTCCCCTCGTATCTAAATCACCATGATTCATATCCTAGGAGCTGCTAGATCAAATAATGTATTTATTGTCTGCAATTATTGTAGATTTTTGCCCTTGAAGCGCAATATTAAAAATTACACTTTTGCACTAGTAAAAGTATGCTTAACAGACTGGTGTATTTTTTTTTTCCCCTAATCTAGTATTTTAAGGCAATGATTTCTAGGGGGGAAAAAGACTATATAGTTGCTTAACTTTTTTTGGTTTTAAATGTGACTTTTTTTTTTTTCCCAATACTACATTCCAATAGATCTGACTAAGTATTTGTCAGATTTCATGTGGGGTTTTTTTATAACTTCTGACAACTTTTCTTTCAGTTAAGCCAGAGGACAAAGCTGCTGTCTTAAACATGAGTTTTGGCTGCAGTGTTATACAGTAGATATGAATGGCTTCAGTGTATCTGCTGTATTTGCAAGAATGCTCTCATAGGCTGGCAGAAAACTCTTCTTTGCCCTCCTAGTGATGATTCAGGGAAAAATAATGGCTCTGATCATCCTGCAGCCTGGTCAGTGAGCACAGTCCTTTTCTCTCCTAGAGACCTGATGCAGCAGGGAATTGGAACCTGTTGTACTTAGCACCATATTTCCTGCGGATTAGTATCAATGGTTATGCAGTTGAGTTAGTGATCTCTAGTTTGATTAGAAGACTTGCTTTTCATTGTGGTCCTTTTTACATCTTGAGTTACAAAAAGGAAATGGAAAACAATTAGAAACTAACTCACCACTCATTTTGAATTGTGTAATGATTCCGCTGTGTCTAACTTAGGTTGTGGTCAGATGTTCTTTTTGTAAGACAAGATCCTTTTCTATATTGCTTTGCAGAAACAAAGCATAAAATTCATCTTTCCCTGACCTCTTGAAAGAGATCAGACAAAAAGATCATAATGTTAATGTCTGTTTTTCACTTCTGATGGCTGGGAGGAGCTGTTGAAAATATACTTGTTCTTCTGGCTGCTTGCTGCAAAGTGGTAGGAATGTTTTTTGTATTTCCTGATCAACTGGGATCAGAAATGCTTACGGTTTTTCTGCATATGTAGTCAGCAAATTCTGGAGCTGGCAGTGATAGTATAAAATGGATTTTCAAATAGCTTGGTTGTTTGCTAATGGTGCCACTTATAGTGGTGACACCATTAAATGTCTTTTCTCAAAAAGGCTGAAGAAAATGAGGAACAGAGAAAGTGAATCAGTATGTGTGGTAACTTTTTATTTACTGTGAAGGCAGAATATGTTGTCAGATGGTTCTAGTCTTGGCATGAGTATGTTACTTCCTCATTACAGCAGCATTTTCACCTTTTCAGTTGAAGAATATCAAGTGAGTGGTATTGCACTGAAACACCTTGCTCTTATCCTCCAGGTATCAGTATGACAGTTTAATACAACTTCATCCTGTTTATATTGAATGGAGATTGTGTTTGAAAAAATACACTTAAGCTTATTAAATACAGACTTTTTCTTCTTCATGATGTCCAGTGGATCATCTGAAATACTTCAGAATGTGAGTGGGTCTTGCAGGTTGTCTGGAAAACAAAGTTCTAACTTACCAGGTTCAGGTGTAATTTTTTTCATTACATACAAATGCTCAGCTTTATTTGCACTGATCACTATTTTGCTTGTGAGCAGCCAGAGTCCATAGCTTTGGAGTCTTTATTCTTGAATTTCACTTGGGAATTTTGCTGACTCTTCTGTTTCTGGAGTATTTGGGTTATTTCCTGTAACCGTAAAACTCCAGTATGAACTACAAGCTATGAAAGCTATCACTATGGCTTTTGGAGACAGTTGCAGCTGGCCAGCCTTTGTCTCAACTCCAGTTTCTAATAAATAGATGATATATAGGATAAGAATTGTATGCTGTTCTACGCATTCAGTCCTTGCAGAGGACTCATATTTAGCCAGGAATATGAAATACGAGGAAATGAAAATGAATTAGGAAAATATATTGAGGCAAAATCCATTATTAGCCCTTGATAATCTGGTACATGATCAGCTTTTTCCTATGCTTATTTCTGTCATTGCTGTTCAGCAGTTGATTTGCTTAATGCTTGATTGCTGATGAAGACCTGTGAGTGGATTTTATAATCTCACGGATATTAGTTTCCTTTTACCCGTACTTTGTGTATGTATATAAAACATATGCTATATACAACATGTTATGCAATGTGTGTATATAAATACGTCTTTTTTACTTTTTGTTTCTCTAAACAGCATCCAATGGGGGCAGGTCTGACAGAAGCATCAGACAGAATCATGGTTGCATTCTGTCCTAGACAATATTTTCAGTCAGGGCTGCCTCCCTACAGTGATCACACAGGATGGCCTCTGGTAATACAGTGTTCCTTGCCCAATTGCCCCCTCCCTGGGCTCACAAGAGGGGTCTTGCTGCATTCCATAAAGCAACTGTATTTTTCTGGGCTTGATGCTTCAGACAGTGTTTGTCCTCTTAGGAGGAAAATGAATGTGTTTTAAGTCTTGGTTTCCTTCTATTACTACTTAAGGGAAACAATTTTCCCTTCACCTCTCTATTCCTGTATTAAGAAATACATCCAACCAGACAGAATGAGAGCAATGCTCTGCAACTTGTGTGGTCAGGCTCATGTCTCCAGTGCAGTCTTGTAACAAACTGCAAGTTCAAGACTAAGCTATGTGCAGTCAGGGTATGTATATTTTTAGCCTGGTTTTCTGAGAAGATAGAGATTGCGTGCAACTCTCTGTAAATGTTTGACTTTAATTCTTACTCTTAATTTCTAAACCTTTTGAGCAATTCCAGTTGCATTTGTGAGGGGGTGGTAGCTTAGCTCCAATAAACCTACACCTTTTCTGGTAGTAGGTGGCCTCGGCTGATGGAAAGATGCCTGCTTGAAGGACAGATTGAAGCCTGAACTCTTCCTGCAACTTTGACACACATTCCTATGAAACTGGGTTTTACTGGCTCAGTTGCTTACAAATCAGCTTACATTGAGTTCTTATTTTTTGACAGTTTCAAATTATACTGTTCCTTAATTTCTGAATATTTTTGCAACAATTTTGAATATGAAGTGTTTGTCTTCAGCCCCAAGTAGCTTTATAATATGGCAAAAAATGCATGATGAGAAAGGGAAGATTCATTGGTTTTTTTACAAGATTTTATTATTGTTCTTCATACATGTCCTGCTTATGTGAATTCCTGTTTGTTAAACTAATTATTTTAATTTTTGTCTTGTCACAAAACTTTATTTGTAGTTGTATTGTATAAAGATCGTTCCCCAAATGGAACAAGACTTAATAGGATGCAAACTGAAACAGTTCAGTCTTATTTCTGTATTTCTCCTCAGTATTTGTTTTCTGTAAACAAACTCTGTGTGAACCTTTCAGTTAGCTGATCACTTTTGCGCACCGCTATCTGTTGAATACATCTTGTGGTCTTTGTTTGTCTTGTCATGCTGACTTGATTAATGTTGTACCATCATCTTCCTCCATGAATAATGTATTTCCTGTCATGCAGTTGGAGCCTAGAGGAGAAAACACCTACACCTGCTTTCTGAGATTAATTATGCATTACTTTTACCTTTGATGTGTACTGTCTGTTCTTACTTTTGTGGAAAAAGTGCTGACCAAAATATACATGTTGAGGGTGTTTAAGGTATGTTAGATTTGTGGAAAGGCAGACCATATTTAAATTTAAGAAAAACCTACCAAACCAAGCCCCAACTTTTATTAGAGCTTTCTGGTGTTTTTCTTTGTACTGCTGATATTCATTGACATCCTATATTTTGAAAGGTTTGCTGGTGATTTCTCTCTACTTTAAATCACTAGGTTTTGCTGGTGTTAATTACTGTTTCTTAGTGTTGTGTGTGTGTGTGTCTAGCTTTCTAGCAAAGATGTGGCAGTATTCATTAGGTCTCACTGTTGTTGGAAGGCTGTGAGAGGTAGGATAGTCACAGATGTAGGATGCATGTGCCAGCTCAAACGGGCTGTTGATGGTTATTCCATCTTGTTGTTTGGTCTCATTGATCCTCAGGACCACACTTGGAGCCTGCTGGGCTCTGGTTTGCTGAGGTCATAAGCTTTGTGCCTCAGGTAAAACAGAGCAGTTGTCTCTTCCTGTTAATCGCTGAGAAGTGAAACTGCTGCAGGTTAAGCACAACATGGTGGTGAACCTCATAGTTGTTACAGGAGCTGAAGCCAGCCTCTTCCTAAGGGTGCAGTATGTATTATCTGTAGTTCTGATGTAAGCACTTAAAAATCCTTCAAAGTTTATGGATGCTCATCCATTCATACTCACCTGCAGGGTGTAAGTTTATCTCAAGGCTACAAGCTTGTTTGTTTCTCTTTAGCATGTGATGTGACAGTCCCTGGCGTTGAGGAAGGTTGTGCTGGAAGAATTGGTGCTGTGTGAAGCTTGCTCAAAGCGGTGCTGCTGACCCTGGCACCTCTCCATCCTGTTGTTGGCTCTGCTCTGCATGTTTGGTTGTGCCCTGTACTTTGGATCCTTGTGGCTCTTGAGGGAGCCATTCTCTGCAGTGTGAGTTCATCCTTCTCTCCACTAGTGTAGCTTTTCACCTCTGCTGCTTGTTGAAACGAGCAGCTTGGCTCCATCAAACTGCTGCTGTCACTGGGCATCAGCTGTGGTGGTGTTCAGAATATTTAACCTCACGTCACCCTTTCTTGCATGATGTGATGTCCCACTGGAGCAGCATTGACCATTTACTTTGCATGGATTTAGGTCTGGAAATTCATTCTTAAAGATTTTACCGCTGGTTTTTTTTGAGGGTGAAACATAATAGTTCTTAGTGGTTTTACTGGCTTAACCCATTTGCATCTGTAGAATCACTAGGAGTGTGATAAGCCACTTCTGTCTTCTGTTCTCTTCTCTTTTGTTGTACCTTGTAATTGGCTTAAAAATAAAATCTCACTTCAGAGGGAGCAACAGGGTAGTTCTAACTTCAGTTCATGTTACATGTTTAGTCAAAATTCAAGGTATGACAAATTCATAGACAACTCACGAATCTGAAGAATATGATAGTCTTTTTAGCAAACTGTCAGATAGTGCTAAATATTGGCATCAGTCACTTCACATTTCCATTAGCTCCTTAGAAAGCTGAAATTCACAGATTTGAATGAAATACCACATTTGACTGTGTTCTCTGCTTTTCAATTTAGACTACTGCTGTGAAGCTTTCTTATAGTTACAGATAGATGTGTTTTCAGGGGCTGTTCTTTTTTGCAAGAAGTTTACTGTTTTGCTCTGTCTTCTCTGGAAGGTCTGCATGGTTTTTTTTTTTTTTGGGGTTTCTTTGGTTTGATTTTGTTTCTTGTCCTCCAGGATTCTACTGTATTGGTCTTCAGACCAACACAGGCATGTCCTTGTAACTTTTATTAATAGGAATAGTTGCTTTTGGATGGGGTGATTCACCACAGCTGCCAATATAAGGAAGAGTCAAACCATTGTGCCCCTTCATCGTGCTAATAATAGTGATGTACCATTTTACTGGCTGGCAACACTGCTGCTAATGGCAGCTTCAGGAGGGATTGCTGCAAGGGCAGTGAGGATCTCTGCTTTCTCCCTTTTGCCTTAAGCGTCTTCTCTCGTGCAGCTTCATTTCTTACCCCATGAGACTGAGCCCATCCTTTTCATTGAAATAACAGTGTATTTTCACTCTGCTATCAACCAATTCTGATCTTGAACTGTGGAAGGACAAAGGTGGTGCTATTTTTGGAGGGGGAAAAAAAACCACAAAAACCTCTGTGAAACAAAACAGCTTTTGTGCTGTGTTGGACAGGATGTCACTAAAACTGTAACCTAGAGAGTTCCAGGGTAAAACAATATGTGCGCATAAGGATGTCCTATCAAAATCACCTCAACTAATGTGAAAATCCACTTGTTTTCTCAATACCAAGGGAGTTTCCATGTCATTGCCTTAATGTGGGACTTATCCAGCCCTACTGGTTGTGAAGAATTCACAGTATGTAGAAATTTAAGCAAAGACAGGAAATCATTCTCTTAAAACGAAATATCTTTATAGTCAACGAAACTTAAAACAAGCAGGCTTAGATGAAAGACAGTATGTATCTGAGCTCTTCAAAATTGCTGAAATTGCAGAGGGTTAGTATCTGACCATCAGCAAATAGGTCTTCCTAGAAATATGTAGGAAATGTTCTTTGTGGGAGCTGTAGATCTGAGTTAAGGTACTTCATGTTAGCCAAGGTCTTTGTGTTTGCTGTCCAACTGTTTCAGTGCTTGAGTGGGAGAAAATCATAGGTTACTCAATGACATTGTTCCCAGACATTCATCAGGCTTTGATTTTTTGCATTCAGTGAAAATACGTAGAACTCCACTACCAGAAAGCATTAAATGCTGTAACAAGAAAATAAAGAATAATTTTAAAGACTTGTGTTCCTATTTTATGCAGACACTTCATTTTTGAATATGTGCATCAGATAAAGCACATCATGTTTTAATGCGTTTATTGAATGCTCAAAAGGGCTTTATAACAGGCCCTTCTGTGATTGCATCATTTTGTTCTTAGGAAGTCCAAGTTCCAAATTGACTTTCTTCTTAATTGAGGTGGCTCCTGACATTTAAAACTATTACGTACCTACAGTGATAGAAAGTCTGCAGGGATCAGAAAAGATTCCCTCGTTTAGCAGGGAACTTTTTTTTCCTGAATATACTGTTTTCGTATTTCTTTAAAACAAGCTACTTTTCGTAATAATAATAATACAAAAAAGCCTCCTCCAGTTTCTTCTCCTACATATTCTTCTTCCTACTCAGCAGCCATTCAGTACATGAAAATAAGGAAATGAGGATATTTTGAAATAGGGATACTTCGCATAAATTATTTCCAAAAATACTTGCTGGATTTGAATGTTGACATTCTCTTTGGATGTTAACAGTTAAGGAATATAATGAAACTGTCAAAGAAAAAAAGATACAAACTCCTTAGAAAACAATTATGTAAATATAGTGGTTTTCCTGTCAATTCAGTATACTTTTGTAGATGTCAGCTATTCTGGGGAAGTACCCCATATACAAAGGATGCAGATACAAAGAGTGGTTTTGGGGCAGTCCCAAAATGAACAAATGTTGGGTGTCTGATGGTACAGCTTAAACTGTATGAACTCTTAATGTGTGAAGGCTTGGTGTGCCCACCAATGGATGAGCAGTGCTGTGTGATGGGAAAGATCCTCTCAGAGGATTGTCTGGTGTTAGCCATGGAGGCAGCCAGGTTGAGTGGGCCTTTGGTTACTGTGGTGTTTTGAATTGCAGTGTTGCATGCCTTGTCATATATGAGCACACAGGGAAGGGGCTGTATTTTCCATGACAATTCCTATTTGGATATTTTCCCTCTTTTTGCATGCTGTCCCTGTGTTCTCTTATGCGTGCTAGGAGGGGGATGTTGGTTAGTTGACTCAGTTTTGAGTCTCCATGGGAAACCTGAGGCAGAAAACTGAAGATAATTTGCGTATGTAATTCCCTATTCCATCCAAGAACCATAGTCTTCTCTTAACTGATAGAGTGCCTTTGGGAAAAGTCTGATACGGCCCAAGATATAGAAGAGTACTGAGAGTCACCTTGAGACAGCTCTCATCCAACAGGCATAGGGAGAGTATCCCCAGAAGTTCCAGGGTTACAGGGGGCATATGCTTTGGGATAATGCCATTATATCAATTTCTTCTTGCCTCCTGTTTTGCCTTTGTTTTGGCTGTGCAGCTCACTGCCAGTTGCAGTGATGGAGCCATTGCCAAGTCAGTCCATCTGGCTTAGCCTATGCAGAATGCAGTTGTACCTCAGTTCACATCTGTGCCTCTTTGTGTGTTGTATGGCCACTTTGAAGCCTGAAAGGGTTGCCCAGTATGTTTCTCTTCACCCAGCCCATCTCCTGTGGGGTCAAGTTTCAAGAGAGAAGAAATGTGAATCGAGGGTCTTCAAAATGAAAGAGTATTTCCTTTTTTTCTTTCAGTCTAATACCTTCTGTGTTTCAGTGTATCTGAGAGGCTGGGTGACTTTGGTCCATTTTGGTCCACAAAATGAGGTCAGGTTAAGTCTGTGTTGATTTCTAGGTCAGACTGAACCTTAAACCCTTTATTTTGATTTCTCTCTAGTACTTGTAAATGAACAATAACTTTAAAAATATTTGCAAATGAAGGACTTGAAAATGGGTGTATGTTCTCATACAATTATGAGAAAGTTGCAAAATTTAAACTGTTTTTGCACCACACTCAGATCCCAATTGTGGTCAAATTATTTTATTATTTTTCCCTAGGAAATTAGACTAGCCATGTGGAAAAGGCATTTTTTTTCTCCTACACAATTATATTATTTTTTGAAATGGTGTGATATGCCTACCTCTACCTTTCTATAGGGAAACATACAATATTTAGTCTACTGCATTTGGGGGTCTTCTGGAAGGCTTAGAAAAGCTCATCCAGTAAAATGAATATGAAATCGTGATTTCATTATTTTAACCATAGGTTTTGATTGTTTGTTCTTTGGTGGAGTGAAAAATAAATACAGGGATGACATTTTCCATTCCAGCTTTTTAATAAGCAGGTGTGTATGTGGTGGGGAATTGACATCTCACAAAGACTTAATTCTGTATGCTTTTCTATTATATATGTTATAATAAACCTGATAGTTAAATCCAACCATCTCTTCTTTAAAATCTAAAATGACAAAGCTTCTTTAGAAGTGCATCCAAGAGTTAGTAGAGTAGTAATAGCTGTCAGGTTCAAAGCAAAGCTAGCAATTAAATATTCTGGCCTATCATGCTAGAAATGTATTCTATTTCCCTGTTTTCAGCACACAGTGTCTCCTGTATTAGTATGAATGGATCTATTAGAATGCCTTTTATCACTGTGCTTTGAGCTTTTCTGTCTTCATGAAATCATGTAGCTGTTTTCTCTAAAAAACCTTTAAAGGGCTTCTTACGTCTGTTTTGATGAAAAGCACCTCACTGTTGGGAACCAGGCAGTCAAACAGCAGTTCAGCCATGGTAACCTGAATAGCACTTGGCAAGAGAAAATGGTGTGGGATATGTAAACCACAGGGAAGGAGGGGAAGGACTGTGACAGGTGGATAGCTTCCTACTCTGCTTCAGGGAGTGCATGGGAATCTCATCTCCTGGCTTGAGCAACAGCATACTTAAGCTGGTACTGTGCAGCAAGGAGCTTTACCCAGAATTCATACTACTCTTCTCTCTACTCTCAGCTGTGCACTTGAATTTTGCTTAAATTTCCAGGATGTAATTCTGTGTCTCCTTGGCACAGGGCTTCAATTTGTTTGTGGCCTGTACCTGGCACAGCAGAGTTTCCCTCTGACTAGTGTGTTGTGCCCCTGGCTGCTGCAGGAGCTGGCACTGCTGAGAGATCTCAGTTTTCACCCTGTGTCCCTTCCCCCATGAGTGGGGCTGACAGTGTAGGACTGTATGAAATGCTGTCTCCTGACAAAGCTAAGGAGGCTGGTGAGTACATGTTTTGCATAATCGCAAGCTGTCACCACTGTAAAGTGAGAATCCAAAACTGAAATTCCTTCTTGTGCATATAACCTGTCAAACCTCATCCTTTCTCCTGTGTGCCCTTTAGCGTTTGTCCTTGGACCCTGTGGCTGCATCATGAGCTCTGACAGGATGAAGTGGAGAGAGATGAGTTCACGGCCATTTGTGCCTCCTGGCTACTCTTGGCTGATACAAAAAACAGATGATGGGCTGTCACACAAATATAGAGTAGATCCCACAGCCTTTCTTTCCACATCTGCCCCTGGTCCTGTGCTGAGACTGACACAGGTTTCCTAATTCTTCTGCCTGTCAGCTTGTGGCTCTGTACAATGCAGCTTTCTTGTTGGGAAAACCATTACAGCACATCAGCAAAAGCCTGCCAGGTGAATGGAGCAGCAGTCAACTGTAAAACATAAACAAGTAGATAAGTATCTGTGGGAAATAAATGGAGAATCAAGGTGTTCCAGCACTGGGCCTAGGCAAGACACCATTTAACATTTTCATTTCTAAGGCAGAAGCTTAAAAAAAGAAAGAAGCATCTAATTATGCTCTTTGCCAGATTTAATAATAAGTAAGTAGCCACAAAGAATGATGTATTTCTTTTTGATGAGTAAAACCAAAGGTATGTGTACAGGATGTGGCTGTTCAGGTTTCTTGATGAAATGTTTTCCAGACATGAAGCTTGAGGGACTGCATCCTGGAAAACAGCAACTCTGCAAAAGTGTAGGGATCAAGCTGGATAAGAACTCTTAAGGTATCAGTGCACTGTTATAGGAAGAGAAGAGAGGGCTAATTTAATCCTTGGTTGATGAGATTTATAAAATAAAAATTTTTCTCCTGGCATAGTGGAGGTGTTATTAATTGCAATAACTCTCAAATTTTGTATCTGATCCTAGTTTTTGCATCTTTAAAAGGTCTTTTGAAAGCCTTCAGGAGGTATAGAAAGAGCCACAATAATTATTAGTGGTGAAAAAATTCCTGGAAGTGATTTAATGTGGAAAGGGTGGAGTGTAAGCAGCTGGTTTTTTTTTTTTCCACCTGCATTTTTATTAGCCGTTACTAGATTCCTGTCCAGATCATTTTACTACAGGCTTCATCTCATCCAAAGACAAATGTCTAAAAAACATTGAATGGATTGATTAATCAGGTCATCTTTGTGATAAATTACTTTGCTGCTGATGGAAGATAAAACGCTAGTTAAAAATGATCAAGAGAAAACATACTGAAAAAGTGATTAAAATTATGAGTAAAGAGTTTGGATGGGGGAGTTTACATGAATTGAATAGCAATAAAAGTGTTAAAATAGCCCAGCAGCATGTGCAGTAGGTGGCCATTGCATATGTCCTTTCAGAAATTTTTGAAGTTGGAATCATGTGGTTGAGGCCTGAGAAAAGGAGGAAGATCTTGAGTACCAGGATAACCATTTTAGTTGTCTAAGAGATCAGAAAAAAAGACTGCATTTTATGTGTGTTATTTGCATGTTCTTTCTACAAGATTTAGACATGCAGCTTCTTGTTGAATATAATGATCAGTCTGCAGGCTAGGGGACTGGCACGATGCTGACTATTTAAGAAGAGTCTCTTGGGAAAGTTTGTATGGGAGAGGGGAGATAAGTGGTTTATCCATCTGTGTAGAGCTTAACCTAATAGCTGGATAACTCCAAGGAAATGTCAGAGAGAAGGGTTGAAATTTCCAGTTTGGATAAGAGGAGAGAGAGAGAGACTTGGAGTAGGAGGAAAATCTGTGAGGTCCTTCTGTAGAGGATAAATTGAATTTTTGTGGTTGGAGGAGATTGCCCAGGAGCAAACAGGAGGAGTGACAAACACTGCTGATAAAAAGCAATTTGTTTCCTCAGGATCCCTCCCCGCTTTGCAAGATAGAAATGGGAGGGCCCCAGGTAGGCAGCTGTGGTAGAGAGGTTAGTGAAGTGCTGAGTGAGGTGCTGGCAAGGGCAAGGTTTTAAGAGGAAGAAAGAGATTAGGAGATACATAAGTCAGATGAAGCTGATGCAATGACTGAGAGTACTGGCCCAAGAGAAGTTGTGTGCTAAAAAGGAGAGCTGGCAGAAGAGAGGAAAAACATCTGTGGTAGAGCTTTAGGAAATGAGTCTGAAAGCAGCTTAAACACTGACCATACCCTGACTGTACAAGAGACTGAACATCTTAGTTGCCTTGACAAGACAGTGTGTATATGCTATTCTTTTACTTTCCTTCTTAAATTTATTTTCTTCCTCCCATTTAGAGAGTGATAAGCATAATTAGTAGAACTGTCTGAAGAGCTAGATGGAAAGGTGAACAGTTACAGCTCTTCAAACCAGTAAATTACCCTTCCTGCCATTAGAGAAAGTGGCGAATCTCTCGAGGTTTCCAGCCCAAGGCAGGTTGTATGTCCAGGCAGTATTTGTTGTTCATGTAAAAGCTACTTATCTTGCTGTTGAGGTACTTGGAAAATATGTAATAATTTGTGGTGTTCAGCTTAACAATCTGATACATCCCATGAACTTTCTGACCCCAAGGTACCGGAAGCAGTTTTCTTATTTTACAAGCAGATACACCATAATGAAAATAGATTTCGATTTTCCTCCTGAAAGGTCAAGGTAATTTAGGAAGAGGGCAATAACTATTTTTGTCAGTTTTCCTAATTTTTCAAGCAAGATTTGTTTTAAAGAATTAAGAAGGGAAGGTTGAAGTTAGGAGGATATGGAAGAAGTGAGGAGGGAACTTGGTTTTGGTGACACAGCTGTTAGCTGATCAGTAGCCTAGAATTTCGGAGTACATATATCTGAGCTTTTTTTGAGCATTGGTTGCCTGAGTAACAGTAATTACTGTTTGTTTTTTCTAGAAGTATGGTGGATATTTTCCCATATCACATCTCCCTCTAAATGGAAATCAGTGGAGGATGAGAATGTTGCAGGAATTAAATGCTTATTTTTAGGAGTTTTAAATGTTAAGGCATATTTCAATAATTACAAATATTTTTAAATAACAAGTTGTTTAAAACTTAAGATGAATAAGGAAAATGAGAATTTTGTGTGTTTGGCTGTAAACATACTCTGAGCTGCATTTTTTTATATTTGGTAACAAAAGACAGGTTTTATGTTTAAAATCTCAGTTTGAGTAAAGAAGTTTTATGAGTATTTGTTGGAAAGGAGCTCAGCTGATGGTTTATTTCTGAGAAAAAACATTATTGGATAGTTTATTTCCAAGAAAAACACTATTGGATAAGTCTGAAAAATGGGAAATAGCTTGCAGTGAAAGTCGGACTCCTGCCAATAGCTGTTTTCTGAATTCACAGAATCATAAAATTGTTTAGTTGAAAAAGACCTCTAAGATCATCAAGTCCACTGTTAACCCAGCACTGCCAAGTCCACCACAAAATTTTGTCTGCTAAGGTGTGTTATCACACACTTAAAAGCTGCTTGCAAAATGGGACTCTTAGTTCTGGCTTAGTTGAAATAAAGTGTAACACTTATCTTTTGTCTTTCAGGCTTGTCTGACACTACCAAAATCGTAGACTGGTTGGTGCTTTCTCATGGGATCCCTGTGACTGAAAAAGGAGAGATTGTTGTGGTAGGTGTTTGCCTTGACTGTCTCAATAACACTTGGCTGGGGCACAGACAGATGCAATTTTCTATGCTACCACACTTTCACAGGACTCTGATGCCAACAGAAGCTGTGGGAGGGGAAGAATACTCCTGAGAGATGGGTTTTGCAGTCTTTGGAATTGCCCTTTTTATGTGGTTCCCCATAAAAGCGAAACCACATAGCCTGGGGTAGTATAAGAAGAGGGAATTTGTCAAAGTTTGCTTTTAATTATGGAGCTCTGACATGAAAAGGGTCGGTTCATTTACCAGAGAAACGTAGGAAAACAACCAAATCTGTGTTCTAATTAGCTTCCTAGCAAAATCCAAGTCACAGAGACTTGTTTGATAGCAATCCTCAAAGCACAGTTTAATAGTACCACCTAAAATGGGCTCACTAGGCTTTCATTCTTAAGTCTCTACATAACATGTGTATGTGTGTATATATATAGACACACATAACACACACAAAAATATATCTTCATCTCTGTAGCAGAGCCTGTTATGCTTTCATATATGGTTTTTGATTTTAATAGTTCCATTTCCTGTGTAGTATATATGTCCCATATACTTCATACTCCAAATAAGCGAGTGAGATAATAGATTTCCTTTTTGAGATAGCTACAGTTCTATATGTACTCCATAGCAAATTATTGATATAATTGGTAAATGTATCTCCTGTCAAACAAAAAGCATAGCACATATTTAACTTCCGATCTTTTAGGAGGCAGCAGAACTTGTGTTTAAAGAATGAAAACCTGTCTCTTTCTCTGTGGTTTGGAAAAGGTCATCCTCCAAATATCACTAGAGCTGCAAGTTCTTTGTTATGCTTGCTCTAATATATGGCTATATACAGAAGTAGTAGCATTTTTAGATTTTTATTTGCCTGAGCTCGTGACTTGCTGTTGGTAGCTTTCCATTTTTCCAAGCAATGCCGCTTTTGCACACATTCATTTTCTGGAAATAGTATTAAAAAGTCATATACTTATGGACTAGCAGATTGTGCAATTTTTTTCCGTCCTTTCTTTGAAATGTATGTTCTTGGCTTAGTTATAAAAGTGAAATAGTGTTCTTACTTGGCTCCTTTTGACTACAGGAAAACCTCTAGTGAAAACAATCATACCCTCATTGGCTTATATTTAAGTATTGAAGGTTTAATGTAACAATCTGTATACTCTGCTTGAATAACATATCTTAATATAAAGAAGTAATTATATAGCTAGTTAAAATATTTTTCATATTTTTTCTGCTCCATTTTAAGTGAAAATGTCTATATTTTCACATCTTTTTTACAAGCAGAAAATCTAAATGGTAGGGGGAAGAGGAGAGAGAGCATTTATTTTAAAACCAAAATGTTTGATACTTCATATCCCTTGCTTAAAAAAAAAAAAAAGTTGAGGTTAAAAATGTCTACAGTTCTATTGTTTTCTTCTTTAATTAGTTGAATTAAAATTTAAATACAAGAAGCAGAAAGGGTTGGCTTTTTTTTTGTCCCTCACAGTGCTACAGTTAATTCCTTTTATAAACTTTTAGCTTACAAGTAATTAACATTTTTCCTACTTTTAGAAAGCTATGCTAGAAACATCATTCCTTCCTGATACTTAGAAACTTGAAGAAAATCCTTATAAAAAGTGGGAAATGGCAAGTTTATACATGTCTGTCTGTGTCCTTGGGGTCGATGATTTCTTGAGATAGTTCTTCTCCCATTTAGCGATGTACTTTACCCTGCATCATGGCTATTCAGGGAGTGTCCATATCTCTTCTTCATCTCCGTGCAGGAAGCTAGATGAGCCAAGGTCCCTCAGCCTCTCTCTCTCCTTTGCTTCAGCTCTCCATCCCTCTCCTGAAGAATCCCATGCCTTCAGGCATAGTGTCTGCTTCTGTATCAATTCACCACTGTGTTCTTTCAGCAGCACAGCTTGTTCTGTTCTCACCTTGCTGTTTGCTTAGTTTCCTGCCGAGGTGCCTCTAAAGACCCTCAAACTTTTCCAGGCACTGTATCCCATTTTCTGAAACGTGAGGAAAAAAAAAAATGTGTGTAGCATACTCACAGGAGTTGTGTCCGTTGTCTTGGAAAAGCATGCATAACTGGTCAGTCTTTTTTTCATTTTCTCAAACAAGTGGAAACCTGAGTTGCATGTGATAGGTTCTGGCAAAATTCAAACAGCTGTGAACTTCTATGGTCTTTCCCTGGCCTTTGATCAGTGTGAGGGCACCTCTGACACCTTGTGAACATACACAGTTAAAATGTGCCTTGCATTCTTGAATTTTTCTGCTGCCTTCCAACCCTATTTCACTGAAATGGCTCTAAGGGATTACTGAAATGGAGCACGTCCTGGCAGAGATCTGTATTGGAAAATATTTGTGGCATACAGATGATCATGAGGTATTTGTGTAAAGAACAAGAACATACCATACATAGCTCAGATGATTAATACAAAGCAGAGAAGTGTTGCCCTCTGATTTTCCTCATCTGGCAGACAAGATCCTGCCACTCCTGTCTGTGTGATAGTGAACATAGGGGGACAGCTCATTGATCTTTCCTAAGCATCTAGAGAGGCTAATGCTCTTGTCATCTTTAGACATGCTTTCATAGCTTGCTCCTGCTCGTTAGTAGGGAGAGAAGGGAGCAGACGGGGAAAGTCAGAGTTTGCCAGTAAAATGTAAAATTCTTCTCTAATGATCTAGTGTTGGCTTGAAATTGTGAGATTTTTCTATTGGAGGTGATAATTTGTCTCATTGTTTATAACCTCAGAATAGTTCTAATGTTTCATTTCACTGTGGAAGGAAACAATCAAAATATTTTGGCTTTGCTTCAGATAAAGATGTTTTCTAAGTAGCTATCTGCAGCCTTAATGGCAGTTGAGACCTATATAAACTGTATCACTGTGCCATTATTTAGTGACAAGTGGGTGATCAAGATCTAGTGATACAGTAATAGTTTGAATTGTTATTATCATAGTCATCATTCTTATGTTGTCTTGTAGCAGTAGCCAAAGGCACAGCTTGGTTCAGTCCAACATAGGGACCTGGTAACTAAAATAAAATTTAATAAAGATGTAAATATCTGTCTACAAAAGTCAAAGTGTTTTTCAGCCTGTGACTTGAAGAAAGAATTGCATTGTGAAGGTGACAAACTCAGTCTGTGATTTCAGCCACAAAGATAAATTTTTTTAAATTACAGTTCATGAAACAAAATGAAAAACTAAATGCATTTATTTGCTTTAGTCACAGAAAGTCTTCCCCACTAATAAAGAAAGGTTTGAAGGTGGGAAATATTTATTAGTATGCAAAATTTTTAAAAGTAAATTATCTCTGCTCATTCTGAAGCCATCTGCATTTCTTTGTTTGCCTGGTTTGGGTATATGGCTAGCTGTGTATAGCTAGTATATACCTATTTAAATGTTTGGGTCTGTGGCTAGCTCAGATCAATATGGAAGTTCTGACCAGGCATGACCTTCTCAGCCTTCATGGTTTTTAAATCTTAGTTTTGAATGCCCCTCTGGTGCTGCAGAAGAACTTAGCATCCTGTTGAAATAAATAGCTGGAGATCTCAATTCTGAGGCTTTGTTTCAAATGTTGGAGGTTTTTTTAAAATTTTTGTAATTTTGTTGTTGCGGGCTGTTTTTTTTTGTTTTTTTTTTTTAAACAGTATTACCTTCTAACATAGGAACATTTTGGGGTTGTACCATATACCAAAACTTGATTAGGAGTTATTTCTCACCTCTTTTGAAGTTTGTAGAACTAAGTCTGGCTGTGAATGTTTACCTTTTTGTACAGGTGCTATATATATATATATATATGTGATGCTGGCTTTTTGTAGTTTGTTCCAGCTTTTGTAAAATTGGTTACCTTTCT
>JANRGV010000062.1:95069739-95087156 GCA_024734035.1 Alethe castanea
ACAGGAGTGATCTCTGAAGGGAGAAGAGATCAGACGCTGGAGGGAAAAGAGATCGCAATAGTTAGCGGAGTTGGGTATGGTTCGGTTTTTCCAGCTCAGCATGTGAGAAAGGAAATAGAGGACACTGATTACTGCAAATGTACACAGTATTAAATGTGCTGGAATGTACTGGCAATGTACGAAGCAGGGAAAGAGGCACAAGTCAAGACGCTTGTCTGCTGTTGTGTATTTTGACCTTTGTAAAGTTAAGCAACCACTGTACACCTTGCAGTTGTGCAAAAGAATCTCATTGCTTCATAAGTCAGTTCTAAGCTTTCACAAGCTTTCTTCCACTTTTTCTGTTTTTTTTAATGCAATGTACAGAATTCCATTACAGTGGTACTTAAGAAATTTTCTTGTCCCTAGATTCAGGCATTAGTGGATTCTCTAATTTTCTCTGATCAGTTGTCCATTCTCCTGGTAATACATTGATCCTAACAAGGATCCATAGCTCTTTCTGTGTTTCCTGTCACTATTTACTAAATCTTCCTCCCCTCCTCAGCAGTTACAAATTCAGCTCTTCCTGCTTTCTTTTGGCTTGCATTTTGCATGTCTCAATCCAGTTTCACTTTTCTACAAAAATTGCAGGTTGGCTTGAAGTAATGCTGGAGAGTCAGCTGCCAATGGGAATGAAGCTGCTAGAGAGATCTGGATCTCAGAGTGGGAAGCTGCCCTCTTCATCCCTTTCCTTTTCTGTCATGGTAAAAGGCTGATTTACAGCTTGCCATATTATTCAACAGTCCTTTTAATGTCTCTGTTATAAACAGAGGTGCTGGTTCCCATTTCTGTCAAGCCTTGAGCTCAGAGCTGGAGAGAAAGCAGGTTGATGGCTGGTGTGTCAGGCCTAAGCTGAGCTGCACAAGCAAGCTGGTTTTCTCAGGGGCTATGGAAAGAACTTCTCCAAGCACTTGGGAGCCTTCTCAAACCTCAGTGCTTGCTGTTCCAAGCCCAACAGCTACTTTTCAAACTGCTTTCTTTAACCAAACAGCAAAACCAATCTCCACAGAAGAAAACATTTAATTTTGAGTATTAGTAGGGAAGGCAGGAGAGAGCACAAACTGTCTTTGCCACAGGATAATTATATTGTCTTATGCACTACATACCACTTTGCCTGCTTTTTCCATCTGCTAATTCTGACCACTGCTGTCTTTGCAAGAACCCAGACCTCCTGGTTATTTCAGGTCACTAGCAGGTATTATAGCATCCTCTTCAAGCCTGCTCAGGTGATTCAGATCTGTGGTTAGAAGTTAAGCTCAGTTTGTTGCTCAGTATTAACGTGTTGTACCCAAGTGTGAGAGCCTGTATTGCTGTTCAACACCTGGGTGAAGAGGTCTCTGCCCAGCACTCTGAATTCTTGTTCTAGTGCCATTTATCTATGTCCATAATTGGTTCCTTTTATAGTGCTTCAATTATTTCTTATACTTTTTAAATCTTTATTGGCTATTTTTACAAATGGTTGTTTACTTTTATTAATTGCTAACAACCTTATGATTAGAAGCCTCATGCAGTCAGCTTTTGCTTTATATGTTTTTAAATCTGATATTTGGATGATTCCTGGTCTACATATCCTTCTCATTTTCACTGTCTCCCATGGGCCTTCTTTAGTAGGGTTTGGGGTTTTTTGTTCTTTTCAAGTACGGATAGATTATGAATATGCTGGTAGTTATTCCCAAACTCCTCATTAACTCAAATGCATGACTGCAGCTATCAGACTTCACAGGTTTAGAGTTTATGTTGCACTGCCTTGGCTTACAGGTGGTCCACTATGTCTGATGGTAAATCTTCCCTATTCTTCATCTAGAACAGAGTTTGGTGGCCCTGTAAAACACCCTGAATTTATTCTGTTGCCTTATAGAGTTTTCCTACACTGCTCTGCTCTAGCCTTTCCCACCTAAGTAAGTTCTGAAGCCCACCATCACCACTTGGTTCAAGTTGTGATGCTCTTGCTCCCATCTGTGCTCACCAGGAGATGCACTGCTTTGTGTCTCCAATTTTTAAATGAATAGCTTCTTTCAACTCTTTGGAGAAGCAGCAGCCAGCTCCTGTGCTCCTCCCTCTTTGTTTTTTAAAGTAGCACTGCTTTACTCTTGAATCTATTTAATTGGTTTCCTTGTGAAAAAAAAAAACTCAAGAGCTGCCTTTGCCAATTAACTAGGACAAAATACTCTGTTAGCAGACAATGCAGGTTACCCAAGAATTTCAGAAAATAAATGTGGCATACTTTTGATGGTTAAACAGTTGTTCTTTGGTGATGGGTTCTTGTCATGAAACATTCAGTAAGAATTCAAAGATGTTCCAGGTTTAGTTCCTTCCTGAAAGCTTTTTTCTTTTTTTGCATAGTTTTAATATTGACAAACTATTTAATCCCAGTAATGTGTCAAACTTTTAAATCCTAGTCAAGCATTGACAATCCTTAGATTAAAACACCAAAACTCAAAACCTAGCACATGACTTAAGGCCTATGACACAGCTCAGTCATATAGCAGACTATATTTAGGAAGATTAATAGCCATATTTAAAATGAAATTTCTATTATTTGCCTCCTAGATTACTAGGTGCAGTAACTTCAGCCAAGAAAGAGCAATCAGATTGAGTTTGTTACTAGGAATATCTAAAAACCAACCACAAAACCTAATTTTAAACAGTGGGTTGTAATCCACGCTGTTTGGTTTAAAACCCCTGCAACAATTCCTTTCTAAATGTCTTTTTTAGTCTGGTATGTCAGACCTCTGGCTGTTTTTTCACAATGTCCCAAACATAAAACACCATGATGACTATTAAAGTAAATAGGAAAAAGTAACAACTACAGAACTTTAAAAAAATATATATTTTTTAGTACAGTGGATTCCCTTTAAATAGAGAGGTATGTTTGAAGAGGTGGGTGGTGGTGTGTGTACCATGTTACTTGGTTGGGACCATAATGAACAACCTCATCTGTGATCTTCCCAGCAGCTGGAAAGAGGGCAGGCTTCTGTGGTTTGTGTCTTGTTTGGTTTGGGAAAGCATGAGTTGAACTTGGAAAGCTTCCTACTATCTGAAATGTACACTTGACCTCTGGAAAGTGTGGAGTATTTTTGCCTGCCATTTTTTAAATTCAGACTTTTAGTCATAACTTTTTCAAGAAAAAAAGGCTTTTTTTTCTTCCTTTATTACTTATTTCAATGTTGACTTGATTGGTCTGCTTTTTTTGGGTTGCATACAAAGGGATGGAAGCTACAGGAATCAGAATTGCTCAAACAAATACTGTATCGGGATACTTCCTGATGCCCGAGCGGCTCTGCAGAAAATGGTTGTTCACTAAATTCAGCTACTCATGTTTTCTGAGGCATTTAGAATTTAGTACCAAGGCTATTGATATTAGTTGAATTGTCTTACAGCTTGTTTGTATTCATGTAAACTTCTGTAACCTCTGGCCCGCTGCAGTATGGAACATGCAAACATAAGACAATCTTTTTCCCTCAGAGGAGTTTGGAGTTGATGTCTGTTAATAAACTATTTGGGACTGTTCTGAGTACCTATATGAGTATATGTCAAGCTCTTGAAAAGGTTTTTTCCAGACATAAGTGATGTCCCAAGTAGAAGGCTTGACATAGATATTTTACATAGGGAGAAGCATGTTTTCAAAGAACTGCTAACCTTTTCCTGGATCTTGTGTTTTTTGGGACAAGCTTTAGTTACCTTCTAGGTAATGGACATGGTCTGATCATTTGTACCTGTGGTAGGAACTCATTTTGTGAAGTGGCTTAGGGACTATATTGTGTATGTAAATGCTTTAAATATAAGCATCACTGGTTTATTCTATTTTCTTCTTTAGGAAATAAAATTACTTAATTCTGATATTTTTCACTTCTTCTAAAAGCCACAAGGACTCACTGAAAAGGGTCTTTGCTTGACTTTTTGTTTTTAAAGCTTTTCTTTATAAACCCCTATAATAATAGCCACAAGCGTAAGCTGCCCTAAAAATGCTTTTCTCCTTGCCAGAACAAGTCTATGCAGATTCAGTTGCTTTATGCAGCAAGCCAGATCTCTCTGCTGAGAAACTGAAGAGTAAGTAGGTAGGTGTTTTCTATCCCTGTGCCCAGCCTGCTTTCTGCTAGTAACCGGGTCAGCACTGTGACCCACAAGATGTGCAGTGAGGGCTGTGCTTCAGCATCCTTCCTACTCACGTGCATGGGCATGTAAAAGTTACAGATGGAGCAGGATGCATGTGGTTTGTACAGATACAAAATCCAAACGTGCTCTCATGGATGTTCAGCATGGCGTGTATCCTGAACACCAGGACTATTACCAGTTGCAACATCTGTGTTAATTTTGGGAAGGGATTAATATGGTCTAGGAGTGATAGGAGAAGATGCAAAATGGTAGCAGGCAATTCCTTTCTTGAACAGGCTGTCACATTCACTGCATACTGAATCTACAGCAGAGTTAAGTACTCTGGTGCACTGGGCATTAATGCCTGCATATCTGAGGTGTTTCCTATTTAACAGGATGAATTTATGGGAGTATGTAGAAGGTGTAAGGGATTGACTTCACCTTTCTTTTCATAGCAATGCAGTAACATGTAAGGAAGCATCCTTTTTTATTTAAAATTTTATTGCAATTCAAACTGATTTTGCTGACACCATGTTAGAAAAGCTTTATTTAAATTCTTTGTGCTAGCTTATTCTATTGGTATATTCCTTGAATAATTTTTTACATCTGTTCTGTTTGTGTAACTCAAAAGCCAAGTCTCTTCCATAATAATAAAGGTTAAAAATCCCAAAGGTTGGAATGACAGAGTGGGTCAGGTTGGAAGGGGCCATGATAGATCATCCAGTCCAACCTCCCTGCTCAAGCTGGGTCATCCTGCAGCACATGGCACAGGTTTGTGTTCAGACAGTTACTGAATTTCTCCAGTGAGGGGGACTCCATAACTTCTCTGGGAAACTTGTTCCTGTGCAGTTACCTCCACAGTAAAGTTCTTCATCATATTCAGGTGGAACCTTTTGTGCATCAGTTTGTCTAATCTACTAAATGAATTAATTGGTAGGGAAAGTGAAACTTCCAGTAGCTTGTTAACATTTTGTTGTAAATGAGGAAGGAAACTGTAGTTCAAGTACCCAAATTTAGTTTTTAGTCTTAATTTACTTCAATTATTCATGAGTAAATGGAGAAAACTAAATGTAAAGTAGAAGTAATAAACCAGAGACCAACACCTATTGATTTTTTGAGCTGTCCTCTAGTGTACAAAGTGGTACAGAGGAAATCCCAATAGCATTTCTTTCCGCGTGTTCCCAAAATTAGAGGTATGTAACTTACTGTATTTGTTACCTGGACAAGGGGAGCACTGAAGGGAGCATTTCCATCACTGTAGTGATTCTCTTCCCTACCTATTATGCTTTCAGTACTTCAGCTTTGGTTTTGGTATCTCTGCCTGTGTGGTTGCAGAGGCGTTGGGCATGGTCTGCCATGTGCTGCTGCTTTCTGCAGTAAACAAGGGTTATATATGTGTGTTGTACTGCAAATGTTGTTTTAAGATGGGGAGAGAGGAAAAAACAGCAACGAAGCTGTGGAAGCATTACTGTGCAGCAGTAATATTATTGTGAAGGATTAGAGCTGGGGCTGATGTTGAGGCTAATACATTATACCTCTGAGAGTACTGTTACATGCTGATTCTCCAGGCACATGTACTCAGGCAGCTAAGGCACTACTCATCCCCCCATCCTCTGCTCAGCCCATGTGGTGTGGTAGGTACCAGCTGGTGTGTCTGTCTGACTAAGCTGTGTGAGCTGTTCAGTTACGCAGTAAGTTTGGGGCAGAAGTTATCAGTTGTTCCTTATAACACAGGTCATGTTCTAATAGTTAGTTAGATTCTTTTTTGTTTGGTACATGCAATCTTAGTGGTTCACACTGAACTTTCCCTTGATTGTGTTTGTTGAAGGTCTTGCAAGGCCTGTGCTAAATAACTTGACCAGACAATTACTTAGAAGAGAGAGAAACTAAGCATCTGTCCCTAATCCAAGCACTGTTGTATATTAAACATCTGTCTTTAAGTTCCCTGGCCCATGTGAGTGACATATCTGTGCACAGGCATGTACTGGTTGTCACACAAAGACATGGAGATATATCCAAAATTCCATGTTCCAATTATGTGCGAGATGAAACTTGGAAACAAACACCACTTGATTCATCAAGCTAGCATGGCTGAGATACTAGCATAGACCAAAATATAATTCCATAACACTGTGCTTAGAGGCAAAATGGCTCTTTCCCAGAGAGGAAAAGAGAAGCCAGTTGCCTGGTAGGACAGTGAGAATGAGGAACTGGATTGTGCTACAGATAACATGATGGGAAGAGGGCAGGCTGCTTCAAGCAGGAGGAAATTAGAACAGGAGATAGAGACAAAACTTCTATGGGGATGCTGGGGAATAATCAATTGAATTTGAACTGTGCAAAAAGAGATTTGAATAGAGAGTCAAGTTTGTCAGTCTGGAGATTTGTTGTAAAATATCCTAGCTGATAGCTGTAATTTTTATCAAGTAAAGCATCAGATGATATGAATAATAATAAAAATACTTTGTTCTCTTACCTATTTTTAAATTTAGGACTACTAGTAAGAAAAACAGTGAGGAGCAGCTAGTGTTAAGCAGACTAGATCCTGTCTGCAGGATGTACTAAGCAGGCTGTATCATTTTTTTCAGTGTTTGAGAGAAGGGGATGTGTACTGATACATAATTCAGCCCACTGCATAGCTCAAGCCATTTGGTTTATTATTAGGGGACATAATGCTTGCAGAAATGTGTGGTGGTTTGTTTTGGTTTTGTTTTTGTTTTCTTTTTCCAGTTTGGGTGGGTTTTTTCCCTTTGGCTGAAGTGCCTGGTATTAGAAACACTGTCTTCCTCTGAAGGTCTTCAGAATCACTTTCCTTCCTCTCTCTGAATAAGTAGTGTAGGCAGTTATCTGAAAATCTGCTTCTTTAGGCACCAGCAGCGGCATAACTATCTTGGGCAGTCTAAGCCTCATCCTAAGTTTTTCCTTAGGTTTAGTCTTGTGTGTCACACCAGCATGGTGAATGAGTGTGTATACCATGTCATCTAATTGACAGGGTGAAATGGTATATTACAGAAGCTGGTGATTTGGGAGAGAAGCTGTCTGTCTTCTTGCTAAAGTTGCTGATTTTAGGCATAGCTTTGGAAAAAGTAAATTTCCATGTGGTTATAATGAGTACACAGAATATGTCTATAAAGATTTACTCTATGAAGAATCTTTGTTTTCCTCTGTTTTGGCAACACATTCTTTCTGCTCCTATTGATTAAACGTGCTCTCTTGGTGGTTCTTCCTCTTAATAGTGTTTGTGGAAGATAACCTCTCAGAACAAGGGAAATCTTCACTCTAATCTCTGAGGGGTAGATCTGGGACATGAGACCAGGAACTTGTCCACACTGAGAGCTGTGAAAAATACTGTCTCTTATCAGTATCTACCCAGAATTTTGTGTTTGTCACCAAGTCAAAAGAACAAAGAGCTACGGGGAAGTTAAGCAGACTTCACCCCACTCAATGCTGCTGTCAGCCAGCAGCATATCTGCTTTGCAGTTCAGATCTAGCATAGGAAGGGATGGTGCTTAGATATGTGTTGTCCTACAGCTAACACGGGAGCTGTTATTCAAATCTGAGCTCCACTGTTAGTATACAGGTGACACCTTGAGAGGGTTTGTGGTGAGTTTTTCAATCCCATGTACTCCGTTCCTCATTTGAAACTTGAAAAGCATGATGGAAATGCAGCATGCCCTAAGCATGCATTTTGTCATAGTTCCAAGTAAAAGAATAGTTTTGATTTCCTTTTGAGAGGTGGTCTGTGTGCCTAAGTAAGAACTAGGACTCCATTCCCCTTGCTTATATCTTCAAATTCACAATAACTTTGCGTAGCTTTAAATCTGGTTTCTAGCTTTAGGCTTCTAAGGCTTTTCTTTCCCCCTCCAGAAGGCAGCCTCTTACAGAGCTCAAACTTGGTGTTGTTTGGACTCTGTGTAAACATAGCACTCACTTTTCTGAGAGAGTCAACTGTGGAGAAGAAAAAAGCTAGTGGTATGTCAAAGCTTCAGACTACCCGTTACTGATTTATTGCTAGTGTGGAGACAGCCCAGAGTGCATTAATTCATCAATTCTTGTAAGCATAGAGGAGGGACAGAATAGGAGGAAATAAGAGAGGGGGTGGAGGGGAAAAGAGTTGACGAAGAGATAATAAAAACATGGGGAAATGTAGGGGATGGGAGGAAAGACATAGCAAAGCAGTTGTTTTTGACTGGGTGGTCTAGGAATTCCTGGAAAATAATAAGGTGCTTCCCTAGAGAGCAGTGGAATTGTCTGTGGCCTTATTACTGTGGCCTTTACAAGCTAGGACAGTCTTTGGACTTGAGTCACTTCTGACTGCCAGATAGTGTTGAGGGGTTTTTGGAGTTGTGCTTAGGTTGCAACTTAAGATCAGACTCTTAGGCTGGCTTCATCTCGCCTCGTTTTAAGACCTCTTCTGTGTGCAGCTGATATTCCCTTCTCTGAAATACTCAAGCTTAAACATTTTGACTGTTAGTGATTTAACCTATGGCCTCCCACAGGTTTGTATAGGTCTAGTTGTTGCCACAGCAATTCACAGGTGGTGCCTTGGTGTTGGGCCCAGTATTCAGAAGCAGTGGTTCACTGCAGTAAAGTTTATGGAAGTTTCTAGTAAGGATCTAATAGGTTCATGACTCTTAAAGCAATAAAATGAGACATGCAGGCTTGTTCTCTTCAGGCCAAAATGTGTTGCCAGTTTTTAGATCCAGTTGATAAACCAGTTCTACAGTGTCCAGGATTTTCGCCCACATTATGTGGGATGGAGTTTTCCCATCCGGCAGAGATAGGATGCTTTTAAAATGTGTATCATCTTGATCTTGCTGTTTCTAATTATCTTAAGCCTTGTGCCTCTGGCTGCTGAGAATGCTCTGAGGTATGCAGAGGATTTGGGACTCCAGTACTGGGAAATGGCATGGTGCAAGGACTTCCCAGCTTTTGCCTGAGGTCATCTGCTGCTCCAATGCTTTTATAATCTCTTGGATAGCAAACATTGCTCAGAATTCATGTCTCTGATCAATATTCTTTAGCAGTTGCCCACCTATCATTTTGTTCATGTCATCTTTTGGGAATATTAAATGTTTGGATCATATTGCAGTAAGATTTCATTTCAACTGTTATTTTACTCTGTATGACAAAGTACACTACCTCTGGGAAGAGCTAGGAAGTTGATCTATTTCAGCTATTTTCTCCGGATTTCTGCCGTCTTTTCTATGTTCTCTATTGTCTTACTTATTACACCATTTTTCTTTCTATTACTTTTCTTTTTTCTTACCTTTGACTCTTCCAGTTCTTTCCCTTCTGCCTGTTTGCCTTTCTCATCTGCAGTTTCTTTCAGATGAAACTCGGTGATTTTCTTTTTTTCTTTGAAATGTTTTCACCCTTGCCTACAGGATCTGAATAACAGCCTCACCCAGTTTATTTCAGGTTGCTGCTGTTTGGCAGTGCTACAAGAAGCCACAGTGGCACCAGTGCTGGTAACAAACATAAGAGAATGCAAGGTCAGGAAAGTCTTTGGCTTTGTCACATTCAGTGGCTGTATTTTTGGGAATATGTGCAAGGATCTAGCTCTCCGGGGCACTTCTGCATGGACATCTTACGGCATTTCTATTTGTAGTATTTCTTTTTTTGAAGGAGGAGTTTTAACTCTTATTTTCTGTGTTTGTTGCCATAATATCTTTTCTTCTCTACCCACCCATGTATTTGATAGACAGTAATCTCATATCAATAGATCTAGAAACTGTCCATTACTTTTCTAATCTTTAAAATCTTTCATCGTCTGTGCAGTAATCAAACCTCATTGTCTAAGATTTTTGGCAGAGTGGTTGACATATATAATACTATAATTTCTCTAGAAAAGAAACAAGAAAAAATTTACCCAGGTATTTAGCAAAGAAATTGGTGTGGGATTTTTTGATTCTTTTAACATGCCCTAACAGTGATTTGTCCCTGGAGCAATCCACTAGTTTTATTCTGTTTTGAACTCAGTGTTGCTGTTCAGATACCTTTTATCACTGAAAAGACATATCCTTTCTTCTTTCTTCTTGGCATTGGAATGTTTCAATGTAATCTTTACATATTTATCTATTTATACATCTCTATCTATCCACACATATGTATATGCACATATGTATCTATAATATATATGTTATATTTATATTTAAAATACAGGATTTTTTCAGTCAGGGAGGTAAAGCAAAGAAACAGAGTGGCTATTCATGAATGGACGGAAGTCCCTGGAATAATTGTTTCAACTCAAAATAAGAGCTTGTTTCCCATGTCCTTTATTGTCCAGGAGACTAGAGTTGCTGACGGTGTTCTAAAGCTTATACATGGTCTTTTATCTCTTCTGGGTTTGGGGCCTGGAATAGCTTGAAGGTAAGAACCTGGAGAGGTTTAAGTTGGTGGTTAGTCTGTGTTGGGACTTAAAGGCTAGGTCTGAAGAGTTCACATAGACACACAATAGACAAGGTGTTGACACGACTTTCTGCACTGCGCTCTAAGTATAAGTTGAAGTTTCCTACATGTTGAAAAGAGTTATGCCTATAAACAGCAGCCTGTTATACTGCTGGAATAAAGAATGTAGCTTTAGCAGCTGGGATTGGCTGGAATTCAAAGGATGATACCTATCAGCTAGACTTGTGCAGTTGATTGTGGATCAGATTTATGAGTAAGCCTGGAGACATAGGTAGGCATTTGACAGGTTGACAGGATTTAAGAACCTGAGGAAGGCAGGCATCAAAACTCTGAAGTTAGTCATCTTTAAACATCCATGTAAATCAATCTTGTGTTAGTGTGACTGACACCTATCAGAGAGAGTAATTCTGCTTTACCAGACAGTTCTGTGAAGACTTGAAGACACAGTTACTGCAGTGATAGATGCCAGTAACTAACTGTGATTGATAATTGAGAGATACTAAGTCTGCCTGCCAGTTTGTGTTATTGTAAAATCTACCTGGTGGGTGGATGTAATAATTTGTTTTATAAAGTGACTTTAAAATGACCTTATCTGTGCTTCTGTTGCATGGTAAAAACTGGTGCCACCGACACAAAACAGTTGCAAAGTGGTCAATTATCTAATGTAGACTTTTCATATGATCCTTCTGAAGATATCTGGATAAGCCTAGAAACAATGAAAATGGCATCAAGTTCCAGCTCTGAGAGAGAGGTAGCAAATAATGCAAGCTCCGGGACAGTTGCTGAATGCTCTTAGCCACCAGCCTGGATCATGGGGGGTTGTCTCTGCTTCTGTAAAGGTACTGCCCATGGCTGTGGGATCACATGTGATGAGCCACAGCTGTGGCTGCAGAGGAAGGCTCAAAGTCAAAAATAGTGACTTAAAAGATGTGGCAGGCAGTGCCAGTTCCAGAGTGCAGTGTAGTATTCTTTTTACAGATGACTGCACTTCAGACATCTGTGGGCTTTTTCCATATAAGCAAAAATCTGTATCTTTTTGTATAGATTTATATTTTCATAAATATTAGTTGTATAAATAGATAGCATAAAAACAAACTTCATATATTAAATAAAAACATAGAATTGTACTGACAGATGTGCTTGGCTTTATATAGGAGGAAATGTAGTCTATATTACATACTTTTTAAATCTATAAATACATATACACAGTACTAAAACTGCACTATAGCAGATGTCGGATTTCATCTAGTAGCCTGTATTACTTTAATTAGACTTATTTTATTAAAGAAGGACAAGAAGATTGAGACCACATTTGAAATCCCATTTAAGTCCCTTCCTTTGATTTCTAAACAGCTGCTTTTCATCATGTCAATAAATTCAGATTAAGTTAATCAGGTAATTAAGTCATCTGCCTAAAGGAGTTAACTATCTGTCTGGTAGGAGAGGGGACTGAAGCCCTTAATTTAGAAATTAACCTCAGCCCTCACCTAAAGCTGAAATTGAGATTCTGCTGAAATCTCTCTTTTGAGTCTTGCTTGGTGGAAAAGACCCACCAGCTAGTGTGCTGCCTATGACTTCTATTCAGCCCTATTTTCTAGTCACTCTTCTCACGTAGGCAGTCATATATCCTAAGTGTAGATGATGCAATTGCAGATTAAATGTGCAGTGCTGTGAAATAGTTGACTAGAGTGCAGTAAGAAAAATCATATTGTTTTATGATTTCTTGAATGACTTGTGTGTAAGAAAGTTGCATTATTTCCTGCTTTCAAAGAAGTTTTCACAGTATTTCTGCTTCACTGTTTTCTGTAAGTTTTTGAGGCCTAAAGAGAATTGTTCTATTCTTGACTTACCAGAGGTCATCAGCCACTTGTTCTCACTAGAAAATGTAGTCTGTGTAGGTGGACCAAAAACTGAGGGATTACTGTTCAGAAGTACAGTTCATGTTCACTTAATTCATTAATTGTGCTTCAGAAATAATGGAAGTTTCCTTTTCATTCCATGCACATCTCTGGGAGTGCCTAAGAGTCACATTCATATATAGATGTGTTATTACAGTAAAAAGACTTCAGTCACTCTGCAAAGGCTCCCTTTCAGTGTGGACATGCACACAATTGAAGAATTAAACAGTCATTAGTCAGGTTGTTAATTATGACAAGACTGCTCTGAACAAACTCTTATTAAAGCTATTTCCTATGCTTCTGCCTTCCAGTTTGCTTTGGGATACTGTTCCAGAAAATGATGTGCTATCTTACCATATATCTTACAAATTCAATATTACCAGATATGGACCACAGTCAGCAAAAATATGTAAATGAGACTGACCTTGACTTTAGTAGAATTGGGAGTCTGAACTGATGACCGACTTCTCGTCTGATTTTTTGTGTCTCTAAGTCTGATTTGGTGTGTCTGTTGTCAGTATTGATGTTTGGCAAGCAATCTCCAGTGAACTCTATATTTAGCGTGCTAAGATCTGTTGAACTGTAGTTCTGTACCTTCGCTAGCTGTATTTCTTGGGATCTCCTAGTAAACAGCCAAGCTATGGGGCAAAATTTTTACTGACTGTTTGTGTAACTAGTGCTGTCATTCAACACAATGACACACCAAGATGTTTTTCAATATCTTGTTCCTCTAGAAATCCTTTTAGTTACCTTGTCTTTCTTGCAATTACTTAGCATTGTCCCTGAAGTATTGCACGTCACTAGAAAGCATGAGAATACAATCTGAAGCCATAAAAGGCCACAGTTTTGGAACAGTAGGAGTTTTAGTCTTCTTTTGACAGGAGGTGTTTGTTTTCCTGCTTTTCTCTTAAAAGTTTTTTTTTGGCTTTATGCTTCTTTTTTTTTTTTTTAAGCTTTTTTAAGTGTTGATGTAAACATAGAAGCTTATTATTTAGTTGCAGCAGTGTGCTGGATGATCGTGAAACGACACCTAGTCCATGCATAGAAAAGCTTCATTCTCTGTTCCTTTACAGGGATACCCCTAGAGAGATGATCTAGTGGGCTGTGGAGGCTTTTTGTACAAGCTTTTTTAGGCTAGGTGGCAATTTTCTTGGTCCTTGCTTATGGCACCAGTGACATTCTGTCCTCCCCTTTCCCCATAATCAATGTAAAATTTCTTTATTAAAAGGTGTTTGGCAAGGAGGGGAGAGTGGGAGTGACTTTGCTACCATTTGAGGCTGTATTCAGAGTTTGCTCAGTTATTACCATGTCTGAATTCAGGATGGATTACATGCCAGCTGTATGGGGCAGCTAATTTCTGCTTGTCTGCTGAAAGCTGACTTGAAAGGCATTTTACTTTGGTTTGTTCTTGCTTTGCAGAAGATAAAGAGGAGACATATTTCCCAGTGAGGTGTTAACTGCAGTATGGTTGCTCTGCAAAAGTGGAATTACCACAGTGATACCAGTTAGCCTCTGTTGAATATCCTAGAAAAAAAGGCTAAGCCTTGGAGCTGAAAGCTTGGTATTTTCCCTTTGTTGTCACTTATTAACCCACACTGAAAATATATATATAATTTTTTTTTTCTGAATTAAGCTATGTCATATATTTGGTGATCTTTCTCCTGAATTGTCAGATTCTACATCTTCGCCATAAAATTTGCTATGACTTTGATCTGCCTGATGCATGCAAGTACATCCTTAACATAAATCTATCCTTTGTTTTCATTTCCTGGTTTCATCTACTTGCAGCCATAAGCATCAAATGTGCATTAAACTAGACAGGAGAAGCAAATAACTAATAGCAGATAGTTCAGATGTGTTTGGTCACTACTTCTCAAATTCTGCATGAATCTGTCTGTAAATGTCAGATAAACCAAAGTTTAGAAGAAGAAAATTGGTTTTGCTAGTAATTTGTGTGAAATGAAAAAGTAGTGGTGAAGTAAAGTAGCAGTCTAGTAGCCTTAGAAATCATGGGGTTTCATTCACATCGGTTTCGTTAGTATCACTGTGTCGGACTTTGATGTTGAGTCTCTGAAAAGACTGCACAGCACAAGCTGTATTTTGTAATGTGAAGCTGTTTTTCATGTGCTGTTCTGTGGGGCTGTTCCATCTGTTTCCTTTGAAACAGTTTGGAGTTTGCTTGTGGGCTCTTAGAGGAAGTGCTCTAGAGCAGCCCTAGAAATGGGGTTGCTTAACCTTTGTTCTCTCCCCTTTTTTTCTCCCTGTTGACTGCACTAGAAAAAAAAGTCTTTTGGTAGTATTTAGATATATCATAAAAAGCATCTTCTAATGAGTTAGACTGAATAGGAGGGCTGACAAAAATCTTCACTTTCTTTCAGAAGTGTTAGGGACCTTGGTGGAGTCATGCCCACAATTAATTGAGTATCAAAGACTTGCACTTGAAAGAAATGTTTATGAAATCTGCATGTAATTTCTTGGGGGACAAAAAGCACATTTTCCTTGAACATCTGCCTAAATCTAGTCTAGTAAGCATTAGTTCATTGCAGTTCTGGAGGTCTTGCAAAGTTCACAGATATGGCTTAAAACTAGCAGTTCCTGCAAGGGGTAGTGGAGGCAGAGGAGGGGGGGAAAAAAAGAGGTGGGGGGGAAAGAAAATCCAAAAAAACCTGTAACCATAATTTGAATAAAGTAACTGCTAATATGACACCACCTAATTTTAGGAAGGAGGAAGGCATGATAATGTGAACCTCTCAGCATCTTGAGATATAAATTTTCTACACTTGGAGGGTCAGTGTCACAGTGATAAAACATTACTAGTAAATATGTTGTTAAGATTTTATTTACTCCATAAGTTACCCTAGATGTTTTGGGGGAGTGTGTGGGTTTTTTTGTTTTTCTTCATGTAAAATTCATAAATTAGCTTTCCTCTTTGTGGGAATACATTTCTTATGTGCAAGATTTTCTTTCTGGTTCGTTAGTTGACAACATACCATCTGGGCCCTGAAGCCTAGGATAAAGATGCTCTGTGTGATCCTATCCTATCACTATCTTGAGGGTGGTATATATGTTATTATAGCTGCTTCTTATAGATCACTTTGTGCCCTTATTTGCCCCAGTTCGTTGTTGCTACAGCAAAGTTGTGCTCTCAGCATATTGAAAGGGTTGGAGGAAAATACAGGCTAAAACTTGCAGGGTACTCAAAATATTTATTGCTCTTGCTAAAATTAACAGCACATTGATTGATCTGTCATGCTCCTGGGAACAAAAATATCTGGCTCTGGGAGCTGAAATATCGTGCTGGAAAAGGGCATAATAAATGCCTGGCTTATGAAGGACCTTTTGAGTCTTGACTGGGTAGCTGAAGTTAAGGAATGTCATGAGTAAAGTTTAATGTCGGTGAGAGAAAGCTTGTAACTAGTGATGAAAATCACAGGAATTGGAAATGAGATTTTTGCATTTGTAATGTGCAACAAAAACCTGTGACCTAAGGATATTCCTGCTTGCCTTTATATGTTCAGTGTATTGTGTGTTATTTTTCCTTCTGCTTTCTCTGTGCAAGTTCTGTCAGGCAGGGGATATAAAAGGGATTGCAAGTGCTGGCACTGTCATGTTAACTGTTGCTGGTTAATTAGGTCGTTGGAGAAAAACAAACCCACAGGAAACAGCTGACAATGTTATTTCCAATGACAGAAATGTACCAAGTATCAATATAAGGAAATAATGGAGTATCTTTACTTTTTGTACTGTTCTTCAGACAGCTCTGCAATGACTACAGCAAGATACAGGCCTGCCTGGGACTTGGTACTTGACCCATTAGTGTCCTGTAAGCTCTGTCTTGGTGAATACCCCGTGGAGCAGATGACAACAATAGCACAATGCCAATGCATCTTCTGTACCCTGGTGAGTTTGTGTTCTTTATTAGACATAAAAAAACAAGACATAAGTTTAACTGCAGAAGTAGTGTGGGTTTGCTGGATGGGACTCACCCTGAAATACTGATCTTGTGGTGGAAATAAATATTTTTCACACAAAAGCTGGGAAGTAAACCTTTGTTTTCCTGTAATAAAAATAATTATTCAGCACTTCAATATATGTGTTGTTATCTCCTGAGGTTATTCACACTTTCTCTTTTATCTATCAGTGGCTTGAATTTGGGGTGGTTTTGGTGCCCTTTATGTACCTTTTGGACTGAATGGGAGGGCTGACAAAATCTTAACTTTCTTTCAGAAATGTTAGAGACCTTGGTGGGGTCATGCCCACAATTAATTGAATATCAAAGACTATTGGAGGTGGTTTTATGATTGATTGGATTTTTGTTGGGTGCTAAGGTGTTTATGGTTTCTTTTTTTTTCCCTTTTTTTTTGGTTGTTGTGGGGGTTTTTTGTTTGTTTGTTTTTGTTTTTGGCTTTTTTTTTTTAACTTTAGAAGAGAATAGTCTTACTGCTGAAGTGACCACTTTCAACCATGATCTGTGGTCCAACTGCCTGGCCACTTCATGGCTCATCAAAAGCTAAAGCATGATGTCCAAATACCTCATAAACACTGCTCTACGAAGTCTGTTCCAATGTTTGGTCACCTTCTGTGTAAAGAAGTGCTTCCTTATGTCCAATCTGAACCTTCCCTGGTGCAACTTTGAGCCATTCCCATGTGTCTTGTCAATGGATACTAGGGACAAGAGCTCAGAACCTCCCTTTCTACTTTCCTTCCTCAAGAAGCTTTTGAGAGCAATGAGGTCATCCCTCAGTCAACCATTCTCTCCAAACAAGACAAACCTAAGGTTCTCAGCTGCTCCTCACAGGAGCAGCTCCTTCCACTCCTTCCAGCCCTTTCACCAACTTTGTTGTCCTCTGGAAATGCACCCCAGGACCTTCACATCTTTCATAAATGGTGGGGCCCAGAACTCCACCCAGTGCTGAGGGTGAGGCTGCACCAACTCTGAGCACAGCCAGAGTGTGACAGTCATCTCTTTTGACCAGC
>JANRGV010000062.1:95087520-95130966 GCA_024734035.1 Alethe castanea
TTTGCTGAACTCCGGAGGTGAGTGACATCAGAGCTGCTGAAACATGGGCTACATGAGTATGAGTATAGTCCCTTTGAGTCCAAAGTGGAGAGGCAAGCACTGGGTTGGATCATACCATTCTCCCATGTCTCAACTTCATATTCACAAAATCACAACAATGTTTTTGTGTGGTAGTTTTTTTCTGCCTTTTTTTTTTTCTGTCCATGCTGTCTGCTGAGGTACTAACCTTGCAGCAGGGATGTTATCTTATTCTGTCTTTCTACACCAGCTAGCACAATGGGGGACTCAGCTTGACAGGAGCCACAAGGCATTATTTCGTCACAAATAACAACAGGGACAATAATGCACAGTTACCTCAGTTTTGAAATGTCCCTCTCATTGCCACAGGAACTGGCGATCAGATTAATACTTCTGATAGCTAGAGAGAACAGAAAGTGGCACTGGCTTGTAAGCAGCTACCCATGGCAAGACAAGCTGCCAGAATTAGTTGTTGCCCTGGCAGGGCTACAACTACAAGCCTTCAGAACAAAACACTCTCTCAACCCCTATAAGCAGTCTGGAAAAAGTAAATGAAGTAGGTAGAACTTACAGTCCTGAGCCAAAGTGCTATGTAGGTGACAACTTTGGATTAGTTCCCATATGCACAACATATATGGTAAACTCCGAATCGTTCTAAGGTGTTAGGTCTTGTAAGAAAATTATCTAGGGTTGTGGTTTAATGCTGACAGAGTCCCTTCCACCCCTGCCATGACAACTGAACACTATGACTTTTTTTTCTTTTTTTTAATTTGAAAGTCCTTTCCAGCAAAGTTTTTTTGGTGTGCGTTTTTAATATTTGAGATCAAGGATTTTAGTATATTTTTCTTCATGGAGATACTACCATTTTTTAAATAGTAGATTTTCTTTTTCCTAGTGGTTATTGAAGATATACGAGGCAGCCAATGGAACAGCTAGATCTACTGTGAAATAAATGTTTGCTCAAGCATGCAAAAGCATATAAAATAATAGGTTTCATGAAAAAGAGAGAAACAAGCTTCATGGAAACTGTTCTGTTCTAGTGCTTCTAGCTGAGTGTTGTGTTTCTCCCTGGTGCTTGAATGCAGAGAATATTTAGATGTCAGTTTTCAGTAACATTTCCACGGCAGCAGAGAGACTGGCTTACCAAATACATTTTTTCATCTTCACCTTGTTCCTTCTAATGTTTACTGCCATCCCTGATCTTCTGGTTTTTTTTAGAGCGTGGTTGCTGACTCTTACTGCTGTTTTGAAAGATATAACCAGTTACAGACATCAGATATGTAACCTTTACCGATAACCTGTTCTTAGCAGCTGATACAGTAATCTGACTGATGACATGGAATTTGAGTTTTGAACTCTGTTCAGGTGGAATCATCAGCCAGCTTTTACTACTTGTATTTGATTGTCTTGAATAGTTCATTCAGATTTGTCCTGTATGAAGAAATTTCTGTAGTTTGTCTGCCTCTTTTTTGCTTATAAGTTTTATACAGTGACATTAGAGTGTCCTGAAAAAATTGTTGCAGCCCAGGCCTTTATCGGAAACCCAAGGCCTTCATCTCTGCCTTTGGGCCAGCCTGAAGGTTGATCAGTTGCTAAAGAAAATACTCCTGTGAATCTGGAAAGATTGGTGGCCTATTGACAGTCATTAAGGAAGAGTGTGACAGATGTACACAGAATCCTCCACTGGTGTTCCTTCAGTAATAATTTCCAGAAACACCAGGGACACTGTATATGAATTGTGCTTTGTAAATGGCCAAACAATCTAAAAAAGTAGCCTTTTGACTCAAGATTTTGCATGGAGTCTGTGTACAGTAGATCCAGTTCATGTCTGCTTTGTTCTTGTTTCACCAATACGTAGTTTTTTTCAGGCTTTCTTTTTTTTTTTTTTTAAATGAACAGAGATAACTGGTAGTCTTTCCAGGAATATGAGCAAAAAAGGAAAAGGAATATCCATACAAGTGTGAAGACTACTTTTGCTACAGCTTTTGCCACTAGTCCTAGCCCTTCTGTCTAAATCACAGCAAGCTGAAACAACATGAGTATGTATTACAAAGAGATCTTTCAAGTGAAGTAGTACTGGTATGTTGGCAGCATTTGCATCAATGTACAGGTCTCTTCATCCTATATTTCTGTCTGCAGCTCTTGACTCTTTATAATCATACAAGTGCTGTAGTAAAGATACCATGAAGGATTGTCCCTTCCTGACACTTGTACAGTAACACAGCATTTCTATTCAGAAAGATAGAATGGGGACACTGTTTCCATTTCTTTCTGGCAGAGCTGTGCATGGATTAAATAGAGCAGGCTGCCACTCCTCTGCTGATAAGGCACAGACACTACAATTTCCCATAGTGTTATTTTGCCAGTTGGTACAATACTCCATTATTGTTTTTATCATTGTGATCATTAATGCCCAGACAATACTGTGAGCTTTCGAGTCATATCTCATCCATTAGGAATGTTAAAAGAATGTATTTTCTCTGGTACCTCAAGCAAATCCCTGTTGGATTGCTTGAGGTACCAGAGGAACAAAAGTCTAAAGGATAGAGAGAAAAACAAGATACCTGCTGTTAGCTTTTTGTTTTTCTGAGTATTTTCAATTATGATTTTTCATGTTTTCTTCAGAAAGCTTTACACTTAGAGTAGAAAAAGAGTAAAGCAGAGAACACAATTTTTTTTCTTTAATTTGTTTTTTGTATTATTTGCTGCACTAAATTTTTTCACCTACTACTTAGCCTTTGCTTTTTAAAGGGGATTACAGGAGATAAGCAGGAAGCAATTTTATCCAATTCCTGTCTGAAATTCTTTTGTAATCTGTGATGAAATTCACATGTATCTTAATGGACAGGATGTTTCTTTGGCGTGTTACCAATTGTATATGTGCTGAAGTTACAACAGGTTTTTTGCAACTGATATTCTTGCATGGAAGTCAAGCAGTTAGTTGCTTGTTTGGGATTTACATGTACATCTCTGTATATAAATACTGTATAATTTATATATATAAAACACACACATAGATGTGTCTATTTGTTCCTAGTGCAGTGATGCCACTATTACTCAAGACAGGCTAAGCTCCTTTTGACCTCAGATTAGATTGCTCACTTCAAAATGTTATGCACTACTGATTGTTCTGGTACCAGCGGATTCATTGCTTACTTATCTCAAATTTAAAACAAAAGTCTGTCAAGTAGGCAGTTCAAGCAAGCAAATATCTAGAAGAAATACAAAGCATGACAGAAAACTTGTCTTTGATGAAAAAACTTCGATTACTCCTCTGTAGTCTACCTTATTACTGATAGAAGGAGAAACTGTAGTCAGGTACATGAGAGGGCCACCTACAGTTGGAAAATAACAAAACTAAAGTTCAGACCTGCCTTCTGCTTCATGTTTGTGCTTTCCTTTTGGGCAGATAGCACATGTGGATCAACTTTGGTGTTTGAAACTATCACTGCTTCGTAGATACTTATACTCTGATCCTTGCCCCTAAGCTCTACCTTAAGTGCTTGAGCCAGCTGGTTAATCTTACCTGGACCTTTTGGTGTCCCTCCAAGTTTGTTGTATTCTATCCCAAGTAGCTTGACAGTAATCTGCTATCACTATCTCTTTTTAAACAGGATTACTGAATTTACCTTATGACTGGTTATATAGAACTGCTTAATTCTAATCATTCTGCTGTTTGAGCTTCCTTGTAGGCTGATGATCAGCAAGGCAAATATTATCCTTCCTATAACTGGTATCAGGCACTCCCCTTTTCTTTTTCTTGTTGTCATGCTTGACCAGAAGCACATGGAGCTTCTCCGAGTTGAAAGACAGAAAAAAGAGTGATTTACTTAGTGTTATCCCTCACTCCAAATGAGGCAGAGGCAGCATCAGCCTCTCCTTCCCCCAGGGCAAGGGAGACACCAAAAGCAGCATGGATGGAAACAGGTGGGCTTGGCTGCTTTCCTGTTCCTGTGTAGTTTTGTCTCTGCTTGCCAAAAGAAGCCAGCCTTATCAGGGTAGCACTGTGCTGGCACCAGGCTGTTCCTCACCTCTACCTCACCTCTACTTGCTTGGAGACAGGAGGGAGGGGGAAACCTAATGGCTTGTGAGGTTTTATAGAGTTCAAGGTCCTTCTTAGCAGCTGTAATGTTTCCCTATTTCCCACCACCAAAGCTTAGAGCTTGCTGCTTGAGCTCACACAGCCCAGCCTTAGCAGAGAACTGATACTAATCTTGACACGTGGTGTGTCAGTAGAGGCTTCCTGGTTAGAGGTCACTGTGTTTGTGCAGCTGTTCATGTGGCTGGCTGTGTTCTCACTTGTCTTGTAGGTGGTGGGATGGCAGAGCTCCCTGCTTCAGTAAGCAGGAACCATGGAGCTCTGGGTGAAAACTAAACTTGATCCAGAGCCTTCAGCTTTCATCTCCTGTGTGATGTCATTACATGAGATTAAAGTTATCTGTCTTCATCAGGCTGTTGGGGAAACTAGCTTATTTTGGTTTGCATAGGGTTTTGCATGTGAAAGGTGAAGGCCCTTTGTTTGCTGCAGGTGTACTTTCTTCCCACTCAGAATTGCTGTTTCTGTTCTGAAATGGAATAAGCTTTTCTCAAACATATAAGACTGAATTTTCGGTGTTTTTTTTTGCCTTTTGAATATTTGATTTTCATCCCACATGTGTTGGCATTTGAAAATAAATTAATTTTTGTCAAATTTACTCTGTGTTTTTACCAACTGCAGCCCTAAATAGGTGAGAGCAAATAGTTTATGTAAGGTAATGGAGGGATAAAAATCTATAATGAAAAAAGTTTACACGTACATCCACTTGAAATACCTATTCAACGATGAAGAGCTATCACAAGGTATTGTTCTTGTCTCATTTGGCCATTTTCTGCAGTCGACTGCTGTGATTGCTTCCTCTGAAGAAAAATTGCTCATCTTCCATAAATTTTGCAGTACACAGCCATAAATAAGTGTATATATAAAAGAAACAAGCCCACCACTTCAAAGGCTAGGCAGCTGTAAGTCTATGCTGCCTTTTCTTTCTCTTTCAAGATACTTAGCTGGAAAAAGGCACTTGTTTTTCCAGTGCTTTTAGTTCTGGTTGCTTGGTCTTGCTTGTGGTTTCTGCAGCCATTGATTGCTGTGTCTCAAAGGCTGTTTGCCATGTCCTGACATTTCTCAAGCTGAAGTAGTCACCAGGGCTCCTCTTTCTACGTTCTTGATAATACATTTCTTCTTGCCTTACTTCATCATTAGTTGACTGATGGCCTGGTGGTGCTGTTCCCTGTACTCAAAGTGGTGCAGTCTCCTATGGAAGATCTGGAGGCTGGACTCAGAGTGGTGATGCACCTCATCCCTGGTAGGAACATCTTCTCTGTGAGTTGTTGTTTGCATTCATTAAGAAGCATGTACCAGGGACTGCTGTGATATTTGAGCGTACTGTCAGAAGGCATTTGGACACAGGTAGGACCAACACAGCAATGAATCACAGGATGAATCAACAGCCATCACTGCACTAACTTCAGCAGCATTTGCAATGGGTGAGTGCCTGCTCCTGCCAGGATGCAGTCCCCATACTAAGATTATACCAGCTGCTGGGAGCACAAAGACTCTTGGACAACAAAAATCTTTACAGCTCAGGAAAGAATGCTCAGATGGTTTGTTCTCAAACATGGAAGCACATGGGTTGTGTTTATCTTTCCCTCATCCTGGTTGGCCATCATCCAAAGGCAAGACGACGTGATTGCATTTAGGCTGACAATATAGTCTATAACAGGGCTGCGGAACAGCTGATGGAGTCTTTAAACTTTGACAGCATAGTGGGGAAAAAGAGGCATTCATCCTTGGGAATTTCAGACAAAAAAAAAAAAAAATCTTTAAAATAGGCCAAGTATCTGGAAGACAGAAGCAGGAAACCTTTCAGAGGTCTTCTAAATTGCTTGCCACTTTGAGGAAGATATGTGTCAGCTGTGATGTTACCTATCTCTGGTCCTGGCCAAAGTCTCTCTCTGTGTATGTACCTTCTTATTCACAGCCTAAAGCTCTAGATATTTCCCTGTTTTGGAACTCTGGAGTGCCTTGCAGGTGCTTGTCTTGGAGTCACGGGTTGGTATGCTTGTGTAGTAGAATTTTTGTCTCTGTAACAAAACAAAGGATATAAAGGATAAACATGTAAGACAGTTCCCTGTTACTGCTTTCAGATTTGAAGTACTGCATGTCAAGATAAAGGAATTTTTTCTTCCTGTGATTTATTCTTAAGATGATAAATTAGGGTTAATAAAAATTTGAGTTCTAATAGTGAAGACTTCTTTGCAAGTAGATAATTGTTTATGAAAATATGGCTATAGAAGTGGAAATTTAATTTCAAAGTATTACCAAACACATTCAACCATTCTAATGTACATCTGTCTCAGATTTAGGTGGTTTGTGAAGTTGAATATAGCTTGTGCTTGAGGATTTGATCAGTATAGCTGACAGTTTATCTAGCAAAGAAAAAAAATCATTCCCATAGTCATGCATATGCCTGAAACAGATGTCTGTGGTTAGGTGTGCATAGATATTTTCCAGTAAAAGTCACTTGTCAACTAAGTAGGATTAGGGTGATACTGAAAAGATAGATGGTAGATCTGCTGTAGAGAATTGGGCATACTGGTGCAGCAGCACAAGAGAGGTTGCAAGATGAGCCTGTTACTAAACAATAGATTTGAGGCAGGATTAAAACTACTTTACACAAAAAGGCCATGTAGTAAATTTGAAAGAAGCTTAAAACCTCTCTGAGGAACCTACCATTCTTTTTCTTTTCTGACTCATTTCCTTGTGTGCTGTAAGTACACCATGGGAATTTCTTGGAAAGTAGTTTTCTTTTTTTTAGAAAACACTAATTTTAAAATAATGCTGCTCTTATGACTGGAGTGTTGAAATAGAAGGATACAGGCTCTTTAGGAAGGACAGGAAGAAGAAGTGGAGGTGTTACCCTGTATGTCAGTAACCAGCTGGAGGGTGTGGAGCTACACTTGGGGATGGATAAGGTGATAACCAAAAGCTTATGGGTCACGATTAAAGGGATGACAGGGACAGGTAACTTTATGATGGGGTTTGCTACAGGGAGTCCAACCAGTAGGCTGTACAAGAGAATGGGAGGGACTTCATTTATAAAGGCATGTAGTGATTGGACAAGTGGGAATGGCTTAAAATTGAAAAAGAGTTGGTTTAGATACTGGGATGGAATTCTTTACTATGATGGTGGTGAGGCACTGGACAGGTTACCCAGAGAAGTTGTGAATGCCCCATCCCTGGAAGTGTTCAAAGCCAGTTTGGATAGAGCTCTGAGCAACCTGGTCTAGTAGAGAGCGTCCCTGCCTATGGCAAAAGGTTGAAACTTGCTGGTCTTTAAGGTCTGTCCTAACCTAAGCCACGCTATGGTTCTGTGATTTGTCCTTTTACCAGATGAGCATTCCTGTTGCTTTAAGAAATATGCACCAAAATATTCAAAAAGCTAGCATATAATAGTTATATGTGCCTGCAAGAATCTCAGGAATAGGGAAGGCTCTAGCCTTGTTGTGTCATTCATCCATCTTCTTCAGAGAACACCCTAGATTCAGACTGCTTGTTTTAGGGGAGTTACCTTATTGAAATTGTTCAGGTTTACCTAAAGGGAAAATATTTCTAGAAAATTACATTCGGGTAAAAGCTCTCTACCAGAGTGAATTTGCTATTTGGACAAAAAGAAGGGGAGCTATTATTCCCAGAGTATTAGTCTTCACCTGAGACATAGCTACTCAGATTTTTCTTGTAGTGAAAGAAATTCACTCACTCTCACATGTGTTGTCTCCCCCTGCACCAGTGAATATTGCACACTGCATCATTGTACTGTTCTAATCTGAAGCAAAAATAGGACATTACATCATGTTACCCGAAAGATTTGCAGGCAGTTTGTCTACAAGTATAAATTCTACCTGTTCACCAGACTGACTGCAGAATTAGCTTAGGAGATTTAACACAGGGTAGTAGAATAACGTTGGTTCCTTATGGAAGGAAAAAATCCTTCACCTTCTTAGAATTAATTTTAAAGCAGGGTAAAGAAAAATTCCCATTATGCAGAGCATAAAAATACTACAAAATACTACCAAATGTAGTTGATGCTGTAGTTGATTCTGGTCATCTGTGTAGCTCCATCACATGAATTTTGAGCTTTGGCTTAGTATCCTGTTAGCATAAAAGCCACCCATAGATCAAACTGTAGATTTTTTGGCTAAGACACAAAATAAGTGCTTCTCGCTCAATATCGTTTTATATTCTTCATCCATAAGAATCTTCTTGTCCCAGAATGTAATGCCCAAAGGGATCTTTACGTTTACCTACGCTGATGTCATTTGTAGCATGGATCACAAAACACTAACCAGCTTTTCCTGAGTGATCATGTGGTTGAATGCAAATTTATGTAATTACATATGTGTGTGTATTTATTTGTGTATATTTTTAGATGTTCATCTAATCCTGGTTTACAGATTACATAGAATTTGAGACCAGCAATTTAGTCTACATGTTAATAATTATCCTATTTAAAAACATTTTTAGCTTGAGCTTTAAAAAATCTCCCTTGTTGAAAAAGCATATCAGCCCTTCCTTGTGTTTCTGAAGTGCAGTGTAAACTCAAGCTTAAACTTAAAGCTCAAGCTGAAAATGTCTCCCCAAAGTGCAGGGTCATCTCCATGGTTAATATTTGTGCACAATAGCAACTGCCTTTGCCTACCTTTAATATTTATTGCTGCTAAATACATTGTAAAAATCTGGTTCACTTTCTTTTTTAGAACATAATAAATACTAGATTTCTTATTCTTATTTTTCCCCTTTTCAATTTCATCAGTGCATGTGTTTCAGTTTTTTAAACATTGTTTTCCAGAATGTGATGATTCTGCATGTAGTGCATACTTCATTTGGTGATGGCTGTGGCCTAGTGCCAGCACTAAAATACATTTGAAGTTTTAAGAAATAAATCAAGTGATCTACTGATGATATGCTTGGTTCTTGTCATGTGTTTTTGGCCTTTCCAAATCTATGGACTGACTGAAAAATTTTCCATGATTTGGCGCTTGCATCTGCAGCATTAGTGTAGTCAGAAGTCTACATTTTAACAAATTCCATATATCAGCTGTTAAGAAAATAATGCAGGATAATCTTTTTGTCTTCCTAACTCAAATAAAAGGTGACATATTGAAAAACTATTCCTTGTTTGCTGCAATAGTAGCAATAACATGTTCTTAAAAATAAATTAGTTACAACTTTCCCAAACCATCTCTAAGTGTTTTTAGTTATGTGCATTTTGTATTGTAAAATGACCTCAGGCACAAGTGAATACATTTTTTCTGGCCAGATAGATGGTAGATAAGTGTTGCCCCCCCATGTAAACAGTGAAAGTCAAGATTCCTTTTTTGGAATTATGATGGGGTTTATTTGGGGTTTGATGTCAGGAGAAATAAATCGAAGCACCAGCATCAGAAATAAGTATGATTATTCCTGGAATTCTTCTAAAAGAAAAGGAAAAGCCAAAAATTTTGCTGTGGCCTGTGCGGGTTTGTTTGAGCTAAATGCTGCAAAGCAAGATTATGTGTTATTGTTTTGAAATTAGGCAAAAAAAAATAAGCATTTTGATTCCTATATTGGGTATGTTGAACTTTGTAACATTAAACAAAAAGCTATACAGCTCTCAAGCCATTGCACATCAGTGGTCACTGCACATACCTTCCTGTGTGGCACAATCCTTGATGTATAGAAGTGCAACTTGTCTTGCTGAGCTTTAAATACTACACTGTGCTTAGCAGCTTCAGAAAGGAAGTCATTCCTGTATTAGTCATCTGTCTCTGAGGCAACAGAAAAAAAGTGTTCCCAATTTATATAGGCATCTTATAGTAAAACTGCTGTTGAATTGGGCCCTCAGTTGTGAGGGCATGGATCTGGGCCAAAACTTCTCAAAATGGATGTGCTTCTGCCCTTTGTTGTGGGGACAGCAAATGCCTGTAGGATTCATGGATTACCAAGTGACAGAAAAGGTGATGCACACATCAGAAAGGACAGCAGCAGTGGAAAGAGGACAGAGCAGGGATGCACAAGGAGTATGCATGCACAGGGAACAATCAATACAGGAGTAGTGCTCAGGGGAGCTAACTGCTCTCTTCTGGCACGCATCCATTAGAGGAATAATAAAGATGTTTCTCAGCATACTAGTTCTCTACAGGTCAGTATACTCTTGTGACCTTACTCCCATCTCAGGCCTTAGGTATCTAATTTTAGCTCCTGTTTTCTCTGGGAAAAGTTATGTAATAGACTTCATTTTGAATGTTGTTTGGGGTGACCTACACTCCCACATTTTTTGTTCATCCTAAAGAGTACTTTATTGCCTTAATGGAAGGACTATGAAAATACTTTCTTCCAGCATTGGATCAAGTTGCATAGAAAACTTGCAAAAATTTGTCATCCTTTTGTAATTGTTTTACTATGAATTTTTCATAGTATATGATTGAATACCTAATCCTGCTTTGTTGTGTTGTTTGTATGCTGCTGCATTTCTGGTACTGTAACCAGTCTTCTACAAGTTGTGTGTCTTGTGTCTGCTCTCAAGAGATGCCACAGATACCCTGTGCATCAAAATCACTTGCAACTGCTTTGGGTTCCTGTTTCTCCACCCAAGAAGTCTCAGGGGAGTCTTGAGTCGATAGCATATTTTATTCTCTGCCTATTTTCCAGTACTGTTTTGTAGCCTTGAGGCATTTCTCAGAAGGTGAGGCATGAGAAGTGCACTTGGCTGTGCTGATTTTGAAAAGGCAGTGGCCAATGCCCCATCAGGGGAAGGGAAAGGCCATGGACACTGCTCATGACAGGGATGAACTGTGTCGTTTCTTGGAAAATGAGAGGAAAGGGAAGCAAATTGAATAGACTTTGGCAATAGTCCTAAACAGGTTGAGAAAGAGAATTAGCCACATTAATGATTAATGATAGCAAAGCTCATTCAGCTTGAAAAGTACTTTCTATAAGTGCTAAGTGCTGTCATTAAAAATGCATGCATTTTCATTTCAATCCACACTTGGCATCTGCAAATGGAGAGGAAAGGGAAGAGCCAGCAGTGTCATTATAGTAGTACTAATACCTCACTACAGCTGAAATCACGGCTTGCCAAGGCGCACAGGCTAGGGTCTGGGTCTTGCAGAGCTTAGCCCATCATGGTTAGTGATAAGGGTTCTCCTGAAGTGTTCCACTACCTGCCCTGCAGAGCTCAAGTGAAGGCTTGGAAACCTTCTGCTAAACCTTCTACTAAATGAACAGTTATCCTCCTTAAATCCCTACTGAGGAAGATAGAGACTATGTATAGTCTGTCACACATGGATTTTTTTGCACAATTAAAAATTTTATAAGTATCAATTATCTGATCTCTGTTTTTCTTTTCCAAAAAATTGACCTGCTTTCTCTAATGTGTGGGAGACAGAGAAAGGGAGCTCTAACAGAAATGATTTGTTGTGCTATCAAGGTGGTGGCAACTTGCCACCAGAAATGCTGTGGACCAGAGCAGCAGAGATTGGGTGGGCAGGAAGTACAGTCTTCACTGCAATCAAGCTGCAAGAGGTAAAATCTAGGATAATTTGTTAATAGTGGTGTCTTAAAGGAGCTGAATAGGTGAATCGAGAGACAGAAGAGAAAGGAAAGAGGTTTAATGCCTGAACTTTAACAGCTACAAGCCACATGCCTGAGGCTTAGGCTGGAAGGTGCTTTTTAATGTGCTATTTGATTGCACAGGATGAAGGAGGAAGCAGTTTGGGAGAAGCAGTTTTGTGCTCTGACCTAAAGTTAGGCACACCAGCCTTGGCACAGTCAATGCAGCCCTTTGCTTTCCCAGGCTGGTGATGAATCAGCAGCTGTGTACCTTTTGCAAATGTCTGGAAATGGTAACTGAAATCCTTGTTTTGCCAGTTTGCTGCAGAGTGTGTAATCCTTCTTGCCTCCCACACAGCTGTATGTTGAGCTGGTTTCATGTCTTCATTTCACTCTGCTCTTGGTCTAGCCTCACTCTTTATTCATACATCTGCAAACAGAGTTAGGGACCTCATTCTGTAATTGCCTCCAGTTTGCTTATGCCAGCTGAGGGTGAGAACACAGACAGGGTAAGAACATCACAGGTGCCCTTCCACTGGGAAGCAGACCCTTGTCTGCTCTTTCTGTGTAGTGTTGGGCTGGTAGCAGCTGCGTGGCAGCAGCAGAGAGCAGGGTCTCTTCATCTCTCCCTTGTCTTCCTGATAGACACCTATGCATTAGCTCTCAGCTTGATGTAGGAAGGATGGAGGTGGAGGGGAGCTGTTGCTCATCAAGAATAACTAGGTTTAATCTTAATTTGCTCTTGGTCAAAAATACCCACTTTTCTTCTCTTCTTCGTTGACAGCCATGCTGTGCAGTGCTGTGTTAGGGACTACATTTGCAATTATGAGTTGAATAAAATGCTGTGGTTGCTAGGGGAGAAAGGTATTAGTATTATCAATATTTATTATTTGGTCCCTATGGAAACGATAGTTTTTCAGGGAGTCTTAATTCTCATATATTTCCTTTCTATGGAAAAGTTATTTCTTTAACCATGAAGTTCAGATAGTTATTTTCCAAGAATAGATGGCAACATACACAACTCCCTTTGTGTTCTAGTATGCTTGACAGATGTCTGTCTATGGGGAATTACTGCTTACTAAGCTATATTGTGGCTTCCAGTCACACAAAGATCTTTAGAGTGTGGTTAATCTCATTGTATCATGGAGGTGTTTTATTATTTTTTCAGCGTCTGCATCCTCATTGATTTGTTCTTTCCCCCACTGTTATTTTTTAACTTGCTGCATATTTTAAATTGATGAAGAGCTATTAGGTTAATTTTGGTTTAAGTGATCTTAGAGGTTTTTTTCAATCTAAGTGATTCTGTGATTTGATGGGGAAATGAACTTGCCGTTTTCTAAAGGTATGACTGTGGCAAAAGCTATGAATGTGGCTCATGGCTGTAAAAGGGACACAGTAGTACCTGTTTTTTCAAAGTCTGAGTTCTTCAAATTTTCAGACTAAAGCTGGTAAAATAATGAGTGATTTATCCTTGCCAGAATAGTTAATTCTGTGTTTGGCTCTCTTACAGTGCCTAAAACAGTATGTGGAACTTCTGATCAAAGAAGGTCTAGAAACAGCAATCAGCTGCCCTGATGCTGCCTGCCCAAAGCGAGGTCATCTGCAAGAAAATGAGGTATACTCTTCCTGCAAAGAGGGTGTTTTCTTTTTCTTACAGGATGTTTAAATGTGTCTTGCTTTTTATGTTACAGTATCCATTGTTGACAGCATATGTTTTTAGTAATTCTTTAAAGGTCAAATATTCTGTTTAAAATTACTAGATTATTACTGTTCCTAATGGAATTTTTTCTTCTTTTCCTTTTTACAACAGATTGAGTGCATGGTTGCATCAGAAATCATGCAAAGATATAAGAAGCTACAGTTTGAAAGAGGTAACATATGTAACACTACCCATTGAAGGCTGTGAGAATGGGTTTGTTTCAGAGCAATCCTGCAAATCAGAATCTCTGCATGTGTTCTTGCAGTAGCAATGTGCGTTAACTGCTTGGTCATCAGAAAGAAAACCCCCAAAACCTAAAAAGTAATTGCTTCTGTTCTTGCCTGCATGATTTCCAGTCCTGCAGCATTCTGGGAATAAACTAAGGAAAGAAAATTGCTATGTATTATATTCCTAAATAACTAAGGGAGGGAGTGGCTTCTATTTTGAGCTTTGCTGTTTAAGTTGACTACTGGCATTGTAGGGGCTGGAGAGGAATACTGACCTCTTTCACAGAACCAAGATTATCTCCTGGGTTAGCATTTGGTACAGCATTAGGTACAGTATTAATGAGCCATCCTGTGTGTAGTGATGCAAATACATTAAGAACATAGGCTGACTGTGTGCCTGTGGAGATGTGGAATGGTGTGGCCATAGAGAACTTACAGTAAAGTTTTGCTGTGGGCAGGACCCAGCCTAGAAACCACTGCAATCATTGGTAGGTTTTTATTGCCTTCCCTGGGCTTTGAAACATCCTTACTTATCTGTAAGCAGCCTCCAAGAAAGGGATGAAACTGTATCTTATGCTGTTGTTAATCACATGGTAACATTAGGGTAGAAATCAACTTGAAACAGGTTCCTACTGGGCAAGGCATTGTGAAAAGATTTTCTGGTGGGTTTTACTGCATAGTGTATGCTGTATTTAGCTTCAAGTACAGCTGAAAAAAATGCATCTCATTCTCAGAACAAGTTTAGTTCAGTGAATGAAAGTGGGTAATTAATTGAAACTCATGAAACTCACTTTGGTTTGGTGCCTGTTTGCAAAGCAGGCCAGATTTATGTCAATGTGGGTCGCATAAATTAAAAAGCTTCTTTTGAAAATTTGTGTCTTCAAATGCCCTGCCAGTCAACCTCAGCTGAAATGCATTGTTATGGAAGGCTGGTCTTGTATCCGCCTTTGAATTTGGTTCTTTTGTGTCTCTTTGCAGAAGTGCTTTTGGATCCATGCCGGACTTGGTGTCCATCCTCTACTTGCCAGGCAGTTTGCCAGCTCCAGGAATCAAGCCCACAGGACCCTCAGCTGGTCCAGTGCAAAGTGTGCGACATTGAGTTCTGCTCTGCTTGCAAATCTAATTGGCATCCAGGTCAAGGCTGTCAAGAGAACAGGCCAATCTCTTTTCTTCCAGGAGAAACAAGGTAAGATATTGCAAAAGATTAAGTATTTAGAAGCCAAATACTCAAAGAGGCATTTTCATGATGTTTTGTTCTAAAGCTATTTCCTTCACTTAGTCATTCCTATTCTTTTAATTTTGTATTCTAAAACTGAACAGCTCTTGGCAGCCTCACTCTTTACCAGCATTCCCAGCAAAGCACAAAGGAGCTGCTTGAGCCTTTGGCCTTTTGCCCCAGTGCAAAAAATATGACATCCAGGCAGCTCATCAGCTTCACTTGAGAGATGATCTTGCTACTGCTGCTCTCCTGGACAATGTGAGAGTTGCTAACATCATGCCAGACAGTGATTTTTAGGATACCGTCAATCATCCCCTCTTCTGCACATCTGGCCCATGATCTTAAGCTCTGATTCAAGTGGTCTCTGGTGGCAAACTGCAGCCACAGAATAAGAAAGGCCATTGTGGATGTGTTCCACTTCCTGTCTGGGCTTTTTCAAAGATTGTATTGCATTCCAAGGCATCATTAAACCCTGCCCAGCCTTGGAACTTAGTTACTCATACCTTATCTTCTTTCAAACTTTGCTGTAACAGATGACTAGCTAGGATGCTGTCATGATGAGTTCCTGATCAAATACACTAACTTTTGCACATGGTTTTGTGTGTGCTTGACAAGAACTGAAGGTTGCTAAATTTCATGGCAAGGTAACAAAATTTATATATTTTTGCTTAGTATTTTGGTTGCTTTTAGTTTTCATTCTATGCCTAATTTTTTTACTCCACTGAGTAAAAGTAAAAATTATTTTTTTATTATTCTGGGGCATAATGTGCCTGTTAGTAGCATTTGGAGTTTCATATACATTTTACAAAGCATTTTTTTCTAGTACAGTCACCGCTAGTGTTAGTAATTAGTGTGTGTCCTTTTATCCTGCTATTGGGCAAATCAGTCAATCAATCAATCAATTAATCATCAGTCTATCAGTTGTTTTCCAGCAAATTATTGATTCCCCATCAGTCATTCTTGTATCTCACACTGGCAGTAGCTGCAGGAATTGTCATTTAAAGTACATTTTAGTTGTTAGTGAGCATAAAACCTGCATACAGTAGAAAGCTACACAAGGGAAATAAAAGTTGTTCTACTGTTTCAACATTCCTCTGTGTTGTGCCCATTATATCAGGGGACACCTGTGGTTTTACACACTTGTGCAAGAACAGTCAGTGCTGACCCTAACTCATGAACAGTGACTTTTTAGAGTCTGTCAACAGAGACGAAGTTTAACTGAAAGAAGGACATGCATCAAAACCTTATTGTTCTTGATTTGGAGGGAAACTCCTAGGCAGCATCCTCAAGGAGGGCACAGACAAGTAATCTATCCCTGGTGCCCCAGTCCAGAGGAATGTAGTCTGGGGTTATTGTGCAGTCAAGGGTTTGCTTCTTCATCTGAGAAAGAAAGGAGAGAATAGGAAAAAATCTAGATGTACAAAATATTTAGGTGTGAGCTACCTGCTGCTCATCTGGTGCATTACAGGAGAAAACTGTTTAACGTCTATTAGTATCACTAAATAACAAAAACAGCTGGCTTTTACATGGTAAAGAAAATATCCTTTTATGTAGACACCGTAGTCATTAAACATCTTTTTCTAGAGATAGGTTTGAAAAGTAGTGTACAGGCATAATATCTGAATAATAAAATTACTTGAATACCTGAATCTCTTGTAATTTCTCTTTTTTAAAGCAAAAAAGCAGGCTTGTCTTTGTAGCATGGTTCTTAGACGTTCTCCTCGAAACTGACATGGTCATGCATTTTACTAATTTCTCACTCCCACAGTTCAGTTTTCAAAATGGAAGATGATGATGCTCCAATCAAACGTTGTCCAAAGTGTAAAGTTTACATTGAACGAGATGAAGGCTGTGCTCAAATGATGTGTAAGAACTGCAAGCATGCATTTTGCTGGTACTGTCTGGAATCTCTTGATGTGAGTACATGCCATGCACTTTTGGCACTCAGAAGCTTAGAAGTTCATTGCTTTACCATCCAGCTGTCTCTTTAATCAATTAAATAAATAGCTCACTAACTTCTGGCCACAACTCACCAGAGTTGATGCTGGGAATTTGATAGGATTTGTATCCTCTGTTTTGCTTGTCTGACCTGTGTGAGTTTAGCATTTGCTCCAAGTCAGTAAATTAATATTAAAAGGTAAAATTTTATTACAATGATCTGTGTACAGTTTTTACATGGCACCTAATGTGGGGAAGGGTGTTGCTTTTTTTTTTTCCAGTTTTGACTTTTCAATGTTGTCTTTCTTGAAGGCTTTACAGTATGAGACTAGCAATGCTCTTAGTCTGAAGATGTTTAACAAACTAGATGTGGTATGTCACTAGCAGTCTAATTTGTTGACCATTCATTGTATTCTGTGGGACAAGAAATAGATCTGACATAGGAGAAAGAATACAATGTTCTCCCAACAGCAGGAATTTATTGGTCTATAAGCTGCTGCTGTCATATGTTTATATTTATTTAAAATCAGCCTGTTATCATGCCCAGAGATCAGAGTATATACAATACACAATATCTGTTTCCATGTCATCAGTTTTACTTTATAACATTGTTAACAATAGCAAAGGAAATCAGGTTCCTGAAAGCTACTCCAACTATTCAGATCCTGTGGTTGTCCCATTTGAATACTTTACTAACAATCCTGAAGTCACAGGCTTCTCACATGCTCTCACAGATAAAAAAAGCAGCGTTTTCTTAGAGCTAGGTCCACTATCTTGTCTGGTTTGTGAGAGCCTGACAGCATTGATAGGGACATAATATCTCAAAAATCTGTTTTGTCTTTCTGTTCTTCAGCTAGATAAAGGAACCAACTTCAGGAAGTCTGCAGCACAAGTACTGATTTTCCTTTTCTCTTTCTATATGTGTGTAAAAATACATACAGTGGTCAGCTTGTCTTGGATTCTCTTGCTAAACTTCATGCTAGCATTTAAACACACAACTTGAGACCCTTTGAGAGAAGAATTTATTATATAACACACACCAAACAAACCTGTTTGTGAAGACACCTAACTGTAAACAGAACACTTTGGAAAGGTTGGACATGGCCAAACCCACTTGCTTTTATCTTCCTGTGTGATTCCTGGGTTTAAGTTGCCAGGATATAGTGTTTTGTAACTTGAAGAACTTCTGTTTATTGCCTACCTTCTCATTTAATATTTGTAGGATGATTTTCTCCTTATACATTACGACAAAGGACCTTGTCGAAACAAGCTGGGGCACTCCAGGGCATCTGTTATCTGGCACAGGACACAGGTAAAACTCAGATCTTTGACAGCTCTCTACACGTCTACTACTGTCATAGTGCCTCATTTGAACACCTTAGGGTAAAATTCTGTGCCAAATGGTAACTGACTTTTGTAGCAGAAAAAAAAGAGGGCAGTATCTTGGAGTGGAATAATTAGCTGTCCTAGAGAAGACCTGCCTTGGCAAAACACTACTGAGAACTAGAAAAGGTTGTTTGCAGAGCTAGTTCAGTGCCACTCCAGATATGTTCTCACTGAACTTGGAGGCTGAGCTGGGTTGCCATCGTCAGTATTATTTACAAGGAAGCTCTTTGTACAAGGCATTTTTAGCTCTGGATCCAGAACTGGAAAGGAATTACTGTGAATACAGACATTATCTTGCTATGAGCTCTGACTCCCTCCTGTTGGTTGGATAGTAAGTAACCCTGAAGGTTGTCAGTAGTTTCAAGCACAGATTCAAATTGACAGTTGCAGAGAGTGTGGGAATACCTCTTGTAGTCCAGATTCAGTATTGCTAGACACAGCAAGAATGCTGATAATAAAAGAGCTCTCTGCAGCACTTGGATGCATGCAGTATAAATGCTAATATGTGAATTGGTCCAATCTACCACCTTTACAGTCACTTCAGAGATATGGGGACATCTGTGTATCTGAGTCATCTCTTCCTAAATTAACTCTGTGCCTGGAAAAAGCTACTTTAGCTTGAGATGAGGTGCTTTTCTAGAAGTACAGATTTCTTTCCATGTAAGCATAAACCCCAAGTCTATAAAAGAATCATTAAGTCTGGATAAACAGCTAAACGGAAATAAAAGAAGGATCTCACCCCTCTCACCCACACCACTGGGTATCTGAGCTGTGGACTGGCTTTTGCTTGGATTAGCCAATGATATCTCAGGACGTGTGTGGGTACATTAAGTTTACTTGATAAACCTGTAGTATGAGGTGATTAATCTGATATTTGGAATCTGTTCTAAGCCACTGCAGTTTATGCAAATATATTTGATATAGAGAATGTTTGATGATCTGGTCATTGTTGAGAAAGAAGGTGATAATTCACTACTAGTCAGGATATAATTCTGCTAAGTCCCCTAAACCCAAATAAACACTGCAATTGTTTCCTTAACATTAACTTTCATTAAGTTGTTACAGTTCTTCTTAGGTTTATCCAAAACAAATTGAGGTGAGTCTTTGGTTTGTTGTTTGTGGGTTTAAAAAAATACTTGTTTTGGCCAGAGAAAATGGCTTGATGCCTAGTAGGGCAGCAATTTCTTCAGAAGAAAAAGAACCAAGGAAAAAGTAAATAAGTAATACTCAGTGGGCAGTTTTACTTAAAAATAAACACCTCCCCACACACGCACACATACAGACAAAACCACGCCAAAAAAACAAAAACAGCAAAACAAAAAAACTGAAACTTGATGATTTCTTTGATGGCATATTGAGGCTGAAAGGAAGGTGTAAATAGATGTTTTATATTAATTACCAGTAGTCAGTCTGGTCCACTGAATTGCCAGCTTCTAGCTTGGCTCTGTCTGACCAGCGCACTCAGCCTGGGTTGCAAAGAGCAGCATGGCAGTAGTTTCAGCTCACGTTTTTTTAAAGATGAGAATTTAACTTTAGTTTCTGGGAAATAAATGCAAATATTAGTAGAAGTTGCATCAGATTGTCAGCACCACCAAAAAAAAAAAAAAAAAAAGAGTGAGTTATGAAACGTGCCTACCTCTGAAGCTGGAAAAGCAGTTGCTGCTGTGAGAAATGGAACGGCTGGGGCGAGGCAGCCGGGGCTGCTCGGAGCCGAGCCGGGAGCGCGGGCGGGCGGCGCGGCCGCAGCGCTGTCCCACAGCGCCATCTCCCGCGGCTGCCCCGCCCCGCAGCCACCATCGGCAGCTCCAGCACCGGATTATCCCGGCCGGCACAACTGCTGCAGCATCGTCCCATCTATACCATGGCTGATTTCATATTTGACAGCGAACTGGAGTGGTGTATCTAGCCCTGACTGGAAGAATCCTTAATGAGTGCTGCACTCTAATTTCATTTTGCCTTCTGCTGTGAGGTTTTGCTATTGCATTAGCATTCCACTCTTGCCATAATTATTCAAAATTATTCACAGACACTCTCGTGAATAAATCTAAATTATTCTTTCAAATAATTTGTGGGCATATCATCGTTGCAGCATCATTCTTACAGTTGCCTGTGGCAAATGGGAAACTTTCTCTGGTGATGAAGCTCAACTCGAATGTTTTTTAAATAATTTTCCAAATTTATGCTCTGTAGAATTTACTGCTTTTACTGTCACAGTGACCAGGTAGGTAATGGTCCTCTGTTCATGCTGGGAAGGAGGTAATTGATAAATGTCAATGAAAAAGATGCACTTTGAGTTAGATCTTGAGTTAGATCTTGTCCCCTGAAGCAGCAGTATGAGCTCAGGTCTCCCTGCAAAAGGCTGTTACATATGCAAAATCTTCTTACAGTCCATAATGTTAGTAATCTGTGATTGAAATTCCCAAACTTGAGTGCATGCTGGTGGGACATTGTGGGATTCTTCCCAGATTCTCTGAACACCACCAACACCTTGACTAATTCTTCTTGAAGCTTTCTGCAGAAAAGAAAGTGAGTACCTGAAAGTGGAAGTCTTTCTTGTAGCCTTGATTTCAGTATTTAGTGTTTAGGTTTCATTAAGAAAAAAAGTCGTGATTTGCTTCATTAGTTGTTTGAGATATAAGAAAATTCATAAAGGCAAATAGCCATCTGCATCACTTTGTGTGATAAAACAGAGTTCTGTGTACAGTTCTGACTGGAGCCATAAAGCATGAACATTCACACTACTTTCACTCACATTTACTGGTCACAGGAGCTGACTGTAAGGGGAGGTCCTGGCTCTGATAAGGTCAGTGTCATTTGCTGAGCCCTTTTAGTTGGACGCAGATGATGCAATGGTGTAGCAGACACAATCTAGGCAATGCTGTCCCTGACATAATGCTATCCCTTTCTCTTACAGGTGGTAGGCATTTTTGCAGGATTTGGTCTTCTACTTTTGGTGGCCTCCCCTTTCCTTCTACTTGCTACACCATTTGTTCTGTGCTGCAAGTGCAAATGCAACAAAGGAGATGATGACCCTCTACCTACCTAGACTGAGAGAAGATTGGACTCATCACAACATGTTTTGATTTTACTGTTGCTGTTATGTTTCCCTCATGCACTTACATTGCTGTAGCCTTACTTGCCCCATTCTGCTTCTGGTTGACACAGTCTTGATTCCAGGAACTGTTGTTACTACTGTTGTACAAGTCACTGATAACAGACAAGGAGGGAAATAGAAGGCAAGTTTGGTGCTAAAGGGAGACCACAGACTTGGGTAGCTATCTGAAATTAAGAGCTGATACTGCTGAAAATAATGCAAAAGGTTGATGCTGCCCTTCTGGTGGACTGGCAACTGTACTGAGTGACATCAGCAAACCAACCTGAAAAAGCCTACAAACTTCTGCATATCTGTTTACTTCCAAATTTGGTGTCTTATTACTGCATATGTTTAAGTTGCCTATTATTTAAATCACATAGTCAACTTCATGTGACTGTATTACCCATCTGTTTTTGTTAAAGCCATCACAATGTCCCTTTTAGTACCTTTAGTACTTTTTCCAAGTATGACAAAATTAGAAAGGTGCATATAGGCCATCCTATGCCTTTTTTGAAATCTGGGGAGGATTGGAGCGACAAAGTTGGTCCTGCTGCCTTCCATGAATTTTATAAAGTCTTGTAAGAAATTTGTTTGATTAAAAGCTACATTTTAAAATTAATTGATGAAGCTGTAAGGTTGAGTGGTGACACAACCTGCTGTTTAATCCAGTTTCTTTTAAAAATGCATTGATGGTATTGATTACCCCTGGACCACTAGTGTTTTTCTGAATTGTTATTTTTTGCTATTGTTTAGGGTTCTGCTACACTTATAGGGCTATGTAACTTCTAATCCAGGTATCTTAATCTTTTTATAGATACATAGATATATATATATAATCCTATTTAAACCAAATGTGTAAATAGCTGTGCTATTGAAATATTTTGGAACTTCAGGATAGCTTGCTTCTGTATTTAGGACAATTATTAAAAAATACTGGACTAACTTTACTATTTAGCAGACTCTTGGGTCTTTCCTTTTAAATACAAAAATGCATCATGGTTTTCCCTGTAGTTAATATGAAAATGCCTGGATATTTGTGGAAGTTGTGCTTTGCATTTAAACTACTTAGCCCATTTTCAGAGATAATATTGTACGATATGTGGTGTATTGTGTTAATAACAATACTGTGACAAAATAAGTTATTTGAAAACTAAACACTTGATAGTTTTGCAGAATTCAGTGGTGTATTTTCAGGGTAGTAAAGTGTGCTATTTAACATACTACATCATTGAGGTTTCTTTTTAGAAATAATTTTTTGAAAACAATTTTGCTTTGATTTTAAAGCCAATACAAATTTGACTAATAATTTCTTTCCATGAAATATGAAGCATCTGAAACAATATGTATGTCTCTAATATGAAGGAAAACATTCTTTTGAATGCTTATGGACTGAAGTTTTACTGCATTTTTTCTTCATCGCTTATTTCTGTCATCAGCAATGTACTGAGGTGGATGAAGCCAGGATATCTTTATACTGAAAATGTCTTAAGATCCTTAAACACATCTTCTTCTGGCTGCTGTCACAGGCTGGGAATATGTTTTCATAGCTCAGCCATTAAAAAATTGCTCTTTAGTGGCTTTTGGTTTACACTATCTGTTTAATAAAAATATTGTAGGCCACAGTTTTGAAAAGGGCCAATTTCTTTTTATAAATCTAGTCCCCTCCCTTATCTTCCAAGTTTAGTGCTATCCAAATTCAAACTGTATCTAACCAGAGATTTTATCTCCAGGAGCTGGTGATTATCTGCAATTCACTAACTTGGCTTCAATTTAATGAGTTGGGCCTCTAATGTGAATAAAAAGGCTAGCTGGTTTCCAACAAATCTGAACTCATGATATCTTCAGATTGTTTATGGCAATGCACAGCCCAGATCTTTAGTTACCAGAGTATCTTTAGTATTGTAGCTATCTTTGTTATTAAAAATTGCTTAGTTGTTCAGAAATATCCATAGGGAGGTCTGAGTACTGCATTTGATCCCTGTTTGCCAGCTCCCAGGGATGTGTGAAGCACTGCTGAGTTCAGTGGGCAGGGAAGTGCTTCTCTCCCTCTGGCTCTGGCATCAGCTCAGTCCATCTCCCAGAGGGATCCTGCACCACACAGCTGACTTGTCCTGAGTCATAGCTTCATTGTCCAGAATAAGTGGAAACCCTTCTGCAAAGGACGGCTTCCTAAAGGTTAGCTTGGACTATAACCTTTCCTCCTTGGCCCTGTAGTTCTGCTTACCTGGAGAAGAAAACCCTGGACAATAGGATGTAAATACTTCATGGGTTATTAATTTTCTAGCTAGGGCACTGAGGGGTTTTGATGTATTGTAGCTGTGACTGATGACCAGTTCTCCTGCTGGGATCATAGTAAACAGGAGACGTTCACTGACCTATGAACAGTATTGAGTGTCTTGGTGTGAGGAATTTCATTTTCTCTGTGCCTTTCTTAGACGATTCGTCAAAATGCAGCAAAACTTGACTTTTCGAAAAGTGCTGTGCAGCCAGTTAATAATGTCAGAATGAATCCATTTCGAGATTTAAAAGAAAAGAGAAATAAACTCTTTGCAAATACAGAAATTTTAAAATGATAATTTATAATTGATAGTCACAGGTAACATTATATATAATCAGAAAACAGTGCCAATATATCTCTGATCTCAACATACTTGAATTGCTACTAGCAGTTTTTATGACGCAGCTCTTGTTTCACATCCCAGCGGTTGGAATAGACTATGCCTACATATATTTACCAAATACTTACACAGTCTTTTCAGGTTTGCTAAGTATCATTCCATCTGTATTCTCGGGGATTTTTTGTTTGTTTTTATTGTTGTTAATATTATTATTATTATTGTTATTTTTAATGCTGATTTGGTTCCAAAGTAGCAACTTTTAGTGGTGATGTATTAAGTTCAGGGTGCTTTTATGTTACAGCTTATGTTGATACTGTGACATTTAATACCCCACAACTGACTTGTAAATACCTAATTTTAAACTCTGATATTTAAACCCCCTGGCACAGGAAAGGGAATGTTGGTTTCTTCATCTTTTCAGTTGAAAATCTGTTACAACAGCTATGGCTTTTTGGATTTGCACCAGAAAAATAAGTATCATGACATGATTTCTACTGCATTTTTATGGTTATGCTATTATTTAGAGGGTTTTTATTCACACAGAACTATAGAATATTCTGATTTGAAAGGATCCACAAGGATCAAGTCCAGCTCTTGAGTGAATGGTCTGTTCGTAAATGCTGTTTAGTGGAGTTTGTGACAATACATCATCTGCATGTTCTTCTGGGGTGTCATGTGCTGTCATGTCTACTAAGTGCAGAGTCCCATCTCCAGAGGCTGTGCAACACCCTGGGCTTGCCCTTGTTGGGCTGAAGCCAGTCCTGAGAGAGATCAGGAGCACAGCCCACTTCATCTCCAATGGTGGTAGTGCTGGGTTTTCCCCTGTGACATTGGACAAGTCACTTACCACCTTTTATCTCAATTTAACCATCTTTTAAGTGAATGGACCAGTGTTTACCTCAGGAGGGCAGTGAGAGAAAATTCATTGTTTTTGAGGCTCCTCAAAAGTTTGTGATGAACAATTATATATAAAAGATTGCTGTATTTTTATGTTAATATTTCAGTTTTTACTCATGTTGGCATTCATCCTGAAGCCTCCTACTACTGACTTTAACATGTCAAGAATTTTGAATACTTTCCCCCACATACTAAGAAGCATGATCTTTCCTCGTATACTCTGGCGCATAAATTAGGTAAAATCCCAAATAACAGCAGACTGTTTTGAGGATCAACTCTCAGTTTACAGATGAGCTCGTAACATGCAGAAAACAATCAAAATTAGTGAATAGCTCTCCTTTATGGAGCTGATATGGATGAAATATCCATAGGTCAGAAAAATTATGAGTGTTTTTAAAAAAATAATGTTATGGGCAGGAAAATTAGAATGAAGTTCTGTGCATTTCATCTGTAGGCCTTTTACTGTATAGGAATAAATATTTTTTAATGCAAGCCATTATCATTCCAGTGAGGTGCAGCATGCATAAACCTTTGTGCAGGTTTGCTTTTTTAAAACCAAAGTTTGTACATTTCATGTACATAATCTAAAAGCCTGAGGGAAACAAGTAAATTACGGTTGTCGATGACAGTGACACTAAGGACATCAAAAAAGCCTGCATCAGCCCTTAATTGCTAATGCACTTGTACTAAGTAAGGCATGCTGTTTGTGTTTAGAGCCCTGCGGTCTTCATTATTACTTTGATTTGTGTATATCTTATAAGAATTCCAGGAACATTAGGTACAGGTACATGGTACATAACTGAACCTTTCTTGATCATTTTATTATGATGTATTTCAAACTTGTATAGGGATAAGCATGAAGGAGTCATGCATATGTATAAATAATGTATTTGACCAGTGTAAAAATAGTTCTGTTGATGTATTTGAAATGTAAGTGCATTTTGTGCCACTAACACTGTGATGTATAAAGGAGCTGTTGAATGCCTTTTAATGTGGTGTTTTGTACTTTGAATCATATTGGAGAGTTTAATTTGTAATTTCAATAGATATTTTAAATGAATGTGTTTCCTGTGATTCTTCATAGTGACTTTTCCCTGTGCTTCTCTGCCTCTCAGTCCTTTGGAGAAAGCACAGCCTGCGGCCTGGAGACCTCCTGCCTGCCACAGTTCTGGAAATAATTGTAGTTCCTGACTCACCATCTCCCAGCTTAGCTAAAAGAGGGAATCTGGCTGTCTCTAGAACTAATTTGATACACAGCTGGATCCTTGATCCAGCTCCTGTTGTAGTCCGTGGATGGATGCTCTAGGCAGGTGAACATGCTGCCCCAAGGCTCACTGAAGTAAGTGTGTGTATGTTTTTGCACCGTGGGTTTAGGTCTGATGCAGGTGGCCTGCAAGCAGCTTGTACTCCCCTCAGGTTGGTGTGGAAGAGAAACTTAAAAGCAAAGCTCAATCTCCTGAATAACTGAGCACATTTAGCGCTCTACAGAGAGCTCTGAATTGCCATTACAGTGGTAATGAGTTCTCATGTTCTTGACTCCATCAACTTTGCTTTTTGCCTAAACTGCAACTGAGAATGTAGATTTTCCTTTAATTCCCACAGTTTATTTCTCACTTGTTAGAATGCAATTTGTCTATAACCATAAAAAAAAGCACAAGCACAATTTCTTCAAGAAAATGGTGTGCATAAAGAATATGCATCTATGTGCTTTCTACCTGAAAACTTTAGAAAAGACCATATAATAACTGCTACTAACTAATTTCTTCTTTCATTTCCATGGAGCCTAATGATTTTTCTCCATAAGAGTTAGATATTTTGTTCAATAATTGGGCAGAAAATAGTCTCAAAAGCTACAAGGGGTTTTGATCCTTCTAGGAGTAGGTATTGTTAACAAATGATCTTTCTGCTTGCTTCTGCTACTCCCACATTGTGTTACTTTCAATTAAGCATGTTAAGGATGTTTGGTGTTGCAATTCTCTCTTGGAGAGCAGGATTTTTTCTCAGTCATGCAATAACCATGTAGTTATGTGACCCTTAGCTTCTGGGCAGTCCCTCTCTTTCTCTACCAGGTTGAGCGTCCCCTTACTATAGAAAGATTTTCTAACCTGTTCCTTTCAGCTGTGTGACTGGGTTTCTGCACAACTCTGTCATCAGAGAATCAAGCACTGCAGAAATTAAGTGGACTAACAGTCATCTGTCTAAAATTAGAAAATTTAAGTTGAATTCTTAAGTGGCAAACTTACAACATGTGCATGCTCTAGTAAAGTGTCCAGGATCATTCTGCTGCCAGAGCTGAATCACATCCATAGCAGTAAGTTCTGTTAGGAGGGACTGCAGCCCCAGAGTAACTCCTGAAGTGTACCTGGGCATTGGATGGAAGAGTTCTGCTCAAAAGCATGTCAGTAGCTGTCCTGCAAGAACTGAAAGATTGAGACAGAAGAACTGCACAGCACAAAACCCTTGTGCTAGTTCTAGCATTCTGCTAGTTACAGTGGTACTAATGGAATTGGTATTGTGTATGCACACATGTACAGGGGATAGTGCTAGAAATTGCCACTACCAACTTGTGAGCACGATGCATCCACAGCATCCACAAAGCACCTTTCTTCTTCTTTTTTTTTTTATTTTAATTGAAGACCACCTAGGAAGTTCCTCTTAAGAGATTTTGTGTTGTGGGTGAGTTCTGCATCTATACCACAAGTTATTTTATGCAGGATATATTTGAAACCAGTAAAACTTCCATTGATTTTGAGAATGACAGGTATTTTGTACAAGGAGGCCTTTGCTACCCAGATTCTATGCTCTGGGAACTAAGATTCAGCCTAGTAGCATCTGACATTACTTAAATACTTGGTATCTTGACATATATGTGTCTGGCCTCAACTGGTGGTAGTTGATGCAAAGACGCATCTCCTGAGCTTTTGGGACATCTCCCTTCTCATCCTATGCTACTTTTACTAAGGTTGTTGTCTAGACAAGGTAGCTTTTTTAGCCTCTTAAGCTGCTTCTCAGGTGTGGGGCTTTTTTCCCATATGCTTTGATGACCGAAGTCCAAACTGTGCTTGTCCAGGCATATAACTTTTACATGGCTAAAACATAACCTTTACATGGCTAAAACTGAGGACAGCAGTCGTAGAGTGCCTTATCACAGGGACTGCTTTCAGATACCAGGGCACAGCTTGGTGGTACAAATAAGAGCCAGGTTACTCTGTGTTTCCAGATGGCTCTGTGTGTGATGACTCTAACTTAACACATGTGCCACATATACAAAATGTTTAGATGCTGTAAATCATGCAAACCAACTCACACATGCAAGTAATGGAAACACACTTAAAAGACTATAGAGTCCTGTTCTTTTGTGGTGTGTGACAGAGAGAATAATGTCAAGTTATGTGTGCTATCTGTGATTATTCCCGTGTTCCATGTTTTTTTGGTTTTTTTTTTTTTTTTTGTTTTGTTTTGTTTTTTTGGGGATTTTTTGGGTTTTAAATCCAAAAATGAAGTTAACACTGTAAACCAAATAAAGAGTAATTTACTCCTCTGGGAGTAAATTATCAGTGTCTTAACTCAGTGCAGTATTCTAAAATCTGGATCTATATATGTGTGTCTAGCTGATGTGTACTTTATTTTTATACACAGCATCCCCTTAAATGTCAAATACGTCTTCTAGTCTGCGTACTCATATATGACTACGGAAGAATAAATTCTATTGCATAATTTTGTAGGAAATGCAATCATTTAGCTGGTTCTGTAGGCCTAACCTTCTCATACCAATCTAAATTAAAGACACTGACTCAGCCATTCCTGAGATCTCACTGCTGTATGTTATTCTTGAGAACAATTGCAAACAAGCACACATTTTATTTTTCGTCTTTGGTCCCTCAAAATGATGTTTTGATGGATGCAGAAATACTTGGGCTGCCACAAAATCCTGAGGTCTTACTGTATTTTGAAAACGTTTTGAAAACTCAGGACAACAAATGTCATTTTAGGGGTTAGCCACAGGAGAAATGCTTGAGCTTGTGCAAAATTGCATTTGAAATTACCTCAGCAGATGAGCAGAGTGCAGTGTTTCTTTGTTTTCATGCCTTAGTAATTATTAGTGGACTCTTTTTGTTGAAGTCCCATGTAACTGCTAGGAGGGATGCGGGTTGAGTGAGGAATTGCTGAGTTGGGGTAGGGATAAACTCTTCCAGCTGCCTCAGCAGAGTGCCCTGGCGGGTGCTGGGGCGGCGAGCGGTGCTGCCGCGGGCCAGCAGGGAGCAGCCGCCGATCGCCGCGGCGCGGCGCGGCTGCCTTGCGGCAGAAATCCCGGGGAGCCGGATTGCTGTGCCTCCAGCTTGGGGAGTCTGTGCTTCAAAGCCTCCGCAGAGCCAATGGCAAAGATGGGGCTAAAAATAGCGGTGTTATGATGGGCCTGCTCACACTGCTGGGACTGTTCTAGTCTCTGATATTAACATACATTATTGCTCCTGTTCTCCGAGGATGCATAAACCTTTTCTGACAGGAAAAAAGCCCAAGCGTTGAACTTTCAAAAGCTGATACAGAGATGTGCCAGTCTACAAATGCAAAATGAGTGGTGCAAGCCAGGGGTCTCTTTCAAAATGCCAAGTTCAAAAAACACTGATTTCACTGGGAGAAGAGGAGGGGAACCTCAAATCAATTGGTTACAGAGTAAGATTTGGCTAATATCACTGCATCTTCTCTATATTTTATAATGGACGGATATTGTAGCTCAGCCAAATTATTCTTTTCTCTCTTCCTACCCACGCCTGCTGTTGCATCTGTGTTCTTTAATACAGATGTTCAGCAGAAACAATGCAACTGTCCAAACAATAGCTCCAGCCATCCATTCAGCAATCAACATGTTTGGCAGGGGAGGCAAGGCGGAAGTTCCTGTGAGTCCTTCTGCCTTTACCTCTCTATATACATTCCAAAGTTTGTATGCTATCTCTGCCCAGCCACCAACTACATCTGAGTAGAGCAAAGTGAAAAGTTGGTTTCTCATATTTTTTGTGAACTAGAGGTTTATTTCAGGATCCTGCCAATACTAACACAAACTTTAATTTTTTTTAAAAAAATACAATGTGCAGTCCTGGCTGCCACCATCTCCCTGACAAAATTCCAGGGACTTCTGGGAGACTACTAGTTCATGCCAATTACAGCCTGTTAGGAATGTGTTTGGAGCATGTTTTTGAGCTGAATCCGTTTTTCCTTTTCAGAATCTTGAAATTTTCTCAGGTGAAACAGAGCACTTAGAGGATTGGGGTAACACAGTGTCTCCTACCAGACCACTAACACTTGCCTCCCACCATATCCATGCATTTTGTTCAGCAAATTTTCCCAGCCTTCAGCATCAATCAAGGGGCTGCAGACTGAGAATCTTCACAGTGCAGGATGCCTCCAGTCTTTCCGTGTTCCTTGCAGCTTTTCCTGGCTTCCCAGGACCAAGAGCAGAGTAGCGTTTCTAGGTGCAGAGTACTGAGGAATAGCCCTTGAAAGATGCACATTAGGGGAGGGGGGTGTGTGCCATCTTGCTGTTTCCCACAACTGGAATCAGAAAGCAGAGACATCCAGAGCAGCAGAAGGGAGCAGCTCTGAGAAATTGCACCTTTCTCTCTGTCACCTCTACCTGTGCTGTGACTAAAATGTACATTGGTGCTCAGTGCCATCATCCTTACCAGCAATTTTTATCCTTTCACTTGTGATCTCAGGATGTGCTGCATTGCAGGTTCTGCAGTCAATTACTAGCATTTCCTTGCAACTAAGACTTGGTAAGGGAGGCAGAGGAAGGTTGTGACTGGGTTAAAATGCAGGTGCCTTATGTGAGAGCTTCTCTGACTCAGCTTCTCCTGTGCCTTAAGACTGAGAGAATTAACCCAGATATTTTCTCTACCATTGTGCTGTGGAAATAAACTGAGTGTGAAAAGCAACAGCACCTGCAAGCAACATCCTTTGTCCTTCTAGGGACATCCCAGGGCTCCTTAAACCTAAAGAGTTCTGTTGGGTGCAACCATCTCTCTTTCATAGCTTTTAACATTAAGCCTGAGAAAACACCTTCTGAGCCACAGGGTCTGGCCAGAAGCTGCAGAGAAAAGCTGTGGCTATGAGGGAAAGGAAACTGAGAAATGCTTGAGATTGCAGCAACGTTTGTTTTAAATCACAGGGTACCTTAATGACCCTTCAGGAGGCTCAGTATTTAAAGTCTCAGATGGCAGCCTCAGATGTGCAGCCTGTCAGCACAGCAAGGTTGTAACGCTGCTCTCAGCTGGATAGACTATGACTTTTCTTACTCCAACTGAAATAAGAAACTTGCAGAGGGGCTCTAGCTGCTATGCAGTGGCAGCAAAGCAGCAGAGAGCTGCCTGCCTGCCCTTTTCATGCAGCTCACAGCACCCTGGAGCACTCCCTATCAATGGTCATGATTGCCTCTGCTCAGAGATGGCCACGTCCAAACAGGCAGGGCAGCAGCCCCACGGAAACAACTGTGCTGTTTCTTCAAGCAACAGTTACTGGTCTTGCTCAGGAGGCTGGGTCAGGTGGGATTTGCCTATAAAACAACTAACAGCACCGGAATAGAAGGGTTTTATAGAGCTTTATGTGTCTGAGTGTTCAACAACCACATGGGAAGCACTGCAAACAAAGCTCCTGGATACAAGGAGCACTCAGCATGTCAGTAGGGAGAAGAAAACCTTTTTCTGTTAACAAGAAAGTATCAAAAGCTCTTTAAAAGCCATAAAAGCAGTTAGAACATGAGGTTCAGAAAAAATTTCATTCCTCTCTAGAGTATCCTGTATGTCCTTTGTGTACAATAGATTTTTCCACCTGAAGAACTCATTCTCCCCTGGCTTCTCTGAAGAGCTACTGGAGGCTCAACATAAGGTTTGTGAGAAGAGTGTGTGGGTTGTATGCAGTGCTCAGGCTAATTGCTGCCCCTGAAGCAGCTGGGAGGGGGTGGTCACAGAGGAATATTAAATGAAGGTAGTCCACAAAGATTAGAAAATGTGATAATCACTTGATTTGTCAGGAGTAGAATCAGGAAATTTAAGCAAATATCTCAAATTCATTATTATTTCCTTCAAAAAGCAAAATTTCCAAAGATATCTGTCATGTACGCCTCTCCCACCTCACAAAGAGGAAAACATCTCTTGTGTTACTGCTGGCTTTTGTTTCACTACTTTCTTCCTATTTTAAACATAAGAAGCAAACCCCAAAATTTCAACGAGCTCTTGAGTACTGCACAATGCCTGGCTTATTTCTTTTCATGCATGGTGTCATGGCAACAGGAGGAATTCAAAATTAATTATAATCCATGCAAGATGGGTTCTACTTATGTTTGATTTAGTCTGGCCTCCTGATTTATTTTGGACAAAGCAATATCAGAGGTGTTCTTTGCTACTAAGGATTTTTCTTTGTCTGGTAAAGGTCTTGTGGTCAATAATTTGAATATGTAGCAGGCTGCCAATGAAAATTGAATTATTACAGAGATATGAGAATGAGAATATTCAAAGGGAAAAGCAGGAAGAGGTAGTAAGTGATTAAGTGAAACAGACCTTGTTAAACTTTAGTAAACTCTATGAGTAAAACAAAGCATGCTCTTTTTAGCAGAAGCAGCCCAACAACTATTACTGTTAGCAATTTCCCTAAAAAGATTTAATTTATGATTTACTAATCAGATATGATAATGTGTTTAATCTGAGAAATGCTCAGTACCTGCTTTGATATGGTGATGCCTTGACCTGAAAGATACCTTGATGGCACATGAAGGGAACTCAATAAGAATTCAGTTAGACTTTGCAGCCTAACAGATGTTTTACTTCCTCATTCAAAATCAAAGTACTTAATTAATTTTTCTCTTCTGTTCTGCGTTGCTAAAGAGTCATATATTGTATCATTTTTATGTAGAGAGGACCAAATTCAATTTTTAACCATTAGATAGAATTCTTACACATGGAATGCCATCTCTGGTTTGCCTGCTGTGGCAAACCTGCAGATCTGTACTAGCAAGTCTATTTTGCTCTTCTGCCTGCAGGCATACTGTGCATCCTGTGAAGGACCACAGTGCAGAGTGAGAAACCCTGCAGCAGATTCCTTCAGTCTCTGTTCTGCAGAATGCAGAAATAGTCCCCATGTGATGTGTGAGTGACCCATTTATGAGGCAGCTTTTGGAAAATCATGGGAGGTGTAAAGGCATTAATCATAAAGAAAAATGAAGTTCTGATTTATCTATGTCCATCTTTTTGGCTTTTGAATGACAAACATCCATGTCTGCAAGTTTTCATTTATTATGATCACCAGAACCAATACATTTTAAAAAAATCCCAAAACAAATCAAATCTGAGACACAGCACAAGCTCCAAAAGTAGGATTTTGGAATAAATAATAGAGACAAGGTATTGAATTTTATTCTTCGTTTTGTACAAAATAGTTAGCATGCAGCTTAATTCCTACATGTTCCAGGTATAAGGTACCCGGAAATATCCTACCATTGACTAAACAGATTTTTTTTTTTTTCTAATGAGAAAGAAAATTACTTTTCTATTGTCATGAAAAAACTGTATCTATCTGGAGGGCAAAAAACTCCCAACAACCTGTATTATTCAGATGTCGCAGTGCATTTAGTTCTTGACTTAGTGAAAAGAGATCTTTAATTAGGCTGATAACTCACAGACATTAGGCACTCAGCAGTCCTGCAGCTTGTGAGCATCACTGTTGTTCAAGCCTTTGCATGCAGTCAGAGCTACTTGGAGGCACTTTGACCCTAACTTTCCCCACATTTATTTACCTCTGGGATCTCAACACAATTTTTAGAGCTATTGCACAATATGTGTGGACTGGAAATTCCAGAAGCTAATGCTTTCCAAGACTGGCATCAGGGATCAGTGGTATTGCATAAAAAACTTCTGAATATTGTGACTAATTTATGTTAGAACAACGTCTAACTCACTGCAACAACTGAGAAAAAACATATGGGAAAAGTAGCAACAAGCACTGAACAACGTCTTGACATGTCCTCCATGCAGAGTGTGAGGAATTGATCCACTTACCAGATATAAGAGACAAGTCCTGGCACCTTTCCTGATTCCTCAGGTCCACATATGGAGCATCAAAGAAGTGAACTCTGCTAGCCATATTTCTTGAAAGTGGAAAGTTACTCAGTTCAACAGAAATATTTGGGGGTGTAGACACGTCCCCAATATGCAGGATGAAGGTATTCTGGTGTATGGTATCACTTTAGTGTCAGCTTTCTGAAGAAATTTGTGAGGCTAAAGGAGAGTGGGTAAGAGACAAGGAAATAACCAGATTTACTAGTCCACAGTTACTCTGAGGAGCAGTGCTTTCCTGGTAGCTCTCTTACTGTGGCTCCATTTCAGTGTTTTAAATCTGCACTGCCTGCAGGCAGCTCTGGTTATAGATTATACTGGAGGATTTCTAGCATCTGGATTGCTCTACCATGTTTTCAGATAGTTCCATAAATTACTATTGCCATTTATTTTGGGTATTGTTTTAAATTGCTCTGTTTGTTTTATGCATGGTGACAATGAGACCCAGGTTTTGTTCCATATAGACTAGCAAGCAGGCAGCAGTCAAGAGTCCTGATGTGTACCAGTAAACCGTTTCTCCCAAAATGCTCCCAAAACTGTCACTTCTGGAAAATGTGGTCCCAGCTAGCGAGAGTGAGACCTTGCAGGCAACTGAAGAGAGGCTGTCTGTTTAATCCATAGTTAAACAGAAGTGGGAAAGCAGTAGGAGCTCAGTAACTTCCTGCATATGAACAATGTTATGTCAGCTGAAAACTTGGCAAAGCAGATTCATGTGGGGGGCAAGGACAAAAGCTTAAAGAATAAGGGGAGAATTGTCCAGTAGAGTACAAGAGGATGCTGTACTTAATAAAGAAAAGGAAACACACAGCAGTGTAATTAAAAACAAAGCCAAACCACCGTACAAGCCCATCATGCAAATACAAGTGAAAGGAGAAAAAAATACCATATGCAAATCAGTCAAGTGTGAAACATTTAAAAAACATACATACTTTATTTCATAGAATATATATGTAAAAAAGCTATTTCTACTCTCTTTAATAAACTGTTTGTGTAGAAAAGTGCATATCAGGGTTAGTTTACTTCTGCTATGCAAATCTGCTCAAGCCAGGACTGCTGGCAGGACACTTCCCTTGATGGCAGCAGCATTCCCACCTGGCTGACTTGCCTTCATTCAGCACTCCAACCAGGGTCACTGAAGAGAGTCCCTTTTCATCTTCATACCCAGCAAGTTCAAGGGTCAAACCTTATAATATTGTAATTTTAGCATCTGGTAGCTTAACATTTCATGAGAATTAGAGCAGTATAAAGAATGATGAAGCTGTTCCAAAGGTGTGCATGGGAAATTCTCAGCCACGGGGAATAATACTAAGTGAAAAGGGTTTGGAAATAGAGAGGAATTTGACCTTGGCAGAAGGTGGACTGAAATCAGGGATTGGCACCCTTTCAAGGGTATTTTTCCAGTCAGTATTTTTCCTGCTCAAGTTAGAGGTTCAGCATCCTAGTAGGAAGTTGATGGGAGCCAGATATGCCATCCTCAACCAAATAATGTGCTACTGATGAAAGGTTCAAACCCCTCAGGACACGGCTGGAAACTGCTGCCTTTCGTGAAATAGGTGTTTAGGTGGCAGCCTTTGCTGGCCTTGCTGATAGAACCTGACATCTTTCCAAAGAAATATACCTGTATTACACCTTTGCAAAGTTTCTGACCCTGATTTTCCCATCCTTTCTTTCTAAGAACATTTTGTTGTATTCAGTGTTGCAAGCAAATTCTGTGACCAGTCGAGAAATCAACCCAAAAGGTAAACACAGAAGTCATTTTTTTTAATATTATTCAGCATCTTCTCTTCCTTTTACTTTTTTTTTTTTCTATCAAACAACCAAATCATTAGGTATCTTGGAGAAATTTCTGATTTTTAAAACAATAAAGGAATCTGCATCAAACAGCAGTGATGGCTCTAGTAGTGGTGGCAAAACATACAACAAATCCTTGCAGTAACACAGCAAGCTTCCATCCCACTTTAGTCTGCGGACTAGGATATAAATAGCAACACTGAAGATGTGTCCAAAAGAAATTGAGATTTACAAGACAGCCTTATTTCTTCAAATTCTTTTACTCTCTTCCTTTTTTTACATGCATACATGCAAATTTCTAGCATTTACATTTGGTGGGCTTAATTACTATATTCTGCAAAATTATGCATTCATTCCTTTCACAGAGCTGTAATGAAGAGCCCAAAACTGAGTTTCTCACACTGATTCTCACGTTTTTTATCTCACCCAAACTGGATGTCTACAAATTAGAGCTACACAGCAATTACGTCCAACAGAAAGAAACAGTTCCCTCCAGAGGAGTCTTATCTCACAAGTTATGCAAGTTTGAGACTTGTCTCTGGGTTGGTATCTAAGAAAAATGGAATGAGTTTAAACGCTCGCTCTCAGTCCACTGATGCGGAAGAACCATAGGTCTGGTTTGCCATAGCCCAGGCAAGCCTGACAGAAGGTTTTTCTCTTCCCAAGAACCAACACTGGAGCTTGTGGGATACTTTTCCACATATACATTTAGCAGCCTCTTGGAAGTATCACTGTAGTCACTGTAAAATTGCAGTCTGAGATGAATAAGTTTTAGCTACTTAAACTTGCTGAGATAAATGATTTCTGAGCAGTTCTGCATGTTTGTTTTTTGTGGAACTGGTTAGAGGGTTATGTTCCTGACTGCCTGCTAGAGAGGTTGGTTCTCATTTTAGTTTCTGAGCTGACAGGATAGACTTACTGTTTCCAAGTGTTATTTTTGTGGGGAAAAAAAGGTCTAGAAATCCTTTGGGGAAATACAAACAGTGTGTTGCACATGCTCTGTATTTCAGCAGTTGAATTCCTGAGGGAAGTACCTGATAGTGGAAAAATTAAAACAGTGAGCTTGATACAGACATACATGGGAAACTCAGAGTGAATTTGATTAAGGGTAAAAATGGCAAATAGTTAAGCTTTTGTGCCTGTTCTGAGCTGTGATTAGAAACAGTCATCTGAGTTCTGTGTGGGGGATACTTGCCTAAACTCACCTAAAACACGTGGGACCGTCTTGGTGACTCTTCTGTTTATAGTTGCTCATATCCATCAGGTTTGCAGTTGTGCATTTTCCAGATAGCAGTTCACAATTTAATATATCCAGGTGAAGCCCATATATAAGAGGATCCATATCAGGACATTCACATTTTAAATCAATACAATTTTGGGTAATATTCCTTCTTTCCATTCTCTTCTCTCTTCCAGCATAACTGCAGAACACTGGTGCCAGAAGCCATATGTCTTCACTTTGAATATTTATATGCAGTCTATAGTCCCCTCTGGTTTATTGTTTCTGACTGATCTTTGTTTTTAGAGCAATTCATCAGTTTATAAATAGTTGAATGTGTTACATTCAAAAATCCCAATGAAGGATGAATGCTTTGATGTTTTCTTATTGAAAAATGCTAAATAATAATTCTTTGTATGGTGTAACTCTATAAGACTTGCTTAACACAAGTATTTATGTGTTTCTGGGCAGCTTGATATTCCAAAATAATATTTTATAATGAAAAGTAATTTCAAAAAATTCAGATCAAACTAAAGTCCCTTAGTGTTGCTATTATCATATTTTTGGCAAGTCTTACCTCTTAATGTATTTTGGCTGAAATCAAGTCTTGCTTGTGTCTTATATTCACTTTGGTTTGAAAGCATAATCTTCTAAATCTTAATGCCATGACCAATGATATTATTTCTGGAGTAGTAAGACCTAGGATTAAATATTTATTCCTTTTTTTGTTGTTTCTTAAATCTTCTACTTTGTACTTTAAGTCCCTTCCTAAGTCAAAGTGACAAGGCTCTTGGGATCAGAATGAAAAATAAAATAGTTTATATTTTAGTCACTTGGTCTGGGATTTCTACAATTGGTGGCCTATGAGGCTACTGAATTAATATATGGCATTTGGGAAATGTTCTGCAACATCCCGCACCAGAATCTGAGTTGAGCAAATAAGATGTCTGAAGAAAACACCCCAGCTCCTGGCTGCACAGGGAAGATATGTGCCTGTATGAAAAATTAAGGGGATTTTTTCAGCTCTCTTCTGTCTGGGCATTTCATTTAAAATCCAGATAGATGTTGAGTTTCCACCTGAAGACTGGTCACCCCTTATTTTCATCTGCAGGTATGCAGCCACTGAAAACCAAAACAGAAATCTTACAGAATCACAGAGGCATCGAGTGGTTTGGGATGGAAAGGGCCTTAAAGATCATCCAGTTCCAACCCCCTGCCATGGACAGGGACATAATCCACTAGACCTGGTTGCTCAGAACCCCTTCCATCCCAGCCTGGAACAGTTTCAAGGATGGGACATCCACAGCTTCTATGGGCAACCTGTTCCGGCGTCTCACCACTCTTACAGTAAAGAATTTCTTCCTAACACCTAATCTAAACCTACTCTGGGTTTGAAGCCACTAGCCCTTGTCCTGGCATTACATGCCCTTGTAAAAAGTGCCTCTCCAGCTCTCTCATAGACCCTCTTCATGTACTGGAAGGCAACTATAACTTTTTCAAGTTATGAACCAATAATCATGGAGTAATTTTAAAATAGCTACTTTACATGGCTAAATCAAAGATTATCTTGAAATTCTTCTGGCAGGGCTTTGTTATAATTTCCTATCACCTTTTCCCACTGTGTCGGGCTATCCTGCAATACCTGAGCTGCTTTGCTTTCCTCAGAGCAAGATGTTGAATGGTTGAGGCATGTTCTATCTGAGTGGATGGGTAAACAGTGGCTTTAGCCTGGAAAAAAGGACAATGAAGTGAAACAAAGGTTTACTAACTGAAGAGCCAGTGAAGCCCAAGAACAGGCTAAAGATTTTCAGATTTCTCTGTGAGAGAAGTTTTAATAAGAGATTGGACAAATACTTCATGAGAAGAAAGCTGTTCTGGTGATGGATTGGGACCTCACAAAACACCTGAACTCTGCTGTTCAATGACTTTAAATCCACAACGAGACTTTGTATTATCTGTAATGATTCAAGGAGTAAATACTCCAAATTTTCAGGAAAGTTCAGACCTATTCTCAGACACTTGGGCAAGTCACTATGGCCAAGGTATTTTATAACATAGAAATGCTACTAAAATCTCACTCCCTGGAAGCAAATACTCAAGACAGCACATGGAGAAGGCAGCAGGAGTGTGTTCTAGCTGCTGCTTCACATGATTGCCAGGATGTAGGTATCCACATCGCCTCTTAGTGCCTGTTTGTCAGCAAAGGAGAACAACAAAGGATTTACTTAACAAATGCAAGGGGCATTTGCTGGCCCTTCCAACAACCTAAAATAAAAGGACAGACCACCCTGCAATGAGCTCAGTTTTAGAAAGGCTTTGAGAAAAGACAGTGAGATGGGAAAATATCTGACTTAGAAATAGTTTCAACATAAGTTTGGAAGTGAAAAGATCTCAAGAAAAAAAAAAGACAGAGAAGAGGGTATTTAGGAGAGAACAATGGTAAAGGAAAGCCTTGTTTCAAAAGCCTATGTCAAACCAAGTTTGCTTGTTCAGAAGGTAAGATGTGATGCAGACGCTTTCAATAACCTTATTTTCTTTTTGATAACTGTACAGTGGGACAGTTTGGCACATCAGGTCTGACAGGTTGACTAGATTTAAAATAGAATAAAATACTACTTTAGTTGGAGACAAGACTTACTGTTTTTGCAGGTATCAGCTGCAGTGCTTAAAGAAACTTTTTAATAGGGGAAAGAAGTATCAGGCAGTGATGTTTGCCAAGTCAGACTTATTTGGGAAGTCAATAGGCTAAATCTCTACTCTCTTTGTTTTCTTATTGTTTTTCCTGAAATAAAATAATCTTTAAAAGCCTGCCATATCATGGTATTTCTGAATCTAGGAACCCATTCTAGACCTACACATCCTCAATGCACAAACCCAAGCTGCTCCTGCTCCCAGTTTGTGTAGATCAAAGTGGAGATAACACCCCCAGATATTGACAATTTACTATTTCTAGGTGTGTATTGTGTACTTTCTTAGGCTCTTTGGGCTAGCTGTGAGCTGGAAAATTGTATTGCAGAGCAGTGCATGCACTGAGGAGCAGCAGTCCAGCTCAGCAGTACTCATGCAAGCCTTACACAAGTTGAACCCACAATTTAGCACACCTTTAGGAGACCTAAACTGAACCTAAATCTCTCCTACTCCCAAAGCAATGGAACAAAATCATATCAATGTGTTTTCCTACGAAATGGAAAGCAAGGAAATAACTGCACTTTCATTTTTCCTGCACATTTCTTATTTTAGTTGACATCAGAACTTACATATGGAGAAGTGGCATGAAAATATATTGCAATTTCATCTCACATGGGAGAGGAGTGATGGTGTTATTCTTCAGGTAGTCACAAATGCAATACTGTGCTTCATTTACACCCTTACCTGTATTGTATTGTGTTTATGGAAGAAAAAAAAAGCAGAAAACAAATCCTATAAAGTAAAACAGAAAGTATAGAGTGTGACTTGTCATATTCCAGAATGATGTCTTACATCTGATTGTATATGTTTTTACTTTACCTTGTGAAAGAAAAAAAAATGAGAAAATTAAATCAAAGTAGGAAACAGAAAAGAGCCATGGGAAACAGATGAATGATGACATCCAAAGAATGGCATGAAAACCTGAAGAAATGTACACAAAGCCAGGAAATTGTCATTTTGCAGCACTGGCATCTATATGTGATTGTCTCCAGCACTGTTTCACCACGTCTATCAATGAAGGACGCACAGATGTCACCATGAGAAATTCACATTTGAATAAAGTTCCACAACAAGCAATGGAAAGACTGGTTAACTCTAGAGGGCTTTGGATGTGGCTCTTTCCATATCCTGTCTCATTTTGGCTCAGGACCTGAAATCACTGTTTTTCTTTTTAATAACAACACTTTCCATTTCTGTGGTGACTTACATCCACAAAGCTCAGTAAAAGCTCATACTATTTCTTTTTGTGAGTTCTATTAATATCAAGAAAGATAAAAACCTTTTGGCTTGAAACACAGGTCTTCTGACCTCACAGTTCAGAGGCAGCAAAATTGTAATTAATTTTGATAAGAAATTGTAATATGTTGAAGAATGTTCTCATTCTGATTTAGAAAAATACAATGTCGAAGCTGAGTCAGGGGAGGTTTAGGTGGCACATCAGGGAAAGGTTCTTACCCCAGAGGGTGGCTGGACACTGGAACAGGCTCCTCAGGGAAGTGGTTGCAGCACCAAGCCTGACAAAGCTCAAGAAGCTTGTCAAGAAGTTTGGACAATGCTCTTGGACACAAGGTGTGACTCTTGGAGTGTCCTGTGCAGGGCAGGAGTTGGACTTGATGATTTTTGTGGGTCTCTTCTAAACCCAGCATATTCCATAATTCTTTGGTTTATTATGACACAAATATTACAAAATATAATAACCTAAGAAGTTACTAATGTTTTGAAAGATCAAGTCAGAGATCATTCTTCAGTTTTATGTTTTACTTATGAATTTAGATTTTCTTCTTTTATACTTATGACAGTCAACATCTATCATCAGTTACAGTCTGAACTACAAATTATCACTGCCTGTAACACATCATAATGTGATAGAAATATGGTTGAAAAATCCAGTTTGATTTGGTTTTCTTTTTTAGATTGTTGAGAAGACTGCTTTCTAGTAGCATAGCAAAAAATGAAATTTCTAATTTTTTCCCTCTTTTTTCATTTTTTAAATCAGTATCTCCTGTTTATGTTGCTACAATATTGTTTGATTATTTAAGGCAGGACAACACACTGTGAAAATTAATGGAAATAAAGCAAAAAAAATTTCTTTCAAGCACAAAATAATTGCATAAATTGTTCTGCTACATGTTTAAGAAAGGAAAAAGTGCTTGTGTACAGTAATATGATAATGGATTCTTCTGGGAAATCTATCCTGGATTATACATAAGTATAAAAAAAAAAGAATATATAACCAGTGAATTGTAGACAATGAAGTTAAAATACCTCTGCAGAAATATAGGCAGTAATGAGCACACATGTCTGGTGTGTGCCTGTGTGGGTAGGGAGGTCTGGAGGCATGTGTGTGTGCGTGCAGGTTGCCTGCCCTAGAAGGGATTTCCAAATCCCAAAAGATGAGACCAATAAAGCAAACAACAGCACTGCTATTTTAGCAACAAGAAACAAGAAAGAGCAGCTCCAGCAGGAGCAGCTTGATGCAAGAAAAGGGCTTTTATCTCTCCTTCCATCCTGATATCATAGCCAAGCATCATGATGAGACCTTCAGTTCCAGGCAACAGTACACTCCATTTTTAAAGGCCAAAATGGATTCCAATGAGGCTGTCTTGATTAATTAAAAATAGCCTTGTGCTGAAGTGGAAGAGGGCTGATTCCAAAGCCTGCTGAAGTCAATAGGAGTTGACTTCAATTGCCTTTGGATCTAGGCCAAGATAGAGGCACCATGAGGTCATAGTTTAACAACTTTTTTTCTAAAGGACAAAGCCTGAAATGTTCCAACACTCGTGAGTTCCTTACTTAGCTCCAGGAGTTCAGTAGACAGTTTGCATTATGAATTGAATTGACTTTCCTTTTAGTTGAGAGGATGCTACTGAGTGCTCAAGTCAGAAAAGCTTGTGGTTGCAGTGGTTGGGGTTGCCACTAGAACAGGGAGCTTTCAGGGAGCTCTGGAGCTTTCTCCATAAATTACAGCCATGCATCCCAGCTCCCTGCTTCAGCTGCCTCCACAGATGGCCTGGACCAGCTCAGTAATTGTGTCACCGTAGCTGTGATTGCAGGGATTGTCCTCAGGGCTTACAGCAGCATTTCAGCATCCAGCCCTCTGCAGCAACTTGTCCACAGAATTGTTTTTTCAGATTTCCAATAATTTAGTAAAAAAGACCCATAACTCTATTAAATACTCTATTGAATCCTCTTTTATCTCTCCTGCTCCCAGCACAATTCCAGTCCTTTGCTCCAGCAGACAGGTCTAGCAGAGCACAGTGTTGCCGTCCTTCCTTTGCACATCTCCTTTGGCCGTGTGAGGGGAGCTCATACTGATTTGCTGGCTAATCCTGGGCCCATAAAATGTTGCTTTACATTTGTCCCACAGCCATGGGGTGCTTGTGTGTACCCCAAGATTGCCCTCTTGGGAGTGCTTTCCCAGGCCAGGGATGGAGTTTGCCATTGTGCTCTGCAGTAGCACTGCTCAGCTGGTGTGGGGCACTGAGAGGTCAGGTGGAATCCAGGGAATATCCCAGAGGGGAGATGTGTGGGAAGGGGGTGACAGCTTCAGGATGAAGCAGGTGAAGTATATGAATGGGGCCTTGCTTGAAATTAAGTCTGATTTTGATCCAGTCTAGACCAATACACAGTCTTACATGCAAAACACAGAATACATGTATGTTGTCCCTGAACTTTTATGGGAAAGTTTGCTTAAATCAAGTAAGAGCTCCAAAACATGAGGTCAAATATAAGAAACATATGAAAAATCTATTACAAATGAAAGTGTGACAAGAGAATGGGCCCCACCTACCTCTATAAAGAAAATATTATGAGAGACCTTTTCTTTTTTTTCTTTTTCTTTTTCTTTTTCTTTTTCTTTTTCTTTTTTCTTTTTCTTTTTCTTTTTCTTTTTCTTTTTCTTTTTCTTTTTCTTTTTCTTTTTCTT
>JANRGV010000062.1:95131066-95144471 GCA_024734035.1 Alethe castanea
TTCTTTTTTTTCTTTTTCTTCTTTTTTTTCTCCTGCAATAGATGCAAAATTGAAAGAAACAAAATAGGACAGAAGAAAATGCTATGACTTTGGGCTACATTTGCCTGTGTGAAAGAGCCTCATACAATTAGCAGCCTAGTCTTGTGTAACTGTCTCAGGTGATTTGGCTAACATACCGTCTTCATCATAAATATCTTAAATAAATATTCCTGAAAGCATCAGATTTGAGAAATGTGTAGCATCCTATAAAAAGAGTTGTAAAATCAAGACAGGCTTATTCCCGAGAAAGTGTAACATGAGCTTTCGTTGTGGTCAGAAATTTATTAATTCAATATCTCAACAACAACACAGCACCCACCCACTCCCCAGTCCTCATCTATCTTAGGTTTATATATTTGCCAGCATAATTATTTGCTGATACACATGATAGATACAGTCCCCTGTGTGGTTCCAGTAGTTTGAGTCTGATGAGTTCTGCCACTAAGGATATTTGCTGGTTCTTATTCTTGATTAAATCTTATATCAGGAAGTATTTTGCACCAGTACTGTTAAAAAGGTAGCTTAAATAAATAATGCAATTTTTATTTTCTGTACATGAAGTGATTCTTTCATGGACAGTAAAGTTTTTGTCCATTCTTACTGAATAAACAGTATTTTTAGTCTATTATCTCCCATCATTATTGTAATGTTACTCAATAAACTAAATGCTTTATTTGTTCAGCAGGGTGACAGTGTATTTCCTTAACAACACAACATCATTGTGTGCTTTAGGAAACAGCTGCACAAACCAGTAAAGTGATGACACATACTTGGAATTTTCTCCATCTCTCAACCACATTTTGATGAATATCCCATGAAATGAATAAAAGCTAACTGCTGCAAATGTCAGGCAGGTGCTACGCAGCTGCACACCAAACACGGAAAGACTATTTCATGAGAATCTATCTGCTGTATCTGTCTCTTCATCTCTCCATCTCTGAACTGTGTCTACCCATCTACATATTTTTCTGTTCACTCTGCTTAAATCTCATCTCCAAGTCTATTTCAATCTAAACATCAGCTTGCTTCTCTCTAAATCCAGGTTTTACTTCCTGCTGTGACTATGACATCCGAAGCCTTTTGTTAAGGACATTAAATACAGCTTGTTTTCTAGACTTGGCATTGGTTGGAATGTTCTATTAAAGGACATTCAAGAATGTCAGCTCTCCTTTAGGCATCATTTAATAAAGTTGTTTAAAATGCTCATCAAAATGCAACTAACTTCTGAATTTTGCATTTAACAGTTTGCACAGGTCTTGCAGCATAGATTATTTTTAAAAGGAGTTTTGCCTCCATCTTGCACTGGATGGAGGCAAAGAGCCATTTTAATGCCATCTTCTTCATGATTTGCTGCCAAGGTAAGCATATTTCATTCAGCTGGATGATAGTGTGTGTTTGCTTCAGTGAATGCTGATATTATGTATAATCTCCACACTTCTGAAGAACTGACAGATCCAGGAGAGTGTTGGTATGTCCATCCCTGTGCTGTGCTTGGCACATTCTGGTGATCAGATTTGGGGTGGCTCACTGTCCACCAACATACTTCTCCATTGTCTGTGACTTACGGATGGGACTGACACATTCCAAAATGAGCTCTAAATGACAGTCATTTGCCTAAAATCTACTCAAACCCCATGAATTTTTCTACTACACCTGATGTATATCTATCAGTGCATATATATGCATATATATATATATACACACACATGTATATACATATGTACATAACACATTTATATATAAAAAAATAGAGTAATAGTTGTAGGGAAATAGTTTTAGTTGTAAGGAAGCTACAATATTCATCTAGTCCAATGCCTACACACTTTTTTATGTATTCCAGTGCATCATATGTATATTTGTGTGTATGTATGTCTCTGTGTAAAGAAGAGCCATCAATGCTGTGTGTAAATTAATGGTATCAGCTTGTATCCATGTCATTGCAGAACTGTGAGGAGTAGGGTTAGGGTTAGGGTTGACACAGTGACACACCAGGTGCTTGCCCTGAAATGAGAGACCTCAGCTAGCTCGAGAAATGGTCCAGCAAGAATCTTGTAAAGTTCAACAAAGGGAAATGCCAAGTCCTGCAGCTGGGGAGGAGTGACCCTGTGCATCAGGACACACTAGGGGCCAGCCAGGAAAGCAGCTCTGCAGAGGCAGCCCTGGGGGTACCCTTGTACACCAAGCTGACCATGAGCCACCAATGTGCCCTCAGCAAAAATCAACAATGTCCTGGCCTGAATCAGGGGCTGCATTTCGAGCAGGTCAGGGGAAGTGACTCTTCCTCTCTATTCAGCTCTGACTATCTGGAGTGCTTGATTCAGTTCTACACTACAGGTACACTCTGGGCCCAGACCAAGACAGACATGTACATACTGGAACAGACCCAGGGAAGGACCACAAAGATGATGAAGGAAGTGGAGCATCTGGCATATGAGTAAAGGTTGATTCATCCTGGGGAAGAGAAAGCTTAGGGGGAATTTTGTCCATGTATATAAATACCTGATCAGAAGATACAGACAGACTCTTCTTAGTGGTATCTGGTGAGAATACAAGAGGGGATGTCATAAGTTGAAATAATGAAGATTGTACTAAAACTTCAGGAAAAAGCTTTTTTTAATGTGAGGCTGGTTTAACATCATAATAGATTGCCCTGGGAGGTGGTGGCCTCTCCAGCCTTGGTGATATCTAACACCTGAGAAACCTGCTCTTAGCTGACCCTGCTTTAACCAGGGAGTTGTACCAGGTGAACTCCAGAGGTGCCTTCAAATTTCAACAGCTTTGTGATTCTGTGGGAATGTGATTCTGTGCATTAAGGTGTCCAGAATTCCTTATTTGCTCAATATTTTACCTTAATTTTGGGTCAAATACACAAAAAACCTTGAAGAAACCTACCCTAACTGCATTTAACAAACTTCTAGAAGCCCTGACATTACTCATTGTCCTCAGGGACACCAATGCATGAATTGACTTTCCTGTTATTCCACACACTCCCTCAAGTGCACAAGTAATACTTTTTTTTTTTTAATACAGAATACTTTGTCAAATACATATATTATAAAGATTGTATCATCCTCATGTTTTCCTTTCAATTCCAGTCCCTTTGTATAACAAACTGCACAAAGTTTACTCAGTCACACTAATCTGTGGTCTTTACCATTGTGCTGGTCCCATGAGTAAGAGAACTTCAAAATCAATTTTCAGCTTAGCTAGTTCTGTTACCTTGGTTTTACTGGCATTGATTATTCTCACTCAAAATCCTTCCCAGGGAAAAGAGTAGCTGAGACTTGTTTTCTCAGGTCTCCAGAGGAAGAAGCAACATTGAAATGAACCAGTGTTCCTTATGTACCACTCTCAAAAAACAAGACATTCTCAGCTGCAAGGAACAACAATGGTGTGGACCATTTTCCTTATGACATTATAAAAGCTGGATGAACACAATCATTTCCCAACTTACCCTAGAATAAGCCTTATGTGTTTTCATAGGAGAAATATGTGAGAATCTTCATCCCCCGAAAAGTTTTCTAAAATCAGCTTCTTTAAACTTCCAATATATAATGAAATACACATGCTTAAAAATCCTCTGACTTTAATTGATCAGATTTTCTTTTTCATTAGTTCCTGAATGTTAATTTTGCTTTAGGTAGGATTAATAATAAGCATTCACCCAGTAGGCCTATAAGGCTGATAACTCCCATGTTTTATGTGAAACCAGAAAAAAATTATCCACTAACTAGCAGAGGTACTGAAAGTTTATTTTTATTTGAGTTTTCCTCCTCAGCTAGTAAACAAATACAAATGGATGAGGTCAGCTAGGTGTTAGAAAGAATTTTATGAAATGATATATTCTCCATAAAAATAAAATGTCTCCTTGGTGGGGGTTTTCTTGTGTTATTTTTTGAAAAAATATTTTTTTCTTGGAGTACATATCCACAACATACTAATTTTTCCCATACATGCATAAGAAAAAATAAAATTTGCCTTAGTAAGGTTGATACTCTAGGATTAAGATATGCATTAAAGGCCAGAGAGATATAAGACAGTTGTACAATAATTAGAATGGAAATTCAAGTTTTTGGATTTTTTTTTTTATCATGAAGGAGACCACCTGTGTTTCTTTATTTCTCACATAGAACAAGATATCAGCCCTTATTAAATCAAGAAAGTGACACAAATTCTTTTTGTCTCTAGCACAAACCTGAAGATAAACAGTAATTCTCTACCTGAGTGATAAGGAATGGGTTCTGTCTTTTTAACCCCTCAAATGGACTAATTTTGTTCCATGCTCCAGAATATGAATATCAGCAACACAACTTGTCTTCCAAACCTTTGAGATTCTTTGTAGTCTAAATCCAGGGTACCTAAAAATAGCTCTCTAAATCTAGGGCCATGGATGGCTCGGTTCCTTTGGAACACCTTATGCTGAACAGTGAGTCTCATCTGTATGTGAGATGAAGTTTCCCAAAGGATGTCCAAGATGTCCATCACAGATCTTTCACCCTTCTGGAGTAGTTTGTAATCCCACTGTCATGACTGTTATATTCTCTTCCCCACATTTATCTTTCTCAAAATGGAAACCATTTCCAGCAACTGACAATAGAACTGAAGCACCAAAAAGAGGTTAATATTGCTCTGAATCATTTTTATTCTGTGAGATTATGGATTCAAAGAAAGACTGCAGGAAATAACCTAAAAGAAACAACCGAAAATGCCAAAGCCTAATACAAAATTCCTCCTTCTCTCCCTCCCTCATTACTGTGTCTAATACTCATTTGCTTAACTTGGTCAACAAACTTTGAGGATACTGTAATCCTCTTTGACAAAACAATCTGGAATTTCCTTCTCCTTACGGTGAGAAAACTTTTGAAAGTTGCTACTGTGGCAATTTAAATTACCAGTACTTGTTTTATCTCCAGTGTGCATGAAAATAAAATTCAAAATAACTATTGCCAAAACTTCCTTCCCCCTTTTTAGTAAACTTTTGATGTACTTGAAAACTGCTTTTAAGTCTCTCCCTCGCTTTTCTTTGCACTTAAAAAAACCCCAATAAAAATCCCAACACAATGAGTTCAGGTCTTCTATGTCTTCAGATTTTTGATCAGAGTTATCAGTGACCTCTGGATCCTGTCCAAAAGTGCCCTATTTTTCAGAAATGCATTTAGAATGGAGATCTGGCTGAAATCACACTTTATTTGGACCATCAGTTTATGTGCTGTGTAATTCACCATAGCCTCAAGAGCTTTACCTGTAGCCAGTTGATTTAGTGATGTATTTGTGATTCACTTCTGTTTATCTCTCACAGTGCCATGTTTTGCATAAAGCCTTGTTGAATTGTGTCCCATGTATTGCATGTCATTTATTCAATATCTCAATGTCATTCTTGACATCAAGAATATATTCAATTTATCAAAGTAATTTTGAGTTCTAATCTTGCTGTCTACTATATTTACAATTACAAGATTGTACAGCCTCAGATTTTAAAAACTTATTGCTGTTCTCCTGTCCAAATTATTTAATGTTGAAATAATTAATAATATTAGTCTAGAGACTACCAGACTGTCCACAGAATCTTGTAGATCCCATTTTTATGCATCTTCCCATCTTGATGTTGCATTTATTTTTTTAACCATATATTCATAACCTGCTTATAGAATTGGGATAGAAGACAGTCAAAACTTAAAGAAACACAATTATTTTATACTTGGTTATTTCTTCTTTCCATTCACATACCCCTTTATTCTGGCATTGAAGGTCTTTCAATGGATTCAACAGTGTTTCTTCTTTATTAATCTATGTGTCAAATACTTATAGCCTTTTTCTTTATATTATTTATTCCAGGGTCATTATACAGTGGAAGTGAAGCTCCACTGGTCTGTAAATGACTGAGGACTCCTTTTCTCCTTTTTATACACATTATACTGTGTTTTATCTCTTCTGTCTTCTGGAGCCCAGCTATCCTCCATGACTACACTTTCTGGCATTGCCCTAGACAGTGCCCTAATTTCTCTGAGGAGAAGTTAAAGAGAGTATCAAATTATTTGAGAGCAGTTAACTTTTTTAGATAGCCTCCAAGATGCTCTTTTTTTATGTCAGCAAACTTCATACTCCTTTAACACTGATGCTAATTGTGTTAGCTATCTAACCACAGCTGATGAAGACCAAAGCCAAAACCCCATGAAACTCCTCAGATCCATTGGCAACATCTGTCATTAGCCTTCCCTTTCCATTAAGGAGAAGGGTAGATAGAACTAGTCTTACTACTTTATAAATTTTGGAATGCTTTAATGTTGTTTTTTGTTTGTTTGTTTGTTTGTTTGTATGTTTTGGTGACAAGTGTACTGAAGTTTTCTTGGTTTTTTGTTCTTTCTGCCATTGGCTCTTCACACTTATGTCATTTGTCATGCTTGTCATTAAGAATTTGGCCAGTTTGTATTTTATATTATTTTCTTTATTGAGAGTGAAATGCAGAATAGGTAGCTAAAGCTCCTCACTATTATGTTCATTCATTTCCCTTCAAGGAGAATCTGAGGTAGAACTTATATGGAATGTTTTTCATTATGGCTAAGGGGAAATTAGGAGACAAGGGAGAAAGGAACTTGTGATGTAGTGAAAGATTTCACTTCTGTTTCCAATGGTGCTGAAAAAAAGTTAAATGAAGCCGTGCAGTGGCCATTCTTCCTTATACTTTGCCATTTATCTTTTTTGTGTCTTATTTAAGAAACTGCCAGCTGCAACTGCCTTGGACTCTTTTCTATAATTGTATTTCCTAATGGGTCTTATTGTTCAATTCACTGAGTTATGAAAGTCTCTTTTCTTGAAGCCCTCTGTCCTGTTTTTCCAATGTTTTCTCCTCCTCCATTTCCAAGATATATCAATTCTACCATGTCACTGCTCATTCTCCCTTAATTTACCTGCCTCTCCTTATTTTTAATCATGTTTTCCTTTTTGATCAGATTCAAGTCAAGAAGGGATTTGATTTCCACTCTGATCTGTGAAAGAGAATATTCTGATTTTTTAGTTATCTTAAGCATTCAGTTATTTAAGTTTCCTTCAGAGTCCTTGTAGACAAAGAGACTCTTCAGAGGCAGTTCTTCCCATCATAAAATAGCAGTCTAGGACAGGCAATATTAGCCTACATAACTAGTTTAAATTCAATACCCAGCTATGAAAAGACTAAAATAAATTTAAACACACCCTGGTTTGCATTCTCTGCATCCTGTTTTATTTCTTTCCCTAAGATGTCCTTTCCTCCTTCTGTTATTACCCTGGGGAATTTCAACAGGTCTGTCTCCCTCCAGATTCCAGATCTCAGAGTGAACATGTGCATCCTGCATCATATAAGGCAAAATGCTTTACTCATATCTACAACCGATTCGGTCATTTCCTTCTCATCCCTCTTATGACCCTATTATGAATAGAGCCTCCCCCTTCAGGAAACCCAAGTACTCGAAGCCTCACCATCTGTACAGCCATATATTTATCTCCAGGATGTGTCTGTCCTTCCTTGGGCTTTTACCCTCTCTGATGGGATTGATAAGAACACCAGCTGAGGCTCCAATTCTCTCACCATCACTTCAGGATCCCTGCTGGCTTTTATGGTTTTCCCTTGCTTGTTCTCAGAGCAGAGGCATTAGCTCTCAAGTGACTGAGCCATGTGGAGGAGGTGTCAGAGGGCTGAAGGAGCCTTGGCAAACTCGTGCATAGCTCTGGTTTGGGCAAAGCCTCTCCACAAGCATTAGGTCATACCCACAGATGGATGCCTCTGTCACACAGCAGAGTGAGTCAGCAGCCACTGCCACCACTCAGTTTCTTTTGTGAGCAAGGGCCATGAACCACTGAGCTGTCAGAGTAGGCGGCTTTTCTTCCTTCAGCAGTGCAGTTGGTTTCCCTCTCATTGCCAAGACAGTTTGCTACTTTTTTTTAAAGCCTAATAGATTGCCAGCTGAGGCTGAAGCTCCATCTGCCAGCAATAGTAGGTCACAGCCAACTTTCTCCCTGTGGAGAAATCTGTTCCTTTTCTTTTGCTGGGGCTCCTGCACACCTCAGCTTATTAGTTCTTGGAGTCTCCATGTCTAGTACATCTATGAAGTTTTTGCTTTCCCTCATACTTCTCAGCCCACCCTCTCTTCCTGTAATTCTTCCATTTGATTTCTAGGAAATTGCACTTCCTGGTTCTCTGGGTTCTGCTATAAACCACATTCCCTGAAAATCCAGACTGTGACCCAGATAAAAACATCTACAGTTGGGATCCTGGTCTGGTCATAGCTCCCCTGAGGGCAGGTGGAGGAAGAGCTGGCTGCTGAGACAGCTCTAGCAGGGAGAAATCACACAGACTTATTACCTTCGTTTCCATAGCCTGTAAACTCAGTTTATTCCAATTTCCATATGAAGTTCTCTCTTGCTGCCATCTGTTGCTGTTTAAGTGATCCCAATCTTTCTATGGGAAAGGGGGCTTCTAATTAAGTCCCTGATTTAATATTTCAAAGATGAAACTGAAATTTGAATTGAAAAGTGGTACCCTGTCAGCTGATGTTCTGAAAAGGTTTTTAGTCACATTTTACTAATCAGGATTTCTCCATGGTAGCTAAGCCTCACAGCTGCTGCCTCTGAGCCACAAGTTAAGCCCAGACCAACAGCCTGGACTAAACCTCTGTGCTAAAGTACAATGGGTTGACCAGGGCCCCATTTATTTCTGGGACTGACACCTCCACTGAGCTCAGCAGCATTCCACCCTCCACTGTCTCCAGGGGACCACCAAAACTCCCCTATCTTGACACTTTTTATGACACAAACTAAACAAAACAAGGTCAATAGCTTTTGGCAGGGGACATGAAAAGGGATCTAAAGGAAAGCTGCAGCTGAGTCTGATATAAGCCATTGCAGTTAATGGGATATTTTATACTAATTTCAATTGTATTCAGAACAAACTGATAGTCAACTGCTACTGTATTTTCATGTTATGTCTATATATAATACTTTAAATGAAATGTCCTTTAAAAAAGAGCTACCTGTGGATCAGGTGTTACTTATTTGTTGATAGAAAAAAATTGAACAGATCTGTTCAAGAAAATCTTCTGAGAACTACTACTAAAAATGTGGCATAAAATTAAGATATTATTATTTCAGTCAATAAACTCAGCAGAGTATTTTAAGAGGTTCTTAAAATCTCAGTTTCTAAAAGATCCTCGTGAGTCTTTCATCCGTCATCTAAGTGCTGGAGATGTGATGATAGGGAAAGATATAGAGAAATTGCAAAAAAAGGGTAGAAAAGTAGCAAAACTTATTTTCCAGCTTGCTGTGTGACTATTTTTCCATAGCAGCTCAGAATTTTGCCCAGGGTAGGATAGATTTTCCAGAGCAAGATGCAGTTCACTCTCCTGGGTTTTTTTTCCCCGCTGTCATGTTTTTCTTCATGATGAGAATTAGTATATTTTCACGTTTAAGTCTGACAGGGGTTTTAAAATCTTTGGTTATTGCAGAGCTATCAGTGTTCTCAGAATAAAGTTGGATAAAGGACCAGAATAGCTGTTGCTAAATGTTATTCATAGGGAGCAGGGGAAAAAACGAAATTTTAAGTCCAGAAATGGTTGCTGTTTTGGTTTTCTTTAACTTCAGAGTGTTACCACACCCTCAATTTAGTTCCTCTCTCTCGTATACATTTGCACTTTAAGTGCAGTTTCTGATACAACCTCACTTTTCTCGTCCCTGTCCTATCAGATTTCTGGCTTTCTACTCAGGAAGAAAAAGGGAATAGGAGTTTTCCTGGATTTCTCCAAATCTGATAAAATGGCAGCATTATCTCAGCTTTTAAAAGCAACTGCTCCTGTATCTACTCTCTGTCTTGTTTCAGTGGTTATATTTTTTCAAGTTGCTGCTTTAATTTAACATAATATGTCAGCTTTGTGTCATTGGCACTCTTCAGGTTCCCTGAAACTCTCACCAGCCCTAATGAAACACTCTTTTTAGCAGGGATGCAGTGTCCTTTTTTTTGAATTTTACAGTTTTATCCTCTTCTGTTTTCTCTTCATTTACTTTGACCCTTAATTTGTAATATCCTTAGGCAAGCCGGTTTTTGCTTCCACTTTTCCTGTTATCTGATTATGTGCAGTTTTCACCTCTACCTTTCCTTGTTTTACTTTTTCTCCCTAAGTGGACAAGTCTGTTCCCCCCTGTACATTTGCAGGGCCAGTAACTCAAAGCTGACCTTGCTGTGAATTCAACCTGGATTTAGTGCCTATATAAATAAAAATTCCTGTTCCTTACTGTCACCCTCAGCACAAGGTGACTAACAGGCTCTTTGTCCTCCTCCTCAATCTAATCCTGCAGCTTCATTTCTCTAGGGACAGGTCTCATACACCTCCCACTCACAGAGAGGCATGGAGGTGTGAGTTACCTGGTTGGGAGGGGAGCAGGGTGGGATGAGCCAGCACAGAACAGCTGATCCGGGAGGGTGTGTTTTTTAAGGTTTCCCAATATCTCAGCTCTCTTTGGAGCCTTCTGGAGATATTTAGACTCTTTCCAAACTCTACCACTACCTCCTATATAATGCTTCCTTTCAGTTCTCACAATGACTTATATCACCTTTTCTCTTTTTCCGGCATCCTTTTTGCTTTTCTCCCATCTCCTCATCCCTTAGCACCATAAGAGAGGCTAGGCTGTTGAGGAGAAATACCTGTCCCTGCTGCTTGGCACAGCTACCTGCAGCTGCACACAGAATAAAGCAGGGCCAGCCTCTCCTGCCCTGAATCAGGTGACACAATGGTGGCCTACATGTAGCACCTGGAGTTTTGGATATGGCTGTGCTCTTGGGTCTGTCCATGGCCAGCAAGGCTCTCTGGTGTGGGAACAAGTTCTCAGATTAAATTTCAAGGCAAAGGAGAAATGGGAAATAAGTTACAAATATAATGATATGTAATTTTTATTTTAATATTGTTCCTCACTACATGTCTAACTGATAATATTCTTCCTGGTATCTTTTATTAGACAGCCCAAAGTCCTTTACCAGTCTGTTTCAGATTGCAAGATTTTTAAAACATTTACAGTGTAATACCTTTTTTTCTATTCCTGAAACAGGCATATAGTGGGCTGTAAAGTTCAGAAAACTCCTTGTTTAAGGGAAGACTTTAATCTTCACAATCTCGATAACATAGATGTGAAAATAAGAGAGATATGTTTCCATGTTTCTCATATTTTTCTGATCCGGAAGCAATTTTAAAACTGTATCTTGAAATAAGTCCATTTTACAACTGTGAGAAACTAGAGAATGAGAAGCAGTACAAGTAAAGTTGCTTAAAGATAAGATATTGAAATCGTCTGAGGTAACTGAGGTACAAATCAAGACCATCACCATGTCACTGTGGACTTTCTCATTATTGAGGATTTATTAAAAATGCTGTGGTAAAGTGCTGTGCATGCCTACATCCAAAGGAGCAACACTAGCTTTTCTATCTTACACTTCAGGGTTGTGAGCACTTAAAATTATTGATGGCCTTCATGAAGGGTATTAGAGAGATTTATGCAATGCTATTTCAGTTGTCATGATGTAATGTCAATAGTTGAAGCAACATATGTCCAGGTGGTTTTGATACGTAACATATGCAGTGTTTCAACATTCTTTCTCCTGGAATTTCACAAAAATAATAAAAAAACATGTAATCTACAGCTGATGCCAGCATGACTCGTTAGCTTAGAAGTCCTCTGAGCCAGGTGTGATGGATAGAAGCTCAGGCCAACTCTGAGCCATTGTTCCAAATGGAACCAAATTCTCAGCCCATTTGGTTTCTGTTTTCTTGTTGGACCGTAGCATTCATCACAAAGTCAATCTTGAATACATTTGACATGACCCCAGTCTGTGTTTCAAGGACGAGAGGGTTTTGACTTTGAAGAGCTCACATGCAAAAAAGACTGGATTTCCAAGTGGAGGGTGTGTTTTTATACATTATGGAATTTTGAGCAATATAATAAAATACAATGTGCACTTGATGACAGAATACCACAAGAACATAAAAGAAAGGAGATATCTTTATATCTAAAAAGAAAACCTAACCAAAACCACAAAAAACAAGGCAGAGGTAAATACTACTAACAAAAGTTTCTGCTTGCTGCTAAGGGCTTGATTGGACCACTACAGCTATTCTTGAGTAGCACGGCTCTGAGTACTGTACTGCAAGATCCAAGTGGACCTTCTGGAGAGTCTGGAAGCTGAATTAAAGGTCTCAACAGCATGAGTAATGAGGAAATGCTGTCATATATAGCTAAAGGGGAGGGGAGGGCAGGGCAACCTGAGGAAGAGAAACCTGAAAGAAGAGAAAGCAACAAAGGCTTCAAGAATGTAAAGAGCTAATGCAGAGAGCAAAAGGATAATCTGTTTTTCACATCCAATAGGGATATACTGAACAACAAGGGAATTGAAGAAATACAGAGGACATTCAGTTCAGACACTGTGGAAGCTTACTAAAAATTTAAAAAATGCAAAAGTTAATGAACCAGAGGAAGAGGCCGATTAGTGTGTTGGTTGGTTGATGATTGGGAGATTTGGTATATACATTTTATATATATATTTACAAGGCATAGTAAGAAATACTTAACATAATTAGAAAATATGATTGATCTCGGAGCAGTAGGGTTTTGAAGTTCCTTGAAATCCCTTTTTTTTTTTTTTTTGTGGTTCTATTTTTTTTAATATGAAACAGTTCAGTGTTTAGCCATGATTCACTCATGACTGGAATAATTTTGGAAAAGCCCTAAGCTAAATGCTATCTTTAAATGTGATTTTTCTCATGATTTGTCTGTACAGGACAACACTTTCCATGTTGAAAGCCCTGTTGTACTAACCTTGTGTGTGCCCCGTTCCTGTCTTGGCGCAAGTAGATGGGATCAGCGATGCTCAGAGGAGTAGAATTTGAAGCCGTTCCTCCTGAGACACTCTGCGGGTCTCTCATGTCACTTGTGGGACTGTTCCCTGAATTCCCGAGGGGTGCATCCAGGCTATATGGCGACGTGGCACAAGGAAATGAGCCGGAGCAGCAGGGATGCTCTAGAGGGGGAGCGTGCGGCGATCCGCGCTCCGCAGCGGGAATGCGCGGCACCAGGGGCGGGCTGGCGGAGCACAGCACAGGCAGCACTGTCCCCAGGTTTGGCAGCATTGTCCCCAGGTTTGGTACCACTGTCCCCAGATTTGGCTGCACTGTCCTCAGATTTGGTACCACTGTCCCCAGGTTTGGCTGCACTGTGCTCAGGTTTGGTACCACTGTCCCCAGGTTTGGCACCACTGTCCCCAGGTCTGGCAGCACTGTCCCCAGGTTTGGTACCACTGTCCCCAGATTTGGCTGCACTGTCCTCAGATTTGGTACCACTGTCCCCAGGTTTG
>JANRGV010000062.1:95144571-95160584 GCA_024734035.1 Alethe castanea
TTGATGTCCTGGGAACAATTTTTTTTGCAAATGTATCTATTCTAAACCCCACTGTGCTCAGGTTTTGCACCACTGTCCCCAGATTTGGCACCACTGTCCCCAGGTTTGGCGGCACTGTCCCCAGATTTAGCAGCACTGTCCCCACGTTTGTCAGCACCGCTGATTCTCAGCCCGTGTCCCGTGTGCCGTGTCCCATGTCCCGTGTGCCGTGTGCCGTGTGCCGTGTGCCGTGTGCCGTGTGCCGTGTGCCGTGTACCGTGTCCCGTGTCCCGTGTGCCGTGTCCCGTGTGCCGTGTGCCGTGTCCCGTGTGCCGTGTGCCGTCTCCCGTGTGCCGTGTCCCGTGTGCCGTGTCCCGTGTCCCGTGTGCCGTGTGCCGTGTGCCGTGTGCCGTGTCCCGTGTCCCGTGTCCCGTGTGCCGTGTCCCGTGTGCCGTGTGCCGTGTCCCGTGTGCCGTGTCCCGTGTGCCGTGTCCCGTGTGCTGTGTCCCCTGTGCCGTGTCCCGTGTGCCCTCTCCCGTGTCCCGTGTCCCGTGTCCCGTGTCCCGTGTCCCGTGTGCCCTCTCCCGTGTCCCGTGTCCCGTGTCCCGTGTCCCGTGTGCCGTGTCCCGTGTGCTGTGTCCCCTCTCCCGTGTCCCGTGTCCCGTGTCCCGTGTCCCGTGTCCCGTGTCCCGTGTCCCGTGTCCCGTGTGCCCTGTCCCGTGTCCCGTGTGCCGTGTCCCGTGTCCCGTGTCCCGTGTCCCGTGTGCCGTGTCCCGTGTGCCCTGTGCCGTGTCCCGTGTGCCCTGTCCCCTGTGCCATGTCCCGTGTGCCGTGTCCCGTGTGCCGTGTCCCGTGTCCCGTGTCCCGTGTCCCGTGTCCCGTGTCCCGTGTGCCGTGCCCCGTGCCCGCTGCAGCCCCCAGGGCAGCCTGGAAGCGCCATGCGAGGAGCGGAGCTGCCCCAGCTGCCAAACTTGGCTGAGACATTTCACACTGTAAATTTAAAGCAGAAATGTGAATACGGCAAAAACATAAGCTGTTTCTGGATGTGTCTCAACAAGACACGGCTTCTTGCAGAAAGCAGGCAGAAAAGAGGGAAGAATTCGGCATTTAAAAAAAGCCAAAATATTTCTCAGCTGTGGTGCATGGGAGCAAATTGTCTTAAAGCCTGTCGAGTGCCTGCTATCCTTATCAATATTGCTGAAGCGAGTTGTAGCAAATGAAACAATTTTCCAGGGCTCTCTGAGTTATTACAGCTGGACATCACTTTTTAAAAAATGGGGTCTACCCCTCTGCAAATAAAATACATATGGAACAGAGACGGGGAAGAGGAGATTGTGTCCCAACACAAAACACCTGAACTGAAAGCTGAGCTGGCCTGCCAACCCCAGTTTGTGAACTGGCTCAGTCGGGGCTCCTCAGGCTGCAGCATCCTCTCTGCACATCCCTGAGAGCCAGCAGGAGGTCAGCGAGATGCTGCACCAGAAACTGGAAGAAGCTCTGGGCCATTCGCACTGGGGACCAAGCCAGAACAGGTGATAACAGGTGAATAGGTGATAACAGGTGAATTGGTGATAAGCAGCACATTTATGCACGGAGTCATATCCTCAGCAGGAGTGGGAAATTACTCTCTTAACATGGAGGAAAACCTCTGGTTTTGGGAAAAACCTTGCCTGGATATATATATAGGGTGTATATATATATATAATAATATATGTATATATTTACTATATATATACTACATATAATATATATATAATATCTGTCTAGTATATATATTATACTAGATATATATACTATATGTATACACTATATATTATACTATGATCAGCTAAAAAATTCAGTAGATATTTGGGAGGAAATCATAAAGGAATCCTCATGGCAGAAGGACGTAACAGTTGTTTTGGTTTTTTTTTTAATACGTATTTACACATTGACTATCACTTTTTTCTTTTTTTTTTTAAGAATAATTTATGCTACTGGGTTATTAAGCTGATCCTAGGACAGTAGAAATTGATAATGTAAACTCAGAACCTTAAATACTACTTTTAGTGCTTTTTTCCAGAATAAGTTTCATACTTTTATTATTTTTTGCAGAATTAGTTTGATATTTTTATTATTATCTCACAATAAATTACTAAAAACTAAACAATTTTTAGTTGAAGGACAATCTCTAAGCAAATTTACTGTCAAATTTTATTACTCCCTTTTCTCATGACTTAGCCTCAAATGCTTGAATTTATGGACTAAGTACTGCCTGATGGCAGTAAACTCCTATACAGAAAAATTTGTCTGAAAATATTGTAGGTCATGGGAATCATTTTTATTAGGTCTGTATTTTGCTAAAACATTTTTGTGAAGAAAAATGTATTAAATTAACCCCCAAGGTAAATTTCATCTCTGTGCACGACCATGTATTAAATTGAGTCCAGAAATTCAGAAATATCTGACTTCCAGGAGATGGTGCTGTGGCACTTCAACTGCATTCCTACAGGCATTCATGCTCAGGTTTCCAACTCGGAAAAAAATTTTCTTTTTCATTATGATTCCTCAGAAAAGCAGGAGACCCCTCCGTAACATGCACATATTTCTTTTTCTCCTCACAAAAAACTCTTTATTTTTTCTTATACAAGAAAAATTTAAAATTAAGGAAAAAGCACAAATATAGTCTGGCCATTAATATGGGGATAAGAAAGATAAGGATCAAGGAATGAGATGCAAAATCAAGGTGTTTATATTAGACCTGGCTCAAACCAGACTTGAATTCAGTTCTGCTGTTTTGGTTGACCCGCTTCTGAAGGTTCTGTACCTAAAGTTTGTACATGAGCTGGTTCCAGTTCAACAATATTTAAATCCAGGTTTTCATTTCATAGCCTTCCTTTGCTCCTAGACTATCCTAAGCTATTAATTAAAAATGTAATCTCTGAAGGCTCGCTTGTCTTTCCCCTATAGCCACTGTTCCAGCAGCTCCCATGGAATGAACCCACTACTTGCTACAGAAAAGGAATAGGGGAAAAATAAAACAACCCAAACTATCAAATGAAATACTAGAAAGATTATAAAAGTTAATTGAAATTGCTTTTAAAAAAAATAATAATTTTTTTTTTAAAAAAGTTATTTCAAAGCTCTTTCCTCTCCCAGTTGCCAGACTATAGCCTTGATTTATGGCCCTGCAAACCCAGGCAGTACAACCTGCAAGAGAGATAATTTGGGTCTGAAAACTAATTCTATAGCTGTGGCATTGCAGATGTGGAAAGCCCATCAGTGCTGGAAAAGCGTGGTATCTTTTTGCAGCATGCTGCCCTAACTTTTGTCTTGTAAGTGTTGCAGGAAACCAGGAGTCCTGGACACAATCCAGTATCTACATTTCTGTTTGCTTTATGCAGATCACTTGGAGCTGTATTTTGTGAGTTTTCTTTCTTTTCTCTTTTTTTTTCCTTTTTTTTTTTTTTACCGTAGTATTTCTGGAATACTGAAACATAAAATGAAATACTTAAGTACAAGGGTCTGGAAATCAGTACTTCCAGATCCCACAACTGGCACTGACTACAGCTAAGAGGGGTGCAACACTGTCCACACAAAACACTGGAAAGACATGAAAAATGCAGGGTCTTAAAAAATCACAATTAAAAAATCAAACATTTGTTCATGACTTGTATGGACAAACTGAACAAAAAAAAAAATTCTCTGAGGAAATTTGCATTTTGAAAAGAGAAAAAGAGCTTTTTTTCTGTGGGAGGCTTTCTATATTTTTTTTCCACTGGGTTAGACAGTGAATTTGACAGACTCTGCTTGACCTTGAGCAAATCCTTCATCTGCTAGTTACCTAAGTGCCTCCCACCTGTGTTAGCAAGGTGTCTATGGAAAGATAATGAAGCTTATCTCAAGTGTTTTTCTGCAGACATGTTTAGTGGAAGGAGGATAGCTTTATCCCCTACAGCTACATTTGCTACATTTATTCCTTCTGCTTCTTTTGTGTCTCTTCTAATGCAGAAGTGCTGTAAATTTCATGTTTTACGTTCTTTTGCAAAGGCTATAGCTGGCAGTGTGTGCAGTCAGGAGGCATCAGCAAGTTTTTCTGTGGAATAGGAAGAATCCTTTTTCCAGTCCTGTTTCCTTTCCAAGGGGCCACCTAGACCCTTTATCAGAGACCGGTTGGTCTGTGTAGGGACCTCATGAACACTCACAGAAGGAATGTTGCCTGAGAAGGAAAGCTGCCCAGTGCCCTCATATTTTCTAGAGCATTTGCAGAACTGCAAAACATCCCTGAGAAAGCTGGGTGTGTGCATGGAAAAGCCTGCAGACAGCTGTGTCTGTGGGGGAGCTGCAGGATGCCACTGACCACCTGTAAATCTCTTCACAACTTTGTTCAAAGGAAGGGCAGTTCCACTCCAGAGATAACCACTGGAGTCACTGACATAAAATAATGCAAGATCCCTGCAAAAGTCTGGGGCACAGAGAGGGCTTGTGCCAGGACTTCCCTCCATCTGGTAGCTGCAGGCAGCACCAGTCTCTTAAAAGCAGGTGAGATTGTAGGACAAACTGCTAAAGAAAGCACAGAAAAATACAACTAAAAACTGAAAAAAACGTCAGTTTAAGGTCATTTTTTATGTACTAGCTTGTTCACTTGCTTTGAGAAGATATCTGATTTTTAAGACAAAGAAAATCTGGTAAGTCTTATCTACCTGGCCTTCCGCAAAGCCTCTAATTCTATGAAAGCATCTAATTTCAGAATACAGATAAAGATTTTTTAATTAGACTGAGAAAATTGAATTAAGACTGGAATTATAAGTGTTTTATGTCATAGTGAAAATCAGTTGTATTGTCCTCAAAAAAGCCCCTTAAATCTCTGGGTCTTGAAGAACTGTGTCTTTTTAGCAGGTTAAATAAATATTTTTAGTGATATAAAAGCATTTTATAAACTTCTGATTAAAAAATCATTTTACATAGTTCTTTCCTTATGGTTTTTTGTTTACTTGTTCTCTTGTTTGTTTTCTGGAGAGGTTTAGGGCTTTTTAGTGTGTGTATCATTAATTTTTTATCTTTGACAGTTCTTCAGGCTGTATTTGTAATCTGCATCATTCTGGAGCTTTCTTACCCTGACCCTGGATTTTTGTGAACCCATTGCAATATAGAAGACTGTGGACACCAAAACAGGATGTAGATAAAATAAGAGTACAAACCATATTCCCCACTTAAGTCAACAATGCAGTGCAGAACATTTTGCTTGAAGCATCACTACAAAATTAATATCTTTGTCACTGGTTATACAGTATTCATTCTTAATCCAAACCTTATATAAATGCTTCCTTATTCACAAAGAAAAACTTGACACACCCTTAAAAAATTTGGCCTGGGTGGTTGTGTTTTGGCTTGGGTTTTGATGTGTTGGATAATGTGAAAACAATGAAGCTATAAGTACCGTAGCTGTTAAGTGATTTAACCAGGAGATTAATCTTGTGAATCACAAAATTTGAAGAACAAAGGAGAAGCTGACATTGAATATGAGTTTGTGAAATCTGTCATTTTTAGTTCAGCAGAGACAACATGCTTTAGCTGAGCTACTCTCCATATTGCAATGCACAGGAGAGTAATTGTCATAGAGATAATAAGCTCTCTTCTCAGCATGGATACTGAGTGGTAGGGAAAAGTGATAATTTTGCTCCTTTCTCATACAGCTATATCAACATAAGTAAGACTATCTCTTCTACCTGTCAGCAGAGGTACATTTGTTCCAGGCTATATTCATACATGGTGCTTAAATAGTAAAGAGCACTGATTCTTCACTGATTTTATTTTCCACTTTTGTTCAGCCTCACTGAAAGCTCTTTTACTTTCTAGCAGTAGAATGGGAAAGAAAACTGTTCCAATCTGAAAGAGAATTATATGGAGCCAAAAAAGTAAAGAAATACTTTTTCAAAACATAAATATTTTTCACTGTACCTTCAGGCTGGTGGCTTGAAGAAATTACCTGTTACTCTGGAGTTACCCACATCACATCCAGGGCTGAAAGAGATCTATCAGTCTGCCTTGCTGTTAGGAACTGCAGCACTGTTAATATTGCTGTACAACTCTAGGTGGTATCTTTGCATTGCTCTAGTTGGCACTGCATGCACACATCAGTTTAATGTAGAATTCAGCTGCTGCTGAGGAAATGGAGCACTTGGAAGGATCAGCCTTGATTGTTACTTTTGAAATAATATCAGCATTAAACTTGGCAAAAGAAGAAAATCTTGAAACTTTTTAAAGTTAAGTAAAACATCTACTCAGGACTGAGTTCCATGCACAAATACTTCACTCCCTACTTTCCACAGTCAGCAGCATCTATTCTGCAATTGTTAACTGAGCCAAGAAATGAAATGTTGACTATGACATTCTTGATGCTCACTAGCACTACAGCTGACTTCATACAAAACAAGCAGCAACATGCTGAGTATCTGAGAACTATGGCACACAATCCAAAAACTGCCTTTCACCAGAAATCACCCTTAGATGCCTCCACCTTTAGCTTCCTAAATAAGAAATTATGAATTTGTTCTTACCCTACTCTCTTTAGAAGCAAAATATTGGAGCAAATTTCACCAAAGGCTGAGCCTGGTGCCCAGATGCAGCCTAAGTCATTATTCAATGACAAAGGCAAGTTCCACAGTTCTGGTGAATGATTTTCCTTTCTGTTATAATTTCAGAGAAATTTATGTTTCTTGGGCAGCAACACACAGTTTGTGTAGAACTAAATGAAAATGGATAATAATTTATTTTTACTTCACAATTTGAGGGCTCTTTATGTTTCTAGTTTTGGTAAAAGAGCTGCAGGGTGAAGGAGAATGGAGTGCATTGTGTCAGTGTTTAGAGTAGTACAGAAGCATGAAAATTTGTGGGTTTCTATACCATCATTCTTTGACCTGAATTAATTTCAAACTACTTAATCTAGTGATAATTTCTTTAATTTTGTATAAATACTGTGATTCTGAAGATAGGTTGAATGCCATTTACATTTCCATGTTGTTACATCCCAGTAGCTAATGGTTGTGCGGTTACTCCCTCATTTCTGTTTCAGTTTGGCCAGAAAACCTGCCCTGACTAGAGAAACCTCTTACTAAAGATTTTTCAAAACTGGAAAAATACTAAGTTTCTACAAACTGACGTTTTCCAAGAACAAGTATGTTGGTGAAGTGTTCTTGACTAGCTTGACAAAGACTCTGCTGCAATACCAGTAAATCTTGCTTCTCATTTCCATTAGAATTGAGACTAGACCAGGACTTTTCATCCAGAGAAGAGCAGCTGGAAGAAAATATGATAAGGTGTATAAAACCATGGACTTTTTGAATAAGACATATGGGATAGATTCATCATTATATCTAAGAACCCAAGAACTAGAAAGCAGACAATGGAAGACCAAAGTTTGCAGGAAGAGACACTGTATCTTTAACTAGAGTGGCTGGCATAGTTGGAAAATCATCAGACTTGTACCTGTGGGCCATAGTAATACAAAGAACAATGAGGGAAAACTGTGCAATTGGCTGCCAACAGATTAAAAACAAGCAAGCATACAAAAAGCTGAAAAAAACCCACCCTATCACTACAACAGAAATAATTTCTGTATTTCATTCAACAAAAGTCAGTACATGTAGATTATCAGAAACCAGAGGTGCATAGCAGAGTGGGGATCACTCTACACGTGACTTCCTTTTATTCTTTCCTGAGCATCCGTGGCTGCTCACTGTAAGTCAAGTTACTAAACTGGATGAACCTTTGATCTCACTCAATATAAGGAGGATCAAAATCTTGTAGATAGACTTCCCCTGAGAGGAAAGGTGTTGGTTTCCTATAGGACAATAAGGGAGAGGGTGGAGGTGTGGTTTGCTGTACAGTTCTGATAGCAAAGGCACTAATTTTAGCATATCTATATGACTTTGCAGCTTGATACTGGAAATTACACACTGCCCTCCTGCACTGGAGAAACATTCTCAGTGCTGAAGTAAGGTTATGGCAGCTGCTATTCTTGCTGCTATTCCTGCCTCTTTGGGGTAATACCCTCCAGTGGTGACTGGGTCACACACAGAATAATGGCCCTGTTGAAGCTTTGGTTACCATAAGAGAATAATTCCAATGAGGCTATAAAATCTGCCTTAAGAGGGAAATCACCTGATTGTACCAGTAAAATGGGGTCAAATACCTTTAAAGATATCCTTGCATCTTGATTTATGGCCATGTTGATGCTATCTGTAAGGTGATTTGCCCTCTCAGAAAAAAATTTAGATTGTGCTCCCCATTTATTCAGAAATCATCCCACCATTTCACATTTACTATCCACCCTTTGGGTTAAGTACTTATTGTATTCAATCATGAAGAGCTGCCAGTCACTCTGGATGTGTCAGAAACTGTTTCTATCTGAAAAACTTTTAATGATGCAATTTTGTTCCTGCAGCAGAATGAAATAATTAAAGTGCACTGCTGATGGGATGGTATTTATCCCTCTTTGTCTAGTTGTGAAATTTTGAAGAAAGTGAAATGTTCTGTCTTCTTGTTAATTGTAGAAGTTTTCATATGCCTCCAGGGGATGACAGGGCGTGTTAGCACTTGCATTCTAGGGTCTGCAGCTCTCAGGTGCTCTGCTTCCCTTTCCTCAAAGGTTATGCTCATTGGCACATTTGCCAGGGGCCGCTGCTTTGCTTTTCCAGATGTATTCTGGGTAATCTGTACACAGCATTCAAATGTGTGGATTATGTGGCAAATACCTCTGTCTGGTACATAAGGTCCAAACCCAAGAAAGATCAGACAATATGGCATGAGGATGCATAAGCCTTTTTCATTAAAGACCGAAAACAACATCTGTTTTTTCTTATTTCAGGTTTAATTTACCAGATATTGATTGGTTAATGATTATACAGCAATTTATTATTATTATGCAAGCGAGCCACTACAGCACAAAAAGGCACTCTTCAGAGCCAGTGGAAAATGACACTGCACCCCAAAAAGCACAGCACACACACTGCTCAGGAGCTGTGGGAAGGCAGCTTCAGAAATGCCATACTGCTAACAAGCTTTCCCCTGGATCTATTTGCTCCAGAGGAAATGCCTCTAAAAGAAATGCCTCTGAAATACATGCCTCTAAAATAAACTCCAAAAGAATTTCACAGATCAGAGCAGCACACAAAACTATGGAAAAAGTCACAGAGTTCGAGCTAACACTTCAGAAAACAACCAAATGAAATATGTTGTGTTTGTGGATACATATGTTTCACTGTGCTTGAGAACAGAGAAGCCACAGGACAGCAAACTCAGTTTTTGGTCATATTTTAGATTTCATTCACGTCTTGATATTGAAAGCAGACTTTAGAAATTCATTTTTTGCTCAGCAACCATTCTTGTTGGAAATAAAATTAAATTTCCCAGCAAGCAAAGAAGGTCTTTCTCTATTTGTTTGTTTTCCAATTCCATGTTACTATGTCGAGTTATTGGTGGGACTTCCTTTATATCAGAGGGCACTTTAAATGAGTACTACAAAAGTAGACTTTTCCAGTTGTTACTTCTAAAATGAAAGTGCTGCTTACAACTTTATTGTTTTGTGAGGAGAAACTGTAATCACCTTATGAAATCAGCTGTCTTCTTCCTAGGTATAGGTAGCTCAAGCTACCTATAAGCCTGAGTTTTAAAACCCTTATGTTTCCTCTGCTACTGCATTGGCTAGACCTCAATGAAATAAAGTGTTAATGGAATGGGCAAGGATAATTAATTCTGTGGGAGAAGGCAAAGGGCAGAGAAGAACTTCATTCCAGGTTTCTCTAGGGTAGTGCATACTCTCATTTCCTAAATGTTAGTACCTGGGAAGGTCACAGTTTGGACTTCTGTCCCAAATTCCCTTCAGTCTCTGTGCATACAAGCCCTTGCTGTCATGCATTGCTTACCTAATCAGTTTATATATGGCTATGGTTAATTTCTATTGGGATTCCATTCATATAAGAGATCTCAAAAAAAAAAAAAAAAGAGGACAAAGTCAATGAGGAGAATTATTGAGAAGAAAAAAGAAAATCTTTGTCTGGTGAAAAAAAAGCAACATATTATCTTATTATAAATGGAGAGTTCCTCAGTCTAGATTTTATTATTTCCATTATATTGATTTTCTGTAAATACATTAGCCTTGTTACACAATTCAACTATTGACATTGATAGGATCTTACAAGTTAGAGATGGAAGAAGGCTATTAGATAATGTGGCCATTTCCTTGCTGATACAGGACAAGTCATTGAATTACTTATGCTCATTGAAGAAGAGAGACATAAAGGATTGAACCTGCTCTTTCAAAGTTAATTGACAGAAAATAAAACCAGCCACTGTTACTGCACTGTTTTTAAGCCTTAAGATCAGTGGTGTTTTTTTCAAGAAAAATTGGTAGAAAACAAAATAAATAATACAACTCAGTATTGCTTCTGTAGGAACAAATAGGATACTGGAGGTGGGGTTCTTTAGAGCTGTGGGTATATTTCTTATCAGCACTAAACTCATCAGACTATACAAAGTCAAGTAATATTAAGTTTCTGAAAGGTGTGCTGTGGGGTACATAATTGTCATGTAAATATTTCTACAAATAAATGTTTTCAAACTTTAAGTCTCAGGCCCCTGTTTCTAGTCTTTGTCTCATGTGTAATGCACAGCTATTTTCTACAGATTCACTGCACTCATCCATGAGATCAAAGCAGATGGACAAGTGTAGTTCTTGTCTACTCGAGTCTATGTGGCTAATGAATGCAAGCAATATCTGCACCCCAGCACATCTCTGGGAGCTGCAGTGTCCCGGGCAAGGCTGAACATTGGCTCTCAGATTATGCACTGGGTTTCTTCTGTCAGCTCCTGGGCTTTTTTTACACGGAAACTCTAGCCTCAGACATGGGGAGAGAAGTTTATCCTCCAGCAGCATGATGTCTTAATGCAGCATCACGATACAGCTGAGAGATACTATGCTCATGAACTTAAAAACATCAGAGCTTTGGCAGCTGCAGTAACTAGTTTTCTTGAATTAATAGTTCAAAACTGGAAGCAGAACACCAAGAGGAAAGTAATTTTAGAATAGCATGCCCCCTCCATGCCCTCCTTACCAAAACGCCCATCATTTCAAACTGTGGATTGCACAGATTTGTTTTGCACACATGCCACAGAAAGGGACTATATAGGAACACCTCACAAGAAATTCCCACTTCACTTCTGGAGAGGCTATTTTCCTTTTGGCCACTAATCCTGGATGGCTCCTTATACCAAGATAGTGAAAAACAATGTTAATTGCTTTGGAGCCAGGACTTTGCATTCTCACAAGATGTAGACTGCTTATTGTCCCTTCACAGCACATCAGAATTTATTATAGAATCCATACCTTATCTCACACCATTCTTTGTACATCCTGCTTGCTTGTCTTATAGTTGAAGTCAGCGTAAGCTGCCATGTTTACATTATAATTATTAAATATCCAGGTTACATGAAATATTAATAAATCACTCCAAAACAACCACATCAACCATCACATTGACGTTATAAAAAGAGAAAACATTCTGAAAAATAATTACCAATTTTTATGTTGCTGTCTCCCAATATAGGCATATTTCCTTCTTTCCTTGCTCTACTCTATTTGTTTTCCATTTAACTAGTTATGTAAAAAAGTTTTAGCAACTCATCTGATGGCCAGGTTGCAGTTATTTATAATTATGGAATATTCTTGGGTGTTTGTTTAAAGTGTGCTGGAGAGCTGCTGGTTTTGTTTTTTTCTGGTAGGCGGCTCATTACTTCATAAATCTGTGACTGAATGGGAATTGTGGCTGGGGAGCAACTGTGCTGTTCATGCATCATGACCAAGTGTGTGTGGGAGTCAGGAACAGCACCTCTCTGGACCAGCTGCTCCATCCATCTGCAGCTGGGTCTAGGTACAGTGATCTACGGTCAAGATCTGCACTGGGAGTATTTTTATAGCTGCTTTACAGCAGCTGGTGTGAATGGCAGTAGAAAAATGAACAATCAACTTCCTAACCATCAGGAACAAACTAAGAAAGAAAAATAAGCATAAAAATTAGCACATTTTTGTTAGTATTATAAAGACACTATTTGAAGTTCAGTTTCTCAGAAGAGCTACTGTAAGCCTACATATTTATTGGTTTGTCACTCAGCTGAAAATTTTCTTTATACCAAAACTTGGCACAAAAATATATTTGAGTGGCAAATGATGTTCATAATTTTGGATGCTTCTATTTTCCCTTAAAAATGAAAAATAACTATTTAAAAGGGAAATGTTTTATGAAGTTAATCTGTTTTTGCCAGTTTTATAGAGAAAAATAAAAGTGCACAAAAAAATTAATTAATTTAAAAATTGAGGTAGAGTGGAACAACTAAAACTGTATTAATAAAAGAGCCACATTCAGTTTGCCCTGCTTTCAGTAGATTGAGGGATTTTTCTTTATTATCCTAGTTTCGGCAAAATATGATGAGAAATATTTCTGTACAGCTCTGACTTTTAATTTTGGATTTAAATAAATCATGAAGGATCTCAGCACATTTTTAGATTATATCTGCATCTTTCATGGCAGAGGCTCTGTATGATGTGGCTCTGCAGCTCCTGCCAGAGGAAGTACTGCCATCACATATGAGTCTCCTTATACATATACAATGGCATAATGAAAAATGGCAGAGAGGGTGGAATTTGTAGCTTTTTGTCAGAATTCTCTTTAAAATTAACTGAGTGATTATTTAGACTTCCATTACAGAAAACAAAGAAAGTGGACAAAATGAAAGTTTCTGTGATCTGCGTCTGGAAAGAGAATTCTTGGCATCACCTGGGTAGAGTTCCCTTCCATGGAGGGAGGAGACGAGCCTTATCATATCTTTCAGAGTCTATCTTCTCCTTAGAATTGTTCATAAAAATCCCTCAGAAAAGTAGTATCTTGTATATAGCAACTTGCACCCAGTTCTCAAAATATATTTGCCAAGAAGATAATACCTGGAGAGCAAAACCTCTTCGATTTTTTTTGTTTTCCTCAAAATGATGTATGCTGAACAGAATGTTTCAGAGAGCTGCTGCTGTGCTCAGCCGGTCTTTAAGAAAAGAATTCCCTGCCCATGAACAATAGTCATGTAATTGCAAAGTCCTGATGTGTCCATTCACAGTTGCTCATGGAGTCAAAGAAGGATTAAAGTTCTCACAGCACAGGCAATCCCCACATTCCGGCAGTGTGTTTCTTAGCACACTAGAGAGAAGCACAGAATCACAGAATGATTTGGATTGGAAGGGACCTTAAAGATGGGCTGGGATTTCCACTTATCAGGTTTCTCAAAGTTCCATCCAACCTCTTTTTGAACACTGTTAGGGTTGAGGCATCCAGAATTTCTCTTGGAAACCTGTTCCAGTGCCTCAGTACCCAGTACAGTAAATAATTTTTTAGTAATATCTATTGTTAGCCTACTCATTTTTATTTTGAAGCCATTCCCCCTTGTCCTACCACTACAGCTCCTGATGAAGCACAAAGTCTAGCACAAATCGTGGAATATCCTTTCTAAAATATTGACAACATATTACTTTTTCTGGACCTGCAGAAATGTTTGCTCCCCTGCTCATTCCTCTGCTCTGGTTTAGAGAAACAATGGCAGGCTGGTTAAGCCCAAAGATACCATTTTGTTCACATACCAAATAATTTCCAAACATTCTTGGACAGATCTTTTCCTGAATGTGACTGTACAAAAATAATAATAGAATTATAGAATGGTTTAGGTTGGAAAAGAACCATGGAGATCATCTAGTTTCAACTCCTTTGCCATGTTCTGGGACACTTTCCACTAGACAGGCTGCTCAGAGCCCCATCCAACCTGGCGTTGAACATCCAGGGATGTGGCATCCCTGAGCAACCTGTTCCAGTGTCTCATTTTTTTTTCCTAGTATCTCATCTAAACCTATTCTCTTTCAGTTTGTAGCCATTCACTCTTGTCCTGTCACTACATGCCCTTGTAAATAGTCTTGCCACATCATTTCTCAAGCTCCCTTCTGGTACTGGCATGTTTGATATAATGGGCACAGTTTGATCAGAATAAGGAATAAGGTGGAGATACCAAAGTAAGAGATATCTCCAAAAAGTCTCTCAAGCTCTGTCAGAATCTGCCTTACCTGACCATTTACCTGAGCATTTTGCAAGAATCTGATTTGTGTCTGTCTTTCAGCTTCTAATTTAGCTGAAACTTTGATGCCTTTAAAGTGGATATATATTACATTAAGATTTATACTGCTTGTGTCTGCCCTATTTCTTCAGAAAAAATTTAACCAAAGTATAACTGTTCTCCTCTCCAGGGGAAAAAAATAAAGATGTTCAAATTGCAGTCATATAATTTAGAAATAAATTATTACATTTCATGCTGAGTATTTTGCGTCAGTCTAATAAAACATTGCTGAAACCAATGGAATAGCATAAAATATTCAGAAAAGCTCATTAAAGGCTCAGTGTGCTGTTACTGAGGATAGGCAGCCATCATAGTATATAATACCTGGGAAAGAGAGTTACTCCCTGAATGTTCACAGGCCAGCTTTGAGAATTCAGGCCAGATCATGAACTGCTCTCTGCAGAGCTGAATTCTTTTGCACCACCCGAGCTCTCAGCCCTTTCTGTTCAGAGTGTTTTAATCCTTGGATGATTGTGATGTGACTTCTAAAGCTATAAAGAAGGCGTGGGGAAGAGCAGAGTGTAGTTACCACTTAATCACAGCCTTTCTCAGGCACTTGGTAAAAAGATGTGGAATCAAAATGTATCTCAAAATTCAGGACAATCATTTCAACATAAAAGCAAGAGAAGAGCCTCCATGAGTTATGAAAGAGTCTAATCTAAAAAAAAAGCCAAAAAACCCTCAGCTGCTCTTTCATGGCCATGCACAGCTTAGAGCTAAAGAATTAGAAAATGCTACTGTATATTCAATGGGAAAACAGGTCTCTTTAGTGTTTTCCAGTCAGCAGTGACAGTCTGTCTTCCCTGAGCTTGGTGCAGAGGGTCAATTTGAATCCTCTGAAGTGCCAAGAGCTCCATCTGCTCTTCCATCTGAAATGGGAATATTTTTGCTCTTTTTTTTTTAATCTTGATTTGGTCTTTCAGTGTTTGTGTTAGAACACACAGCCCAGATGCCAATAATGAGGAAAATATATTAAGTGATAAGGGAGAAAACAGAGAAATTAAAATGAACGAGGAAGGAAAATTGTAAGTGGAAAATGGGAGCTGATTGCAATATCCAGCCCAGGTGTGGCTCTGAATTAAAGTGCTTTCCTGAGAGATTCCAGAAGATATATCCCATAATCCTACACATCTGGGAAAGCGTTGGTCAAGACAGTCCTGGAAGTTGTGCCAAAAACACCTTAAAGATATTCCACGCAAAGATCCAGCTTGCTATATACTCCAGCTGCTGTTTATTAGAGATGTTCATATTTTATGTATGCTAGCACACAGGAACTCTGTTACAGAGAAAACTGTATATATGGATTTAAATCCATTGACTGTATATTCCACTTAGACTTTATTGAAGCATTTCTCTATATTCAGTCACAGAACTACATTTCTGTAGTTGAAACAGAAACATGTGTACACTACATATACAGACATAAAAAGGAATGCTTTAGTTTTCCTTATTTTAAAAGTCAGTGTTTCTCCTCATGAAAAAAATGTATGCAGGGATGTTTAATTTCTCTGTTTGATTTATTGTCACAGACACCTCAAGCTTTTCTAAATCTAGTGAATTTGAGAAGTTGCTATTGTGAGGTTGAAAAATTAACCTTGGCAACTGTGCTAATGTCTGAATCAGTCGTCAGTGTAGTAGAGTTATTTGACAATTTTTTTTCTATATTAGACTATGACCAAGGGACACTAGAGTTAAACTAAATTCTTTTTATTATTTGCTGGGGAAAAATTTTATCCATGCAGCAACTGATAAGCATAATTTAATACTTGTGAAAATGTTATCTTCCTTCCTTCCTTCCTTCCTTCCTTCCTTCCTTCCTTCCTTCCTTCCTTCCTTCCTTCCTTCCTTCC
>JANRGV010000062.1:95171677-95186311 GCA_024734035.1 Alethe castanea
CAGTCTTTTTTTCCTCCCTACTCAGAAATTGCAAAGTAAAACTTCCAAGACTCTGAGAAAATAGTTTGTTTTTCTAACAGAACAGCTCATACAATGAAATAGAAAGAATTTGGGAGTCAATACTAAGAATAGTTTAGTTATTTAAATAGATAATATATATGCATTTTATATAATAACCAATATCTACGATTTAAAAAAAAAATTAATAGATTGGATATTGACTACCTATTTATCTATTTAAATAGGGAATAATTTAGGTAAAATAAGTGCCCAATTCCAGCAAGGAATTATTTCTGTCAGATCATGATCTCACGGCCTTAAACTACTGACAATACTAAAACAGGAATGACAGCACTGAAATGTATTCAGCCCAGGATCATAGGTTCATTCAGTCTGAAAACAGACTCAGAATGTTTGTAAGAAGATGGTTACTTTCTCTCAAATGCATTGCAGAATTTTATTCTTTGATTCTGCAAGTACCTGAGGTGGTTTGTCTTTGTACAAAGTGTCAAGTGCAGCTGATGGATGAGGATCAACAGGCACAACCTTCAATACAACCTGTGAAGATTTTTAACTCTGAAGGTGAATAAATACTAGAAGAGGAACTTAGAGAAGCTAAAGAATCTTTGTCCTTGGAGATAACCAAAACTTGACTGGGGAAGTCCCTGAGTTATTATATCTGCTCTAAGCGTGTGGTTAAACCAGAAACCCCTGGAGGTTCCTTCCATCCTGGTTAGTTCTGCAGTTCTGAAACTTCTTAAAGAAATTTCATCCTCTCCATCAGACTATGTATTTAACCTGTAATTAGCTAAAAGATGGATAAAATAAAACAAAACAAAGCAAAATAAAATAAAATTAGCACAACATGAAGAACAATGTTGCCAAATTGTAACACTGCAACACTGATCAGGAGTAGAAAATATGACTAAAATTGCTTACACTAAGTGACAAGGAAAAATAGGTAGTCAACACCTTTGGACTTTCATACACTCGTTCAAGAAGGGGACTGATCATCCCTGTTAGCACCTGTTTGTTTGAGGAAGTGTGTGTTCTTCCTGTACAGTGAGGAAAATATTTCTGTTACAATTAAGCAAACAAAAGCATGAAGGAGAAAAAATTAACTTTTTTGTAAAGTCAGAAGAACTACTCAATCGCTCTGAACATAAAACAAAAAAGATAAGGTCAGAGTAGAGCAGTGAAATTATTTTGCTTTATCCATCACCATAAAGGGTGATGGTGAAATATTTACCAGAGGGATAATTCATGATGATAAAAGTGGATTCTTCAGAAAACGAGGTATCAAAGACAGATGTTAGATCAGTCTGATAGTTTAAATACCAGTGGTTCTTAAAGAATTTTTCATGTATTTAAGAGCTCTACATGAGATGTTATGCAGGAGGGAGCATTTTGGTCCTATACTAACAATTAGAAGGTACTTCTGTTACAAGAGGTGTTAAATTGCAGATTTTTTCATTTTTTTTCTTTCTTTTCTTTTTTCACATGGTCAATAAAATGATTCAGAAAAAAGGAAAAGTAGGTCAATATCAGAGCATGAGATGTCTGTGATGTGTCCAGACTTTTCTCAGTATTTTTGTGAACAATTCTGCTGAGAAAACATGGGGTTTCCAATAAAAATTCCATTAAAAGACGTTATAGTATATTATTATATCATGCAGATTTTCTTGGTAGAAAAATATCAAAGTTCTACATAAAAAATTATCAAATTGAAACTTTAATATTTGAAAAATATAATATTCTGAAAAGGTTAGTGATAAAAATCAACAGAAATATTTCAGTTTCAACAGAAAATTTGCACTTTGAATAAGGAAGGTTATTCCAGTCTCTTCTACTGTTTGTTCATAAGATTTGCTTAAGTGAAACCCAAACAGACCAGAGAACAGCCCTTTAATTACCCTTAATTTCATATATTTAGTACATTATGCAAAGAACAATGTGATGGAGAGAAGAGGGAGAATCCAGAATGCATTAATCTTAGATGAACCAACTCTCTTGAAGCCAGTGTCTCTGCATTACTTGGAAGAGCTTAGTACCAGAGCCTGATGCAAAGAGCTGACTTCAGGGTGAACAATTCTGTGGCTGAGTTGGAGTGTTGACGAGCAGCACAGCCATGCAGCACTGCATAACATGCTAAAAGCCCACGAGAATGCACTATTAACTTTTGGTGTCTGTGGTGCTGAGAAAGTGATGTAAAGTGAGTAGGAAGGAGATTAAAAGGCATGAGACTGAGAAACTCTGCCTATGATAGGAAATTGTGGGGATCAGTCTACTGAGTCTGATCAAGAGAAGCTTCAGAAATTGCTTGATTTCAATGTTTAAGTGTCCCCCATGAAGAAAATGGTAGCAGATGCCTTTTTACTGTTAACAGAAAGATGTGAAACAACGTATTGGATGTCATCTGAAATCCAAATTTAAGTTTTATGTTTTGAAAACCATGTTATCTATTACAACTATTTGTTTCAAATGAGTTAATTTTCCATTATTATAAAGTTTTAAATCAAAATTTATATTTTCTAATATTTATAGTATGGATCAAGCAGAAGCCATTGGGTCAGAACAATTATTTCATTAAATTTGGTAAATTTGTCTTCCTGGCCAGTGCAGTTTACTCTCCCAGCTCTCCCACATCAGCTTGTCAGACCTTCCTCCATCAGCCTTTTCACCCTCTGTCCAGATTCCAGTCTGTCATCTCCTAAAACCTTTGTCTGGTCAGTTCACAGATCCAATCCATGCTTCAGTCTAGCCAGCATTCATGGTTGACATTTTTCTCCCACAAAACTCCCTCTAGTCCAGTACATTCAGATTAAGAACAACTGCCCAGTCTAGCACAGAAGACTGATGAAGTTTTCATATTTTTTAATGGTTTGCATGCTCACTTGCACAAGTTTCACTTACTGTAAGTAATATTTTGTCAGAGAACCACCATAAATGGCTTAGGGCATAACTAGTTCCAAGGATGAAAGATGGCAATGCCACTGTTTTCAGGGGAAAGAGTATTCAATCACATGGACATAAATTGCATAAAGCCATTTATTCTCAGATAAAGGGCATGTCCCAGATTATTCTATTTATTATTACAGCAGCAACTGGTGATCATGGAAGAGAGGAAACTCCCTGCTCCATATTTACTTCTACAGTCCTGGATATGATATGTCTCATTTGGTGGCAGTTCAGAAATGCACCCTTAGGGAAAACCTGGAATGGTTTTCTGTTTTCTGTGCTGGACCAAAATTGTCTGCAGAAAATGAGTGAACTGCAGCTTTGCAAAGGTGGTTCCAGGCTGTGGCCCAATAAAATGTTTTCTGACGTTTCATGAAAGTTGAGTCCTGCCCAGCACTGCTGCCTACTAGAAGGGTATTTTCTCAGGCAATACATTTTAGGAAAGTCTGCCAATACTCAAAAACTTTTTCTTAAATTCCCTCCAAAATTCTTTCCAGAAGAGAAGACACATCCAGTTTAGAGATCTGCTTGCCCGAAGGTTAAATGACTAGGTGTGCAAAAGGTTAAAAAAGGTTGGTAAAAGGCAGTGCTATCAACCAAGCAAATAATGAAACAGTTCAATAGGCAAGCTAAAAAAGATGAGGATATGGGTACTGTGCAACCATATTCTTTTAAATATGAACTAGATGATAAATAGTGATTTTATTTTAAATACTTGGGTTTGAAATAGTTACTAAGTCCATTTAAAACTAGCTTCAAAGTGAGGCACAGTTGTTGCAGACATGATTAGGTTGTGTTGCAGGCATTCCCAAAGCCTAGGGTAGCTGAGCCAGGCCCTCTCACTTCTCCTTGGAGAATGAGAAGTTTGCCTCTCCAGAAGACAATTTCAGGTTTCCATCTGGAAACTAACTTGAGGTGCTCTGTATTACCCAAGAGGAACACACCACTCTAGCATCTAAAGTCTGCCCTGATTAGATTTAGGCAGACCTTTACGAGTATGTCCCCAAATCCCTGTTCCATATTCCAGATTCCTGTCCATCAGTTTGTTATTTCTATACCTTCCCCAGCACGTGAATTGCCTTATACTCCATAACAGAACATATGAAGGACACATACTTTCAGCTTTTAATCTGAGTGGTCTTTTTCAGATTTCAGCACAGACTTTTCAAACTGTCTGTTGTTTGGTTTTTATTAATGGCATGGTTTGCTTTTCTTTTTTTTTCTTTTAATTAAGGGTATTTTTCTGAGGCTGATGGTGTGTGAAATGATATGCCATCCTGCACTATCAGCCCATAAAAAATTCACATCGACATTGTCTGTACCATAGTAAGTGCACATATAAGAATCAGGGCTTTTAAAAGATTATTGACCTCTGTGCTCTCATTTTTCCTTTTTTCTTTTTTTTTTTTTTATTCACAAGATTAAGTTATTTTTCCTTTTATTTATAGGGCATATAAAACACTTAGATTTTAATCTAATGGCTTAGGCATTAATATAAAATAAAGGGCTAATTAAGGAGCATAAATGTTGCTGTACAGAATTTCAAAGGCTGATGTGAGTTTCATTTCATTACATGCCTTATTAAGTAGTCTGAGTTCCTGTCATGTCCTGTGTCCCACGATGTGTCAGTGAGATAAAATCACCCCTTACAATCTCACAAAGGCTGTTGTCTACCTTGCAACTGAACCATGAGCTCTATAATGCACCCTCAACTATTTAAAAAAACCCTACATTTTAGTAAATCCCATTCACATCAGTTGAGAAAATTCATTTTGTATGTAAGACAGCAAAGTAAGAAAATTAAAATTATTTCCATCAATCGCCCTTATGATTTCTTCCTTTATGCCTGAAATCCTTAAGCAAGTCTTGCATGCTCTCTGACAGTGTCTGACAGTCTATGGCAAACACATTCAAGTAGGATCTAGGAATGATCTTTTTATATTATACATATATATGTATGCTTTTATGTACTTATATTATTCCTTATATTATGAATATTGCTTATATTACTGTACCTAGAGATAAAAACACTGCACAATTATTTAGCTGTACCACAACTCTAAAGTTAATAAGAGTTCCACTGTAGAATTACATAGTGATCTTATCCCTTCAAGTTTTTAGTGTTTTTTTAAAGTATGACCTCAGAAAGTCAGTAAAACCAAATCATTAGTTAGCTGCTCCATACGACCCTATTTGTCTTTAGAGAGTCAAATTTGTTTTCATCCCTTGTAAGCTTGGAGAAGGAAGGTATCTGAGCTGCTGGTTATCAGGGGAGTTTCTGGTGTTAGGTCCCTACTGTGGATCTGCACAGTTTTGCTCTTTACAAATACCACAAAGTATTGACAGTTCAGCTCTTTTTTTTTTTTTTTTTAGCATTGCACTCAGTTTTGTCCAGTGTCTTCCTTTATTATCCATGGCCAATGAAGTGTTTGCTCAAGCTGTGTCCAAGTCATCCTCCAATCTCAGCACATATCCTTGCTGTGGGACTTGAGCTTATCTCTACAGGCACTGAGCCCTCTCATAGACAATTTTTTCACAGAATGATTTATGTCATTGCTTGCCAAACCACTTTTATGCCTCTTGTCCATTTTGTTAAATAGAGTATGACTCACACAAAAGAAAATAAGAACACAATTCAAATATAGGCAGAATAACAGATTAATGTGGTAATTTATCTTAGTAAGATCCAAACAGATGGACTTTTAATCATGATCATTTGCCAGTGATGGCAAAGATTGCATTATAGAAAACAAAGTTTTGTATCTTAATAATTTGGCAGGCATGGGACTGAAATCTGACCATGGACATGACCATGCCTGAGAAATACAGTAAGTCCTTGGCCTCTGTGGGACTCTGCACACTGGCTCCTCAGGCCCATGCAATAGCTGATTGATGGCAATAACCTCTTTAAAGGGGGCAGCTGTACTGACATTGTTTTGCAGACTTGAAAGCATAACCAGCTTTTGCTTCAATTCAGGGTTAGTCAGATGAAAATTTTATTAAAAATATTTTTGTTTACATGAGGAAAAGTTAAATTCTGGTGAAAAAATAGCAGCCTGACACATTCAAAGGCCAACTTTGCTATGACTTAAGATTATATATACCTTGAAAAATAGATATTTGATATTCATTGCAAGGCTGAAATTGAGATGTCAGAGGGCTCACAAAAAGGAACAGTCCAGAAGCTATCCTCCTCTTCTGCAGTGTTCATAAATTAAAGAGGCTGCATGATGTGCAAGTCAGGGTGAGAATTAGTCTGTGATTTCCAGTGACTCATACATCTTTGATAATGAGTAAGATTTACCTGTAGAATACATCTGGACAAACTAAAGGCAAATAACAGGAATAAACACAATCTGTTCTGAGTTCTTACGAAGGATGATGTGTGAAATGCGGCTTTGAATATATTTGAACTATGCAGACTAATTTCAAGTTACTGTGATTTTTTTTTTTGTGATCTGTGAAGAGCATATATATAAAAAAAGAATAAATTTAGTTTGTCTTAAACTTTTAATTGGCTACCCTTACTAAACCTGCACTACTCCACCTTTTTGGCTGGACCTTTTTACACTGTAATTTCATTAAAGGCTCCATGCTGCAATGTGCTGAAAATCTCCAGAAAATTCTTCACTTCCTTCAGCTATATTTGTTTCAAATGAAAATATGAGTGCTCAGCACCAATCTGACCCCTTTCTTGCAAACTGAGCTCTCTGCTCAAATTTACCAGGTAGAAAACACAGGCAGCAGTTACCATCACTCATGCGTTTATAGAAGCAGTGAAAATTTTCTAACAACTCTAGATCTTCTGAAGTGGTAAAACACACCAACTTATTGAAATTACAATAGAAAACAGTACATAGAATTGTGTGAGAGACTAATACTGAATAGGCTGATGTTTGTGAAATATTCTATTGACTGGTGTCACTGTGGTGCTGATGCCACTTCTGAACTTGAACAATTAATTTTGCATTTAATTTCTTGAGGTAAATAAATAATTTTACAAATAGACTGTTTGCATTACATCTGAAGATGCATTATTGCACCCTGTTTCCGCACTTTGTAAAGCAATTTTAAGTACTTACACATAAAGTGGCTCCCTGAATAAATCAATCTACTGCTCATGAAAATTCAGCCCAGTGCTGAGTGCAATTACACTTTTTCAGATGTTTTAAAAGAATCTATACTGCTCTGTGGAAAATATCTTTCCCTTTCTAATTTTTTTTCATAAATAGGAATCATTGTGCCCAGGAGAGATTCTATTGGTAGGAAAAAAATCACATAAGCAGTCAGGACTCCAGCACACTCCAAGGAGCAGCCAGGCTTTGTAATCTGACCATGAAGATCTGGGTCTTCAGTAAGGGGGTATCTGTCTGGGAAAAAAACTGTCATTGCACTCTGAAAGTGGTCATCTCAGACCTCTACAAGTAACTGCCTCCCAGATCTCTCCTGAAATGCCACCTTGACTGCCCCTCTAACTCTTAATGTAGTTACTACTTCCATGATACAAACTGACTCAATGATAGAAGGAGCTAAGAGCAGTGGCAAACTGAACGCCAACATTTTGTCCAGGTAAAAACCACAGCCCTTCACCCCTGCCTTCTGGGTCAGGAGCTCAGGACCAGCCTTCCTCTGTCAAAAGCCCAGACCATTTTTCAACCCTGTCATTCAGGTGATCCTTACCTACATTTGAAAAAGTCAGCAAAATCCTTTCCACCTTTTTTATATCCATTGATAAATCCCTCCAGAAGTGCACTATGTGCATGCTGTTATACATTTCTCAAGGAAAAAAGTCAATGTCATTCCAGTAGGCAGAAACAAATACCAGTAAACAGAGTTGGGAGCAAAACAAAAAGTAAAAGATAGGAAAAGAAGAGAGAAATAATGAAATACCTCAGACTAGTATGATCTTATATACATATATAAAAAATATATGTGCAATTAAAACACACACACTGCAATGAAAATTCAGTCATGAATGACTTGTTAATTAGAAATCCATGTTCAATCTGAAGTAAGTGATAGGTCATTGTTCTCTACCTCAGACCAAGACTAAACTCAATACTGAGTCTAGCCTTTGTTGTTTTCTTATCCAGAGAGGAATCATTGTAGTCACTGCCATGGGAATTAATGTCTAGTTAAAGCACACAGTATAAGTCACCTGTCTCTCACTGAGACTCCTGTCCCTACCACATCAAGGTAGAGCAAATAAATTCAGCATGAGTATTCAGCCCCACCAAGCTATCTGCCAAAAAATGGAAATTTCACTCAAGCCTATTAACTACACAGGCAGTTACACAGATGTTTGCACATTGAGTAGGCTATTACTTGAGGGAGTGAGGGTGCTGGCACTCCAGTCTTCAAATTCTCCATATAGAAGGAAATACCACCTGGAGCAGGAAATGATCCAGGGACAAGCAACCAAAGAGAAAAGGGTGGGTGGAAAGAAAGCAGGAGGAAATCTATTGAAGGAAGAATTCTGTCATGTTCTCGCCAGCTGCTTTTACTTTTTATTGAAATGCAGGTTTGTCTCTGTTCGTGCTCGTGCTTGGGGGTGGGTCTGTGTGTGAGTAGATCTTCAATCTGCTGCATTTGCCCACAGAAGGTGGGAGTCAGCCCATGAAGCTCAGCAGTTCCCAAAACCATATGGGAGGCTCGGGAGAAGACGTGAGAAAAGTATGTGGGGGCTCAACCTGAACAGGAGGTTGAGCAGTGGTATATCTATTGTAGCACAGCAGCATGCATATCACGAGTCTTTATCCAATGTGCCAGAAGGCTTTTTCAGTCAAGATTACACCATCAAAGCATCTCAGTATCACTCAGTAGTGTAGATTTTGAAAAAAAATTGTGAAAATAAAACATCTGCCAGAGCAGCACATATATTACTACCAAAAGAAGGAGAAAAACAACAACAACTTGCATTGCATGAAAATCTGGCCATGAAGTCAAAGTCTAATCCAAATCACTCAGGAGACCATCTTTGGAATAAGGCCATCTCAGAGTTCCTAGACAAAATGGATGTCATTAATTTCTGCTATAGTAATAATAAAGTTTGTGGATGCAGCAGCCATATTGCCTTTCATGATCTTTTTGTTCGCCAAAAGCTTTATTTAATTATAAAGCCTAAAAATCCATTGTGCCTCATAACCACAAGCAATCTATTGTTTCCTGCCTCTTATGCATCTTAAGAAGAGTTTCTGTGGTGGATATAGCTATATGTTTAAAGTTTATATAGCAGTAAAAGAGTCTGATTTTCATCATAATACCAAATGACAACGAAGGCTGTGAAGGGCTGCACAAAGGCAAGAGAAATAGCCACTCTGTTCCCCATTACAGGAGGATAAACCTTCCAGCCTGCAGAGAAACCCCTGCCAGCTCTAAGGAGCTCTTGCAAGGGGCTGCAAGCCAGAGCCATGCACTGAAGTGGGGCCGGTCTGAGAGCACAACCCAACCCATAGCTCCAACAAAAGAACAAAAATCTGTGCATTTCCCATTCTGCTTTTGCATAGCTTGTGTGGTGTGTAATGAGCACAAGGACTTGGTGTAGTGCTAGCACTCGGTTTACCACATATACTAATGGCAGAGTGCATTAGAAAAGACAAATACAAGCTGTAGACCACTCAGAGATTAATAATAATCATTCCAGACAGGCTTATTTTTATTTGGCATTCCTGTACACTTTCTGATATTTTGACCTTACTCAATTGCTCCCTCTCTCTCTTGTACTTCTGACATTATTCGTGTTCTGTCTGAGACTTAATTCTCAGAAGTTAATCCATGTAGCATCTACTCCACTTCTTCTGGAACTTGTTTTCTTACCAGAGAGCTGTAAAACCAACTGAGATAAATGGAATGATTTCTTAGGACTAACAAATTATGGAGAAAGGCTCTTAAAAAGACATAATATATAAAGTGACTATGTAACAACACATCTCCATTTCTCCCCACCTGTACCTAGGCAGAGCCTCTATAGGATATGAAGAGTTGGCCGGACATATCTGAGGAGAAATGGTGATACCCAAGTTCTTTTAAAAAGTTAATGTAACCTGGTTTGAAATTTGCTGGAGTTCTGCACCTATGGACATGATCTAAAAGCTCATCAAACTAGGTCTACATTCCCTGGCAGAATCCATTTCAGATCAAGCTGACAAACACACAGCAGGGTATCACTGGATTTAGTAACACATGGACATATGGAAAGATAGAACTTTACCTATGTGCACACTTGAAAGAGCATCCCCAAAAGGAATCTGCTCTCAGTGATGAGACATACAGCTGACTTAGAGTAGGAATCTGGGGACTTGCTTTGAGCAATGAACAAACACCAGGTATGTAGTCAGGTGTTTCTGGAACTGTGCTGCCTTTAGCACCAGGACAGCCTGAGTGCCCTTATTCTGATGCACTTCTCAAGCCATCACTGGTGTGGTTTGGTGATAGCCTGTGCTAGGAAATAAAATATGCAGGAATACTGTCTGCTTCAAGACCTGCCAGAAGTTTGTTGCTATGCCATCTGGGCTGTTTTTATTTATCCAGCTGTGATTTCTTTGGGTTTTGCATTTTTAATTAACACTGTTTTGAAAAAGGGGCAACTTTTGTTTAACCTCTTCAGCACTGCCTCATGTAGGTAAGGCAAAATACAATTCAGTACGATGGTTCAAAAATTCAAGGAACCATCATTTGAACTGGTTGTACTTTCAAAAAGTTACCATTGGTTACTATCCCACATGTGATAAATTTTGAAACCAGGTAATGACTTTTTTTCGTATTGGAAAAAGACATATACTTGTGGTGAATGGAAGGCTGTAGAAATCAAGACTCAATTACTCTATTAAGTTAAGTTACTACCTCCAGTTTTGCCTGTCTATACATCTCCTTTTTTCCTCCCTTCTCTTCTCAGCTCTAGTAACACATTAAAAGAGTTTGACCTCACCTATAAGCACACAATTGTGCATGTGCCTGCCTAAATGTTCACTGCTGCTTTAAAAATCTTATGAACAGAGATTTGACAATTGCATCCGTTTAGACAGGCAACAGTGGGCTACATGCAAATGGAACCCTGCTGTCATCAATTACAGCAGGACAAGACATTGATCTTGGCAATCCCTGTACATGGGCTTAACTTGATTAGAAGATGACTCCAAATGGGCTTAAAATTTAAACATGAGAGTGCCTGTATGAATAAAACCTTTGATCATTTGCATTGCAGGATTTTAAAGAGATTCTGGCTGAGTTTTTCCTTTCCATAACTTAAAGGGAGAAAATACAACTTTATGTTACTATTTTTCATGTTTTTCTGCAGTGCAGCTTTTGTGAATGTCTCAATCTTTCAACAGATCAAAATTATCAGTGTGATGTTTCCTTCAGCACCTCACACAATCCTGCCCAGACTTCAACTGCTTTTTCAGAAGTCTTCCATACATCTTCTGTGGGATCTGCTAGTCCCACATGGATGTCTCAGGCATCCTGGGCATATCAAATGGGACTGTATAGGTACACTTAGAAACGATTTTTTTCCTACACAAACTAAGCACATAGCTTTGCTTCCCTTTTAAAGCCCAATCACCCCCCGACAAGTGATGCATGTCAGGAACTGAAATGGCAATCCATGGCTCTAATTTTCTCACACATGAGTTAATATTTAAAAATTAAAACAGAAAAATATCAAACTCTTACTGACACAAACTAAAATTCAACAGGAATGCCATGCTCCATTAAGATTATCATACTTCTCAATGCAGAAGCTATCCCAAATCTTATAGAAATCAATACTAATATCTGTGGCTGTGGTGGGTTGACCCTGACTGAATGCCAGGTGTCCTCTCAAGCCACTCTGTCATTGTCCTACTCATCTGGGCAGGGGAGAGAAAGTATAATGTGTGCCTTATCAGTCAAGATAAGGGCAGGGAGAGATCACTCACTAGTGACCGTCATGAGCAGATTCCACCTGAGAAATTAATTTAATTTATTACCAATACAATCAGAATGTGGTAATGATAAAAACAAAATCTTAAACACGCCTTTCTTCCCACTCTTCCCTTCTTCCTGAGCTCAGCTTCACTCCTAATTTTCTGTACTTCCCTGCCAGTGGTACAGGGATTTGGGAAATGAAGCGTGGTGTCATTTGGGACACACATTGTCTCTGTCACTTCTTCCTCCTCAAGGGCAGGGCTCCTCACACTCTTCCACTTCCCTGTTGTGGGGTTCCTCCCATGGGAAAGTTCTCCACAAACTTCTCCAACATGAGCCCTTCACAGAGGCTGCAGTTAGTGTGGGTTGTGTTAACTGTCTACAGACTCCATCAGCTTCCAGAATCCAGCCTGGGTAGAAACTTCTGCCCCTGGCTGAGTGTATGATACAGGGAATTGCAGATCACAGTAATACACATGACATTTGAAGCATTGGCATCTAAATGATGCTCAGAGTTGTGTGATTTGGCCACTCCACCACTCTGCAACTGCTGAAAGCATGACTGGGTGTTCTTTCCATAACCCCATACTTTGTGCTGTAAGTCATGCCAGGAGAAAAGTAGATGCTCCCACTGATGATCATTTCATTTCCATCCTGCCCAGCAGTGCTCTTCACAGCACCCTGCTGTCATCAGGAATAATGTTCATGAGCCAGCCCAAGGGAAAACTTTAGTCAAACAGAAGAAAGTCATATCCATTGCAGTTAACACATCTGCTTGGAGAAAGGCCTGGAGAATATGAATGCAATCTGCTCATTTTAGGTACCTAAATTTTAAGGTTAAATTTCAGGCTGTCTGAAACAGCTCCAAAGCAAGAGTTTCAGTTCCCTATGCAGAGGTGTAACGGCTTTTAAAGGTTTCCAAAAAGAAGACTTACACAATAATTTTCAGATAACATCTTGCTCTAGTGCTCCTTCCAAACTCAGATAAAGACTAATGCCCAAAATTCCCATGGCTAAGGTTTAAGGAGTCAAAAACATGTGGGATAGTAACCAATGGTAACTTTTTGAAAGTACAACCAGTTCAAATGATGGTTCCTTGAATTTTTGAACCATCGTACTGAATTGTATTTTGCCAAGGTAGAGAGAGACCTTAAGAACATCAAAATTTACAGCAAGGTAGAGACCTTAAGAACATCAAAATTTCCAGGTGACTACTAGCACTACCTAAGATAAAGTTAAGAATGAACCATAAGTTATAGAGAAGTGTGGCCTCAGACATGCAGCCCAGCTGATCAGAACCATGAGAGCAGACTACATCGCTGTCCTGGAACAGCATGACTTCAGTTTGTACCTCCTCACTAGGCATGGAGTTAAATGTATGGATTCTCAAGGAAGGAAAAATCATAGAAATCTTATAATGATTTATTCTCTCTCTCTTTTGGGAGAGATCATCTGAGTTATCATGAACTATTTTTTAATATGCCTGAGTTTTACAGCCTTGAAAATGCATAGTAGACACCAGTAGACAGGAGAGAATTTAGTTATCAGCACTTGTTTCTTTTTGTTCATCTTAACATCCTCTTAGGCTTAAATAATTTCATTGCTAACTGTGAATAACACTGCTAGTCTGAGAAACCACAACAAGTTTATATGGATGCACAACTGTACAATCCAAAATTCAGGGATTAATTTTCTCAGTGTCTCAAATCTTGTGAAATGTTTTGCAGTAAATTTATTCTACTACATCTAATAAGGCTTTTTTTCTGCACTATCATTACATTTCTTCAAAGCATTTCCAATAAGAACACTCCAAATTATGTCCCCTCAGCTAGTTCATCTGTTCAGTCAATAAGCAACATTTTATTGCTTTTATGAATTAAGCCCACTTTACATCCAATCATTTTGCAAACATCTGTAGCAGATTCAGTCTAGGGAGCTTTTGAAAAATCAATCAGCAGGGAACAGCTTTCACTTTTTCTTTTTCTTTCTTTTTTTTAAATTTTAATAAAGTGTTTACACATGTTTGCTCCATATGAAATAGGAAAAACATTGAGCTTGGTTGTCATATCTGAAGATTACAGTGAAGCTTACCTCACATATGTAGGATTTTTATCTAAAAGAGAGATGTGATGACAGCATTAAAATGATAAAGTGTCAATAATCTGTGTCCTAGCAATGAGCAGCTAAACCAGAGGTACTATAGCCACTCAAGAATAAGAATGAAATAATACTGAAATGAAATTTCTAAATTTATTCTTAGAAATTTCTGCAGTATTTCAAATTTCTTTCTTCCACTGTATTGTATTTGTTAGGAAAGCACAAAGAAAGAAAGAAAAAAACATTTTGGAAGAACCTAAATGGTTGATATTAGACAATATTGAGACTTCATTATTTTTCTTTTGAAAATTGCTAATTCATTAATTTCAAACTTCTCCAAATAATGTAATAAGTAGTTTTGATGAGAATAAATTGTTGCTTAAAATTTGAAATAATTCTATCCCAGATTAGCCTAAAGATTTAGATATTCACCTCAAATTATAAAAAAAAAAAAAACCCAACCAAAAATTCACTTTCATTTAACCTAAGGACCTGAACCCATTTCTTACTTACACATAAATGCTGGAATACTCCCAGGTTAAATGGAGATTTTAATTTTGAAAGGGCTTAGTTTCATCAGATTATACAATTGTCTAGATTTTGGATACTTTTTTTGAAGTGGGAAAATACTTTTTTCCCCCAGCTATCATTGGAATTGAGACTTAGGTGTAACTT
>JANRGV010000062.1:95187798-95223918 GCA_024734035.1 Alethe castanea
AAAAAAAATCTCATGGTCCTCTTAGCGAAGCATTGCAGGATTGAGCTATTGCTGGAACCTTAGCTCAGGCTTCCAGAGTGATCCAGTTGCTATTGTGTGGTGTTTGGTGTTTATCTAGAGCTGGAGATTACATGTTTGCAACTGGTATATTGACAGCTTCATGAAATTTCCTCTGGCAGCTCCAAGATAAAGAATATGATATTTTAAAACAAAATGGTAAGGACCAAATTTGAAAAACCCGCTTTATTTACATGTTGTGGGCACAATAATCTTCAGTGCCCACACTGGGAGAAATCTGGGCAATCTGAGAAAGTACACACAGTGTCTCACAGCCAGAGACAGAACCAGTGATGACCGATTTGGGGAGAATGGTTACAAAACTTATCGTATTTCTGCCAGCCACTTGGAAAGTCTCTATCCTTAAAGAGAGCAAACAGAAACAGTTAATTTAGCAATCACAACAACTGAAGACAGAAAACCCCAGTGAGGAGGCTGTAGGCAGTAAAGAATGAAAACTCCTGCAGCAGATCCGCTGTTGATACAATGGAAGTACTTTATGCTGTCAGATGATCTGTCCAGGAGGCTCCTGTTCAGATTTCCTCCATCCTTTCCCAGAATTCTCAGCCCACTTCCTTCCCTTTCTTTCTCCTTTTCCAGCTGTTCCCCACCAGCCCCCAGCTGTGCTGAATCATGTGCAGGTTGGTGCTCTCACAGAAGCAGCAAAGAGCACCAGCAGAGGCAAAGCGAAACACTCAAAGTGAGAAAAACCCTCATATGTCCCATTGGAGCAGCTCTGCAGTGTGACGTTCCTCACAGGACCAATGCCTTTGTAGCTCAAAACCAGAAGTTTTGTCATATTATTTTTGGTTTTTGTCCAAACACTGTGTAACCCTAGTGCAAAGTGCATTTTCATCCCTGGGACCTTAAGACTACACTGGGAAATGTATATGAAAATCAACACCTTGAGCACTTAAAAAAAGTGGTGCCTCCTGATACATCATGGTGCTTCTTTTAAGGCTGTCCCATAAACTAAAGGGCAACATAGACACCTTGAATTGAGGTCACCTGAGCATCCACATACACCAGGCTGCTGTCTCCAGGCACTGCCTTTCAGAACAGCTTTCCTACAGAGGTTTCCTCTGTGTCTGGTTTGGACTAGCTGGGGTGATTGCTGCTCTCAGTTCAGTGACAGCAGTTGGGACGTGGCAACCATAACATAATAGCTGCTAGATCTGACAGTTTACGAGGACAACCACACACAGGACTGAGCCACTGCAAACTTCTAGATTTGGGGGGTTTGTTTCTTTGCAGGTCAGACTACAAAAGTGCAGACAGGCTCATGCCTTTAGCTTCCCTGATGAGCAGGCTTTTCTTGGCAGATTTCAGTCTTTGCTGATCCAGGTTTAGGCACCACCTAATGAGCAAAGTTCAGCCTTTTTTCAGCTGGATCCTCTGCTCTCAGAGTGATTTGTTTTGCCCTCCCAGTTGTGTTTTAATAGCGTCTAAAACTTATACTTCTACCATAGTCAGCAAAACCAGCACTGGGATTCAGAGACTCACAGACAAACTGTCAAAAAATGAAACCAACTGTTCATTAACATTTTTAACTGCAAAGAAAAGGTCTGGGGATCTATACAGTTAGTTTTCCCATTAAACCAATAGCATCAGAAGCATAGCTATCATCTACGTGTTTCTACCTTTAACTTAGCCCGGTAATGTGAGAAAAATGCCTTTTTTTATATAACTAATAATCATTATGAGGTGCTAATTGCCAGATTTGAAAACACTTCCAGCCTACATAATTTCATTGTTTACAATATTAGCTGCAAAAGCAAAGAGAATTGTTTGTGACACCCCTTGGACAAAGACCAGAATGTAGATTTGCATTAATGCTCCAGTAAACAAATGATCATCAAGGAAAGATTAAAACACCGAGGTGGTTTCCATTCTTCCTCTGTGCTCCCCACTACTTCCAGCTTTGCTTCTCCTGTCATTACAAGTATCTCAGCTGCATTTTCAAATGTTTGATTATCATGTAAGCATACTCTATAAAATGGTACATAATAGCATCATAACCCATATGTTCCCTACCATGACAGAACAAAAGCATTTCTTGTGTTTCGTTATAGGAACTAAATAGGAACTGTTCATTCAAATCTCCAACTTCCCCAAAATGAAACATAGAAAGTAGGTGTGAGCTACAATGTTCTATGCAATCCAATGCAAATGTATGCAAATTTCTTCATATTAGAATCATTGTCTAGTTGTCATCCTCACATGGGGCACATCAAAGCCATATGACCTGATTTTGCACCTGCTGTTTAATTAAATTTACAAGGCAGACACTCTCTCTACTCCCGGTGATATACAAATCCATTTTTACTACCGCAGCTTCTAATTTACAAGGTAGTCGACTGCTGTGTTCCACTGTCAATAGCTGCCCAACTGCTCTTTGTTAAAGTGAAGATTAAAAACTGAAAACTGGCCACCACTTGAGTGTATGAATTAAAAGAAATATTAAATGTGATTTCCCTCTTCACCTTTTTAAAAAATCAGGCAAAAAGAAAGCTACAGTAGGAACACTTGATACTGATTATAACAGTCTTGATTTTTTCATTCCCCCTGCTGTGAAGAGGCCGAGACACAACACTTTTGTCAAGTTATCAATAGTTTTTTTCTGTTTTGCTGAAGCCATATGTTGAAATGTAGCAATGTACTAGCGCTAGTAGCAATGATATTAACAAAGCTGTCTCTTTTCCTGGATGATCATACAAAGTTTTCAGTATTTATGCTATTGAATTCACGTCTTGCTTGGAAATGATTTTGCTGATCTTAATTTGATTTTTTCCCCCAAGAAACAAAACCTGTTATTTTTACTGCTTCCAGTGCACAGCCAATAAGGCTGTAATAAGTCAGTAAGTCAGAACGCTCAGCACTATGAAATTTTTCCCCCTCTTTTAGACCAACTGATCGGCTGGTGCTCTGCTATAGCTAACTTAATTAATGACAAAATATTATTAGTCATATTATTTAAGTGTGTGGAGAGCTGAAATTTTAAATTATGAAAATGCACCAATTAATCTTTATTTCAAATAAAAATTGTAGAAGCATAGCATGGTTTGGATTGGAAGGGATCTTTAAAGATCATCTAGTTCCAACATCCCTGCCATGGCAAGGACATCTTCCTCTAGACCAGGTTTCTCAAAGCCTCACCCAACCTGGCCTGGAACTCTTCCAGAGATGGAGCAGCCACAGCTTTTCTGGGCAACAAGTTCAAGTCCCTCAACACCTTCAGATTGAAAAAGTTCTTTATACCCATTCTAAATCTACCTTCTTTTATTTTAAAATTTTGTCCCTGTCCTGTTGCTACAGGTTTTAATAAGCCCCCCATAAGTATTGAAAGGCTGTAGTCTCCCCAGAGCCTTCACTTCCTCTTGCTAAGCAAGCATACTTGAGTTTAATTGATAAAAATTATTAGCATTATATTTAACTGAGAACTAGTGCTAGCAACACCCCAGATGATGGGAGGGAAAACATCCTTTGCTCACTTCCTTTTGTAGACAGAACAAGGAAAAGCAGCAGCAATTGTAATACCATATTCACAAGTGGTAGGACATTTTCTGCCAGCTACCTTTAACTAAACTACAGAAATTAGCTCATTCTCACCTTGTTTATACTTAATTTAATGACATATTCTGTAGGTAGCTCTGAGGATAGATGGGAGAGGACAGGGGATCATGCTTCTGTGAGTCAAGCTGTGCTGTTACAAACTGAAAGGGTAGGGAGACGTTTTTGGGGCTGCCTATGGGTGGCAGCACACGTTCACTCAATGACAACAATATCTGCTGGAGAATTTAGAACAAGTCTTCAGAAATAAATTAAAGGTGCTTCCCCCCACACCCCCCATTTTTTTTTTTCATTAACTACGTGGTGCAAATAACTGAGATTAGCAGTGTTTTCTGATTCTCCAAAAGCCAAACTTTGCCATGCTAAGAGGAAAAAAAAACAAACAATGAAAACATTTCTTAAGACCGTCTATATCAAACCCTCCTGTCACAGTTATAATACGGAGCAAATTAGCCCAAATTTCTGCACTGCTCCCTGCAGAGTAGCTTGCTGTAGCTGCTGTGCCCGTCTGTGGGTGACAGCAGCCAGTCCCAGAGCTGTCAGCAGCAGTCCAGGTGATCCAAGGTGATCACAGAGCTGTGATCCCTGTGCTGTGCCACACGCTTGCCAGCGTGGATCCATGAAATGCAGCCTGGTGGTACAGGCAGGATGCGGCTGTGATGCTTCTGGGAGCTCTCTGAGAAGAATTTACTCTTAGGAGACAGCTGTCTCAGCCCTCAGTCCTGCATTTATTGAGAATCTCATGCTTTTACATCAGCCCTGGCTCCTGTATAGTTTTCTTCCCAGACTCTGACATATGTACCATTTCTGAAGTTACTCAACACAGTTTTACCTAGCTTCCTTGGGTTCTACATAAGTGCTTAAAGTTCCTTTAGAAAAGTTAATTCAGATCAGATGTCACCAATATTTCCAGGACACTGGGTGTATATTTCCAGTATAGCTTTTCACTCCTTTACTTCTCTTTTTCCCCTGAGAGTATCTCTGTGAGTGTGGAAGCTTTTCTTTGTAGGAAGGGAGTCACTTCAGGTGTGGCTCCCACTTCAAGGAGAGCTGCCACAAATACATTGTCTCAGCAGGGCAAACTTTTCAAACAGCCCCAAAAGTGCAAGAAAAAACAAACAACCAACCCCAAACTAGAAATTAAAAGACCACATTTGACTCATATTTTGGGCAGGTCTGGACACAACTAAAAGACCCAGTGGAAGTTAATAGCATAATTTTGCCTGTTGTTTTCTCATGTAAATGGTCATACACAATGATCCTTTGTGTATATCTTGGACATTTTATAGCATATGTTTTAGACAGGAGACAATAATTAAAACTTAAATAAAATACAACTAAGTTTCTACACAGTCCACTTCAGGTCGAAGTAATACCTTAATTTCCCTGTTGATTCATATTTTAATGAGGAAACTATTATTGCAGTGTCTTCATTGTTTAATTAAAATTATAATTAGATATTAAAATGCTAAAGCACAAAACTAAGTTCTTGCTGAAGGATATCCTCAGGAAAACAAAGACTTATAAGGGTTTTTATGGCTTTGAGAAATTACATGTGGTCACCAAATTGCATCTGATTTTTTCAATAGTAATTAACTCACTAAGAACATACTGGGCTGCATAAAGAATTACTGGATTATAGTTAGTAGCCTGTATAATGAAAAAGGTCATTCTTGATAATCAGTGTCGAACCCTAGGCCCTAAACTCTATAAATCAAGGAAATCAATGGTAAAAAGCAATTACACTTAGCATTTGCCTAGTGTTAAAAAAATACAGACCACAGAACTAATAAACCTTCAGGGTCCCCATCTAATTCATTTCCTCTCCACTTCAGTATTAACAGCATTCAATATTTCATCATTTTATATTGTGTAATATTTAGAGGCAAATAAAGAATAAGTTATGAAGATATAACTGCCTCTTCCAGCAGGAATATACAATAAATAAGAAACTATAGATTCAAAGACATGTCATAAATAATAATATTGATCCAGATGTTAAGTAAATAATTGATACCTAAGATAGAAAGTTCCCCGCTACATGTCAGAATCAGAAAGCAGGATAATAAAAGCAATTTGGGGATAATCTGGTCTAGATGAGAGTATCTGTGGGATTAGGGGATGCAGAGCCTTCCTGGAGACGTGTTCTTTTCTGGTGCATCAGATAGAGGATGAGCAGGATACTCCAGCACACCTTGGGTGAAATATGAGATACCAGCTTGTATGAACCCAGATAAATTCCTGAACATCCATAGATGATAATGGGAGATGTTGATTTGCAGATATTACATTTGGGCATTTTAGTCTTGAACTTAATCTCAGGGTAAGAACCTGCTGAAATGGTTTGGCTCCACTTGCCTAAAGATAGGCACAAAGTGTAATCTGAGATGCCTCAGCACATCTGGACCTCCAGCTGCTCCAGAGGACAAGGATGTCCTTGTGGTTCAGAGCCACATTGCCAAGTCTCAGGCCATGGGAGCAGCATTTCACTTTTCTGCCCATGTAGCTCAGCCTCACATATATATGTGCATATGTTTTCAAGCAACCCAAGAAACATACTGGGAAGAAATCAATCTTCTGGGACATGATGCAATATCAGACACAGCACAGACACAGAGAAAGCAGTTGTGACTGAAGCCCTGCTACTGATGGGCACATGGTCCTGTTCAGAAAACACAAAACACAAAGCTAATAATCCCTGCAAATAAAGAGGGTTGGATTCAATCACCCACAATAATCCTTCTGCCTCATGGTACTGGAATAGGAAGTAGCAACTAATTTGTTTGATTACTATCAAAGAGAAGAATTTCTGTCATGTGAGATTCTGGTAAGGGAAGTCAGTCACAGCCTCTGCTGCACTTGCACCAGGGAGGAAACATGGTTTTATGATGAGATTCCTTGCCCATGTTCAAGTCACTACACAGCTCTGTATTGTAGTTCCTCATGACAAGCCTTGACAAGTTTGACCATTATTACTAGAAGTGATTTTAAGAATTTGCATTTTAACAAGTTTGAAATTTTATTCCAGGTGATTTCTGAGTATTGTAATTGGTCATCTTCTAAAAATGAGTATGATATGTACTATTCTAGGCAAAGGCTGAAAAATTAGAAATAAAGAAAATTTAGATGGAGAAAAAGTATATGGGCATTTTGGCATTTTTTTTTCTTTCGTGTATGATATGAAAATATATAAATGAGAGAGTCAGAAAGGCAGATTTTTAAAATATCTTTCTAAAGAGCTGATTTAATTTGGACTCTTGTACATTATCAATATCAACAGACTGCTAGTATCTATGTTCTTTTTGTAATTAAAGGTCTTATCCATGCAGCTCCACAGATGTAAATTGAGTCCAGTATTTTTTCCAGCCTTGCATCAATAGGAGGGACATTGCACATATTAGAATATAAACTGGGTGACAGGACCAGAGATAAGATTTATTATACAGAAAACATCAGCAACAGGATTGACATAAAAGACAAATTTTAATTGCAAAAACATGGCAACAATGTCTTGTAGAGACAATATTACATTTTATTTCTGGGCTGTACTGCATGGTGAATATGTGCTGAATTTGTCACATGGTTTTGGGGAAAAACAAACAAAAAATCGAAAAGGTTAGAACTTTTGTCCTCATGCTTTTAAAACAATTGGCTGATTTTTCATATGTACTTACACGGAACTTTAAAAAATAGTGGCTGTTCCTTACAAATGCTTCCTTTTGTCCCTCTGAAATATGCAGAACACTTCATTTCAGATGGAACAAGCTGTTTCATTTAAAGGAAGAGAACATTGGAAGGAAGGGGCTTGTGTTAGCAGGGAGAACAAATATTGATGTTATAATCTGGACCAACGCATTTGCATTGTGTTTTAGTTTGATTACCCACATTGTCTTCTCATTAACACCAGCAGCATCTGGATAGCTGGGCTGCAATCTCCTCGTCTGCGGCTCATGGAAATGGCAGTGACCGGGGGGAGCCGCAATCAGCGGGAGCAGGGCACAGAAGGGAAATCCCGCAGCGTCCCCCGAGTGCTCCGGGTTAAAAACCTGCGGCTGGACAGCTGAGACACCGCTGGCCCTGGCGTGCCCTGGCGCTGCCCACGGGGCCAGGCTCACCCCTGCGGCAGAGACTGCCCCTGTCCCCAGCGTGGTGTGAGAGGGGACAGAGCAGGGGGACATCCAGGAGGGGCTGAGACAGGAGCAGGGAGAGACATCCAGGAGGGGCTGAGACAGGAGCAGGGAGACATACCCAGGAGAGGCTGAAAGAGGAGCAGGGAGAGACATCCAGGAGCTGCTGAAACAGGAACAGGGAGTGGAGTCAGAGCTCAACCGCAGCCAGGTTTGTCCAGACCAAACCAACCAGGTTTGTTGGAAGCAGAGCAGCCAGGTTTGTCCAGACCAAACCAACCAGGTTTGTTGGAAGCAGAGCAGCCAGGTTTGTCTCAGTGACCGCTGAAGGATCTGCTGCAGGGAGTGCCTGTAAGAGAGGGCTCTGCGAGGCACAGAGCTCTTTCCAGACTCCATTCTAGATAGTATAGAGTATTTTTTAAAACAACCTCATTTATTTTCTAATAATAACTTTGTTTTTGAAAAGTAACAGGCTTTGTGTGCTTTGGTGGTGTCTAGTCAGCTTTGTGGTGCCTCACTGATGTCAGGGGATCCTTATTTTCATGGAGTTTTTGTGCTGGTCAGGGTGGGATGTGTGTGTATAGGCTGGAACCCAAATTTTTGTAAGTCACATGTAATTGTGAGTCAGGATGTAAATTACAAACATGCAACTATTTCAATAGATTTTTAGAGTTCTTTCCATTTAAAAACAGCATGTTAGAGATGTTCGCCCCTGCTGAAACTTTTTCTCATTTATTCAGGGTTGAAAAATGGTGGAGCCACATGTGCAAGACAATGATAACTGAGGCAGAAATCAAGAGGTGAAAAAAGTGCTCTCTGACATACACTCATGGAGCTGAAATGGGGCTAGAAAAACTCATGAGATAGCAGTCAAGACATGAACATCACTGAAGGTTCAAGGTAATAAGAGGAACAGCAAAAGCTCATCTTTAGTGGACTTACTACTAAGAGAAAGGGTGCTTTTCTGGAAGCATCCACATATGTTGCCCTCCAGCCCCCACCTCAAACCCTCTAGAAAGGAAAATTAATTGAGGATGAGATTGTTGCCTAATCAATTTTATTTCCAGCATCACACATGCATGTTACTTTATGAAAAAGGCAACAAAGCCTGGAAAAAGTCTGAGACGTTAGGTCTGAATCTCCCCACTCTTACTTACACACACCAAATTACCTAATAAATATGGTTTATTTGCTCTTAAAGTTTAATGGACTTTGAGTTTCACACTGCCGTGTTTTTGGCTTTTATTAATGCAGTAAAAACAACTTGTGTTTTATCTTCTAGTGGAAGAACTTCTAAACTCAGTTGCAGTAAATGTCCAAAAGTTCCCATGGTCTGTCAAAGCCCCTGAATACATTCAAAACTGTGGTGGAAAATGGAGATTTTATGGAGTGTACAGGATGTTGTAGCTCAGACTAAGTTAACAATTTGAAACATCTCTACATAGGTCTGTCTGGAAAAAATAGCTATGAAAATGACAAGGCAAAGTTATTTTAATATTATATAAAGATCTACCTCACACTGAGAGTTTTCACAGAGCTTTACAAGCTGCCTACCCCAGATGTAAAACAAAGTTTTCAGTCTTCCTCAATTTAATAGTTTGAATTTTCTGATAGTTGAATACATATAGTCTTTTATGCAAATAGATATGTATCTTGGCTATTTTTTATGTTTGCTCTTGCAAATGGGCATATTTGAGTTTAAATATGGTAATTCCTTTCTAAAGAAAATATGGCATATACAGATAATGAAATGGAATAACATGCCTATTCTATTTCTAACTTCTAGGATTCCATACATGTGCAAATTAGAGACCACTTGAGGAGAAACATTTGCAATATTTTAAATTAATTTAATAGGTTAAAACATGAGAATCCTGGGGCATGTCTAGAAAAGTTAAATGTTTTCTCCAGCACTGCAATTTTCTAGCATTTTTATACCCCCTGGTTCCATAAATAAATATATAATAATAATAATTCATATTGTTTCTTGGGATCAAAATGCACCTGATACAATAAAATGGACATAAGTAAAGACAGTCCCTGCCACACAGAATAATTGTCCATCAGTTATGTTTGCTGAATCCCGTCTTTGTTGATGCTGTGCTTGCCCAAAGGAGCTAAAAGCCCTTTTGGTACGGGCCACCAGTTTCATTCTTTTACCTACTTTCCTATGTTTGTCTGGTCTTTTGCAGTGTTATGACCTGCTCAGGTGAACCTGTAGCTGCTTCTACTACAACTGCATCAGTGTTTTTCTCTGTACCAGTCTCACTATAAAAATTGTCATTGTAGAGCTGGTCTGCAAAGCCACTGACCTCTCTTTACTAAGTTAAATTATGAACTTCTAGGGGATAGTCTGCAACTTGTTTGACCCTCTACTAAACAGAAAAGTTGACAAATAAAATAAATGTTAAATATATGAGTAAAATAAAACAAATTTAATTTTGATATCATAAATGTCAAGGCAGTCCTCCAGAAGGAGCACATGTTTTTTGGAGTCACTGTTGAAGCCAAAGACTTGTATGATGTGAAATACAAATGGCACAGAAATGAGATGTGAGTGATCAGTGGAATTTGTAACGCTGTTACATGTTCTAGCAAAGGACATTGAACAAAATAAGTACAGTGAATTCTCTTTCTTGAGCCAGGAAGGGATAAAAGGCTCAAACCCTTCAGATACACTGCAAGGAAGATGAAAGGGATAAACTAATGTTTTATGCCAGACTATCTCTATTCCATCTGAAATCTGATTTTAAGCTGTTCTGAAGTAACAAAAACGAAACAAGCATTTTTCTAGACAAATATCCAGAACATATTTAATCTAAATGCTCATGTGTAATTGTAATTTTCTGTTTTCACAGTCCTACAGTTGCTTCTTGTGAATTTACAGCACAAACCCATCAATTCACCAGTTCAGCTGCGGTCAAATAGTACATCATGACGTGGTACAGCCTCTCTTCTAAAAGAAAACATCTCTTAGCAAGGAAACCTAGTAATATTTTTCACAAAGACATGCAGTTTCTTAACTTCCAAGTAAGTAACAGTGTCCTAGGATGCTGACAGCCTAGGGCACCCTCTTCTGCCCTTCACCAGACAGACTCTTAAAACCGCTGTTCTATACATAGTAAATTGAATAGACTTCTATAAACAACTTAAAAACAAGCAAAATAAAAGTGCAACATCAATTAACAAATTTGAAATTAAATTATAAGTAACTGAAATTAACTTCAAGGGGTTAAGAGATTTCAAGTTCCGATGTTATTTTATCGCTGATCAGACATGCTGTATTCACAGTTTCACCTAAATATGAAGTAAAGCTATTACATTATAGTAGTTCCTTGTGGTAAAGACAAGGAACATGATTATTAGGTGGTTCTGGGACAAAAATCTTCCTAATTTCAGGCTGCTGCAGGAAAGTTATTTCTTTTTCTAGCATATGGGCTAGTGGAAAAACAAGGTGGATAAGTACATGTGTACAGGAGTTCCACACTGTAACTCCACAAACAACACATACACATAAAAACCTGTGTGAAATAAGAAGGTCTATGTTCAGATTGAGAAAAATAAAATATATCAAAATTCAAGTTCCCTGAATAATGAGATTTACGTCTTACTAAATCATTATGGTATCCTTCAGTTACAAACTGATTGTTTAACTTGGTGAGCTCTACAAGTTTCCTTTTTCTCCAAACAGACATTAATTCCACGTGGCTTCATTATAGCAGTGCAGATTGAAATTTAAAAAGGGAAAAATTCACCTACAGGCTATAAGAAACATGAAAATGTTATTTTACTGATATTAGAAATAGATAAATTCAGTTTCTTTGTGGGTGCCTCCTAGGTAAACCTATAACTGCCTACTTCGTTTTCTACCATGGCTGCCTCTGGTTTCTTTTGCTTCATCCAGACATTAATTGCTGCTTTTGCAGCAGAACAGCATCACCTTAAACTGGGAACATTCTAACCATCATCTTATGTTTTGCTGTGAGTATATCAGCTTACCAAGTGCTGTGGTTTAACTCCAGCCAGCAGCTCAATTCCATGTGACTGCTCGTTCATCTCTCCCTTGCTGGGATGGGGAGATAATCAGAATGGCAGAAATGACAAAACCCATGGACAGAAATAAAAACGGTTTAATAGGTAAAGCAAAAGCCATGCACATAAGTAAAGCAAAACAAGGAGTTCATTGTTGACAGGACAAAAGCACATAGCCTCAAGCTGCCCCAGGGGAGGTTCAGGTTGGACATTAGCAGGAGTTTCTTAATGGAAAGGGTTGCTAGGCATTGGAATGGACTGTCCAGGCAGGTGGAGCTGTCACTCCCCTTGGAGATGTTCAAGAACCAACTGAATGTGGCACTTACTGCTACCAGTTGACAAGGTGGTGTTTGATGAAAGGTTGTATCATTGATTTTAGAAGTCTTTTCCAACATAAGTGATGCTGTGCTTCTGTGTTCAGCCAGGAAAGCGGGTCTGCATTAGACATAATGGTGACTTGGGAAGACAATTGCCATCAAACATGATGTACTGCTGATGTACTCACAGCAAAACATAAGCTGATGGTTAGATTGTCCCCAGTTCAAGGTGATGCTGTTCTGCTGCATCCTTCATCCTTCTCCACCCAACTTTAAGTGCTGAGAACAGATATTGGGTCAGGCAGAGGTCAGAGGTCCCAGCTGTGTCCCCTCCCAGCTCCTTGTGCATCCCCACCCCACTCACTGGTGGGGTGGGGTGAGGAGAGCAAAAGGGTTTGACTCTGTGAGCCCTGCTCAGAAGTAATGAAATAATCTCTGAATTATTAAAACTGTTCAGCACAAATCCAAACCATGGACCCGTATCAGCTACTGTGAAGAAAATTAACACTCTCTCAACCAAAACCAGCACACTGAGCAAGACGGCAAGAACAACAAAATTCTTTTATGTTATGTCTTTTAAGGTATCCATGTCTTTTCAGAGAAGTTTACTTTGTATCATTTTTTTTGGTTTTTCTAAGGAATCTTTACTCAACATTTTTAAGATATGTAACAACCCACAGGGGAATGGAATCAAATATAATACTTATTCATAAACCACAAAAAGTACTGATTAGTGAGAGAAAAAAAAATGTTTGATCAGATTGAAAAATGTACTATGAAACTGCAGAGATCTGAATTTTTAAAGGCTTATTACCATATTGCTGTGCTCAGGGAAATGACTACACATCAGTATACATTTTAATTAAAGCATAAAGTTTTAAGGCTAGATTCTATTGAGTTCTTACTCAGCATACCCAGAAGGCTTCTCTCCCTATTTGATAAAACACATAATTTTACTGACCTGAAAACTTACACTTTTCTAACAATTGCAAGCAACTATTCAATAAAAGAGACCTCAAATATGAAAAACCTCTTCAGATTTATACAGTTTATAAGTTTTTTGTGCATTTAGAGTCCCTGTCAGGAACCTTGATTATTGATAGGCATATTTAAAATTTAACTATGACATTATGAGCCTGCTATGTAAAAAATAAAGAAGTGGTGATCAAAAAAAGCTCAAATGGGTGATATTATTAACATTTTTTGTGATTATTGCAAGCACATGTTCATCTGGGATCCTGTATATATACACAAAAAGCATATTTTTCCCTGTTTTAATACATATATATATAAAATATATATGTATGTGCCTATGTCTATGTCTATGTCTATGTCTATATCTATGTCTATGTCTATGTCTATGTCTAAACAGGTTTGAAATTACACTTTTAGAACTTCATGAAGGGGAATAAAATAAGGTGTGTGCTTATCTTAGCTTCAAGTATCTAGTTTATATGTTGGGTTGGGAGATCAGTCTCTGTAGTCTCCCCATACAGTCAGCAGAGAAAATTAGGTTTTTCCCTAGAGAAATCCAAAGTACCCTTTTCAACAGGTTGCTCTGTGTCAGTTTCCACAGGGAATGTATTTCTCTCTTTTTGGCTAGGTAGGAGATAGGCCTCTTAACTTTGGTCATCCTCTGTCAGCATGGAAACAAGGTAGTAGTGTCAGTTCCTTGTAAGTGTCAATTAAGAGCAGTAGCTTTTTAGTTGAAACTTCAGTAATTCATTCTGGTATCAAAAAGATGCCTTACACAGTATTTTGTTCAATAGAAATAATAAAACAAGAGTATAGAGGGATTTGGTCATCCATGAAAAGCTGGTTGTCTGCCATGTTCCCATACAGCTTGCTTCACACAGTTTACAAATTGTTTTAGATAAACTTTCTTTATCTAAAGAGAAGAAAAAGGACAAATATTATCCATATGAAGTTGTTTTGACCATTTTACATTAAATCCAAATTGACAAGATCTGTAGGAATCCAGTTCTGCATCCCTCGTTTTTTAAAACTTTTCTTTATGTTCTTTGATCTTAAAAAAAAACAAAAAAGAAAAAAGTCTGTGATCACAAGAAACCATCCAATGCTGTCTCAGCTGAGGTGGGGTAGGTAGAGATTCAGTTCCCTTAGCCATTTCAGAGCTCCATGCCTCAGCACTGTCCTCTGAGGACTTTCCCCAAGTGTATTTTTGATTTGGTCTAGTGGGACTGGACCTAGCGCTTTCAGAGCTGAATTTTAAAGCTTATTCCTCCATGATTTGTCCCAGTCTTGGCAAGAGTTAGTGGTAGAAATATCTAAATTTTTGTTGAAGTCTGTCAAAAGAAAAGTACATCATGTTAAAAAAGCTCTGAAGTTTGAAGACTATGGCTTTTTTGGAAAAAGCTTAAAAAATATGATTTTGTATGTGGTTTTCTTGTAGACACTGTTCTCAAATGTTCTCCTTGGTGTCTGAGGCATGTTTGTACTGCCTTCTTCCCTTTCCATGTCCAAAATCATGACTTGGCCCTGACCCAAGACATGAACAAGATGTTCATCCTTTTCTTCATTCCCCAATGGTGAGTTTTGCACGGATGAAAAGGACCATGAGAGCTGGTGAGAAACTCTGCTGTGATCCTACAGGTCCTTAATCTGTGTTGCTTCTTTCCTGCTCACATAGGAAAGCTACTCAGCTTACCTTACCTTATCCTGTTACCCATTCCTTCGTGTGCTTGAATTAATTTAACGCTGCCATACTGCTCTATAATATTCCCCAGTGTTCCCATATGTCTCAGGTTTTTTTTTGGTTTTGTCTTTTTATTTTGTTTGTTTGTTTTTGTTCATTTGAGTGCTTTGACCATTTAACTATGATTTTACACATTCACACTCCCTCCTCTTCAGTAATTCTTGAATCCTTTGGTAAAACTACACCTTGGACCTGCCCTCCAGCAGCAAATACATGGCCTTAGGGAGCAGGAGGATGGCATTGACCATCAGTGTTTTTATCCAGTGGTTCAACTGGGCTATTCATTTCAACAGCATGATTGCTGAAGGTCCTGGAAAAGGCAGATAAATGAACAGTGAAAGCTGATAGTCATGAGTAACCTGGACACTGAAATATTTCTGTAACTTTTGAATTGGATAGTTTTAGAGAGTGAATACATCACTTTCCTGCTGCACTGGTCCCAAGAATGGGGGAAATAAGGTTGGCAGATCAAATTGTTTAGTGTGAGTAGTTTACTTAACCAGGCCCAATTATGTTTGGCAACATTTTGGAGAAACTTATTTTCTGGGTTTTTTAACTTTAAATCTTCATTTCCCAGTCTACTCAATACAAAAAAGAGAAACAAAGGAGACTGGGATAAGATGCCTCTCAGAAACATTCTTGAAATCAGCGTATGTAACAAAAATCTCAGAAAGATTTTTTTTTTAATCCCAGAACATTGTAGTTGCTTATCTCAAAGTAGAGAAAAAGCAAGTAGAGATGGTGCACCTTTCCTCTAACACCTTACAAACCTTCAGAAAGGACTGTGTGAACACCTATGTGCCTCAGTTATTCGATTTTAAGTTTCTTTTACTAAAAATTTTGTAGTGGTATTGGCAACATTCTGGTGCCTGTTTGGCAGAGAACATGGAGGGCACTCTGGCATCCACCTGAGTGGGCTGTGGATAAGGTACAATTTAAGGAGGAAAAACAAAATTTGTCAGCTGATTGCTGTACTGCAAGTTGTTCATGCTTCTGGGACCCCAATTTCTCTTCCTCAGAATGTGGTGTGCTTATTCTCCTCTCTGCACAGTTTTCTGCATTTCTGCTTCCACAAAGAGATTTTTCCCATCCATAAGGCCTTCTGTAAAACAAAAAAATGGGGACCCAAAGAGAGATAAATTTATTTCCTTTGATACATGATACCTGCAACAGGAATAAAAAAAAGCCTAAACCAGACACTCTTCTTCAGGCTCAAATAATCAACTGATGGATTCTGACCTAATTATGCTGAAATCAACCACATGCCCAATGCATGGATTTACATCCACACACCCAGTAACTGACTCCTGAAGCCTGAAAAGAGCTGATCTGCAACTGAGTTGGAGGTTGCCAAAAATTGAAATTATTTATTCAATATTTGTTGCTTAAATAATGAATTTGCTTAAATAATAGCATAACATTTCCACAGCACCATACATATTCAAAGCAGTGTCCAAACAGGAACTGTTTAATTAATTCTTATAGTACCCCCTATGAAGTAGTTAAGTAAGTTAATAGGAGTTCACAGGCTCTCAGGATTGATTAAAGCAGGCAAGCAAGGAAGTGTTTTGCTCTGGCGGATGATGTGAAAGGATAGATGAATGAAGTGGGAAGGAAAGATTTGGTTTTTTGAGCTCTCAAATTTATAAGACAGTCTTTCAGGAATTGAAATGACTATTATCAATATTAAATTAAAGCTGTCCTTTAAGAGTTACTCATATTATATTTGGATTTTTTACTTTATTCCTGGTGAAAGTATATTTATTTTTTCATCAGAGTTAGTGTTATTATATTTTAATGATTATTTAGCCTCACTTCCCAAAATGATTATTTTGTTTATCACATGGGCAGCAGGCTGTGAGTGATGCAGATAACTACTCTTCGGTGGCTTTTAGGCAAAATGGTAGCAAAGACACTGTCACTCAACAGTGGTGATGGGAGTTCAACATTTTAATTGGTATCCATCACTGAAATGCAATAAAAAGGAAAATTTAAAATAGAAAAATACAAAACTTGAAATGAATGAAATATAAACAATGATCCAAAGTAAAAGAATAATTTCCCTTCTTACCCTAGGTTTTCTTCGCTTGCAGCCTACCAGCTTAGCTTAAGTGTTTAAGAGGGTATAAATGTTCTATGTGAAAAAAGACAAATGATGGGGCTCCTGAAATGATCAGAATATTGGTAAAAGTAAAGTAATATAAATCAAAATTTTACCTATTCTTGGCTGCAGTCACCTCCCACTCAGCAGCCAAGAATTTTATGACTTGTGTCCTGCTCTCCAGCTGGACTGACTGTCACAGTCAGAACCGTGAGAGATGACTGTTATTCACGGGCCTAGGGGAAAAATTGTGTGGGTAAGATGCTTTTAAAAAGGATACCTGCTGGGAACCACTGCATTAGACTTGCTTAGAGAGCTCTTCAGCATCTGAAACCTGTGATGGAAGAAAAGATAGAGGGTAATCTGCAAAAGCAGGTTATTTAAAGAATGATCTTTCCTGCTTTCAAACCTGACATCATAGATAAGTGATCTGTTTCAGAAGCTGCAAGACATGGCTCCTGCTTTCCCCCCCTAATTTCCTTTTCAAGGAGAAATGTTTTAGTGTCGAGGTTACTTAGTAACTCAAAGAACCTCTACAAATAAAAATGATGGAAGGTTGTTTTTTCCTATTTTAGGAAATTGCCTGAAGCAAAGCGTTTTTTGTCATGTTTGGAGCTCATATGCACATTAAAATTGCTGACACTCCATTCCATTTCTTTTCTTTCAATCCGTGCTCTTTTCTATTTCTGTTTCTTTTATTTTTTTTTACCTGAATCACACCATTTACAAAAGTCCATTAGCAGACATCTTTTGATAGTCTTTATTTTCTGCCACCTTAGCAAAAATAACTCTCAAGTTATTTCCACCCCCCGCAGCTTAAAACTGGTGATTAACATTTTCTGGAGATCTACAGCAGAAAAAAGAAAAAGTCCCTCAAAAGGAGGATATGTTGATGCATTATGCAAGTATTTAAGTAGGATTTGGTAGATGTGTACCTAATTTTTAGGGGGTTAGAGCTAAAGTGTAGAAGTTTGATTCTCTGCGTGTTGGTTATTGTGATGTCACAAGGCAAAACATCTGAAAAGATATATTAGAGTGAGATTAGAGATATATTAGAGTGAGACTTTTTTGCATCCATAAATACCACTATAAAAGCTAAAAGGTAAAATTTATTTTCCATTCCTGAGAGCTGAATTCTAGGACCATGGAAGATTGGGTCATAGTCTCCACCTTCCCTCACAAAAGGTTATGATAAAATTTTTTAATCATTAGAAATGGTTTCACTTAGAGGAAAGAGGGGTAAAATAGTGTTCTCCATCCCATTCTAACGGTGTCATAGGGCAGGAAATGGGTACACCGTGATAGCTGCTGTCCTGTACATATTCTGCTCTGAGATTTATCGCATACAATGTTCTCTAATTGCACCTTTGAATGAGAAAAAATTATAGAAAAGGTATCAGTGCCTTCATCTCATCTAGAGACTTGAGGTAAATAATTATTTTCACATTCAATCAAGAGAGGGTGATGGTTGGCACTTAAAGAAGCAGCAGGAGCAATTATTGCCTGGGTTAGGACTATAAAGTCATTTATACATTAAAAGTAATTATCATGCCAGTTTCTTTACTGACTGAAAGCCATCACTATATTTAATAACAGGAAAGGATTGAATACCAAATGTTATTCATAATTAATTTTTAGCTATTGATTATCTTCAAAAAACAACAGTCAAACCAAAAAACCTCAATCAAAACCAGAAAAATGAGCTTGCTAAATTCCACTTCCAGTAAGATGTGGGTTTTTTTCCTTGACCAGAAATGGTGTCCATTAACCCAATGGCATAAAAGTGTGCTTTAGCTACAGACATGTAACCAGAACACGGCATCATTCCTGTAGCAGACTGTCTTCTTCTTAAAAAGGGCTTTTAAAGTGCTATCACTTCTAAGATCATAAAAACTTAAATTAGACAAAGTCTGCATTCTTCCCTGTGTGACTTTAAATGTTCCATAGCATTCTTGAATTCTGCCACATATAAAAATGTTTAACAAGAAAGACATTAGCATAAAATTATGTCAGAATAGTGACAGATACATAATGAGTGAAATATGGAATCACTGTTTTGGTGCCTAAAAAAATCAGAGGGTAGTTTTGCAGTTTTGTTCATCAGATACTTACCTGTTCTTTACTAATTGAAGATGAACCTTTATAATCTGGATTTATTTAACTAAGTTTTACATCTAGGTGTCTTAAGAGAAGAGCACACACGATTGGAATGTTTGTAGGGGGTGGGAGCAAGAGTCAGCTTGTATCTGTGTCTTGTTCAAAGGGCTGCAAAGGAAACACCTCACAGTCTGCAGGGGCAGAATAAGAAGGCTTGATCCTTCTCCTAGCCTTCTTTCAGACTCCATGTGTTTCCTGAACCAAGGAGGATTTCTATAATTTTTGTGTCTTTGATGGATTTTCTTCCGTCTCTTCTACTGAATGCTTGCCCCATTTTACCTTGATTCCAGGTAAAACTTCAGCATTGAAAAGATCTTTTGTCAGCCATTTCCCAAGTTCTGCTCTGCATGGCATGAGGGAAGACCAACATCCACAGGTGATCAACATCCATAGATTAAGTACATCTAACTGTTTAAGTCCACTTGATCTTTCTCACAAAATAAAGATGTACAAAGGAAATATTGCTTCCTGAGGTAGATTTGTCACACAAGGAATTATGGCACTTAACGACTTCTTTTGCAATTGTCATAGGTCAAAGTAGTATGTACTTCCTAACAGTCTCATATTTGTAGAGTTGGCAAATTTTTTTTTAAAATCCCATTAGAGGTTATGTATGTGTGTCCATGTACATATGTGTATGAATATGTATACCCCATATATAGAGATATATCCCCATTAAAACTGAAAGGAGTTATCAGACCCAGTAGTTCCAGGGTATGTACTGTGTACAAAGTGTTCTTACAATACATCCATCATTGCAACATCATAATCTCTATTTCACTGTATCAGTAAAATTTGTAGTTCAAAAGTGCTTCTTATTGTCCCCCATTATTAAAAGCCCTGACATACCATTTGAAAAGAAATGTGCATAGCTATATAGACCTTACTTTTCTTCCAGATTTCATCACTCTGTGTTTCTCATGTGCTCAAGTTATGGAAAGCTAAAATGACACTTAGGAAGTAGCCTAGATACATTGAAGTGCTCCTGCTGTCTTTGTTTACTGCTGTAAAACCATAAAATTGCAAATATGGGATTTAAAAAATAATCCATTTCACTTTTTAGAATGGAGGCTTTTCCATCCATTTTTTACACTTGTTTACCTAGTGTCCACCCAAAGGAATTCAGTGAATTGCTGTGGATTATTACAGATGGTTGCCTGCATAAACAACAGTTGTATCTGTTCCCTGGATTCTTTAACCTTAGGAATCATGGGGTCTTGTCCATGTTGTTATGTTATAGCTGATGTGCTTTTGTGCCAATTGTTAGTCAGAGATGATGAACTGTTTATCACTTTGTCAGTGGTCACATTCTTTTTTTCATACCTATTCCTCTTTCCAGCTTCATTTTGCCTGCTGAGGTTATGTGGGTTTTCCATATTCTGAGATGAGCAACTCTTTTCCTCCCTTGTGCAAACTCTTTGAAATCAGGGTAGGGTTGATAGCAGGTATTTTGTGCATCTTGTGAAATTCTTTCATTCTGTGTGTTGCACTGGGATCAAGACAAGAATTTTCATTCTTTCTGTATACAATCCTCCCATTGACTTTTGCAGGTAATTCTGGCAAGTCTTGTACTTGACTTAAGAAGACAAAAATTTTATTTGTTTTTTGTTTTCTTTTTATTTTGTTCATGTTCAGTGTGATCAGTCAATGCCATAAAACCAGAAAAAGCAAATTCTACATCAATATTTAGAGCTTTGATACTGTTTTCGTTTGTGTCTAGAGTGCAATGTCCAGAAATTGATCTTGCACATGCAGCTTATGAGACAACTTCTGCAAGACTTTTTTTTGATGTGGTGAAATCAGTCCAGGATTGGGATTGGGGATTTTCATAACTGCATTAGAGAGTGGAATAAATATCACAGATAAATGGCATCTTTGTAGCCTATTTTATAAACAGACAAAAAGAGTTGAGAAACCATTTTTTACAATTGAGGTTTCTCTGAAGCCAGTATGTTGTTTCAGTCTGGAGAAAAAAAGTCAATGTTTAAATTGAAAAAATCCCCCAGAAGATCTATATTGGAAAAAAAAAATCTGCCTCCATTTCTCAGCTTTGTTTCAAATCCAAAAGTGAGACAGATTCTTTTCAAGGTTCATAGGTCAGCATGGATCATTATGGAATTCATTCGAAGGGCCCTAACTTGATCAGAACTAGTATTGTTTGGGATAAACTGTGCAAAATTTCATTCCTTTAATTTGCTAAAAGAGCAAAAGATTGGCATAAAACATTATTCAGCATAAACCTAACAAATATTTGAGGATAGATTCTATCTGAATTTTTATATTCAAGGTAAATTCTTTTATTTTCCATGATACAATCCAAAGTCCACTGAAGATAATGGAATTTGCATCAGTTCTTAATTAAAAAAAAAAGGAAAAATATTTTGCATACCAAAATATCAGTCTTAACTAACAAAGCATAACATAACTTGTTCAGTCTTGTTGTTTTTTTTTTTCCCTTCCAGTTTCTCCATCCAGCTCCATAAGCAGATGTGCAATTATCACTTGGGTACCTACAATTATTGGTTTTGTGGTACCTGTCATGCTCAAACGTGCAGGTTTTCAGGTTGCACTTTAGACATGAAAACTTTGACTCAGCAAAATCTTAAAGCTATTATGCCTTTGCTTATTTGTTTGAATTTAGACACAAAGCACTTTTCTAATTTGGGACCTCCTTTTGTCGTATCTGCCCAGTCGTATCTGCTGATATATATTTAAATAGCTGTAGGACAAGCATGATGTGAGATAAGTGTTGTGCTGATATAGGGCAGGTCAGTTTACACTCCCCAGCCCTTTTGTAGAGTTTAAATGTTTTGTTTCAGCCATAGCAATCTTTACTGCTCAGTTTGGGTGAGCAAGAAGGTCTAAATGCTGCCAACTGACAAGTAGAGTTTCATCAAGAAGGGTCCATTGGAAGCAGGTTTGCTAAAGTCACACACATATGATTGTCTTTGCTAGAATAAGCAGTAATAATCCTCAAGTAGGGTAAAAAAAAAGGAAATTTAATTATTACAAGTTATCAAGTCATAAAATGAAAGTTCCAACAATTTTATTGCAAAGTCCTCGATTATGAATGTAAGATAAGGCAAGACTACGGGAAGGAATAAATCACAACATAAAGTCAGAGTGCAAGGATTTAGAATCTCAAAGCTTTTAAAAATGGTATTTTCTGGCAAAATCCCTGGGCAAAATGAATAGGAGTTGAAGTAACATTAAGAGTGAGTAAATTCAACTATACAGGAAAATACAATTAGTGTAGGGTAAGACACTATTTACATGTTAGGAGCCATTCTTTAGCAGGTAGTCTGGGTTTACCTTCAGCTTTGTGCAGCTGCAACACAAAAATGATGGGCATCGAATTCCATCAGCTGGATAAAATGCAATGAAATTGGAGTCACTAGTACTCATTTGGCTAAACAAACAAACAAACAAACACACACACATATAGGAGGGAGTAGAGGTCATAATCTCAGAAGAAAATAGTCTAAACTAGTAATATATACTTGATTTTCTTAAACAAGTAGTAGCCAAGGGACTCTGTATTTGCTAAAACTGTGTATTGTCCATAATATGCCTGAAAGGAAGGTCTGTAAATAATTCTTTCCAAGATATAAATAAAGATGCTTCAATCAACCAGCAAGGGGAGACTTAAGCAATTAAATTTTTCATGCAATTTACAAAGGTAAGCACATTACCTCTATAACTGACCTTTTAAAAGAGATAATGAATGACTACCTAGGCAAACACCAGGATCTGAAATAAATTATAATTATGTCTGCACGTTTTGAAACACAGATGTCTCTACTTAAAATTTTTTCTCAGAGTAGAACACAGTAAAAACAATTTAAAAGCTCAAAATTAAGGAGAAAAACAAAGTACAAATGTTCTTTCTCAAAATTTAGATCATATTACAAGGCTTCCACATAAACATACACTCCTTTACATTTTGTGAATCTACATGTCTGCAAAACTTCAAATACAAATTTTTAATCATGGTTTTCAAAAGCAAATTTGCAAAGTACACGAGGCCACAGTAAATCACTGGATCTCTTCTGCACAACAGAAGTTCAGAATTTCACTCACACTAATTTTTTTTCAACAGCTACTCAAAGATCATCTCCCATTTCAAGTTATGCTTTTGTAGTCACTCAGTTGTTCTATCTTCTATTTTTTAAAAATATGATACCACAGGTAATACATATATATTTTAATCAATTGATACATTAGTTCTTTGTAGTATTTACAGACCAATATTTTGATCTTAAGGCAAGTAAGAGATAAGCACAAGCTTAGGATTTTGTATTTTCTCCTTAAAAGGCTGGATCAGTAACCAAGATACAATCTTCCATAGAAAGTCCTGAAATGACATCTTATACCTAATAATCAGTCTGGTCAAGATCCTAAAGAAAGCAGTGTTTTCTTTCACTGCTCTGAATAGAGAAAACTCAACAAAATTAGGAACAAATTTCATGATTTATCTTTTACATAACAAGCTACAGGTTTCCTTGTGATTTGGAAAAAGGACCTCCTGAATTTAACAATTACTGATCAGTAATGCAGACCCACTACCAACTTCTCAGGCTGCAGATGAAAGGTCAAACCACGGTCCATTACATACCATCTGTTTCTTGGTAGAGGCCTTCCACTGCTGTCAGAGGAGAGGTTCTGCTTGGAAATGAATCAGACACTTATAAGGCTGCACATTCTGAATGTAACTGTGTCTGTAGACATTGCTATACATTTCTGAAAACTTATTCCAGATCTATATCAACATAAATAAAAACAATTCTCATCCTATTGACTACTACTTTATTCCATCCTTTCAAATATTACAAACTTGGCCTAATAGATCTATATTCTAACATGTGAACATCCTTATTTATTTATATCTTATATCAGATGCCCAGTTGAATTGATTGATAGAACTCAACTGAAATCACAGGGGCCTGGGCAGTTAACATAAATAAGCATCTGGCTCCTGGTCTCCAGCTTGTGAAAAGTTTTTTATTTTTTTTCCCCTTTCTGATAATGAGCTGACATTAATTTTCTGTATCTTGACAGGTCACAAGCCCTCATGCAAATGCCTTGTGTGTAAACACACCTGACTGTGTTTCAGTGCAGAACACTCGGGGCCAATTGCAAAGGAGAGTGAGAAAGAGGAGGAAATGCTAAACTGCTGGCTGATGTTATTTAGTGATTGATAGCTCTGCTTTTATCAGTACTGTGGGAGCTGTCAGAGTGGCCTGAGCAGAGCGCAGCTGCTGGCTCTGCACTCCTCCAGCAGCCTCGCTGCTGCCCTTCAGGCGAGCCAGGTGGCTGAGGATCTTTGCTGGGATCTTTGCTGGAATTCACTGACTCCAGCTTCAGGTGCGGGCCACTCTTGCAAACCTTCTCAAGGGGCATGTATGATTAACTCCAAGAAACACTTCACAACAACATCTGAAAAATTATGCCTGCTGTAAGTGTTTGGTGATTAAAAAGAGAAAGGCAGGGATAAACAGCACAAAACAACAGCAAACCCAAACCAAAACAAGCTGTTAGGGAAAAAGTGTTTAGGAAGGCTTGGCTGTAATTGTGCAGGTGCAGAGGTTGGGAAGATGCCAGGTCATGCTGATGCCATAGGGTTTGCATTAACATTTGTCAGGATTGAGAAGTTTCTGAGGTTTAAAAAAAAAAAAAGATATTTCAGCATCAGTCAGCTGGCAATGACTTTCAAAGTTGAGAGTGAAATTCTTTCAGTGTTGTCACTGAAACCCCATCCCAGCCTAAAGGATCCTTGCAGGAACCCTTCCCTGTTCATGAGTGTGCTGGCAGACATAGTAGCAGTATGACTTCTGAGCAGAAGAAAGCAAATATTTTATTCTGCCAATATCAGAAGAGGATTTTCAAAATACTTTGAAGAAATTGGTCATAAACCAACCTCCCATGAAGACAAGACTGAAAGCCCTTCTAACTTTGCTGGAGAAGACCTGAGGCCATGAGGAATTAAGACTAAAAATTAAGTCCCCATAACATGAGCATCTGTGTCTTCATCCTTATTCATTATCAAGCAGACATACAAAATCTTGCATTTTGTTCATCTGGTGCAGCAAAGGGAGGCATAGTTTGGGCCCCCATTTAAAAACCCTATTTGTAGTTAAAAAAGACAGCTGGAAAGGATTGCACCAACATGTTGGTTAAAACACATTTATCTGAAAAAGGGCACAAAGAGGGACAGCCATATTATCACAAACATGGGTTATTGATTTGTAGAATTATTGTGAATCTTGAAATGGAAGAGACTTCAGAGAAGTTCATAGAAGCTTTTAAAGCCACAACATATGCGGAACGAGTAGTATTTTTGCAGATATTTATGCAACTTGATTTTAAGCTTATTTTCCTCCATCATTGGATAGTCTAAAGCTTTGAACATGCATAAAAGTCAAAGCCACTTTGATGAAAAATGGGCATTTTCTCTAGTTCAGAGCAAGTAGTCTCTATTTTATTACTTACTAACAGAAAATTGATTTTATTTTTTGGGGGGATTGTTCCTAGCTATTTTTGTAATTAGTTGTTTAAAATAAAACCATAGTTCAGAAAGTAGGGCATCTGCAGCATCCTAATTTAAGATATAGCATCACAAGTTACATGTGATGCTGAAACATGCCAGACTCCCTGCTGCTCCTGCTTTCATTTATTGCAGCTGCAAATAAAGGTGTCTATAACTGAAGGAAAAGGTTTTTTGCAGGTCTTACCAACTACAGCAAGTAGCTGATTCATCAAAAATGGCTTTCAGGATGGTGAGAAAAATCTAGTTTTGAAAATGCTTTGATGTTTGCTGTAATATTGTGCAGTGGTTTCACTATATTTAGCATCATTATTTATTGATGAAACCTCTCTTCTGGCCTCCTACCAGGACAGAGTTTCTGTTTTCCCATCCTCATCATGAAGAGCATAGGTTTGTTTGTTGCTTTGTTCTCTATTCTCCCCCAGCTCTGAAGAAAGGTAACAGAAAAGGATTTCTCCTTCTGGCTCAACTGCTCATTGTGGAGACTCAGAGAGGGAGAAAAAGAAAGAGAGAGAGAGGGAGATATTAATGTCTCAGAGAGCAACCTTGCTATCTCCCATACCTCTGGTGCCTGCACCAAATCCTTTACCCACTTGCTTGACACAGGTGCTGCAGAGATATGTATCCCACTAGAAATAAAGGCACAGTACACAGAAATAAGCAAAGTGCCTGCAGACTGGGCAGATTGCTTCTCTGTTGCACAAGCAAAGAGAGAACATGTAGCATTCATCCCATTCTATAAATGAAGAAATGAGTTTGGGTGTGTCCCAAACTGAAGATCTTGGTGGCACACTGAGAGCCATGACAAACCTCTCTGAAACTTGAATATCAAAATGATTTCGAAATCATACTTCTTGTTCAGTCTTGTGTTAAAACGCAGAAATGAATTCGTATTCTTTTGACATGGATTTTATTCACAGGATGACTTAGACCACAGAATTGACATAACTGCTATTCTAATTCTATGTAAAAAGTAGTGGTTTTTACTGTGGTTTCCTGTGGAAGGATGAGGAAAACAAGACACAGATTTCTTCTTCAGGTATTTGTTGTCTAGCCCTATGATGGCTGTACCCATGTGGGAGACAGAAAAATCAGAAAAATGTAATTTCCACCATTAGGATGATGGATAGAGTGGAGTGGCCTAGGAAAATTTTCTTTCTACTAGCTACTTCCCAAGTTTTTACTTTCAGAGTATGAAGGGAGGCAAGATCAAAACCAAGGGGAAAAAGTTGCAGAGGGAGTGTTATTAAAAGACTGCAGAACTCATGGCAAGAGCATGCTGAGACAGCCAAAATACAACATCATTCCAAGGGAGACTGGTCCTTTTTGCTTAAGGATAACATTTAGCATATCGTATGCTGTACTTAAATATTGGTTCACATTAACACAAGGAGAACTGGAATCAGATGAAACAAGGCACAAAAGCTAAGGCTGAGATCAGAACATCTCTAGCAGGTCAGCTTCAAATTTCTCATAATGAAGTTTCTTACTTCAAAATACTTGGAAATTCAAAGGAGGACAAGATGACAGCTATCTTGTGGGAGATGATTTGATCACCAGGGATCAAAAAATTAATTTCGAGTCAGTTTTTTATGTAGACTTAACTACTGCAGTGAAGTAGTTCACTTCTTCCTTAAGTGAAACCTATGTGTTCTTCGGTATGTATTTGATTTTTTTATATAATCATAGTTTCATATGCTTATTTTTGTTTCTCTGCACTCCTGCTAACATTATTTTCCTATTTTCTGCCTATAATACAGACTGATATCTTACTGAAATACACAGAATAATGTCTCACAGATGTAGTAAAGGATGTATCTTTATAGTTCTGTTATTTGTTTAATAGTGTCCAGCTGATGCAATTAACATTCAGTGTGCCCAGCAAGGTTTTTCATCTTCCCTGGAATGTGGAAAGGGAAGTATACCTGGGTACCTTCAACACATTACATGATTTTCTTTTATGAAATATTTCCATTTATCTTTAGCTGTAAGTCATAATTACAAGACACAAAAGCTAATTGTATGGTGCTGATGGTTCCAACTTTTTAATGAGGTCCTAGTAAGTCTGTATCCGGTATATAATTTACTTATTTACTTTTACTATAATCTGCAGTTATACAGATATTCTCTATTTATATCATAGAGAATCTAACTTACCAATCTTTTAAAAGATGTTGGAAAGGATTAAAAAACAGATCGGGTGAGATGTTTACTGAGTGGCGAATAAATCTCTTTCTAACTAACAACTCCAGCAAATGAAAACTTTATGAAAATAATCTACATCTTAATTTGATTTTCTTCACATTCAAAAGAACAATACACATGTATATTTTCAAGGCTTCCAAGTAATCAAGAAAATGCTGTCTTTGTGTATAAATAATAGCAAGCCTATGCTACTTAAAGCCACTGTTAGAGTGGTGTTTGCTTCAAACAACACTGATTTGCCCTGAATAATTTACCCTGAATGACTCAACGGGCTGGTCTCTATGAACCAGCCATAGCATCAGAAGAAGCTACAGAATATCCTCTGCAAGAGTTTGGGAGATCACCGTCTTCCTTGGAATGCCATCTCCTCTGAACTAGTAACTAATGAAAATCTTCTATCATGAATAATTATAATCCTGGCACTGAATACTGAAAAATAAACAAGGAAATTTTGAAAGGATTCTGTAACAAATATTCCCTGGTTTGAATGCACAAAACAGACACAAAAAAATCCCCTTACTTTTTCCAAATCTTTCAATGTAACAACTTCATTGAAACTATATTTCACATTGGAGAGGATAATTGATACATTTTAAACATTTTGAAACTATTTGAAAGATTAAAAAAAAAAAAGACAACAGAATTATAACGCCATTTATTAATTCTCTTCCTGGGAAAACATCTATTTCCATACCTAGCACCTCACATTCTGTGGCAGAAAAGAAATCGTGGTAAACACAGGCTGCTTTTGTTACTTGGGAAACCACATACCTCTTCCTGATCTCTTACAAGCTGTTAGCTACAGCTGGCCATGATAACAAGCCCTTAAAAATCACAATGCCCTTTAACATCTAAATTGCCATTGCAACATTCCTACTAAATGCTCAGCATGACTGGTGATGTTTCAGAAGCATGCACACAGCTGGTGCCGAATAAAACAAAAAAAAAGTAGTCATTTGTAAAGTTCACATCCTAGTCCAAACAGTCGGATAAAATGTTCCACAAGGATTTAATCCTATGAAACAAATGGTTGCAATTAGTATTTTGGAGGATTATATTTAAATGTTTCCATTTTATTTAGAGCTGTTTTAAATATCTCTTTATTTTTGTATTTGGCTGGACCTGTGTCAAAAGTCATTTGTTATGACCCCCTGTTCTGTGGCAATTCTTTTGTCTTATGCATTAGTGGAATAGCACTGTCTAAAAGAGATGTAAAACAGACCAGTTTGGCCAGCAAGCGAGGCTGCTGTCGCTGTAGTAACCTGAAGAATATTTGCACAAGAGTAGTACATTCAGTATCTAAACCCAAATGAATGGGGAAACCACACTATTGTGTCCACAACTTTCTGCTCCCTTGTCAGTCTGACTCCATCTGCAGACCATTTGAAATGCAGTGGTTTTGGACTAGCTGGGTTAAACTGAATAATACACAAAATATCAGATTTCTTTTTTTTTTTTTTTTTTTCAATTCAAACTGTAAAATTTCTGGTCAGTTTAGCCTCACAGCATTTTGATGATGGGATGGTTCACTGACCAGTGAGCCTCTATTTGCTCTTGCACTGCAGAAGCCCAGTGACCTCAGCAGAATTTCATGTGAGTTCAGGGTATGCAGAGCATGCTCATGACCATTATACTAGAGTATAAATCCCAATATTTAAGAAAAAGGATGTCTCTATTGAAGGAAGATATGGCATTCCCATACTTTTGAGTAAGGTTCAGGACCCTAAAAGAAAGCATTCTCATATTTCTCTCACTGTTCCCTTAAAAAAATGAAAATATATATATATAAAAATATATATATACCAGATCTTAAAGTAAAGAAATAAGAGGGAAGAAAAATCTTCCAGACTTTGCCAATGCATTATTCAGAAGTTAAAAGGAGCAAAACATCATTAAAATAATTATTACTGGGTTACCTTCAGCAAATGCTTTAGGTAAATCATCATTGCTACAGCATGTTTCATAACAAGATTTCACTTCAATAAACATTATGCAGAAACTTCAGACTTTAAGAGATTAAAAACTGTTTTCTTAAACACTATGGCAAGCTGTGGAGCGGTCAAATTTGAACACATTCAAAACTGGATACTAATTATGCTATCTTTTAGTGATTTGAAGATATGCCCTGTAAGAAAATAATCACATTCTGCTCTGCAAGGTAAGTAGCGCTAATTAGTAAAGTATTGGTACTTAAATAAAGAAACAGCCAAATCTCTTGGGGTTTTCTTTGTTTGTTTGTGGTTTTTTGTATGTGCTTTTTTTTAAAACTTAATTCACTGCAGTTTTTCAGTATCCAAAGAAAAAACACAAAAAGCAGTCTTGAAAAAAATATTCATTTCCAGTATTGATTCATTCTGATGAACCAAAAAGATACATTAAAAAAAATTTGAAGCATGTAGGTCTGTTTTCCTTGTAGAAATGTTCTTATAAAGCTTTAAAGCAACTTGAATTCTAATTAGGATTATCACCTCTTTTCATTAATAGAAATCAGATCCTGTGTTTTCAACGTGGTCCATCCTCATTGAGCTGTAAACCAGATTTATGGAACTGAAGTAAAGCCACATAAGGAGTATCACTACACTAAGTTACCCTCCAAGTAATTATTGTTGCAAAAGGAAAACACGTTAGTGTAATCCATATTTGTGACTTCATATTCAACATAGCTCAAGTTTAAAGCACACAAAACAATGGGGATAATTTGTAGGACTTCCCAGAGAGTGCGTGATTATTCTCTGCATACTTGTATACAGCTTTCTCTGTGCCTTGAAACAGAATAATACAAACCAAAAATGTCTAATTACATTTTGTAATGGTTGATAGATATGTCTGTACATAAATAGGTATTATCTATATTTTTTAAATGAGTATTATTTTAAAGAGAAAGAGAACATCAGGCTGCATAAATATCAGTCTTGAATGGAGATATATGAGGCTTAAATGAGATTCACAAAACGAAATTTATTTGTTTCAAGGGTTTTTTTAAAATTAGTTTGGGACATAATCACCTTGGTGCACAACATGTCCTTGTGTTTCTTTGTACTGGAAGTGCAGAAGGTGTGACTGAATGTTCTACAATACAGGATAAAGCAGGTAACTCTTTACCCATGAATTCCAGCTGAAAAGACAGGAATTACAGATTCTCATCTAAGTGTCAGTTTGGAATACAATTACCTGATTTCTGATTGTACTTGAACAATTTACGTTTTGGGAAGAAAATTCCTATCCAGCATGTGCAGCTTTTCAAGCTGCTTCCCCAACACAGTAAGGGGATCATAGACACCCAGAGTGGTCAGGAGCTGCCAGGGATTGACTGAAACCCAAGTACTCTGTGGTTCTGGGTAGTCAGGGAAAACTTGGCTCCTAATTTAAGGGGGATAATCCAAGCAAAAAGATTACAATGGTTCAGTGTACAATTTCTTGAGAGGATTTTCACTAATCTCTAGCAAATTTACAAGACAACTTTGATGGTATCTCAACAAAACAGGCCAAACCACCTATATGACTTTTGTACTGAAATTGTTACAATTTTTTTCCCAATTTCTTATCACATACACATCCATATAAGGAGATAACACTGAATATTATGTATTTTAGGCTTAAATACATATTTTTTACTGGTAGTTCAGGGCAAGAGAAGGGTGGAGCCTAGAGGAAATTCTAGTTTTAATTTCTCTGCTTCCACACACACCTTTCTTACCTGGAGTCCAACATTTGTGAAAGAGGCTATCAGAAATCATCTTGTAAAGTACTTCAGGCCTGTGCATGAGAAAGACTGTAAGAACTAAAAGCTGCTTGATAGCTTTCCAAGCAAACATTTGACTGTGTGTAGTGTCCAACTTAAATATTCAATCGTTTGAGGTCCTTCTCCTTTAAGCTATTAACTAATCTCATTTGTGACAACTGAGGCATCTCCAAATTAATGGAGGAGAGCTCTCATTTCTAGCAAACTATACTAGTGTTGTTGAAACATTCCCCTGCTCATCACCAAACCCAGGGTGCAGTGTGTGGTAAAAGTCTGCACTGCTGCCAGTCCTTGTTGCAGAAGTGTCTACTGGTCAGTGTTCCCCTAGCTACCACCAAGATTTTGATGGAAGGTGTATCTGGTTGTTATTAACAACCTATACAGTACTGTATCCTGTAAAGAAGAAGATGGCCTGTGCTTCCCTGCTGGCATAAGTAAGTGGATCATTTCCTGAAAGATTTTGTCATGTTTGGGTACAATAAAAAAGAAGGGCTCAGAGACATATTTTCTTCTAAGTTCAAAAGGTGTTGGAAAAGAAAGCAAAGTGATTGATGGTTTAAGTGAATGTCAGTTTGCGAAAATCACACTTAAAATCCAGCAGTTATGGTTGCATCTTATATTTATAAGAATTTTCCATTCTAAGGCCTGTAATTTTATTCCTCTCAGCATTTGGTCTCTTCTACTCTCCTTCTCTTTATCCTCCCCACTTAATCTGTGTAATGTTTGTTTGCAAAAGCCATGGCTTTCTGGAATAATTTGTTTGTGGGTCTGTGACCATGACTGATAACTATACTATTTGTGGCTGAATACTGGTGATTATTTTATTAAGCTATAGTGAATTGCAATTGTTATATTAGATTCCACAGGAAATACCCATATATATGAATATGTAAGTAACAACATTAACCTAGCTCTTTTAGTACCTGGAAAACAGCTCATGTCCCCTGACACCTAATCTTTTGTATTCCTCTTCCAATGGCATTTTGGAGCAAGAAACTTGGGAGACAATCTGTTTTAATTAATCTGCCCTGTTTTAAATGCCATGTAGCAAGGAAACACTGAATGTTGTCCCTTGGGACACTGATGGCCAAAAGATTATTTCCCATTACTGGTTCCTATAAGTACCATATAAACGACCTGAAAGAAAGCCATTTTGCTTTGGATTTTGCTCACAAGTGTTGCTTACTCCTGAGGTTTTATCACTGAAAAAAAATAGGGTTTCAGAGTAGGGTTCATTCTGTTGTACCACATGGGCATTGCAGAGGCATTCTAAAACATAAAGATCTATTTGCCATTTTCTTTGTACATTCTGATGATACTCCATAGCTCTTATACTGCTCTAAGATATTTTCTAACCTCATTATCTTCTAGTTTAGATCAGTGTTCTGGCCAACTGTCAGATGGTGGTGAATGCTGTTGCTAATGAACTGTAAACTGTTCAGGGAATAAAATGTTGGCTTCACATTTAGTATACAGATTTGGAGATTTTATATATGGGATAAGAATGGTGTTATATAGCTTTTTTTTTTTATCTTTGCAAGTGTTAACATTTAAACACATTATCCATAACATACCTGAAACAATTGCATCCTTCCCAAGAACATGCTTCACACAAAGGACAAAGAAAAATAATTCACAACACATGAGAACTCTCTTTGAATTCAGCTCAGTGAGAGCTATAACTTTATTTATAATGCTTTATAGTGCACCCAGCTGATATGATACAGTTCTCCTTGAAATTTTGACTTGCAGCATGAACCACAACTCCTAGGAAAACAAGACCTGGGCATAATTCTTCTTACCTGTGAAACCCCCTTAGTATAGTGTTCTTTCAATGGCATAGCTGATATGACAATTAGCTCTAATGAGATTGTATTGGACTGATTTGTGAGGAGTGTGGGGGTTTTGGTACCTTACTGTAATATAAAACTATATCTATGCCAAAAAGCTGACTGATGTTTTACAGCGTTTGTGAAGTTTAGTTTCCTTTAACAAGTTACTGAAAAAGAACATCAGCAGATACATCTCTTCAAAGCTGCACTATACAAAATATTAATTTACTTGGACTCATGTGCATGTGCTGTCAATCAGAATCCTCGTGGATTGCATGTTGAGAGACATCTCCATGGGAATAGGATTCAGGGGATTAATAGTCATACTGACAGCAAGTAACAAGTCACAGAATACCTAAATCTCAAACAGCACAGAATTTTGTTGACCTCATTGCTACATACACAGATGAACACCATACTCATGTTATTTTCCAACTACATTAGTTAGACAGAAAACAGTTACAAAGGGATTGTTTTCAGTAAACATGAAATGTCTGTTATATGTAGAATAACCATGTAATAAAGTGCTGCCAAATGGACATATACTCCTGTCTGCTGGGGATAGAACAATGAGCAATGGGCTTACATTTCAGCAAAAGAGCTTTTAGTTACCCACAAGGAATAAGATTTTACTGCACTTATTACAGAATCATTGAACTGTAGAATTGATAAGGTTGAAAAAGTTAAACGTTGGAGCAATTTATTTAGAAATGTTATGGAATCCTTTTTGAGAGGCTCCAAATGGATCTAGGTATGCGTTGAATATGGTTAATATGCGTTCAACATATCTTTGGCTGTGTGAGCAGGTTACATGGACTCATGGATTTAATGAGAACAGGATTTTTTTTGCTAGAAAAACAGTTTTTGCTAACAATAAAACATAAGATAAATTAATATTTATCCTAAAAATCCAGTATCCCATATTTTAGACCATCAGCTCATCTTGATAAAATAGAAGACCTTGGTAGCAAATATAGTTTATATCACATAACCACAGCTAGCTAGACATCTGTGTTCATTCCTAGAAAGAAAGGGCTAGCTCACTTCTGCAAGATGTGGTTCATTCCACTGATCATAGAACAGTAGCTTGGGTTGAAAAGGGCCTTGAAGATCATCTCATTTCAACTCCCTGCTGTGAGCAGGGACACCTTCTACTAGACTAGGCTGCTCAAAGCCCCATCCAACCTGGCCTTGAACTATTCCAGGGATGGAGTATTCACACCTTCTCTGAGCAACCTGTGCCAGTGCTTCATCACCCTTCAGTAAAGAACTTCTTTCTAACATCTGGTCTCAGTGTCTCTTCATTTAGTTCAAGACCATTCCTCATTGTCCCATCACTATCTGTCCATGTAAAAGTGCTCTGTATTGATTTATAACTGAGAAAGGATAACCTGAAGACAAAATACATATGACATATTTATCTCGAGGATTCACCCGACTCTGGATGAGGGCCTACCAATGTACCCACAGGATATAAAATACACCAGGCTATTTAAATTCAAAGCTGATTTCTTGGCCACATATAGATCATGGAAATGACAGTTCTCATCCAAATCCACTAACAGTCAATAAATTAGTGAGTACTATACCTCTAAATCTGTTAGTCTGGTCTATTTTAGGCATCTGCTTTAAAATTTCATTTTAGATATGTAAATTCTCTCTGATGACTGTAAAAGGAAACTTTTTGTGACTAGAACAGTGGTAGACATATATACTGTAGAATATTTTAGTTAGATCAGATAAATCTTTGTCTGGATTATTGTCCTAGTGTTGGTAACATTGTCAACGGTCTTGTTTTTATTTAGTATCATAAGTCTCTAGGTTCAAAAGTAGACTGCCTTGCACTTGCAATGAGATAGGCAAGGTAAAAGCTCCCAGCTGACTGGAAGCAGGCTAATGCCCCAGTTTTCAAAAAGGGCAAGGATGACCCTGGAAAATACAGGTCTGTTAATCTCACTTCTTAGCCTGGTAAGGTTATGCAGATTATTCTGGGAGTTATTGAGAAAGACATAAAGGACAATGCAGGCATTATTCACAGCCAGCACAGCCTGATGAGAAGAAAGTCCTGATTTTGTTTTATGGCAAAGTAACTCACCTAGCGGATCAAGGGAAGCCAGTTCATGTAATGTTTCTGGATTTCAGTAAAACTGTTGTTACTATCAAAGCTGTTGTTACTGTGTTGTTACAGCATCCTTTGGACAAAATGTCCAGCACACAGCTGAATAAACACATCATGGTGAGTAACTGGCTCATGGGTCGGTCACAAAGGGCTTCAGAGGATGGGCTGACAATGGGGTTCCTCAGCCCTGTGCTTTTCAACAACTTCATAAGTGATTTGGTGGCAGGATTGGAAGGGATACCAAGGAAGTCTGCAGATGATACAAAATTGGGAGGAGCTGTTGACTCCCTCAAAGGCAGGGATGCCCTGCAGAGACACCTCGACAAATTAGAGAGCTGGGCAATGACTAACCAGAAGAAGTTCAACAAGGGAAAATGCATTTGATTCTGCACCTGGAGTGGGGCAACCCTGAACATATGGACAGACTGGGGAATGAGAGGCTGGAAAGCAGTGCCATGAAAGGGAGATGGGGTCCTGGTTGATGGCAAGTTGAAGGTGAGCCAGCAGTGCCCTGGCAGCCAGGAGGGCCAACCCTGTCCTGGGGACATCAGGCACAGCATCACAGCCAGGCAAGGGAGGGATTGTCCTGCTCTGCTCTGCT
>JANRGV010000062.1:95224505-95239115 GCA_024734035.1 Alethe castanea
TCCCTCAAGTAAACACAGAACACTGCAAAACAGCTTACCTAATAATTTTAATGGAATCACTGATAAATGAGAGTCTGCAAACTCTTCAAGGCCTTTTTTTTTTTCTTTTTTTTTTTTTTAATCTTAGCAGTTCTAAAACACATGTGGTGAGAAAAATCAAACACAAATATTGTAAAAATACATTAAAATTTTAACTGAAGTCAGAACTTAATGTGATGTACAATGTAGAATCTTATACTACACCTCAGCATGACAGAATTTGAGTCAAAGTTGCTCTCTCTTGGAGTTTCATTGCCTCTTTCATTTTCTCTTTTTTTCTTTCAGGCAGACAACCAGTTCTTTATGGACATGTTGGTTTTTTAAGTTTTATGTATTGCGTCTGCACACTTGCCTGTTTTCTAGACGATAACAAGGAAGGGAGAAGAGGGACCAATAATGGAAAATAATGATGGGAGGGGGAGGATTATGAAATACTCTTGAACCTCCAGAGGCAACATTTTTCTATCACTACCTCTGGCACCAAAAGTAGTTGGCATGAGAACAACTGTCTCTTTTACTCTTCTTTAGTGCAAGGAGACAGAGTTTCTGGTAAAATTTGTGCTACCCAAGCACATTTTTAGAAAAAGGATTGTTTCACTAATTGTCATATCTGTACTGCACAGACTTCTTCCTTATGTGCTTTTCAAATTAGCAACACGAAGCATATTAAACTGATTAATAGCTGTGTGAATTCAGGATCAAGCTGGTTGGAAAAAATGACTTGCACTTGTATGTCTAAAATTATGAGACATTGAATAATACTGGCAAAACAAGAACATCCTTGAAATCAGTTGAGAATTATTATTAACATTTAAATGAAATTGTTATCAAATAAAATTGCATTTATTTGAGTTATTCAGCTTAATGTTACATCTTTTTGTTCCCTTAGATAAGCCTTTTTGACTTGAACCTTGGAGTATCCCAGGATATAGGACCTCCAGAGCAATATTTGTCCATAGTATGTGCAGGACTCGCTCACACAACCCCAGAGGTATGTGGTGCCAACCAAGGGAGGGAAATCTGAGAGTGTGGGAGAGAGGCTATGGGGTGAGATAGTGCTTTGATTCATCAGGAATCACTACAGCTCCCATGAATGAGAGAAATTAAGGCGCCCAGAATACAGTGACAGTACAAATGCCATCTGTCCCATTTCTGAGTTGAATCATTTGCATGCAATTTGATTTACACGAAACATACTTCAGAGTATTGTAGCCATTGTAATATTAAATCTAAGCTGCTTGTAGCTTTTTGTGAAGTTAGAAATATGAAATATTATGGTTACAATACAGAGGAGTTGAACATAGATTTTTCCTTTTCTGTAGATTCTGTTTGATTTATGTTATCTTCCTGCAAATACTTGTGCCTTGTCTTGAATATCTGCATAGCAATCCATATTTTTCCAATAGTCTACTAATGTATAAAATTAACTGTAGCTGTCAAATTGTGCATGGTTAGCACGTGCAATTTCATTCTGTGCCTCTCTTACTACAGAATATTAGAACTTCTAGTGTAAGGAAGGGACTGATTCTTGCCTTCTTTTTTGAGTTGGTACCCCAAGTAGAGTTTGAGTTGGGTTAATCCAACAGAAGACTGCATGGAGCTGCAAGAGGAATGTTGTGTAACAGGACTAGCAGAGATGTACACATGGTCTCTGGCTATGGAGCAGCACAGCAACTTCACTCGTTTGGAAGGAGCTGGGAGAAATGTGTTGAACAGGAGCTGGGAGAGCGTGAGATGCCACAGCTGTAAGCAGGACTGTGAGGAAATGGACCAAACCCAAGATTTCTGGCCCTCTGTGCTCCAGTGAGCTGTTAAAGATTAAATGAGCAGTGGATAGACCTGGTTTTTCTCCTTGCAGGCAGCCCTACTACTCTTAGGCCTTATGGATGGTATTCATCTTGCCCAACTTTAGAGCTGACAGCACAGATGTCTACAAGTACTCAGTGTAGCATCTTTGTATAATTCATAGAGGGCACCTTGGGGTACATTTATCTAAATCTAGAATAGGTATCTAAAATAGGCCAGAGAAATCATGTCTCAGAAGTATAATATCAAGCATTTACTGGATTTGAATTTGATCTATCATATCCATGCTCAGTATGCTATACAATAATTTGTGCATTTATAAGTATCTTCATTGCCAGTGTCATCCTGAGGAAGGGTCTTAAAAAGATTTGCAGTCATAAGGAAGAAGAACAGATGGTATAACAGCTTCATCTGGCAATGACTAACATACACACATGAGGCCTGCTCAGGACTGATGCCTTTCTCCTCTAAGTAATTGAACAGCTTCTTAACAGGACAGCTGGAAGGACTGCTGAGCTCACTCCCATTCTTCTTGACATGGTGGCCTGGATCTGAAACAGAACAGAGGAGCTGAGTTTCCTGGCACAACCAGTTTTTTACTTACAAAATTAAACACAAACAAGGAAAAAAAAAATAAAGAAGTAGGATAGAATTAAAATAATAAAATTTGCTTCTATTTTCCTTTTGCTTATTACAGAAAATTGTAAGATTTGCACACCCATGAAGCAGGAATAAACCAGAAATTGAGTTGCTAGTGATTGAAGGAGAAGATAGATAGGAATACTTTAACAGAGAAAGAATCTTGCAGTGCCTGAGATAGGTCACTTGTAGGTGTCAAAGGTAAATCCAGAAAGCTATTTTGGCAGAATACCTTGGCAAAATATTTCAGAAAGGATTTTCTTAGGTAGATCATGGTTCTTAGATAACACCAAGAATCAGTGCCAGGACTGAGGATTTCCATGTATGCAGAACTGTGGATTTCTGTGATTTCCTTATTGGGATACAGACAGTGAGTGAGCTCTGAAAAAAGGCTCCCTATATGCCTCAAAGAAAGACAGTTGGAGCTGAGTGCTAAGTTGTCAAGAACTGGATAAACAGCAGAGGAGAAGTGGTTTATTTTTGCAGATTTAGGATAGAAATCTACCTTTATGTACCTATGTTGTTACATTTTTGGCAGAGGAGAAGCTCTGGGAGCTGTGCTGAGGGTTTTTGCAGAGAAAGAGTATAAGCTATAAAATCTTATCAACAGATGCAGACAAGTTATATTTAGAAGATAATTGTTAGAAAGTTAGATTTAAAGAAGATCTCAGTGACTTTTCTAATAGAAGAAAAACAAAAACAACAACAAAAGTCATAAAATATATTCAAAGACTTTTCTGGGTTGGGGGAGAGCAAACTAAAAAAATGAAACAGTACGCAAAAAGAAATTAAGAAGGCAAGATTTTACATGAAATTTTCTAATGTTGAAGGCAGACCTAGCTGAGATCAAACACCAGTTGAAAATAAGAGTTAGGGACAAAAAGGGTTTACAAATCACCTTAAAAAATACTCTCTTAAATACTGCTCTTACACTGTTCAAAAGGCATTTCTTTACAAGGTTCTCCAAAGGCTGAGATAGAAAATTCAAATATCCTGCTCAGTGCAAGCACCAATCAGTTATATCAGTTATTTCTTAGAACAACCACTAGCAGAAACTGTAAGTGGCCAAATTTTTTTAGCAGGTCTTTATTGTAGTCACTGCTCCAGTTCTCAATTGTTGCCCTTTGTGTATTTTTCATGTGCTTTAGCAGTTTATAAACATAAGTGATTTAATCAGATTTTAAGAGATCTGATTTCTTTAAGAAGAGTTCTCAGAGAAGAGGTAACCTTTTCAAACAAAAAATTTCAGGATTTTTGTTTGTTTGTTTTCTGTTTTAATTTGGCTTGTTTTTTCAAGACTTACCAGTTAACAATCCATTTAACCTTCCTCATTGTAACATCTGAGACTGAATTATGGTGTAGACCTGCAGGGAAATTTGGAAGAAATATGAGGTTCTGCTGCTGAACATGGTTTGTCATGAAACAAAACCCCCCTGGTTGGGTCACTGGGCCTGCCTTATTGAAAGGACAAAGTAATTCAGACTCTACTGCAGACATTTGCTCAACCATCAGTATTTTACTGCCACCAATCTGACTGACATTTGCCACATTCCTGCCTTTCCTCTGGCTAGGGCAGACAATACCACAGCCCTCAGGTAAACAACAAAGATTGGAGAAAGCTATTCTACAGCTTAATTATCCTTCATTGAGCTAACAAGATTCCTACTCTCCACCTTCTGTGTTCACCTATCTCTGCTCTGGCTCTCCCAAGGTCACAAACCTCAACAAAACATTTTTAAACCACTCTGCAAAAGGAAAGTATTTCACTGTGGGGCTTTCTAGATGCGGGTTAATTTGCTTCTGAGACCACCACAAATACTCTTTCTCACCCCGCTTCCCTAAGAGTGCGATATTTATAATCTTAACATGCATACCTTGGGGAGAAACACTGCCAAGTGTTGCAGCAAAGCCATCAGGCTGTATATCTCAAATGTGTGGCACCTCACCCTGAACCAAAGGGAGAGGGGTCTGAATGATCAGAAGGATGAGAGACAGAAGGTGAAAAGATATATTTGAGCACCAGGGTTCAGATGCTTGGCAGTGACAAGGCAAAGAATTGGAAACAAGCTGCCCTGTGGGATGTGGCATTTTCCGGACATAAAGGTGACACGTATTCAGTCTAGGCTTGGGACTGTGGATTTATATAGTGCAGACAAACACATCTGCTGGATGTGTAGTCCTCTAACTTTGGATAAATCATTGTTGGAGGAATGGGGGGAGAGGGGGATAAAAGAGATATTTGTTGTTCCCAGGTGGTTCTTTTGATGGAAGATTGTTTTGCCACTGGAGACTGAGTTAGAACAGCTCCCAAACATCCTAAACCTCAACTTCTCCCAGGGAATCTTTTGTGAGTTGGAAGAATGTCTTCATACAAAGAATTTCCATGTAAACAACAAAATAAAAAAGTAAAATACAAACCTGAACTGTCTTCTTTATCTGGTCCATGCAAACTGAATGAAGATTTGGCATGAATCATGAGCAGTGAAAAACAATATCCTTCCAGAGCAAAGTGCAGAACTCAGGAAACAAATGAACACTTTGGTTTTCTCTTTGTCTTACTGTGAGAACAAAGAAAGTTCACCTTCTCTATGTCCCATCTCTTGTGACTTAACGCCTTTATGTGGTTTCAAGTTACCTAGCTTTGAGATAAATCAACCTAAAATCTACTAAATTTTCATTAGAATATACATAGGCATCTTTAACTTTCAAGAAGAGGGAACTCAGAAGGACTAGGCAAAAAGCAATGAAAATAAAAGGCTTTAAATTCAGTCTCTCATTGCCTACTCTGCTGAGTAGGTCCATGTTGTCAGGACTTCTGGATATTGATTGCCTGAGTAACAGAAGACTCAGCAATTCCCTCCTGGTCATTATGAAATTGGTTTTCTGTGCCAAAGCACAGGTCCCTGCAGCCCTCTTCTCTCAGTAGCTTCTCTGCCTGGGCTGCGAGCTCCTAATTGCTTCTCTGTCTCTCCTTACTGATTGCTAATCCATCCCACAGCTTTCTTTGAAATCAAGCCCTGTAACTAGACAGAGAAGAAAGAGTTTCCCTCCTTTTACCAACTCATTGTTCTCTTCTTGAACCAAAAATTATATCCCAAAAAACAAGCCTATTAAACAGGACAAGTAGGTTTGTGGAAAACTCTATCAATAGCCTTCAATCTGCAATTATTTCCTGCTGCCTCCTCATACAGCACTATTAATGGACACTAACCCGAAGTAAACATCTGCACCAGAACACCTCCCTAATTTATAGGAGCTAAAATACTTACACTAAGTACTAGCCCTTCTCTATTTACTGAATGTACAAAGCCAAATGTCCCCAGGCTTCAGAAAAGTTTGCATTTGTAGCTGAACTTTATGGCTTGTATCCAGCTCTGATTAGCAGCCAGACTTTCTGTGTTGGCCCCTCACAGACGAGTGTTGCAAAAGTGTCTTTGAGACCCTGCTTCTTCCTCACTTTCTCCAAGTATTTTTTGGTTTATATGTCATCACAGCTGGCCACTTTCCGTGTAGTTCTGGAGGCAGATACACCTTGGAGGCAGATGTACATTCAGATTGCTTGGCAGCTGAGGGTGTATTGCTGGAGCCAGAGGAACAAGATTAGAAGGTGAGATAAACATATGTTTTTATCTCTCAAATAAAGATTGGCTTCTGTTGTACCTTAACTATGAAACTTTGGACCATTCAAAGGGCCCTGAACTATGAATTTATAGAAAAGGGAACCTTTTTTCCTTAAGATAAAACATCAGGTGTTTTCTACCATTTTTGGCATTCATTTTAAATCTAATAGAAATGTGGAACTTGCTTTTATCACTCAAAAAAATGACAAATTGGAACATTTTATAGATATGAATTTTGACCAATAGTTACTGATCAACATTAGAGAAAGTGGTTAGTAGTCCTGAGTATCTGTAGCAGGAATGTAGGATGGTCCTACAGAGTATGTAGGAATCGCACAGGCTTTCTTTCACAAACCTCTAGAGCAACTTTGGAAAAGTCACAGACTGACATTAGTGCTCTGCAAAGGTCAATATGTGATATTCTATTAGTTAAAATAAAGCAGAGAATGAAGCTTGAGTCTTGCAACATTTGTGTTTCTTTATACGAACCAGAAGTCAAATAATTTATCTTTATAAGCAGTGATTCTTAGAGAGTGTTTTGAGATGCTTAACATGGGACCAACTGTATCTATATATAACATGCAATTTATATACAGTACATAGGGTCCTTTGCATCTATTTCATAACACAAACATACATACATATTTGTCTTTGCAGTCAAGTTGATGTAAGAGCTTTATCTTTAAATGTCTTCCTTCTACAGCACTAAAAATGCTGTTTAAAAGGCATATCAGTTGCTCAGTATGTGTAAGCAATATGTATTTTGACCCACTTCTAAATCTAAATCTAAATCTAAATCTAAATCTAAATCTAAATCTAAATCTAAATCTAAATCTAAATCTAAATCTAAATCATAATGAGCTGCATTCTTTCTCTTGATGTATTCCTTCAGTAAAAAGCATAGCCTTTGCTCCTGTTAGTGATCGTCAGAGCTTTCTAAGCCCAAAGAACTCTTTAAAAAGTAATTTGACAGTCTTGGAATACTCCAGGACTTTTAAATGGCTATGGTTGTATTGCTAACACTGAAATAAGACATAATGATATGAAAACAAAAACAGGATAAGTCAGTTCAATGCAAATATAAAATGTTCAATCTGCAGATGAATAAAGCTTATTGCTTTTAGGTCCCAATCAATGTACTTAACCAGTTTTAGCATTAATCATATAAATACCTTGATTACTTTCCACTGAACTATTCCAAATCTGAAGCTCTTTGTCATTAGACTGATTTTAGTGCTTTATAGGAATATATGGAATTAGAAGCATCTGTAAATATTCTCTTCTCCCTTGCACAGGATCAAAAAATGAGAGTCAAAAAATAAGACAATGGAAACAGTGGAAAAGCAATGCCATTTCAGAAAGCTCTAACTATAAATAACACATGCACTTCACTTAAACTTTACAAAGCTCTTATTGATCTGGTGCAACAAATATGATACAGAAAAAAAAGATTCTGACTTTCTTGATGTGGGTTTTACATGACACACATTACTTGGATAACTGAGTGGCTATCACTCCAAATGTGAAATGGTAAAGTAGAGCACAGTCCTCTGACAATTAATTATTTAGTTGCAAGTTGGTGAGTGCATGTTTTAAAAACTCTCCTGAGAAAACTTACTTGCAAAGTCAAAAAATTGTGAATGGCATATCATCACCTACTACAAATTTTCTCCCTGCACTTGCAAGAAAGGAACTATGCATACAGCATTTTTATGTTATAGTATTAGCCAACTTGCCCTTTGCCAAAACAAGTTCTGTAAGAGAATCAGTGTAATGAAAGGTGAAATTAGAAATTCTTGTGTTAAAAAACAAATCTACCTTTATCTAGGCTGTACAGTCTTTAGAGCAACTCTGCTCAAGGTTTGCCACAAATAAGTTCATGTCCCAGGATTAGAAAATAATACAACATCCCAATTTATCACTCTGTGATTTGGTTCATGAAACAGTAAAATGTGCCTTAAGGCTTTGCAGAATAAAGGGTTTAGAAATTTAAGGTTCAGCCTCAAGCACTATTGTCCTTGATAGAGCAGCAGGAGGTAAGGACTGCAGGCAAAATCATCATAGCCTGAAGCCAACCCAGCTGCAACAGGAGAGAGAAGCAGGAGCCAGACAACCCGACAAGGATAAGCCAGCAGCAGGACAGCAGTGTGAAAAGCTGAATCCAGCCAAAACTGGAACCACTCTATTATCAGCAATTGGAATTTGGGTTATAGAAAGGCATTGTTTGATTTGTGAAGAGGTGACATAATTGTGGTGCTTGCATTAATCTCGCTGGGAACTGAATGCTGCAATGAGTTACAAGAAGAATTATTTCCATGTAACACTCAATGAGGAGATGAATAAGACTTGCAAATAGCAACAACAAGCTGTGTTATAAGGGCATGATTAAGTTACAAGTCCAAGCAATCCAAAGTTTGAACCAAAAGCACTCAGAAGTTTGGCCAGCCTTTTTATAATCCCTTGTGTGCATATGTTTTGAGATGACCATTAATTGCATACTCATTATTTTCTGGATAGGAACCCTTCTTCATTGAAGTGCACAAAATGGGTGACGTTCACTGGGCAAATGTTCAGAATTGTCTAATTTTGCCAAGAAATATTTTTCCTGACCTCATTCCTCTGTTCTTCAAGATAACCTAATTGTATTGGCAAAGATTAAAAAAAGACATGCACAAATGAAAACAAACAGAACAGTCAGAGGCACGTGTCCAGGCTGTAAAAACATAGATGAACTGGTTGAAGTTTTTAAAACTAATTTTTAAAAGTTTTCTTTTAATAAGCAATAAGAATGAGTCCAAGTAATAGAGAACATTAGCAGCCACAAATTTTCTTGTTTTCATGGGCAATCTGCTCTAAGTTCAAAGACTGTATATAACTCCTAATTTGGTTTAATTTTTTTATGAAGATAATATATATATCAGAAGTGTATGCAACACTGTTTCTACTTGTGTTAATGCGGGATCTCAGAGAATGAGGGATACTATGAGGACTTCTAACTCTTCCTTTTCTTGGGAATCCAATAGCATGAAAAAATGTATTTAATCTTTGACTGGATTAAGAGATGCTACACTGTTTGTAATTGCTACAAATATTGGGGATTTTGCCCATGTATATTGGCATGCATGGATTTCCACATGCTATTGAAATTCTTGTGAATTCTCTATATTATCACAAAATGGCAGCATAGAAAGTTAAATATCAAGTGATTAGTTACCAATAGCAGGTAAATTTTAGTAAATTTTCAGAGAATGCCTCTCTTGCGTAAACAACTGGATATAATTTAGTTGTTTCTCTTATTCTTCATTCTCTTTCATATTTTTCTATCTGCCTCAGTCTTTCTGCCTGCCTGTCTGCCTTTTTATTTATAGCCATCCGCCTTGTTGCCATCCAATTCACAGCAGTTGACTGGTTCACGTGTCCAAAGCACAGAATTCATAAGTGTGATTTTGCATTGCAGTCAAAATGCCTAATTTAAGTTTTTCAGACACCTTTATCTCACCCAAATGAGCATGTCTGAGTTTGACCTGACCAATATTCTTGTTTTAAATTTCAGTTCTTTACTTGGCTTCTGGTGTGAGTAGAAGTAGACACTCCATGTCTCATCTTATCTACAGTAAGCTTCCAATTGTTTTTATGCATATTAGTGCTGACTTGGAAATGCAAGTTCTGGATGTTCAAATATCAAATAAGATGTACATGCAATGTAAAAGATCCAAATTTCTACAAATGTCTACTGGAGTTATAAGGAAAGAAAGGTGTGAAGTTAATAAAATCAGTTGAGAACTTTTTTACACAAAATTTTTTTTCAATACATATACATTTGAGGAATACTTTTTTTCACTACTTAAAGTATTCTTAGGTGATTTGTTTATAATTTAGACCCTGTGAGCTGTGTTCTTACATAACTTGATTTTTTCCTCAGTTATGCTACCAGTAAAGAAATCATTAAACTAATTATAAGAAAATCTTATAACACAAAATTCAACTTTTTAACATCACATCTCTTTCTGTGTAAAGAAAACATCTGTGGAAATCACACACGAAAATCTTGTGTGTGCATTCAAATTTGAAACCAAGTGATTAACTCAGGTGGCAGATATCTGGGATGAATAAATATTTTTCTTTTACAGTTTTAAAAATCATTCTTCTGTCAAAAGTGCAAGGATTTATTTGAATTTCCCTGAAATGAGGTATCATATGTCAAGCCAAAGCCACAGTAAATATTAGTAACAACAAATGCCGGTTCTTGATGCTGTTGATTTTTATAGTTAGTGACACTTCTTTTGTATCCCTGTGCTTGGTTACACAGGTTGGAGCAAGGCACTGTGTGATCTGAAATGCATGGGCACCTGAAGATGGCCAGGAGCAGCAACAACCTGACACCATAAAAGCCATCACATTTCCGAGGATCCATTCCTTTCTGGAGCTTTATAATGTGCACACAACCTTTTTGCATACTCAGGAGGAAGACAATAGACAGCAACCACAGTGTTCTCTGTCATTAAGAATAGACAGGAGGCTCCCTAGGGAAAAAAGCATGACTCCAGATTTTCACCAAGGGACACTTTTCTGTGCACTGTTAGAGCACGCTGCTATTAGTCCCAAAAGGAGAGGATTAGCTCATCTACCATTTGTCATCTTGTCTACACTGCTCTTTTAGACCTCTTGTCTAAGTAATGGAGAAAAACAAGCGGAAGAATTCCTTTCCTGCAGAGATGGTCTCCCCAATGATGGCAGAGAAGTGACCTGGCCAAGTGACTTGGTTTAGGCACCTAATTTTTCATGTAAAAAGTAAAGTAATATAATTGCTATTCCTAGCTCTTTCAAGAAACCTATGAAAACTTACACCTGAAATTCTTCTGTGTCCACCCTTGGGAATGTGACATTCCACATCTCCCATATAGAGAAGGTTTTTATCTTTCTCTGACATTTTACTTACAGCCCAACAGTTTCCTATAGAAATGGAGAAAAAATTAAGTGGACACAGTCTAAATGAGTTCAGAAAAATCTGTGCTATTTGATGCACTTTCAACTAGAAGCCTTCAGTGGTCAAAACTTAAAAGAAATTTTGCTAGAAAGGTGCTTCCTGTCGCATAAAGATCTAAGAGTATATACATATTTCTAGGATGATGCCTAAAGAGGCTGCCTAGAACAGAGGCTAGACAGCGTCAAAGGAATAAAGTAGGTATTTATTAAAAGGCCTTCAAAGGATACAACTTGAGGAGTACAAGAGCCTGGCCGAGGCTACATCCAAGATGGACCCAAGATGGATGGTGTGTCACGAGTTTTCACACTTTTCTAAGTTTTGGTCCATTTACATATTGGGCAATTGTCCAATTATAGTTAATTGTCCAGTTGGGTTAATTGCCCAATTACAGTTTCAGATTATGGAGTCCCATCCTCCTAGATTTCTCTCCTCAATTTGCTGTTGTTTGCACTTTTTGAGCCTGAAGCTGCAGCAGTGTCCTTGGTTCTCAGGCTGGAAAAGGATTGTTTGGTCAAACTAAACTGTGAGGAGAACTTGCCAACACTTTGTATGAAGTTCAGAGTTACACACTAAGGCACTATAGAATCTGAAAAATATAAAAGCTAAAACTTAAGGCATCAGGAAAATGAGCTGTTTTGGTATCAAAATTCATTAACTTTTGTTTCCATTGCATACTTGCCCTGGAAACCATTGCAGTGCACTGAGCTACGTGCATGGGTATCCACCAGCCAGTTCATGAATGCTGGTGGGCCCTTGGGCTATCACTCACAGAGTGGGTGAAAGCCATGTTGTTCTGCATGTCTTTCCCTTCTTTTTCTTTATTACTACGAGTGTAAATAAGTAAGTACTACATAACTGATAAGTACTAAACTTCACATTAATTTCTATGAGTCTATAAGTCAGAAGTCTTAGATTTCTGTGCCCTTTCAAAGGATGTTTGAGAATGGTCACAACTTAGAACTTTGCACTGATGATTGGCCATGTCTTCAAAATAAACTAAGTTTTCATCATATGCATGGTGTGGTGCCAATACCAGGAAATTAAAATAGCCCAGGGTGAACATAGACAGTAAACCTGAGAAGCATTGTGGTATTAGGAAAGGATTACCTCTTTTCTGTGAACTGTACAGGACAGTGAAATTTTGAGTGTTCCTCAAAGTTGGGTAAAGTCCCTGGGCAGCAGAAATGCTGCCTTTGGCCCTGAACTGGTGCAGGTCTGCTCTCTGCCTAGCTGAATCTGACCCCTAATGTCATACATTAACCTTATGCCTGAATCTGACAGGCGTGTTTTCCCTAATAATTAATCTTCTCTGGCATACATTAAATCGATATTGATGGAAATGAACATATGCGCTTTTATTTTTTGGTTAAAAAAAAATCAAAACTTTCCAGAAAATCAAATATTTCCTTTGTCAGAAAACCAAATGCAAAAGCTCTCCATTCTTTTTCCCGGTTTTATTTTAGTCAAAAAAATGCCTGGGAGATCACAGAATGCCATATCATTTTTCAATTTTTCTAATGCACATAAAAATAATGACAGCTTATTTCAGCTCCATTCCATACCTGAACACGAGAAATGTCCATACAACTATATGAAAAGGTATCTATATTTATTAATAACTGCAATAATATTTTAAAAATATTCATTCTCACTTACTTATATCAGCAGAGATTATGTCCAGCAGAATGGTGCATTTGTCTTTTGCTTATCATTTAACTTTCTTTTCTTCTCTGCTTTTTTTTCTTTTTTTTTTGCCACCATGCATTGAAAATTTTGAGACTGATGGCATTTTCAGAGCCACGATTAGACACTTCATTACCCACAGCACTTACAATGCCTTTGCATGTCATAACTTGACAACATAGGAAACCCAGGTGATGTTTTAGAGAAGAACTCTGGAACTGTTGGCAGCTCTACAATAGCACATCAGGTATCTGTGGTTGGCCATCATTGGATAAGCAGTTTTCTTTATTAACTTGTCTGAGCATGAAAAAATGTTATGAAATACCACAAAATCAGCTTTGTGAAACACAGGGCGATCTCTGCTGATCTTTCGTTTAGTTCAAAGTAATTTAAAATCCTAGTTTTTGACAGAATAATTCTGCTCTTTAGAAATTAATTTCATAATGATAGTCTTTTAAAACTAGAAAATCTATTTTAGTGTTTGAATAGATTTCCTTTCCTCCTCACAATAAAGAGTTTATTTAAAGAGACATTATTTCTTTTTCCAGTCCTTGTTCTGTCTCTCATTTAGGGAAGAGCTTCTTTTATCGAACTTCCTTTGAAGACTGGATAAGATATTGCCAGGATATTACATCATATTACTGACTTCATGCAATGATATGCCCTAAAAGATATTGAGATTGTAAGTGATCCAACCACTTTCATCTATTCTATCTCTTGAATTTTGCAGCATGAAATAGCTGTTTTGTGAACCACCGAAGAGTGCAATGGGTTCTAAATGTAAAACCAGACTTTGCAGCTTACAGTGGATCAAACTTAGGGGCAAAACAGGATTTTCCTTAAGATGTGCTTCTCTAGATTACTGATTACCCAATCTAGGAAGAATGAAAAGAGATGTTTTTCTGGCAGAGTTGGCTTTCCCAAAGACACAGATTTGGCAGATCATCCAAATGCAATGTTAATCCATTAAGATCTTCCACGGATGAACATAAAAGCCAACCTGTGGAGAGGCAACTGTCTAAAAAGGCTTATGAAAAACAGAAAATAGGAATTGTCGATGCACCAGGTAGTTGGTATATTGTCAGTTCCAGTGAGACGTCAGTGAGATATTCTGAATATCTCTGATACTGAACCCTTCTCTTACAGAGTCCAATTCCTTCTGTCCAGAGTCCTCAGTGTCCAATTCCTTCTGCTCCAGGACCTTTGATGAGCCAGGTGGATGAAACACTCTTCCACAAAAAGAAAAAACAGAAAGCTTTTCCAAGATTTTGCAGAAATTGCTTCTTCTCAGCGTTACAGAACACAATGCACAAAATGGCTTAACTTCCCTCATGAGTTAAAGTTTTTTACCAAGTAAGGCACTGAAAGCAGTAGATGGCTATAAAAATAAACCCAGTCTGTGACCTGTTATATGCATTTCAGAAACTGAAAGAACACAGCAGGTTCTAAAAACTGATTATGCACTGTCTACAGGACTGAACTCAAGTGAAATGCTGCATTTAAACTTTCAAGTCCTCCTTTGAACCATCAGTATCAGGTTTTTTGTTGAAAAAGCTGAACTGATCAGTGAGACTGAGAGTGACCTGGTCGATTTTATGCAAAACAGGTATGGTTAAGGTTTTTCAATTTACCTCTTTTAAACATGGGGATTAAATAATATTGGTCTACCAGCCTGACATGATAAATTAATTTACTAAACAGTCAATCAGAGCAGTTGATTATCTCCCTCTTCCTACCTTTAAGCACCTGGTGTTCTTATGTCTCTAAAAGGAAGGAAGGAAGGAAGGGAGGGAGGGAGGAAGGAAGGGAGGGAGGGAGGACGGACGGAAGGAAGGA
>JANRGV010000062.1:95253730-95302949 GCA_024734035.1 Alethe castanea
AGCTGCATTTACCAACAGGTATGTGAGCTTTCAACAGTTCTGCCGTTTATAAAGCACCATCATAATTGTGCACTGCTGTTGTAGCTGTACTTTCTGATGGAGTCAATGCATTCTAAGTAATTTTGCAAGTCGTGGGGTGAATTAATCTTTGATGTAGAAACCTGTGTGAATTGTCCAATGCCTCTTTAACCATAACTTGTCCATTTGTCCTTCAGTGTGGCACCAAAACCTCTTAGAATTTACCTAATCTTCTTTTTGGTAAATTGCTACACTATTCTACATTCTGACATCATCTCACTTTGCCAAATGTGGTTGAAACTGTCCTGTAAAACTATTTAGCTGGTATGGGACTCCTACTGGCCTTCTCAAACTGAGATCTCCACTTAAGCTTAACTACAACAGGGCACAGTTTAGCAGTCATGTATATGCCAAAACCAGTTCCAGTTCTGTATTATCTACATCCTTTCCTCCATAAAAAAACAAAACAAAATACTAGTTTTGTTTTGCAGAACTTACTAAGTCTTTCATCAGAGGACCAGAAGAAGAGCAGAAACAAGAGCCCAACCTTATACATCTTTCTTCTTGTCTTTGACATAAAAAGGAAAGAGACCGTTCAGTAGCCAGTCGCTTCAAAAAACTGACACTCGGCTCCCCTGTGTTGTATGCTTTACACTTTTCAAGTTTAGTTTATTTTCTATTACTGTTGCTTCAACAAATCTTTCTTTCTGTACTGTTAAAAAAAAAAAACAAATTTCATTCCAGAAATGCTGTATTCAGCATAGAGTAACTATGAACCTGTCTTTAGATTTCAGAGTGTATCATTGAAGTTGTCTTTGATACTTCCAAATAAATTCTGTCATGTGGTTTGTAGCAGTAACAAACATTTTATCTGACGTTCTTTGTCCTTCAAATGTCCCTGAATTTCTGTTTCTCCAGAAAACCTTGTACTAGTAATTTGTATAAGCTACTATTGTAAACCAATACCATTCTGGGTCTTTTTTTCCCCACAAAGTTTAGCAGCAAGAGCTAAGTGCAGAGAATCCTGCATAATTAATCTGAAAATTCAGTAGACCATATTTCTAGATGTTGTGTATTTCCTCTACAGATACTGTAGTACATGCTATCTTACCAATGCTCCCATTAAAGATCTGCTGGGATTTGGCAATAACTATGTTAAAAAACTGTTGGAAGGGTCTCTAAGAGATAGTCCATCCCAGAAGACAAGATTAACTATACATGTTATCATTGCTGACAGATGGTTGTCTACCATATTTCTAAAGACCTCAGTTGTGGAGAGACTCAAAACAAAATACTCAGCACTCTGTTTTTCTTAACTTTTCACAGTTTAAATTTGCAGCTTCATTGTTTCTTGTCACAATTTATCCTACAGACACAGAATACCTTCTCACTTTTTTACAACAGACTTTCATACTCAAAGGTTTGTTTTTTTTCATTATGATCTCCCTCAAGTCTTCTAAAGGGAAAGAACTTTCTACTCTTTAAAACATTCCTCATAGATTATGTTTTCCAAACCGCAGGTCATTTGCATTACTCTCCTTTAGACTATCTGTGTTGTAGCCACACCCCTGCTCAAGTCTTCTACTGTGCCAGATGAAACAGAAAATGTTCATTTGCATGTCTTGCCAGGTATACTCCTGTGTGATGACTACCTTCTTCTGAGTAACATTATACCTGGATGTGGTTCAATGCAGCTCTCTTTCACCCTTGCCTTTAGATTCTTTTCCAAGGGCCTGATGTTCCATATCCTTTTCTTCATCAGGTAGTTTTTACTTAAGCATAGATAATTTCACTTTTTTTTTGCAATGAATTGCATCCCAATTTTAGTAAAATACAGTTATGACCCATTTTATTGAAAATGTTATTTTCCAACCAATATGTAGTCTTTCCCCCTAGGTAGCCCCAGTAAATTTTTTAATAATCACATCTTTTATTGCATTCACCAGATTGTTAGTGAAAACCTAAATAAATAAAACCCCTGCATTCAAACCTTCAATTTCTTCACTGAATTATTGTTAATTACTTGCTGAACATGGTGATACACCCTGTTGTTCACCTTCTCTGCAGCAGAAGAGTATGGACCAGCAAATCACCAGACCTGGGCAGCCAGGCTTGAGAGGGTCCCAGAAGTGGCCATGCCCTCACCCACGGGGTGCAGCTTGGTCCATCAACAGCCCCCAACATGGCGAGTGATGGAGTTTGGTAAAACAAGATGTGGCAAAGATGGTGTGGCAGCCAGAACAGGGGCTGGTGGCCCTGGAGGACTGCAGCAGGGTCCTGAGCACTGGGGAGGGGAATCCCAGGCTGGCTGAGGACATCATTGCTGACTGCTGCTCACAGAGCCTGCATGCTTCAGGGATTGTCTCATGAGAAGGTCCAGAGCTGTGGTCTTTGCCATCTGTTATGATTTCATTTCTTTCCCAGGACCTGCTCTTCAAGTTGGTTAGTTTGTTTTGTTTTTTTTTGTCTTGACTATCAGAAACCACAAAGAGTGTATTTCCTTCTGCAAACAGAAGAGGAACTTAACCCTGGTCTGAAGTGAAGCAGGGACCTCATGATATTTTTTTGTGCCTCTTTATTTTCAGACACCAACTCCTCTCTTCTTTCTTATTACAGTATAATTTATATCTCTGGAATATTAAATGCCTATAAACAGAGAGATAATTATATTATTGGATAATATATTAATAATAATATCACATTATTATTAATCTTATTTAGTAAGCTTTAACAGAGAAAGTGATTCCAACTTGAACTTCAGGTGAAAGATGAACTGAAGAGTGAACTCATTTCTAGTGTATCTGATGTATTTGAGTTAGTTACTGTGGTGATCCCACCCATGTGATATCTGGTTTTGACTCACAGCTGCTGGAGTCCCTGGCATTGTTCTGGAATTTTTTTTTTTTTTTTTTTTTTTGGTATAATAAAAATGCTCAGACTTTAAGCATCCTGCTTGAGGCATAAGAAGCAGCTTGAAAAGGAAAAGGTGCCTGCTGCTTAAGCAATATATTTTACTTTTAGGGTTCTTTTTATGGGAAATGAACTAAGTTGCATCTGCCTCCTCCTAAAATTTTCAACTTGAATTGCACAAAGTATGTTTAAAAAAATTCTATGCTGCTGCAGTAAAAGTGCGTTTGTTTTTCCTTAGATTACAGGCTTTGAGGGTCCTCATGCAATGCTCTTTCATAGACAATAAATTGAGCAAGACTTTGTTTGAGCCCAGAGAGCCTTTATGTTCTTTGTGTGGAACTCCTAGGGCAATGGGAATTCTGTACCAAAATAGACTCAGATCAGTTTGCAAACTTCAATCTGCAGAGTCCAAAATACCTTAACCCAGCCTCTTCTTAAGTATTAGAAGATGGTCTTTCCCCTCATTCTTTCTTTTTTTTTTAATTTTTTTTTTTAATAGTTCTACTTCAGCTTTATTTTCATCTCTGTTTTCCATCTCAAGGCTTTAGGGCATCCTGATCGTGAAATAATCTAATTAACAACATAAAGTGTATACTTTTGGGAACAGGAGACCAAGAACACCTAATCCAGCTGGTGATACCATTGTATTCTTAGAACATAAGAACAATGGCTAGGAAAACGTGTGAAGAAAGAAATCTAACATGGCTGTAATAATCAGTTCAATCTTATTTGGAATCACTAACATAGTTATGCATCGCCATATGGATACTGTGTGATGTATCACATGAAAGGCTTAACATTGTTTGTTAGCCTTGCCACACACTAGTTATCAGAATATATTTTGCCATAAATTACTTCTACTCTCCAGATAGGCTTTTGGTGTAATATGTACAAAAAACACTGACACTTTTGAGACATTATATTACTTCATTTTACTAAATCTAACTACTGTATTACTGTGTCATAGGGTAGAATCTTAACTGGGTTCCTAATATAATACCTTATTTTACATGTTTAAAAAAATAGTTTCAATTTGTCAGTGAACAAGGCATTTTAAAAAGAGATTTAATGCATACATTGCAAATTTGATTATGTAATCAGCAGCCTACTCATGTTCTGATGGTTTATTGATAGCTTAAAGCATTTTAAGGAATATGAAGAATTTTTTTCTTGTGTTCTAGTTCCACTAGGAAATTTTAAAGTTCACAGTGAAAGGAAGGATTGACAAAAAGAAACACTTCCTCCTGCTGCTCCCAATTAAAAATTCTGCTTGGAAGCTTAGCATGGTGAACTTACTGAGAAATGAACATACCTTGGCAGTCCAATTTCTTTGATAAAATCACCTCCATGAGTACATCTACCTTTGAATACACTTGCAAAATGCTGCGTGTTGGTATCTCCTGAAAAAAAAATGATTATCAGATCCTTGTTTGGGGTGCCAGTACATAGCTATTATTTACTGTTTACTTGATTTGCAATGTACTTGTTTAAGGCTGCATTTGGACCCCACAAATCAGTATTTGCTTAGAAAAAAATCTTATCTACAAAAGTAATAACTACATGAACTCAGGAAGCTGTTCTGCTTCTCTGTTAAATGCTGCTCTGTTTTTGGATTATACTGTATCTCCCACTTTTATCACTTGTTCACAGTCAAACATTCTGTCTTTGGTGTAATTCTGTCTCAACTGTGCATGTAAATAGGTTTAAGAAGTCTAATAACACCCGAATTTTTACCAGTGTAACTTAAATCTAAAGAGAAATCCTAGTCTGCTTTATGTATAAATTCAAATTCTTCACAAAGCATTTTTTTAGTAAATATTTGGCCATTTTTTTCTCCGAGTCAGTAAAAATAATTTGGTTAATCTAAAGCTTCCAGAAACAAATCCTGCTGTCTAATTTAGATGTTTAAAAGCTTGATCTCTCTGTTTCTATCACTGAAGGTCTTTAAAAATGAGTGATTATTTCCATGGATAAATAAAGCAAATGCTTCAGGAAATGCTTAAGACATATTGCTTAAGGCTTTGTCAAAATTTAGGTCCATTAATCAGGTGATTTTGATTCACTTAAGGATTTTTCCTCACACACAGTTTTCACAGCTGCCAGCTATCTTCTCAGCTGAACAAAGACAAACTTTAGCAACAATGTTCTCTACCATCCTCTATATAATTTGTAATCTAATTTTTTCATGTCCCTATATTTCAATATTGTTTTGAACTTACTGTATGCCTTAAAAGATTAATTTGGACATTTTGTTTTCCAGTTGTCTCTTTAGATCACTTCTCAGTTGACGATACTCTCCACTAAATAAAAAATATAATTCTTTTGTTTTATAGGAATGCCTTCCTGAGTAGTTTGAAAAACACCTGATTTCTGATGCTATTCCTCAACTTTTTTTCTTAAAAGGAGTTGTAATTATAAGTTGATTGAGAATTAACTTAAACAATTAGGTGTCCTAGATCCTCCTTGTGAATCTCAAAATTATAACTTCTGGGTTTTTTTTTTTAGATTTTCCTATCTTTATTTTTCTTCCATTTGTCATTTAGGATATCCCCTATCTCTTCGTCCTTCACAAACTTCTCTTGGCCTGATTTGTCTGTAAAATCACTGTCTAATATTTACATTCTTTATCATTTAATTCAGTACAAAACTGGCTTACTTAAACTACGTTTTGCCACTTAGTAAGAGCTTGACCCATTATCTGCTCTGTATACTTTGCAGAAATAATAAGCTTTTGAAAAGGGATAAGTATTGCAACACCAATTATTACATTACAGTTACAGAGTGGTAAGACTGTGCTATAAAGAGAGAAAAAAAATTGCTATTTACACTCGTAATGGAGCATTACCTAGAACATTTTTTATCTTAGAAAGCACTTTTCTGAAGACCTTGACTTCTGATAGAAACATTATTATATTTGAAGTGTATTAATGCTATCTCACTGGTAAGGTATTACTGTTTAATGCAGCTATATTCCTACATTCCTTTACATACTTAACTCTTCCAGTCATTCTTTTTTCTTTTTTTTTGTTTTTGTGGAAGCCCACGTGTAATAATCAGTAGCTTATAAATGACTACTCGAGTTATGCATATTGCAATGTAGGTAGAAACTAGGTTTTTGCTTTGTAGGTGGAAACTAGGTAAGCTAATACTCAGTAAATTATGCTATTAGTATAGGCTTCCCTAATCCAACTCCATGGGTGCTGGTTCCAAGATAAAGGCACTTCAACAGGTGTTTTAGAAAGTTGATTTCATTATAGAGAACATTTTGGTATTTAATACAGGCACTCTTTAGCACAAACAAGTCTGATATTTTTAAGTACATCTACTCTATATAATTTCCTTACTTTCAGGTCTAGCTCTGAAACAACTTGAAATAGAGTTCTCTGACTGTAGACTCCCTTCATGAATATAAAATATTGCAAATGATTCTGTATTAGTGAAATGAAAATCATGTAGATAAATAAAATTCTAATCAAAGGTTATTACAATTCAGAGGTATAAAGAAAAGCAAAAACTGGTTGTTTTTTTAAATGCATCAGTCATTATGACTAATGTTTGCTGCTACAGCTCTTATAACATTTGCTTTCCTGAGATGAAAAAGTGAGGTATCTTCATTTACAGTTGTTGCTGTATGAACAAAAAGTAAACTTTGAGCTGTCAGAAGCATTGCAGATACATAGCTATATATGGACAAGAGCAAGGCTCAGGTACAGAGGTTTTCAGCATCGTATGTTGAAATTTCCAACCCGTTTGTGTACCTGCTCTATTTTAAGGACTGTGCAGATTAAATGACTGCAACACACTTTCCTTTCTGTTCCTTACCTGTAGCTGCCCGTAATCAGTTCCATTCCCTCAAGGTTCCATTTCTTCAACCAAGAACATAACCACATTCTTTAGACTGCAAAGGCAGAGATACATGCAAGAGCTCTGTTGGCTCATTGCCTGTGCTTGGGAGGCCAAAGACTCTTTCACATTGCACACTGCAGGCGTACAATGCAGCTGTGGAGCATAGCAGGAGCATTCCTTATCTCGCCGTAGCGTCTGCTTGCTGTAGTTTGAATTCCAGCAGCAAAAGCAGCTCCCAAAGGAGTTTGTACTTCATTATATACCAACCCTGAGAGAAATAGCTAGACTGCAAGTTCAGCTTTTTTGGCAAGGAAATGATGTCTTCTTGACAGACACCAAATTTGTGCAGATAAACTGGTTGAATATTTTGCTTGCTCTTGTACTTAATCTATACGAGTGTATATTTGTAAACAATTTTGTGGAATAAAAACGTTTCTATGTTAATAAAGCTAATGTATTTTCTTAGACTTTTGAAGGTCTCATGCTTTACTTAATTCAGTTTTGGGGAAGTATTTGGTATTGAGTAATATAAGACACCAACTATGAAACACCTGTGTGCTGGATTTGAAGGGGGTAGAATTGTCTTCACAGTGCCTGGTATGGGACTGTGTTTTAGATTTGTGCTGAACACAGGGTTCATAATATTTTAATGGTTTTGTTATTCCTGAATAAGGCTTTTGCAGACAAAAGGCTTTTTCTGGTTTTGCACTCCATGCTGATGAGGAAGGTGAGAGTGCATGGGATGTTGGAAGGAGACACAGCTGGGACAGGTGACCCAAAGTGGTCAGAGGGATATTCCATACTAGAGGGTATCATGCTCAGTATACACAATGGCAGTAAGAAGGAGGAAGGGGAGGACATTCAGAGGGGAGGTGTTTCTCTTCCCAAGTCACTGCAACATGTGATGAGGCCCCTCTCTCCTGGAGATGGGTGAACACCTGCCTGACCTTGGGAAACAAATAATTTCATCCCTTGTTTTTCTTTGCTTATATGTGTGGCTTTCACCTTCCCAACTGAACTGTCTTTGTCTCAACCTACTGGTTTTCTACCTTTTACCCTTCTGATTCTCTTTCTGATCCCACTGCTGGTGAGTGACTGAGAGGCTGCATGGGGCTTAATTTCCCACTGAGATTAAACCACGACAACCTGTTACTGAACTTTTTTGATAGTTTTTAAATACATTTTTAATGATAAATGACTCATTGATTTTCATTCATTTTCTCAGTTGAATTAAAAATGTTGTTAAAATACTGACATTTTGAGTAGTAAGAGTGAAGTCTCTAATGGGCTCACCTGCCTTTTTGAATATTGCCTTTCAATCAAATAGAGTAACTTACATATTTTACCAAATTTCCTGTATGCCCAAAAGCTAACAGCCTTTTAATATTACAACACCAATAAAGGCACCTACAGTTCTACTATTGTCCATATCTGGGCATCTAGGCATCAATCTTCCTTCTACAGTTTCAAAGTGTTCAGATTAGAATTTCTCATTTTGATCAACAAGGAACAAATAATTAAAGCAGAAGCACCTCCGGCACTTCCAGTCTGCGTTCTAGTCTCTTGTCTTCAGAATAGATAACTTTAAACATGAGGCAAATTTAAAAACAAAAGTCTTGAAGCATCTGTAACCCTTCTTACTACGTGTATCACAAGTCCAAGTTATGGTTCTTAAAGTTTGTTCTCTGAATAGGTGACGTTATTACACAGTAGCACTTTGAGTGTCTATTCCAGACAACTGGAATTATGGGATATGGTCACATATTTTTGGCTCATAAGGTTCTTTTGAGAGCTATTTTGTGTGCACCTGATTTCACATCCATTCAATCACACTGTTCTAGAAAATGTCTATTTTGTACACTGTTTAATTCAATGATGTTAATTCGGTCTAACTCGAGTTTAGAGAGTGATTTTCATAAGATGCTGACCCAACAGAATGGTTCAGTAACACAAAGAGGGAGCAAGTCTGCTGGAGACATAGTAAGCCATAGCTGCACCACAGCTTTGCCTTGATATGTCTATTAAGAGTAATACAAGATTAAATACAACCCATTCTTCCTTCTAAAGTTTATAGAAGCTCTTGAAAAAACGTAAATGTAAGAAATTAGGCAGTGATCCATTTCTTAATTTGACAGCTTCAACCTCCTCTACAAATATCTAATAGTATGGACCCAGCTTTGACCCTTCACTAGAACTAGTTCACTAGAACTAGTTCACTAGAACTAGCTCAGAACAGGTTTTGACAAATTATGAGCCTTAGACATCACTTTCTTACAGAGCTGTACATTTCCTAACAAAATGAGAATTTTGCACTTGAAACAAAACCTATTAAATATTTTAGTGCAGAGATTGTATTTTGGAATGCTGATTCTCAGGTAGATATTTCAGATTGTTATTAGCTTCTAAATCCAATAATTGCACTGAATAGGTGTACTTATATATATTTGTAAAAGAAGTACATATTTTTTTCCTTGGCTGTAAAATTTTAGGTTAAAATATCAAATATGAATGCTTTGAGAGGGTGGAATCTCACATTGTGATGCAATGGTGTTTTGCCTCACTATCACTTCTGATTATTGCTCTGGCTTAAGCCTTTCCTCTGCCCTCCAGTTTTTCAGTACCCTACCACTCAGGTGCCGAGAAGAAACATCCATCTCAGTAGTCTGACAGTACTTGATGACAATATTTCCCTTTTGGACTGCTGCTTCTCATCCACATCTCTGGCTCACTAAATAATCACACACAATAACATCATGTAAAACATTTTACTTTGGTTATTTTCTGTTCATACTGCAAAGCTCTAGGGAGAAGATTACCCATCTTTTATTGACTAAGTAGCAGAGTCCCCATATACTAGAGATTATTATTTGAATTTTTTCTTCACCAGCACTGAAGTATATTACTCTCACTTGCAATCAGGCGTCCAGATTTCTGGGAGCTTTTAATTTATATATTTTTTTTTAATTCCTTTCTGGAAAGCTGTTTCATGGCTCTTTATTATAAATTGCCAGATTGTACTTTCAAACTGAAGATACATAGGGATAATGTTAGCAAACTGAAATGAATTCCAGCACAAAAATCCCCCACCTCTGCAGTTTCTCAAGGTTGGTGGATTTTTATATAATAATCTTTTTTTAAAGTCATGTATTTTTTATGAGTCTGAGACACACCAATTCCAGTAAGTCTTTGGGCTATAGAAATAGAAAAGAAACAGGATGTAATGTTGCATATCATAATATATGAAGCAATCATTCAAATGTAGCTTGCAGTAAGTCAATAAACCTCTACTGTATTGAGGCAACTAAGTGTAGGATATTCATGCAAAAGTTGTTTATTCAGTGTATGAGAAGATCTTTTTTTCCTAGTTTTTGAAATGTGTCTGAAATGTGTTGCCAATTCCTAGCAATTAAACCAGTATTAGTATGTCAGGTGCATTAATGGCAGTGAGAAAAATACAACAAGAATAGCTTCTGTTTGAGCATTTCTTAGAACAAGAGGCAATGTTCTGTGTATACACAGTTCTGTACTTCTTTAGTCTGCCTTGAAATAGGGAAATTATTCTAGCTATGGGTGTGCAGTTCCTTGTGCTCTTGCCTGTTCTGCAGAACAAAGAGATGTTTCGAGAATCAGTCCTTCACAGCACGTGAGGGTCTTTGGGCAGCAAGTCTCTGCTGCAGAGTCCCCAGAAAATCCTTTAATGCTACTAATAATGTTGATATAAACCATGAATCTTGACAAACTTACAAGGTTTCAACTCCGTGGAAGCCTAGCCATGGGCTAGTTAAAGCATTTGCATTATAGACTTTAAAGGATGCTACTTGGACAAAGCAGAGTCCGAGGGTCAAGCTGATGTCTATTCAGAGCAGGATGAGCAGCAGGAGCCCCAGGATGACAGTGCTGATTGCATTTACCAGAAGTTACTCCATGGGAAAGAAGCGACAACAAACTGTGATAACAAAAAATGCAGTGTTGGCCCCAAGGAAGCAGTCTGGGACTGGAAGTGGAAACAGGAGGAGAAGCTCTTCTTTAGTGTAGAACCAGGAATATGACCTTGGCAAAGACCACACTGTGTTCTCAGCAAGGATAGTGCCCATTCATGCACTCAATAACAATCCTGGCATACAGATGACATCTAGCACATCCTTTTGTGTGGTGGACACAACCAAGGTCCAAAAGTTGGCTACTTATTTGTGGAGTTATCACCTAAGATTATCTTACTAATGATGTTAGGGCTAGTCCCTTGCAAAACCTGGAACACAGAAGTCTGCCTGGCAGAAAAATCTCTCAGTTTGCTGATGAAGCTACTTCTCTCCCTATGGCAGTGGTCCATAAAGGCAATTATTGCATTTTATAGAAAGTGATACTTAACCAAATCAGAAGAATGAGGTTCTCATTCCTTCTTATCAAACCGGTGACACAGGTCCAATTAAGCAAGGTATAATCTCAAAAAATACAGCCAAGACTATACAGGCACAATTATTTTGAGGCAATGTGAGAAAAGTGATTGGGATGAACTTTCTTTTCCCTGCCTTGCCTCCCTAGACCCACCAATGATGCAGGAGCTCAGTACAGTTCAGAACAATAGCAGCTCATACTCACATCAAGGTAGCTCTGCATTAAAAAAGAAAATGCATAGAATTAATCTAAAATATCTTAGCTATTATATTTACTTGCCTGGAAGAAAGAAAAATGGTTTCATTATGATGCCCTCTAGGTTATAAGAGCAGCATTCATTCAGGGAGGAGAGAAACAATACATTATGATTTTTCTGATAAAGCCAGCATGAGTCAGATTTCAAACATTAAGTAAAAAATAGTTCTCTCCTGCTGATCACAATCACTCTGGAAAGTAAAAAAAGACAATGGGAAATCAATACTTCTCTACTCTTTTGTATCCTCTGAGCAGAGATGGAGGGCCTTATAATTGAATAAATCATTTGCTATGAACTCTTCATTCAGCATTCAGAGCCAGGACTGAGGTCTCTACATCAGGTACCATTATATAATCTACTTTACATTTCAGAGCCACAAAAAATTACATACTGATAATTCATCAAGAAGTATCAGGTTTTCTCAAGGCAGAAAACTGTTTTCAAAAATGTCTTGCTTTCAGCAGTAATGCCCTTCTGTGGATTTCTGCAAGAAATTTGGGCAGGGCTAAAGTTCAAAACAGAGAATTAACAATAAGATTAATAGAACCTGAATTAATGGAATAACTGCAAAAGAATTTTATACAAATGTAACATTTAAGTCTTGTGAGCTTAACAGCAGGCTAGAATGTTGTTCATAGTGTGACTTCTTTAGCAGAAGTGAAGAAAACAAAAAAACCTTACACAAAACCAATTGCTTTAATAAAATCCAACTTTATAACACACTCCATGTCTGTTTCAGAGAACATTCTGACAAACAGAATGCAAGGGACTAGGGGCAATTTAATTATAATTTTGTGTGTGTGAAGGTTCACCAGATGGCAAATATCTTTGCTGCAAGAAGAAATCCTTGAAGACAGGGAATGTACAGAGTTCAGATGATACTTTTTATATGTCTGATGTTAAATAGAACTGGAGAGAACAATAAATGACCTGTTAAGAAAGAATCAAAGGTGAATAAGAGATTTAATAAGTTGAACGTCTTAAGCACCCTCATGTTTACTCTTCAGAGTAATGCATTGTTAATTCTAGCAAGGTTGTTCACACTTCAAGGGTGACATATGAGTACATTTAGACAAATACCAATAATAACTTGTTTGTACAAGGCTGAGAATCCTCTAAACATCTGTCAGAAGTTTAGTTGTTTTGCTTCCACTAGAATAAAATGCTTTAATGGAATTACATGTTGTCTTGGATAATGCCATCCGATTTTTCCATTACATCATCATAATTTTAGAGTGTGAGTTGGGGGACAGATTTCCAGAATTCCACCTGCTTTAGATTTAGGTTCTCATTTAAGTCCATGTAAACTCCAGGACCTCTACTTTTTACATTTACACTGAATTTATACATACACTTAGTTTTAGCTTGAATCTTCCTGTTGTGTTTAAGTTTAATTGCTTACATTTGACCAAAGCATCTCTTCTAGGAAATAAAGGAAAAATATCCAAGCAATGCTTCATAGGGATGTAGATAAAGCTAGCTAGGAGTCTGAGCTCCATCTCTAGTAAACTGCAAAGGGAACATACAGGATTGTTATCAGCTTCATGTGATACCATTTTTCAGAGACACTACATATTTATCATGCATGGGTTAGTAGCTAAAGTATTTATCTAGGAAGTAATAGGCCATCATGTCTGAGTTCTCTTCATTCTGAATGTGTTAGAGTCTGCATTGCAGTGGTGTGAGCTAGTGACACTCTTGCCATCTCTCAGGAAGTTTCTACAGCAGCTGAACTGATGAGGCAGGCTGTTAGATGATAAAACTGTGTCACACACTAACTTCCTGGAAAACTGATCTGAGTTAATAATGATCTAATGTAAAACACACACATATTGTTGAATAAAATATAAAAGTGGATAAGTGGATAATTACAGGAAAACTTGCTGGAGAAATTTTGGTGCTAAGCCTCTGAAGGAATGATACAGTTTAGACATCCTTGTGATCACTGAATAGTGGTTTTGCGTGCCTTCTCTCTCCTATATCATGTGATATTTTTCATTTTCTTTCTCCATGTAGCCCCAAAGTTTTTGCACAGTCTGGGCATGGACTCAGTTAAGATGTATTTATTGAGACATCAGAGAGCCTCACCGGTTCCAGACAGCACCATACCATCATAATTGGGTTTTTTTCAGGTCTAAACTGGTACAGTAGCATGCTAGAGTAGGCTGGCATTATTTTGCACTTTTTATGATTCAGATTGAAAAAGCCAGAAAAGGTATAGAAACCTTTTTATAGAAACAAGTTTTCATAATAATATATAAGAGCATATTTCAGTAAAGGAGAAAATAAGGAAATTACTCTGCTTGCATCTACGTTATTAGAAAATATAAAGAATGTGTATTTCATTTAAAATCCCCCTGACACCAGTAATACTGAAAGCACAACATAACAACCTTCAGATCTGGCAGCACAAGGCTATCAGGGATGGGGTCTCAGGGGCTGAACCTGGGCTGGTTTTTAGGGTTTTCTCCTCTGAGTTAAGCAAACTGAAGTAAGTGCATGCATATTTCTGTGGGCTGCAGCTACATGCTTGACTGCAGAGTGGAAAAGCAAGAAGTCCTGCTACGCTCACCAAGACATGGTGCTGCACTAGGAAGATGATGTCAGCTTTACAGTATTTGTTCTGAAAGCAATGCACATCCAAAGTATGTTTTAGAAATATGCATGTTCTCATTTTATTTATTTTCTGCTATAAATTAGTTAAATCAGTAAGTGAAGTAGAACTAGATTTCATAAAAATATATACCTTGCTTAATCTTCTGACGTGCTCCAGACAAAATACTTTCTGCTGTACTTTAGAATTTCAAGGATCTTAAGGCTGACTAAAAAGAAATAAATTAAGTCTTCACCCACCTGATTTGGAGTGGAAAATAATTATTTGTCTATTATATCTAGTACTTTTATTGAACTCCCCAGTCTGGATTCTTTCTAATGATCTGTCTGTAATTTTCCCCTGTGGAAACACAGAGATCTACTGCTTCAGATCTTTCTCCTCTCTAAGGGAAAGAGGGGTCCACCTCTAAAGTTCTGCAATAACTTGCTCACAATACTACAGCACAGTTAGGAGTAATATTTCACTGATTCATGTTAGATTTGTGGTGAGTAAAGCTGCAAAGTGTTCATTACTGAGCTGCAATCAATTAATTGTGGATTCAGTGATTCATTTATAGTGATACCACTGCATATCAACACACTAGCACAAGAATATAGGAGAAATAACTAGAATGCCTTCTGCAAAAGACAGAATGGCATGTGATGTAAATGTCAGCCATCTATATGACAGTGCTTGAAGAGAAAGTAATCATCAAACAATCATAAAACCAAACAATCATAGAATACTAGGTTGGAAGGCACCACAAGGATCATCTGGTCCAATATATTTCGGCAAAAGCATGGTCTAGGCAAGATTGCCCAGCACCCTGTCCAGCTGAATCTTCAAATTCCTTCATTTTGGGGAATCCACCACTTCCCTGGGGAGATTATTGCAATGAATGATTGCTTACACTATGAAAAATTTTTCTCTTGTGTCCAGTTGGAATATCTTCAGAAGTAACTTGTATCCATTATCCCTTGTCTTTTCCTTGTGACTCATTGGAAAAATGGAATCTCAATCCCCCTTGCAACCATCCTTTAAATACTGGAACATAGTGATAATGTCTCCCCTAAGCCTTTTTTCTCAAGGCTGAACAAACCCAGTTTTCTCAGCCTTTCCTTACACGTCATCTTTCCCACTCCTTTGATCGTCTTTGTGACCCTCCTCTGGAACCTCTTCAGCCCATACACAAACTTTTTTAATGACAAGGACCAGCTGAGCACAGTGTTCCTGGTATGGTCTGACAATCATTGAATAGAGTGAAATAACAACTTTATCTCTGTTGGAGATGGACTTGTTGACATAACCCAGTGTTCTGTTGGCTTTCTTTGCTGCAGCAGCACAATGCTTCCTCATATTGAGCTTGTAAACAAAAGACAACTTTCTTCTTCACTTTGAAGTGCTTACAGGCACTTACTCTTAAACAGCTCTCTTTACTGCACACTGTCTCCCTATCTTTCTTGACAAGCAATCTTTGTTGAAATACAGTAAAGTTCCTTTTTTATTTTTAGAAGAACTGCAGAGCACTGGATGCTGGGGACAGCTGGAGTGTGTGGGATGTGGCGTGCTATTTATTCTCCTCACTCTGAGAAAGCAGCAGATGGGTGACTACTTTATTAAATCAGAGTCCATGTATGGTATCTCCCAGATGTTGACCACATGGTCTGCCTTGCTAGGTCATGAAGCACCTATTCCTGTGCGCCTACTTTTTAAAATTCTGGTTCATAAGTGCTCATTCCACCGAATTGTTGAGCTGCTGATTCACATCTGTCTTGTTTTACTGATGGAATAAGGGAGATGCACTTTAAAAAAGAAGAAAACAACAACTTAGAGCTTTTCATATAATTTTAAGTACTTTCTGATGCATTTATAAGCATACAACAGAGCTTGCAGTCACTTTATCTCAAGTGCTATGGTGTATGTTTTAATGGCACAGCATGCTTATAAATACATTAACTTTTAAAAGTGCAGCAATATGGGTTGTAAGAAAGACAGTGGAAGAAGACATTTTCAACTCTTTATTAAGCAAAGAAAGAAGAGTAAACAGCTGTTGGTAATGTAGCTGATAAGCAGTGGAGGAATAAACCTCAGTGTCAGCTAGGAGGCATTAGTGATGGAATCTCCATTGCTACAAAGCCAATATTGATTCATGATATGACCTGAGCAGGCCAAAACAGAGTCTGCCCAGATGCTTTGGTTATCCTTACTCAGCACATGGAGAGCTCAACAGGACTGCTCTGTCTGCTTAGGTGCACGGGAGACACACTGAGGGCTGGAATTATCTTGTGCAAGTAATTGCTATTTTATTTTCTGAGATGAAAAAACAGGTCAATGTTCCATAAGTGAATGGAAACTGTTTTGTTTTCTCTAGTATATCAAAGCAAAGGTTTGAAAACTTACAGTATTTCCAAAAAACCAGACCAAGCTTAATCAGGAGAGCTTCTTCTACTCCAAGGGTCTCCTCATGGCTCCACACCACGCAGTGCATTTTGAGAGATGTATTTCTGCTCAAGCAATGCAGTACCTCAGCTCTGAGGACGTTTGAATCTGATACAGGTTGTACTTTCTCAAGAAGGCTGCAGAGGAATGATGGAAAATCAAATGTATTCCCTTGTCATTAGCACCCTGGGGATCTAAACTACCCACACTGGGGCTGTCAGAGCTCTGCTCTCCACCTGAGGCTCTAATTTCCCCACACTGGGGCTGTCAGAGCTCTGCTCTCCACAATGATCAGACCACAAAGCTGAGTGTGCCGTGCAACATCCATGAGTGATTTCCTGTTCCAGTAACTCTGTGGGACTAACTTGCAGAAGAAGTTTCTACACAAAGAAACAGGTACTCAGGGTGGGTGCAGACTTGATTTTACAAGTACATCTGTTCTGTTTATTTTTGCTTCTTTGCAGTGTTATCAACTTCTGCTCCATATGGATGATCCATATTGTGCCTTGGTGAAATGATACCACATTATGCTTTTATGCTTTTATCATCAAACACTACTCATGAAAAAATCACCAGGTTTGCCTAGGTTCATCTGTTCAATTTATTTTCCCAAAACTTTATTTTGAATAAAACACCTACGGTAAATGTGATTTATGTAAATGAATAAAACAAAAGAGTTATATAAGCTTTTTGAATCATTCAGACTTTTTCTGTTGCTGTTAAACTGTATGAAATACTCTACCAACATATTTTCTTTGGGCTATTTAATTTCTGAAGTCTTGCAGCTAAATATATGTAATAATAGGACATGTACAAAGGCTTTCATTTTGGTTTTATTTCCATTCTCTATGCCAATCTTTTCAGACAAAGAAGCTCTAATATTTCAAAAAGAGTTTAACTTATGAGTTTTTCCAATCTCTTTCCAAGTGCCTGTTGCAATCTTTTACTTGCAATCTTGGAAGTTGACTTTATTTTAATCTTTTCTCTTTTCTTCTGCTCTTTTCCCATTTAGACCTCAAGTCAGAGGAAACATGCCAAACGAAAAAAAATAATTTAGAAAAATCATGTAAGTTTAAAGAAGAAACTAGATAACTGTTTAGTCCTGTGCTGCTATTTTCTGAGTCCTTTCCCTATCCTGCCTCAGCTTTGCAGGCTCCTGACAAGTCGTCTATTCCTAGTGACCCCAGGGATGTTCAGGGGAGTTATGAGATCAATATTGGGTCACTGATATTTGTTCTTGTTGAAATAGGAGTAAAATTAAAATAAAATAAATTAAAAAAAAAAACAAAACAAAAACAAAAACAAAAAACCAAAAAAACCCCCAAAAACCTAAATGTCAGAAAAAGAAACTGAATGAGGTCAGCAGCAACCTGCAGAGCTAGAAAATCTTCTGCAGGTTCTGCTGAAACTTTGCTCCCTGTACAAGCCAGCACAGCCATATGAGCTCCACTAGACCTGCTCCCTGACCTTGTCTGAGGACAAAGGATGGCCTCTTGCTCCTTCAGGTGGTTCCTGTTCCTGGCATGGCCTCACTGAGCCTCCTCCTGTGCTTGTCTCAGTGCCCAGGGCTGGGGCTGCCCCTGGAGCTGCTGCTGCCCTGGCCCTAGGGAGCCATGTGTCCATCCTGTGTCCTGGCACTCCCTGTGGCATTCAGCTGGGCCCAAAAGCTGCCTGAAAAAGAAACAAGGTGAGATGAAGTTGTCCTTCTCCACTGCTCACAGGAGACAGATCTGGTCAGGAGATCTTGCTTACCCTCACACCTAGGCCGAGCAGGTCCATGAGCTTGTCTTCTAGTGCTGGTATGTCCATCAAAGAACCCACCTGAATACAACCCAGCAACAGTCTGGACCCAAAATGACAAAAAACAGCAACTATTGGGACTTTCTGGGATTACAAATCTTGCTCTTTGCTTTGGAACATCCAACCGTCCCAGATGACACCTGTCTTGTTATGTAAAGGTTCTATCTCTCAGTTTTGAGAGAAATGAGAAAAAACTGTCTGCCTTATGTTTATCACGCTCATTTCCATCTTCTATAAAATGACTACTATTCACTTTTTAACTATTCCTTTACAAACAGCAGCCCACTGGTATAGCTGGTATTATAAAAGCACTGTAAATGATGACTGGAGCTAGTCAAACAATTGCAGTTAAGTCAGATTTGCAGAAGACAACAAGAGGATGTTTTTCCTGTCCTGTCCATCTTCAGGCTGATGTTAACTTAGCAGCCAGACAAGCATGATTTCACATCCTTTTCTCTGGTTTGCACTTCAGGCCTATTTTCTTTTTTCTGGTTTGCACTTTCAGGCCTACTCCAGCAGAGTAGCACTGCCCACAGTGACTTTACTTCAGTGTTAGTTTTCTATACACAGAGATACAACTTTAGCTACATCACATCAATGTTATATGTTCATCAAGGGTGGACAAAGCAATTTTGTTCTAGCACCTCTTCACATGATGAAATTATTCTCAGAAAATAAAGTTATACTTGTGTAACCAGTTTTTAGAAGTGTTGCTGCCTTAGAATTTGTAGTCGTATATTTATTTCTCTGTTTTTTTAATCATAAAAACCAACCAAGCCTTTATGTTGATGGGTTATGTTTCTCTGGGGCCTTCAATTGAACTCTACAAGCACCCAGAAGAAGCCTGTAAAAAGCTAGGGTTCGGTCTCTTCTCCCAGGTAACAAGTGATAGAACAAGAGTAAGCAGCTTTAGTTTGTGCAAGAGGAGCTTTAGATTGGATATTAGGAAAAAACCTTCACAGAAAAGGTCATCAAGCCCTGGAACAGGCTGCCCAGGGAAGTAGTTGAGTGACCACCCTGGAGGTATTTGCAAGTTATGTAGCTGTGCCTCTCAGGGACATGGTTTCATACTGGATTTGGCAGTGCTGGGTTAATGGTTGGACTTGATGATCCTAGAAGTCTTTTCCAACCTAAATCCTATTATTCTGTGATAAGGAAAATATTATTTCATCAGTTTCGTGGTGGTATTTAGAGGGACCAAAATCACTTCTGTCAATAGAACAGAAGTGAGAACACTTCCATGTTATTGTTGAGAACATCATTGTTTTGCAGTGTATTTTCTGTCAGTGCAAGTGTATTGGTGGCGTGAGGAGAAAGGCAATGAATTTGAATGTGTTTCATGACAGGGAGGAAAAAAAGAGAAAATATAGTATTTCTATGTTTTTATCCATCCACATGATGTTTTGAATGATTGTATTGACAGTGTTTATCTCTGAGAAGAGGAATAGCTGATCTCACTATAAAGCAAAAAAATAATTAAGGATATAGAAATGGTGTAATTAGGATCTTTTGCCTTGTCTCATTTTGAAATAGCAGGCAAATATTATGTCATTTTCACAGGTAGCACAAGAAAGGAAGAGAGTAAGAAATAACCTTTTCTCACAGAATGTGTAGAGCCTGGGAAACTCTCTGACAGATGGTATTGAAGAGGTTATCTGGATTTGGAAATGGAAGTAGCAGTTCAGTAACAAAAACATCTATCATTAATAAAATATGTATTTACCATAACTGAGTTTGGAAATACCTTTCTTTCATCTTCATGGTATTGGCCAGTCTACAAGTAGTACAACCAAAGGAATTATTTGTTAGAACTGTCAGTTTTCTTGTCTTCTGAAGCATCTGCTATCTGCTTAATAAAACTAAGCAGGATGGAAAATTGTATGTACTGATAATCTATTGAATCAAATGGATCAAGAAGAAAACAAAGTAGAAAATAATAGAGTGACAGAATGGAGTGATGTAGGTTTAGAATGAAAATGCAAAGGAGAGGATGAAGGGAAAAAAGCACAAAGTTTACTAGGATGATTTTGCAGCTGTTGAGCACTATCAAAGCTATACATAGTTTTAAGTACAAGTGAAAACAGACATAATTGCATAATTACGTATTTAACTCTTCTAATAACATTGCTGAAGACTGTGTAAAGGTGCCACAAAAATATGGTTGAAAGTGTTGCTTAATATTTACTCCATTTGTTCAAGACTTTGTGGGTTAAAGCTCAGGAGGGTCTGTTTTTTATTATGAAAAAAGTAGAGCCGTTATTCTGTTCATTGAAGTATTTAACACATCTGCTATCAAAAAATAATAAATGGAGCTCCTCTTAAACTGCTTTTTTTCTCTTCTTTGATCCTGTACTATCCTCTGATTAGCTTGTTTGTGTGGGTAATGCACTGCAAAGTAGTGTTTCTGCTGGTTTGGAGCATAATGAATATGCTTTGTTGGGACTAGGCATAGATGAAAAATCTATCTTTATATTACACAGCAGAAGTATGAGACCTTAAACCAGGTGGTTGACAAGGATGATCATGAGCAGACATTTACTGGAGCTCCTTTGCTGTAAGAAATTCCATTATTCACTGCTGGTCAAGGCTGGCACAGTATTATTTTCTCTACCTGTTTAAGGGGAATGAATGGATGTGGTGTAGCTGTGTACACCTTCTTTCAGGCTGAAACAATAAACCTCTTCCTTGTAGTTTGGGATTTCATCTGCTGTTAAGAGAGACTCTTTTATTAAAAAGAAAACAACCCAAAATGTAAATATTTAATATTTAATAAAATGGTAGCATACAATAAACTGTATATATAAATGTATATAAACATACACAACTGTATGTATATATACGCCTCAGCTACACTTTTAATGTTTTTACTCACTTCTAATTGTCCTATTTTTGCTCATACATATATATGTATAAGTGCAATCACTGATTGTGAAAAAGTACAAGTGTTTTTGGGCAACTGGAAAGTGTGAAGAATAAAGCAACCGAAGAAATAGTGCTCATCTTGCTCTTTTTCTGCTTCCTCTTCTTCCCTGTGCCTCAGCCTAAGTCCTGTCATGTTTGATCCACAGAACACAGCTCAGATAACTTGCTCTCTGATGCTAAGGCTACAGTCTTATGTTGATGCAGATTTATACCACAGCATTTCCTCAGTCCAGTATCCTGGGAAAAAAAAAAAAAAAAGGTTAATTTCCTTTTATTTAGTCCTTCTTGAACTAAATATTTGGTATCCCACCCACCAAAACTTCACTTAAAAATGTCCTGTCAGAAGACCTCCTATCCCACAGCAACCTACAGCATTATCCCATCGATCTCAAGTCCCAGCAGCACAGAGAAGGTATTTGATTGGACTGAATCTGTTTGTGGGGTCTTTGTGAGATGTAATATTTCTTTCCCCACCACTTCATAAAATTTTCCTTTCCTTTGATGATGTTTAAATTGAGCCTTTAATTTGTTCTTTTTTTCTCGTCTCTGCCAAATCATTTTTTGCTATTTTTTGCTGCAATAGTAATGGCCTTTTAGCCCTCCTGCTGTAACACCGATGGAAATGTCTTCTTCCCCCATGCTTGAAAATAAACACCAGCTAATGTCACTGCTGTCTTCAAAAGGGCAGGAAGAAGGGATCAGGGAACAACAGGCTAATCAGCTTCACCTCAATCCCTGGGAAGGTGATGGAGCTGCTAATTCTGGAAATCCTTCCCAGAAACATTAGGGGCTTAATATCAGCCAACATTTTTTTACTGTGTTGGTGACTGAGCACCAGTGCAGGTTGTCCAAAGAGGTGGTGGAGGCTCCATCCCCAGACATGGTCGAGAGCTTTCTGGACACAGATGTGGGCAACTGGCCCTAGGTGGCCCTCCTTGAGCAGAAGTGGTGAAACAGGTGACTTCTGGTCCCTTCCGACCTCAACCATCCTGTGATTCTGTGACTGCATTAGTAATCTTTATCTTGATGAGTTCTCTTTGATTTTGAATATGCATTAAGAAATTACAGTATTCTGCTTATGTCTTTTTTTTTTTTTTTTTTTTTGGTCAAAAAACAAAAGTTAAAAACATGCACTTGGAAAATGTTCATGAGTAATTTTTGTGAAGCAGTATTCCCTTACTGGATCACTTTATAGACTGTAGAGAATATAATCTTAAAGTTATCTAGAATTACTTGCCATAAAATCCCAGACTTCCTTGATTTACATCCTAAGATCATAGCATTGAAGAACAAATCAGGTTGGAAGAATCCTAAGGAGCTTTCTGGTCTAACCACCTGCTCAAAGCAAAGCAATCTATGAGACCAAGCAGAATTCCACTAGGCTTGAAAATCTCCACGAATGGTCACAATCTGCTCCAATAGTTGACTGTTCTCATGGTTGCTCTCCCATTTGAAAGAATGTTCTTTCTTAGAAAACATTCTATTCGGAATTAAAATGCCTCTACCACGGGCCTTCATCAATTCTTCAAGTGTTTCAGTGCTTTGTCTTGACAGAAATTCTTCTCTATATTTCCTGCAGCTTATCATCCTTTTTAGAATTGTAGAAACCTGAAATTAATTATTTTTTTTTCAGAAACAATCATACAGCACTTCCAGTTATATGGATAATAAAGCTATCATTATACTCATTAGCTCCCATTTAAACACAGTAATTTGATAATCATCTCTGGTCATATGTTATCCAACAGCTACCATTTGATTATGGATTATTTGCACCTTATATTAAAATTGATAGCCCTTGGCTGTCTCTATGTACTAATACTTCTACTAAAACAGAAGGACACGAGAAATTTAAAAATTGTTTCTCAAAAATTCCAAAGAATTTTCACAAGCTTTTGAGACCTCAGTTGGGGTCATATTTGGCATCACTGGTATGCATAAGTGAAGTGATGTGGTGTTGCTGTCTAATCACAGGATGGGGCCATACCCAGGACTGCTGCCAGAGGCAGGTTATTTCAGCTTCCCAGTGGGACAGCTGGGCAGGGTCAGTCTGAATTGACACTAGATGTCACTACTGATCCGTGAAAATACTCCCCAGGCTCCCTTTTGTGTGGCAGTAATTAAGGTGAACTCCAGAAAGAAGCTTTGAAAATCTGTGTTTGCACCTCACCTCTAAAGATCCCCTTTCTCATTGGTCTGCAAATTACATTCCCATGGAATCTCTTCAGGCTTCACAGCTATGCAGGACATCTTTCTCCACACCTTTCTACTTGAATTCATCGTTGCTTCATTCTCTGGACTCTTCTAAATTAGTCTTTTATTATTCTGCAAATATGCAGCATCAGCAACTTTTGGTTTAAATTGATTTAGATTTAGAAGCCATTCACTAACTACATTTCACATTTGCCAAATGGAAAAAGATGAGATTAGTGATTGATTATTCTTCCACTTAAATTTTCCTTTCTCTGCAATATGAAACTTTCAGATCAATACAACTGGACAAGATGTAAACAGAGGTCAAGTGTCTTTCTGATATAGGTATGCTGAAAAGGAGAATTTAAATCAGAGAAGACACTTGCAGACCATTCTTTCCTGGATTATAGAAAGTGCTTGATACATCCATTCATCAAAACCCTTGCTCATTTCTAAAAAGCGAACTCATGCCCATGCAGTTTTTTATTCTCAGGGGAGATTTTATTTTAAGTAATGTGGCCCCTGTATGCTTTGCATTGCAAGCAGGGCCATGTGCGTGTGTGTGCACTTTCCCCTCAACATTTCAAACACTTGACAGCTGGGTGAAGTTCTCCTTCCGCCCAGAGAAGGACTTTTTGCATTTCATAATGGATTGCCAGTGCTGCCAGGGCTATTTTCTCTCCAGCTGTGAGAGTGGCTTTTTAAAATGACTCACAAAAGCTGCTAGCCAGCTGCTTCACCTCAGCCTTCATAAGGGCCTTGCATTCTAAATAGGGGTAGTGCTGACTTACTTCAGAAGGGCTCATTTATTTGGATGTTGCAGATGTACTCTGCACACAACCATTGATCCTAAAGAGACCTCCATTCAGGCAGGTGAGTCATGGGCTTACATCACTGCAGGTGTTGACTTCGCCTTACTGTTGTGAAGAGGAAACATCCCATGTGTTAGTCAGTCATCCTTGGACCCCTTCCAGAAAGCACACAAAGCAACGTATGCACACTATGCTAATTTGTAGCTACTGTATGTATTATACAACTTATAAGACATCTGTAAAAATCAGTGCTTACATAGGTATTAAAAAAATGGGGTTTTTTTATGATGTCCCAAAATAGAAAAAAATACTAAGCTGCTTGGTACTTATGTGTCAAGTGATCTTAAATCAAATCATAGAATTATAGTGATTAGAAATTGCAAAGACCTTGATGTCATTCAGTCTTTTTTTACACCAGCTCATATGTGCTCCCTGAAATATTTTACTAGCTTTTATGGGCTGAGGAAAATAAGTATTCTCATCAATAGTCTGGGATCAGAAAGAGCTTTATGATTTGGTGTCAGGCAAGATGTGCTTTTACATTTAGTCTTGAGGGCGATGAATGCTTTTTTACTTCTTGAAAACATAAACATTTCTACCCTGATTATTGAATATTTTTTAAAAGGCATGGATTGCTTAAACTCTGCTTTCAACTAGTTCAAGAATTAGTATCTCATTATCATATAGGCATATTCTGCAAACCTCAACCCATATTCCCACTTTTCCCTCTTTTATTGGGATTGCAGATCCATGAGGTTTCAGATAGTACCAACTCACATGAGTTAAGCACAAACAGCAGAGGAAATCAGGAGTGCCTACAAAATGGGAGTCAGAGAATTATGGTATTCTGCCCAAATTTTGATGTCAGTTTGATGTCACAGTGCAGTGTGACATACAAACTTTCTGGGCAGTCCAAGAGCACCAACTGCCCCTCAAAAGCAATGCAGCTGTGGAAATGTTTGTCCAGAGTGGTGCAGACAAGTCTGATCTCCTCTGCTGCAATCAGTCTAGACAGATGCCAGCTCCAGTCTGGATTCCACACAGCCATGCTCTCCACCTGGCAAATGTGCCCTCCCTTGCACTACTCTGCTGTACAACTCCTCATGGTTTTCCTGCTCTCTAAGTCATATAGCAGGACATACCAGCTTAAGTATAGTATTTTCTTAACATTGGTACATGTCTTCTGGAGTTCTTTCTTGCTTGGCCCATGTGGGACACAAGCAATGTAGAATGGACCTGTCTGTACCTGTCCACAAAAATTTGGGTAGTTAAAAATGCTGTAGAACCTTTTTTCACCTAAATTTGGGTTTGGCTTCCTTGCATCCATTCAGAATGTTTGATAAACCATTCATATTCTTCTCAGGACTACAAATATCTGAAGGCACCTACATTTATATTTTGAATGTGCAGAGGACATTCAGCTCTGAAGAAAATTTAGAAACCTACCATCAGTGATACCATGAAAATCATTCAGATTTTGATCACACTTGAGTAGCACCAAATCTTCATCCATGCAAAGGAAGAGAACCTCTGTGCATTCTCCAAGTCCTTTAAGTGTCATGAAGACCACTCAAAACGAGAACTGCCTCCTGTACATGACTGACTACAGGATTTTGGGAGTTAGCTTGGGGCTTTTTCACAATGCCAAAATATCACTCATTTCTGAAACACACTGCAACACTCACATTTCAGATAGGTTAATTTTAATAGAGTTTACAAGGAAAATGCAGATGTGACCCAACAATTAGGCTGCAGCTGTGCAGGAGATTGGGTTAGATAGACAGAAGGGTTTCTTCTCACCTAAAATCTGGGACTCCAGTGAATTCTTTTAGCAAAAGGAAAGCAGACTTTGAAATCTCCATTCCTATGTTGCATTGCTGCAGCTAGAAATCAGGAAAATTAATTTATTTTGACTTCACAGATAAAGCAGGGTCAACTCAGGGGAAATTAATATGATGAGAGGGTGAGAAGATTTTTACAGTTTTATCCTGAATCAATAACCCTGATTGTTGACATTTCTAGTTTTCACAACTCATTATTCTGACAACTAAACCTATTCATTTCCACTGCTTACAGTTGTCTGTATGGTGTCTAGAAATGCAACAAACAGAATAAGTTTCAGTTGCAATGAAATCTTTATTGCCTCAGATTTCTAACACTTATCAGGCGCTTTTATTCAGCACTTTTTCTTCACTGTGGACTTTTAGTGTTTGTGTTTCCATTAGCCTTTGCACATGGTCAATAAAAACATCTCAGAACTCAGTATATTTTCCTGTGTCCCTAACAGCTGTAAATAAAGCATATGTATTTCTGACCCAAACTTCTGTGTATATGCACCATACCAATTGCTGTGAATATAGTTAGTCTTAAAACTGACTGTGTCTACCTATTTTTGTTTCACCATACTTTTTCACATCCCTTTCATATCCTGTCTTTTCATATTCTGTTTACTAGGATACACCAATTGTGTACAGAGCTTGGTGGTCTCCCTTTTAAGAAAGAGGGGGACATTTTCTGGGTGCTAATGAAGAAGAAGTCAGCTGACATGAAAATCCTGTTAAACCAGGACAGCCTTCATTCTTTTGTATTTATCTTTTGGCTCTCCTGTTTATCATTGTTCCTCACCTTGCCAGAATCTGGCCAAAATAATCTTGTTTTTTAAGACAGGGCATTAAGAGATTCCGAGCTAGTCACATCTTCAGATATAGTTCTCTTCAGAAGTTTTTGAGCTATCAGGAAACATGCCACAAGTGATTTTCAAGGTACACAGCTTAATGGAGAAGTAGCTAAACTCTCCAGATCTCTTCTAAAAGACATTGGTGTGTCAGCCCTGGCAAGATATTTAAGGAGTTTATTCAGTGCAATGGTGCCTTGAATGCAACTGCAACTGCAGCTACACAACATAAACACCTTGAAGTGACTTCTTATGATGTATTGCTGCAATATAAGATAACTTAGAAGGTTTTTTCTTCACTTGAAACAACTCATGATAAGTTCGTCTACCAGAAAATGGGTCATGAGGAGGAGAGAAAAAAAAAATCATAAGGCTTTTCATAACTTCCTTTTTTAATGAACCTCTTATAATTACAGCTTATTTGTTAACTCTCAGCACATTTATTCATAGTCTAAATTGCATCTCACACTCTTTCTGACCTTATTTAAGTCTGCCTAAATAGTATTAGATGAAGGAATTGATGCTTCTCAGTCTTAAGTCAGAAAAACTGTTATGGGGGAAGAGAGTACTGGTTTATGTATTTCATTTCTCAATCCTCGGTCAGTTTTAGAACTTCATTCCTGAACATATAATTCTCCCCTTTTTTTTTGTTTTTCCAAAGGAAAACAAACAGTGGTCCACACTAATGTCTGAAAGATTCTTTTAAAACATCAAACTCCCACTGACATGGAAATGAACAATTTTCTTTTGCATGGTGCAATGTATACAAAAGTGATTGATCTACATAAAAGAATGTGATTTTTAAATGTTTTCTATGGCCCCAGCTGTTCAATGCTCTAAACATGTGGAGAATATAAAGGACAAAAAAAATTGCAAAGTATGTGATTCTTTTTCCCAATACAATGATTAAATTATATAGCATGAGAGGTTTCCTACTTCTGTATCAGAAAAAAACTCATCTAAAGCCAATAAAATTGAATGGATCAATGGATATTTCATCATAGGAAACCCAGCTGCAAGATAACAAAATGGACTGCATTTAGCCCTTCATCTCTCAAACAGCTGACACTGAAAGTGGGCAGCTGTGACTTTTTGGTTGTGCTGTTTGTTTATTTTGTGGGAGCCGAATGCCTTTGAGAATGTAGTAAATACCAGAGGATTAATCACTTACTTGGGGGAAGGAGGTAGCGAGTTGCTATCTGGTTTGTTTTTTTGTTTTTTTATTTCTTAAGATACTTGGCACATGCTATTTAATGTGACCTAACTATAGAAGAAAGAAAAACAAAAAACACCACCCTTGCAGTGTGGTTTGCTGAACACCCACACATTAAATGTAGTCTGTAGAATTCACAATAATAACTCATTCTGGTTACAGAAGAAATGATTTCTGAAAACAAATTTGAGGAACTTTAAAAGCCCATATATTACATTCTCAAATCAAAAAATAAGATCAATTTTTGAATACATTTTCCTTTCCTTTAAAAAGTAATGCTAAACTTTTCCCTTACGAGTTCAAGATTCTGTTGGTGGAAGCTTCAATGCACGTGAAATGTTCTGGTGAGCATTCACAAAGCTCCGCAATGTGTCTGATATATATTTCATCAACTGTCTGGAAGGAAATGTAAAAACAATTCAATAGAAATTTTCCCATACCTGAAACTTGACAGGCATGTGCTGGCAAGGCAGTAATACAGTGTGTCCTTGGATCTTTCATAGTCATTGGCTCTGTTTAGAAAATTTTTCTATGTAGCCATGTGCAAACGGAAATACCTCAGAGTCAGAAAGTCCTTCAACATCAATCTTAGGTGTGCTTGTCCCAGGTAGGTTTCAGTACTTGAATCAGGCACCACTACAAAGTTAGGTCTCTCTGCTATCTGTAGTGAGTATCTGTGATGTGTGCCAGAGACAGCAAAGTCTACAATTAGATTACTGTGTTCTTTGCTGAAATAAAAAAACAAACAAACAAACAAATAAACAAAAACTGTCTGTTCTTACAAAAAAATCTAGTCTTTCTCCTTAAAAATCATAACTCTAAATAAGAGGGCATCCTGAACTAGCCATTAATTTTACAAATGTTAATTTTGAGTGCAATGGAAATCAGGATAAATGCCAGGCACTGGAGAGATAGGAAAGCCTAACAGAAAACCAGCAGTTTCCTGAATTGCATGTGAATTGGCATTAAAATTAGGTTTGAATTTTTATCAATGGAAATTACTAACTTTGGAAATAAGATACTGAGGACAGTGATGGATGGTCCCACCAGTTTCTCAATGTGCTCCCATCAAGACTGATGGCTCTCTTTTCTCAAGGAACACTTTCAATGGATGTAAATACTGCTTCAGCTGAGGACTAGGTGTTAGGCTCAAGAAACTGAAATGCCCTTGATCCTACAAAATATATTGGAAGTCACACTATAGGATCAAATCAAACTGCAAGATCTCATGGTTTCTCTTCCCTTAAACTCCTTACTTTCACTGGTCTCCAAAGCCCCATTCAAATACTGAACATTAATGCATCCTTGTGACATAGATACTACTTTTCCCTCACAGATCAATAGGGTGAAAAACAGAGCAAGAATTTTTCCAAAAGTATGTGCCAAAAGTAAAAGAATTTACTTATATATCTGAACAAAAAAAAATATTTCCTGTTAATCAAACCAGGATAGGAACAGAAATAACAATTAAATGTGCACCCTAACTTTAAACTCAAATTTGAAAAAATTATGTATAGGGTATAAAAATTAGTTCCATGACTGATGCTTTCAAATGTTGCAGTATGCACTTGAAATGCACTACAAGGCTAATCTGTCCATACAAAAATAAATTTTGAATTATCCTAAACCCCATGTCTAAGATCTTTTGATATCTGTGAACCTGCTCAGATACAGAACTATGGATCATGTTGGAATAAATTCATATTTTTGTGAAAACCTGAACAGACACATGAGCTACTCAAATTACCTGCACATGGAACTACCAAGGATGCATTTTTGGTAACCCTCTCCTACTTTGTCCCCATCTTATTCAATGCCTTATTAAATGTGACAGATTTAATACCTGTATGCCATATCCTCACTCTCATCTTACCAGTTCTGTAACTAAAAACAAAAAGTTTTCCTGTGTTTAATCTCTAGACTTATTACATTTCCTATAATTGAATATATTCTCTTCATCCTATGTTTAAATTAAATTCTATATCAGAAAACTTTCTGGTATCTATTCTTTATCCACAAAGGTCATGCTGTAAACACTGACTGACTTTTTTAAAATGTATGGAAGATTTGTTCAGTGTTACATTTACTTACTGAATTTTTAACTGCTTGTACAATATATTTTAACAGCAATAAATATAAGTTCACTCTGTTCACAGAATTTCCAAAGCATTTAGGAAAGTAAATCTTACTGCATACTCTGGTTACATATAATTTAAGTGCATAATTTTATAATTCATCTATGTGAGGGCGACACATCTATTTAGTAAAGTAGATTAACTCCTTATCTGAACACAGCAGCATTTCACATGTAGATTATGGTAATTGATGCTCTTGCAAGTGAAAGTGTTCCCTAATTATTTTTCTTTTTTTGTCCTAAAGGGAGCGAAATTCAAGTTACTTAATTTATGAAGTCATTTTTGTGTTAGGTTAATGCCAAACTGCATTACATTCTGCTAATTTGTTGCCAGCTTTAATCCCTTATACTTTTTCACTACTGATAATAGAGCCAAATTTGTTGTCAATGCAGACTGAAGTGTCTCTTCTGTCAACATGTTGCTGAAACACACCCTGAAGGAAAGTTCCGTGGTTCACAGAAGTTTCATGTCAGGTTTTAACATTTTTCAATACACTATATCTGAAAGTCCTGACTAAAAATATGTTGATCAAGGCTCTAATAGTCTTTGGAGAGAAGTTGTTATTTTCCACATATAGACTCTACATAGAGATAGAGCGCGGGAATTTTATGCAGATTGTAAATGCTTCTAGTGTGGTTCCACTGTGACCAACACCTGATAAAGATGCTTGAAATTGCTTGCATCATACTATGTAAGTGTTCAAAATTTGGATATGAATCTTAAATAAAACATACATCTGAGGAGGGAGTTTATAAACCAGAAGAATATGGGCACATATAATGTAGAATTTCTGCCCTGACAGAAATGTGTGTTCCAGATATTTCCAGAAGTTGGTGTTTTAATTTGGGACTAACTAGACCTACCAGGCAGAACAAGAGGAACCAATGATATGTACTATTTCTAAACTATTCCTAAAAGATATTGTCTCTCTAGATTTTCAAATAAATAATATTGCTATGCTTTCATAAATATGCTATCTAAAAGTTTATATTCTCAAATATATTCCTGGACATGGTGCTATGACTGGGATAAACAAGGGATTGCCAGTAGTGATCCATCCTGTCTGAGGCAAAGCACAAGAACTAGATCAAAGCTCTGCATAGCTGTGTAATGTTTTAGAGCTCTGGCAAGTCAGCCCAGTCTCTCAGCAGACATTTGGCTGATGTGTGCCTTAACATCTCTGCATACATTTACATGTGTGCATATATATTTATATATATTCTCTGAAGCTAGAGTTCAAGAGCTGGTTTGATTAAGTGGAATCCTGTGATCTGGCTTCTGGCTTTGTGATTGTCTGTTACCTCATCTGGAGTTTGGTATCAGCACGCTCCTGGTGTGCCTGGGTCGCAGCACTGAACCCCTGGGCTGCAGTTTACCTGCACTGGTCTGTCCAGGCAGCATGGTAAGGGCTAAGCCAAGAGCTCCTCCCAGCACAGACCAAGATGAGGTGTCTGTCGGGAGGCTCAAGCTTTTAAAGACAGGTAGTGGATTCAGTCTTTCTCTTATGCCCTTCAGAAGCACCTTTCTCTTTCATTAGTAGTGCAAGGAAGTTTGGGTTACTTGATTTAAAAGGCACCTGGAATAGAAGCACAGAGCAGGGAGTGAAATAAAGAAGACAAGAACAATGCTCAGTGATAATCTCAGAGCTGTGGAGTACATTATAGAAATGTAAAACCTATAGCAGGCACTGCTATTCATAACTATGTATTCCCATCTTCTGTGAAGGGTGACAATAGCTACTTAATCTGTAAAATCTGCTGTTTCCTATGATTGCATTGCTTTTTACTTGATACTTTTTATTTAGTGTTTTGGTTTGCCTCATTTTTTAAAAAAATTTCCTTTAAACAGGCACAATTATTTTAAATACAAGTTTTATACTACAAAAGTCATGTTTTCTTCAGTTAACTTTTTCCAGTCTGTCTTTTTCCATTATTTTTCCATTCTGCCACACTGCAGACTTTTGAGATTATTAGCCAGGTACTCAGCCTAATCAATCCCTTGCCATATGTACACGTGGTCTCTCCTCCTCACACATGCACACATTTCAGAAAAAATTATCTCTTAATTGCTTTTGTTTACCATAGTTTTGGTACAGCATATGGCTTCCATTTCCAGAATTTCCACACTGAATATTCCACATTAAAAACCAAAAATATTCTTCTTTTTTTTTATGTCAGCCAAATAAAACAAACAGAAATAAAAGTTTCCAAAACCATTTGGATTTGAAGGAAGAACATTCTGCTGTAAATTAGGAGGCACTTGTTATTTATGAATTAAATAAAATTCAGAAATTTGGCTTTTGTAGCAGACTGAAAAACATGGGATTTTTATATTTTCCACATCTTTTTCTCTTCCTTTATTTCAGGAGTTTTGCTGTTATTACATTTTTTGTGCTTTCTATGTTTTGTTTTTGTCAAATCTGAAAAGAGGTTGCTGTCTTTCACTACCCTACCAGACCCTGATTCACATAGATTGATCATTAGGACCAGGGACAGGCACTGTGTTTCCTGTTCAGTTTTAATGGAGGAACAACATTGTTTGGATTTTGTTCACCTTAGCACAGTGTATCCAAGAATCAGGCACTGCTGTGGTGGAATGCAGTTGGAATGTAACTGGAATGCAGCTTGGGCTTACTCCAAAGCCTATAGGATTGATAACTTCTGGTTTAGATTTGGTTCACAATGCTTCTCAGTTGCAACATGATTGCATTTCTGCTAGTACTCTTCTCTGAGATGTTGCTAAAGTAGTACTTGTGATTAAAACAAACAAACAAACAAACAAACAAACAAACAAAAAAACCCAAAAAAACCCAAAAAAAAACCCCAAAAAAATACTGACAAAAACTCCACCACAACCAAAAACACCACACATATCTAAAGATGTTGACAGATCCTTTTGTGTTTTGTTTATGGCCATAGTAGACTGCTCATGAGAGAAGGAAAACACGCTTTGAGGAACATCCTCACTTGAAGATGTCTCTCTCTCTCTCTCTCTCCTTCCCACTGAGAGTCCACTGATGCTTCTGAAGATAGGAAAGCCCTTGCTTCATCATGAGACAATGTAAGGGATTTGGCCATGGCCAGGGCTAGGATTCCATGGTTTCATCTGCAGTCATGGAAGTATACAGCTCCAGGTGTTTTAGAAGGAATGTCATGTACACAGCAAAATAATTTAAAAAATCTGTAGGGATACTTAACTTGCAATGGTGGCATAGAGAGCATTCACCTAACTTGGGAGTTTGTGAAAACTTTTTTTTACATTGTCGTGATGTAATTATGCAAATACAAGAGTCAAATATTGAAAATAAAAAGGACTATTGCAGAATCTATGTGGCAATGAAGGTTGTTTTCTTTTGTCATAAATCAAGTCTTGAACATAACAAAAATGTATTTCTCAGATGCACATTTTATGCCTTTCCTTTTTTTAAGTTAAAAACATCTACACTGCTGCATTAAACCTCATTCACCCCTGAGACTGGAGATATCTCTGTCCAGAACCTGATCTGAAGGGTAATCAGAAATGAAGGCTTGAGAATCTCTTCTGTTTATAATTTTCAAGGGCTAATCATTTTAGCTCTTATAAATGTGTGGCCTTTTCACAAGCTGAATTCATCTACCTTCAAATACAGACTTTGTTTTTTCTCAAGTCTTTTAAGTTATATTAAGGAAGTCAGAAACATTTTCTCCACATGAAAGTATTTAGGCTATTCTACAGTCTAAATCAACACCTGTTGCATTTGATGAGATAAACAAATCAAGTTCCCTCACATCTCCCACTGTAAGGCTTTTGTTCCAGTTCTGTTGTTATCCTGTGTCTTCTTTCTCAACTTTCTTCAGTTTTACAAGATAATTTTAAAAATACTTTCTATTTTTGCTGGAAAATTTTAGGATGGTAGATAAAATATCTTTTAACATTATCTTATAATACTTATAAAATAAGTATATACTACTTTATATTCTTACATATAAAAACATAAAGTTTTATTATATACTTATATATTTAATCTATGTAGTATATATGAGTATATATACACCTGTATATAATTATATAATTATATACATACACAAGTACATACATACATATATATATAAATACATGGTAGGAAATATATATATATTAAAAATGCACACCCTAACAGTTTCATCAAATTGCTGAATTTTAGTTCCTTTCACACATTTAACAGGGCAAAAGTTCTGCTTCGGGCAAAAGACTTGAGAAAAGGGCTTACAAACTTCCTTCCAGTCAATGCTTCCATGACTTAAACATTCAAGGAGCTCTCTGCTGGACCTTCTGCAGAACAGGCAGCAGAAATCTTCAAGCAGAATTTCCTTCGTTAGCATCCAAATTTCTTCCTGATTTGGGCTTTACTTTCTAAAAATCCCAGTCTGTCTTTATTTAAACAGACCTGGAAAGGAGAAATTGTTTTCTGAATGAGAAAATTACTTTAAAACTTAGTTTGCCTCACAGTTCATATTATGACTGCCATTTTTTGTTCCAAGTTATAGCAAATTTCGCGGGGTTATCTTGTATCTCCTCTCCCTTGGATATTTTGTCTAGTATGCTTTGTATCAGCTTGAAAATAAACAGTGGTAAAGAATGGGGTTTGACAGTATTGCAGTGAGTTCTAAGATTTGACCAATTAGCATTTATAGTAAATACTGAAATCCTCTGAACAAAGCCATGAAACAATGGGTGCAATTCTCATCTCCTGTGCTTTACCAGAGTTGGTGTCACTGACTCCTGGTGTGCCTCCAAGACCACTCTGACTTAATAAGGGGCTATGAATATGGATGGTGTTGCTTAAACAACATTAACAAACTTTCCTCAGAGACAAAAATATCTTCATTTGTGTGCAAAAGTTAAGTTGTAAGTTAGCTGTGGGTTTATTCTTTTGAAATAGAGAATATTGACAGCTGAATTACATCCCAAGAAAGCCCAAAGAGTTCATTACCTCCAAAAATAGAGCCAGTCATTTGCACAAGCAGTGTGAAAAGCTGGGGGAATCCTGTCCTATTTCCACTGAAGAGATTCAGAGATTCCTCATTATTTTAATGGTAAGACTGATGTTAAAGGAATTGGACAAATACAAATTGGAATTGAAATTCTGAATACAGTAAATTGTGTTTTAACATTACATTTTTATTCACCTTGTTCAACTGTTTGAAGCTCAAAATAAACACGGATTGATTTCCTTCACATCCCCTCACAACTCTGGATGTAGAAAAAAATGCTCAGGGAAGGGGATGCTGCAATATCCAAGTGAAAATCAAAGTCATCCATCAAAAGCATTTAAATGAGTGAGAAAATTATAAAGTTTCCAGTAAGGATCAATTGTCTGCCTATTCAGGCATAAGAGAACATAAAAGTGTGTCACAACCCCCAGCCAACTTTTCACAAATCTTTCACTTTATTTAACAATATGCTTGAGTCACATTTGAATTTTATTCATTTTCTAAAAGAAAATGAAAGAAGTGCATAGAAGGTGGAAGAAAAAAAGCACCAACCTGATAGAATGTCACTAGGGAAAAATATAACATGGAGCAGAGATAATAATAGCCTGTCTGTCCTTCAGCAATGGGCTACAATAAAAGTTGAGAATCCTAAGTGAGAATAACCATTTAAGCCTAATCACCTTGACATATAATGAGATTGAAAGGGGATGGCAGACAGGAAGAGGGGAATCAAAGTTCCTGCTTATTGAAATGCTGCTTTTAACAACAGTATTTATTTCACCTAGGCTGAGTAAAAGCTGTGACTTACCATAGGCTGTCTCAGGAAGAGCAGCTATTTGTAATAAATGGGTTCTTTTCCCCCGCTCATGTTTTTAAGCAGATCTGCATAAAAATATGAAAACCCAGAAAACAATCCTCTACAAATTGAATTTCTTTAAAAGAAATAAAACATAAGTGAAAAAAAAAGAAATGAAACAGCACCATTATTTGGATTACATTTATCTTTAATCCACTTTGTCCTCTATACGAAATACAGTATGAAGACATCTGCCAATATTTTAAAGGCTTCTGCCTGTGTCTGAATTATGTTTTTAAATTAGACCCTAAAGCTGCATTCTAATGCATTACTTTCATTTACTGGAGTATGCATATACTATCATACTACTCCCATGACATTCTTTATTTAATCAGTCTGAGAGCTGTACAGACTCATATCTATTCCCACATAAATCTCTGCCAAATACTGCTGACTTTTAGATTTAACCTCACTGGCAATGAGTGACCTCCTTGGGAAAAAAAATATATGAAATGGACAAATATTTTAGGGGAAGAAGCAATCTTTTTGGATAATCAGTGGTAGGTATGCAAATATTCCTGGTTCAGAATGGAGGTGATGTCCTTGTGGTGAATAGGAACTGCTGCAGTAAACAACTTTAGCCTTTCCTATTAAAGGTTAGGGAGAGTGATTGATATGTTTGACAAAGAAATGTAAGGTCAGGAGCAATAAAGGCAATCTGTTCTTTATACAAAAAGTACATGAAAAGCAGTACATATACTAGGTATTCTCTAGTTGGTGTTGGTGCACCTGCTATTTTGGAATAATAAATGCAGCTGAGTCCCATTGCAGGTTGTGCAGGTAGGAGGGCTCACTGTTAACTCACTCTGTTCTGTGATCATTAGTTCTTCTTTAAAAAAAAAGGTAGTCTCCTAATCAGCTGTTCCTTGAGCCTATTTTAAACCTACCTTTGTTTTTTTGGTTTTTTTTTTTTTTTGTAGCAGTTAAAGTGCAGCAAAATCCACAACTGCCCCTCTCATTTAAGTAGAACTTCTTGAAGAAAAGCATAATGAAGTTTCAGGTGAGGCTATTAGAATCTGCCCAAATAATTTTAGTCTTGTCTTGGGCAAAGTTAACCAGTAGTATAAATTAAGAATACATCATGACATCGTGCTAGAAATGTCTGTCCCAAATGTTTAGGATGTGTGTATATATTTTCTATAAGATTCTAGGTGCAGTTAAAGTACCTTAAATTGAGGTAAATACTCTTTCAGACCATCACAACAGGTCTTTATTTAAATTATCTATGAATTTTAATTCCTTGTCATCTAGTGAGCTCTGAAAGCACAATCTCCTGCAACCAACCTTCATCCTCCACAATGAAGGAAACTACAGATGTCATTGCAGGTTTATTAAATTACACATTCACCATGGATAGTTCATAGTGGAATCTGGACTACTGTAGTAATGCGTAATATTAACATTTCCTTTATAGCACAATTGACTTACAGTACACAAAAATGACTTAACAATTACACAAAGAAACCCGAGTAAGCTCACAAAAATAAACCTACTTTTATCAGTCAGATAAGTTGGGGTAATACATTTTCCCCCAATGCAGATATTTTTCCTTACATTGAAGGCAATAGCAGATGACACAGGCGGATACATTATTCTGATAGCAGCTAGTTACTAGAATTGTAGAAGACAGGGGTAAAAAAGATCTTGAGACATTGTCTAGACTTTTCTCTATTTGAAAACAGGAGCAGATATACCTGAACTTTTCCTGAAAATTGTTTTTCTAGCTTGCCTTTCAAAACCTCCAGAGATGAGACTTTTGCAGCTTTTTGTGACAATTTGTTCTGCTATATCATGATCTTCTTCTCTTTGGTTCCTCTCAAATTTTCCAGTTTTACAAGACCATTTCAAAGCAGTTTAGATCATTTAAACTAGGCTGATGTGACTGACTTTTCTTTTTTCTCTACTTAATAGAAAAAGATTACCTCTAAATACAAAGTATTCTTCTCTTCTTGAGCCCAAGTCACATTTAAACAGTGGAAGCAAGGCTTAACCAAGGTCAGTCCAATACCACCAGTAGAATCTGAAACAGCGCTTCATCAGCAGGGATTTAGGTAACCCACAGAAACACCCAGGACCACAGAAGAGCTTTGACAGTTCATGCCTTACACTGTTGTTACACACTCCTGCAGTGTTAAATAATTTGGGTATATTGTGAGCTGGGACATAGGCTTGGACTCAAGGAAAGGATCACAGATAGCTCTAGCTTAATAGAAATCATCAGCATGCTGCTCCAGAAAGCCAGAACCTCTCTTTCTGCCTTCAGTGTTCTTTCTTTCACACTGTGCACACTTTCAATCTCACCTCTTTAAATCGTCCATTTCATCATCTTTTTTCTTCTTCAGAGCATAAATCTACCCAAAGGTCTTAACATAAATGCCTGTCCTCTGGACTGAACCGCTCTTTACAGCTTTACACATCACGCAGAAACAGATTTATTTATTTCAGTAGGTTTATCCTCTGAAGCCAGGATTTTCCGTTTAGATTCAACTCTCAGGAGAAAATCTTGCAGCACAAGTCATTATACATATAACCAGGCAATGACTCTCAGCTGCCAGAAAATTGCAGACCAATGGGACATTGCTGTAATCTCTGATTCCAACTGGTCCATGCATTTCCAGTGGTTGTGCATAAAGAGACTCAGAATTGTTCATTAAGTTTGTTGTGAAACCAAGTGTTTAATATCTGTAATTCCAAAGGATCAATGGGAAGTTAAATTGAGTGAAACTAGTTTTGAACTTGTGCAGTTTCAGAGAAACAGCAGCATCACATATCTCAAAAGAACTCACATTTTCAGTGTAGCACCATTATTTTAGAATTATTTCTACTGTTTCGGGCTGATGAGTTTTTTCATTGTTGTTATTTTTTAATGAACAGCTTCACTGTGCATGTTAAGAAACTGCTGGAAAAAAAAAACTCAAAAAGAGCTGCAATGAGCAGAAGCATTTCTTTTACTGATAGGTTATCAACCACAACCATATAATTTGAAAAGACTTGTCAGCAAGAAAATTGAGTTAGTTTCCTTTTGTACACTTCTCTTGTATTTTCATGTTATTAAAATGCAAGAACAAAACCACATTGGGAATGCATTTGTTTTTAGTAATAGTTTATTGCTTATTATGGGTTCTTCTGTCTATTTAGGTACAAATTACCTGGTTCATTGATTTAAATTCACGGGAAACTGTGACTGCCCTCTTTGTTTTTTCCTGTGCAGCTGCAATTAGAGCAGTCTCTCTCCTTCCCTGAGTGGGTTCCAGGGCCCTGAGGACACAAGCAGCACTGAGTGTCCCAGACCAGCCCCCCTAAGCCGTCCCTACTTGACCATGTTCCAGGATGCCATGTCAGACCCCCAGAGCCAGGGATGCCACAGCAGGGCTGATGTCCTGTTCGCTGCAGCCCAACTCTGTAGCACCTGGGCTTTCCCACCAAGCCCTGTGGCCCCAAGGACTCATGTTCCCACCCCCAGGGAGGAGCAGAAGCTGCCCTTAACTATCCCCAGCTGTCCTGCTCCTGTCTGAGGAGGTGATCACTCCTAGGCTGTGGATTTGTGATTTGTGGAAAATGCGTCTGACACATTTCTCTATCTGAGCAGGGGTAAAAGCATTGGGTGCAGGGTGGGCTCCTTGGCTCAGGAAGCAAAAAGAGAAGTGCCTTGGTAGCAGAGACAGGCTGTCGAGAGGCAGGCTGCATCAAAGAGCTCTTTTCTGTATTCCCTAGAATTTGTGGATTTTCAGGTATGCTGATGCTGCTGAACTGAGGTGTAGTCGATGAGAAATTATAAAGCATTTTGAACAGTCTTATAAAGGAAAATTAGAGAAAAGGTAATACATATGAAATGCATATATTTATTTGGAAATTTCTTTGAAAAGTTCCACTTGAAAATTATAATCTTTCCATAGTAATTTAGGACAATGGAATAGTTGTATATTATCTTAACCAGATTGTTTAATAAAACCAAACAAACTACAACTATTTAAGGCTTGGACTCTTTAATACCATTGTTTCTTAAATATACTTATGTAGTTGCCCTGAAGGCTGAAAGAAGAAAAACCCTTGAGAATGTTGTCTCAAATAAACTGTAAGGAAAATGTCACTGCTAGTATGAGAAAAGATACATTCCATCCTATTCTAGGTGGAATATATGCCTCCTGTTAACTAAAAGGCTTAGGTGCTGGGGTGAATGTGTTTCACACCATGCCTTGCAAATTAGCAGATTCAAACTTGTTACTCCATCAGCTGGTACCTTTATAACACCTCTTTCTTAACAAGAGATTCTGGAACTTCAGGGGCCTTGACAAGACTGGATCATGACTTTTTTAGTTGGTTTAATTATTTTTACCTTGTTAGTGTCCATAAATCTCTAGAAATACTACAGTATCCCAGGGGACTCTTTGCAGTTACACTTCCTCCCATGGGACAGGTCAGGAATGGAGCAGAGCAGAGCACTTTTACCACCAAGAATGAATCCAGACTGTACAATAGAAATAGGAGCCGAGCGAAAGCAGTAGCACTGTTGTCTTCAATTAGGAGTTAGGGAAAGTGCACTTTTCCCTTTCATTCCTCTTCATTAGTTTTTTTTTTTTTCCTGTGGATCTGTGAAATAAAAGTACCAATAAAAGAAAAATTTACATTTGCTATAAATGTGTAATGAACCTGTGTTTTTTGTCTTTGTGGCTGTGGTGGTTTGTATGAAAAAAAGGTTAGACAAAGGGTGTCCTAACAGCTTGTCATAAAGAAGAGAGCAGGAGAGGCTGTGAAAGGAATGTGAAGTCAAATGCTTACATTACCCTATATTATATTAATCATAAAATGTATCAAAAACATTGAAGAAATTTCTAAGTCTCTATTCTGGGAGCCTACAAAATAAAATTTCTTTTCAACAGTCTCTGCCCTGCATTTTGCTGCCAGCCTAGACATGATCTGCAAACCACAAGAACTGTGGTTAACTCATTATATACTCCTCTGAGGCAGTTTTTCTCAAAATAGTAAATATCATTCCATAGCATTTTTTTTTCCTACAAGTCTCTTTGTTCTGCATTTCCACACTGGGTAATTTTATACAAATGAAATAGAAGCAATTTCCCATGATCAGAATATTATAGTATAATGTAACAGATGTTAATAAATATTATTAAAATAGAATGACATATTTTTAAGGCCAGAAGGATCTGGTCTTATAATTTAGTCCAAACTCTTATTTAAGAAATGTCGCATAGACCCCAGTTTGACACAGAAGAGCTCTAATTCCTGTACTGCCTACCCAAACTCAACAACTAAACAAATAACTAACTTTTAAATTAAAAAAAATAAAAAAATCAAGAGGTATGGAAAATTACTTTGATATTGGCTGATTTTCTTATTCTGTAAACAGCACATGGCCATGCAGTGTCCAGTACAGTATGTACAGCAATATGGAAGTGTTTTCTTGGCAACAACAAGAAAGTAAAGCAAGAGATGTCCAAAGGAACATAAGCGGAAGGCTGGTTGCTGATGGGCAAGATAAGCCTCCCCACCGAATTAGCCTACTTTGTCATTCCAACTGTTGAAAACCTGATATTTTCCAAGATGTAATTAATATTCACTTTGAAGATGCTTTTAATGAGCTATGGATGCTAAGTTATTCTCTAACAGCTTTCTAGTTGTAAGTAATGATTCATTCGGAGAGTAACAGATTCAGCTTTGGAATGCCCCATCTTACTGCCCAGTCTTGCTTTGCTCCTGCCAGCAAAACTCAATGTCTGCAGTGGTCGACCAAGCCATGTGGCACTAGTACTGTGTAGTCTCTTGATATCAACCTGGCATCTAGCCCCCTTATTTCAATATTCCTCATTTTGTGTTGCTATTAAGTTAGACTATTATTCCACTATTATACAGCACCAAAGGACTGTTCAGTCCAGCCATTAATATGCATAGCTAAATGTTCTACTTCATGCATTTTCAAGTGTCAGAGAAAGAAAAGACACTGAGGATTTTATTCCATTTGTATCCCATACGTACAAATGTGTTCAGTTTACAGCTCTGGAGAGAAACTTTCCAGCTTCCAGAAGTGCATACATAGCCTGGAATGTGAAAATGTGGTTGTTTTCCTTCTCTTATATTATCTTTTATAATAAAGATTGTACAGTCACATAGCTGGCATTTTTACTAGTGACTCATAAGGAAGAATAGAATCCAATATTCTTGTCCTTAACTATCTTGGCTCTGATGTTGTAGCAAACAGAAAGGACTTATTGTCAGACAAGTATGTAGATATGATTCAAGGATAGGGGAGGCCACAGATCACTTCAGGGAAAAGCAAAAAAAAAAAAGCCTGTTCTGTGGGAAGAGCAACTAGTGAAGCCTGATTTGTTACAGGCTTCTTTTGGGAATCCCAGCGAAATTTTTTCTTTCCCCTTCTCCTAAATCCTCTCCTCATCTGTTGGGCTGGATCTGTGTCAATTCTGGTTGAAACTGAATAACAGGCTCCTTCATTTACAGAAAGTGAAGAAAGAAACAGTTTTTCCAGAGAAAGAAAGACAAGCTGAGAGAAAATACCATTATAAACCCTTAATTTCCTTAGAAAAGCAAGCTAGAGTATGTTTGGTGTTCTAGCATTCTGGAAGTGAGTTAAAGCCCTAACCAATACTCTGCCCTGGTGCATTAGGTTGTGTTAGGACATGAGGAGAGAGACGAAGCTCTTTCTATCTGGTCATGTCCTGCATGCCAACAAGAGCCACATTCAGCTAAAAAATGTATCAGAGGTCGTGGTCCCCTTCCTCTAAGGTTTTGTCTTGCATTTTCCCCTTAAAATATAGTCTCCAGTGCAGTATCAGCTATCAGCCTTGAATCAAGAATTAATTCAAAAGTTCCTAAAATATGTTTCATGTAGAAAGTCATAACGGTTTCAAGCAATTTCTTCCAGTTTTAAAATATCTCAGCTGTATGAATAGTTTCCTTATCCCAAGTAGTTTGGTTTATAATTATCAATGTGTGCTTTCAAATACTCATTATTGGTTATAAAGGTTACATTTATCCACTTCATTTTCTTTTACCATTATCAAAGAGAGCACCAGTCTTTTCCATCTGTGCACAATCATACTTGCGAAGGTTATGACCACATATGCTAATAAATGTTCAATATCAGAGCTTGGTCAAGTTGTGATAAGAAGGTCCCCATATATACAATATTTTGGAGCTAGCATGTTTAAAGTCCTTTTGGTCTGCAATTCACCTTAAGAAATTCAATTAAGGACACTGTGTCACTGCAGTCACTGTAAATGGATCTCTGTACAGGATGATAGTCCTCACATTTCTTGAACGTAGTACAGAAATCCCCACTACAATATTTCTTCTCAGCTGTTTCTTCTAAATCAAGTCAGCCTTTCTGAATAGCTTGGCAAATAAAACCTTTTGAGTAAACACACCTTTATTGATAGACGATATGCAGAAAAATCCTACAATCACATCTGAGCCATGTATGAAGTTTGTGAAGTATTAATAGCTAACATTTGGTCTCCTCCATAAAGGATTTGAACTTGCATGTTTGCATGAAAAAATTTTAATGGTTATCTGTTGTAAATGCTGAAGTCTGTCAATGGATTGGAAAAACTTTCTTGTTAGGATGTCTGTGTAACACTGCTCGTGGCTCTATTTGTGTAGGGCTGCACCCTGTGGATTCAGTTATGTGAGGCAGCCCTTTCACAGAAATTAAACAGCCAAGACCAAAATGTCCAACCCATCGTGTAACTCCAGTTTTCTGCTTCTGTTACACTTTGCATTGCAATTCTACCTCTGCACATCCCCAGAAATCTCTGAATATCTCAGCTCTGCTCCAGTCTCTTCAAGAAAAGGTAAACCCAGGGCTCTGCCATCCTTATTGCCTGAATGCCCTGATTCCACATATGTTTTTAAACTTTTTTAACATATGTGGACAGGATTGATAGAACTGGAATCCATGGGCACTTTCTTTTGAGAATATTTAAGAGTAAAGTAATGGATTTTACATCCAGAAGGATGTCAACATGAAGCATTAAACTTTTTGTATTTCTTTCCATATGGATTTTAATTCCTTTCTGCACTCTGTATCTACATTAAGTTCTAGGAGAAAAGGTTGCTGCTATTAGGTCTAGACTCAAATACAGTGACCCAAGACTTCAGATCAGCACTGACCCTACAGTGACCTTTAATCTCCTCAGCACATCCAGTGATGATAGTGAAAACCACTTTGTTTCTTATATGCCAAATTTTATTTTGGCACTTTCATGTAATTCTGCAAAATCTGTGATTTGCTGGGCAGTATGTAATTCCTCCAAATCAGAAATGTTCAGAAACATATCATTTCAGGCTCAGTTACTTGAAAACACCTGAACAAAAATACATTCAGAAATATTAATAACTAGATAAGAGCAGAATCTGTTGTCCTAGACTGCCATTTCTGTTGACATATCTTAAAACACACTTCCCGCCTTATGATTCCATCCCAGGAATTTCTCTGATGATGAAAACCACTGTCAAATATTTCAGACCACTGTGCAAACCATTAATTGTGTTTCTGATATTACCTTTTATTTGATTTTCTCTGTTTACTTTGGGTAATCTGTAGGAAAAGTAGCCTCATTACTCCCTGCAATTCTTGATTTTGAATTCCACAATATTATTTTGTTTTTTTACTACTGGAAGGGAAATAACACCTACAATCTCTCTATGCCCATACTGTCCACTTCATGCTCCATTTTAGGCTTAGATAAGGAAGGGTGTTGGGAAGAAGACTTGCCTAGAAACAAGCTATTTACATGAGATATGTTTTACAAATATACCCTAATTTAAGCAGTAGAAGGTCACGTGCATTCTAGATAATTAATTTGGGGATTTAACAGACCAAAGGTCAGAATCACAACAAAATTAGCTGGTTTCTTTATATCAGCACTTATGAGGCAGAAGGTGGGGGTATGTATTGTGAGCACTCTCCAGTTAAACTGTTGTGCTAGCACAAAACATTACTGCATTAGGCTGCAGCCTGTAATCAATCCCAGCTGGAAGCTCGTATCAACATTACTGTTCTTCTTGCCAGTTCCTTGTTAATCCTTTGAAAGGGTAGGTAAAAACAGGACTAGTGTCTTATATTACATAGGTTGATTTATAGAACCCAGCTATTCAAACATTATATTCTACACAATTTACAGGCCAAATAATTTTACATCTGAAATGTCTAATTGGTTAATTTAGACCATGCAAAATAAATGACAAAAGGCTCCAGCAGAAATTCCATCCCATAGTCTCATTTTGGAGTATTTTGTTCCCATTTGTAATGTCAGGCCTCCCTGTGTTCACTGTAGAAATGCTTTGTTGGGCTGAGAAGAGAGCTTTTATATACATATGGAATTCTTAGAAATACTGTCATTGAGCCAGGTATTTCAAAATGTATGTTTTCCCAGAAACCCCAATCTATCAGATAGCATGTTTATCCATCCTGTTTCTCTCCTTTTTTAGAGCTGACATAGGATGAATAGGTGGCTCAAAGTGTAAAGATTTAGCTGCCCTGAGCATGGCAGAAACACCCTCATGTACCTCCTGTTTTCCAAACCATTTTGTCCCATCATAATGAAGCCAAAAATCTTGTAAGAGACTGGATGAAAACAGATGAATTCAAATAGAGAAAAAAACCACAATATAATTCTAGCCAGAAAACAAAAACAACTAACTAGAGCTTTGTACTTTTTTTTCCTTTCTTTTTTTTGGCTTAAAACCTTCTCTTTCTACTCCCTCCTGACCTATAATCTTCAAAGTACTTTGGATCCTTGGGGTCCCATTGACTCGTCATGAATCCTGGAAGTTAGTAGTCTCTCTGATGAAAAAGTCCTTTCCTTCTACAAGTTACTGACAAATTCCAGCCCCTGCACACAGGAGTAGCTAGGTCCAGAGAGATGCCACATATTGGCTTGTCCCCGATCAAATTCCCAAAACATGCTTTTACTAACCGTGAACATACGGTTGTGTTTTTGTTGGCATCGAATGCAGCTGCCAAGGCTCCGAGGAGTTTGTATCCCATAATTCTGTCCATTTTATTCCTGCACATTGGTCCTGAATTTCTATGTCATATATAGATAGGTATAAACCAGTTGTATGGGTTAAATAGCAAGCTATTCATGTTCTGGATACCTCCTAAATACACTAAAACCTGCTCAAAGACATTGTGGATATTACTGTCAGTTATTCAGAAAAGGATGCTGCCTTAAATGAGGGTGAAACCAGAACAATCTACAAAGGCCATTGAACACTGAAAACAGTTCTAGTCTTAAGGTGTTGGCTTTGGGAAAATGCTACAGCAAATGGGGGCAGTTTTGTGATGTAATTGCACAGTTAGGTAGATTCTGATCTGAGCCATACTGTCTTCATGCACTACTGAGCACAACACTTTATTTCATGCCTACTACTCATTTCCAATCTACAGTGAGGTGTGGTTCAAAAACTTACTTTGGTTTGTGTTTTTCCTTTTTATTTTGAAGATTTTTTTTCTAGCAGAGATTAAAGCTTAAAGCAGATCAAAATTAAGGATAAAGTCTGAATTCCATAAAGCAGGATTCAGTTCTTTAGCCCATTGAGGAAACTGACCCTTGACAGTCACAATAGATAGCCAGAGCTTTGTGAAAAATTTCTTGCACAGTTTTTTGATTCAAACCTCTAGCTGATTTCCTAGTGGGAACCTAATTATACCAGAGTTAAATGTGTTACACTAGCCACCTCACTGTTTTGAGTTTTTTTTATTATTTTGGTGGTGGGGTTTTTTTTTATTTATTTGTTTGTTCGTTTGTCTGGTTTTGGTTTTTTAAAATTCTTTTGAAAATCATTGTGTTAGAATCTAATAGTGTTTTCATAAACCATTTTCCTGACATAGACAAATAGAATAAAAAAAATTACTTTAAACTCAGTGCTGTATTGATTTTCAACTCTCAAACTTTTGAACATCTCCTTGACACTTGAATCCTTATTATATCTTTGATTCTCATCTTGCAGTTAGTTTGTTGTCCTAAACTCATAACATTGGTGCAGGGAGCTGGAGAATTTTCTTCCATTTAGAGTAAATTATTATGGGGATTTTTTCAACTGACTTTAAGTCATCCTTTTGTAAAGAGTATAATTTCCTTTTCTTCATTCTCATTATTTGATTTACAAAAATCTTTGGTTTAGTTATTAATATCTCATTGGTTTTTAATGTTATCAAATAACACCCCAGAATTCCAAGTCTTCTTTTTGTGAGTTCAACAAACATTTCTTACTGAAATCACACAAAAGTAAAACCGTAAGAACCCAAATAAGATAAAATGCTCTAGGTGCAGAAGAAAAAAAAAAAAAAGGGGAGGAAAGAAAAGGAAAAAAGCAAAATATAGAAAGACTATTTGCTTTAGCAGAATGCGATACTGTGCATCAATGGATGCCAAATTTACAGTGACCATGACTACCATTTATTTGGTATACACAAGGGGTGTGGATATTTATGTCAGAATTTCTTGGCTAGAGATAGGTGCACACACACAGAGCATCATATCTGATATGTTTGGGTTCATCTAAACACTGGGCATGGCTTTATGAGAAGCCTGTGTTTGTTCTGTGCATCCAAACTGTGTTCCATGTGCATCAGGCACATCAGCTACACAGTGATGTGCAACGATTCCAACACTCCCAGAATTAGCAATTTTTTTATGCAGGCACTTTGTAAATATCTGAGATGCCAATAGAGCATAGGCAGCTTCTTGTCCTGATGTCTTCCTGCCCCTGAAATCCAGCAGAGCTACCCTGAACACATATGATCCACTGCCCATGGATTTGTAGCCTCTGCCCTGACTAGGTTGTTGTGTTACATAGGATTTTCCTTGGGAAATACCAGAAATTGTCACTTCTGCTCAGATAAAATGTATAGGTGGGAAAAGAGTTGTTTAGAGAGATGCCACAGACCTAGTAATGCCATAGTGGCATGAGGAAAAAACCACAGAATTACCTAAAATCTGTCCCTAATTGATCAGGTCTGGTTTAAATCAGTCAGTTAGGTTCTCTCTGTAACTAATAGAGCAAAGGAGCTCTGCCAGATTTCTATATTGAATATCAAGTCTGTGCTTAGATATTATGATTTATTTGTTTACTTTTTCATATTCTACTTATTATTAGATGCTTATATTTTCCAAGAAAATTTTGAATGACTAGCAAATCATTTCATTTTGGGGCAAGGTATGGTATGACATTTCCTAGATACACCCTGAAGCAAGTAATATTTATGGGGGTCACTTGGATGAGCAGTCACATCTATGAAGAGAGAGATGTAGTTCTTGTTTTAAAGCACCATGGAAGTCAAATATCTGAAATGACCAGAATGTTCTATGACAGACAAATCGAAAATATTGCTTTAGGTGTCTTCATGTACAATAGATTTTTAATATGTGAGTCTGAATTAATAAAAACAACATAAAGAGAATCATGTATTTATAGAACTGTTTTCTGGATTGTTTTCTTTGCAAGTAAGTAGATCATCTTAGACATCTTGATGATCTTAGAGATCTTTTCTACCCTTAACAATTGTATAATTCTATAATAATGCTAATATCTTCAAGCACCTTTGTTTAGCACTCCAGGAGCCTCACAGTATAAAGGAAAATGAAAATGTAAAGGCTTTATACAATAAAATCACTGAGTGTAAGGAACCAGGCACTTCCCAGGTGTAGTCCCCTTTTGCTCTCAGCACACACTGACCTCATTCAGTGCCTGATCCTTATTAAACTGAGTTTCTGGAAAATATCTTAGATAAATAGAGTTGTGACCCTGTGAAGGCAAACTCTCTTGTAGACTATTAAAAGGTCCAAGTGAACTATTATGCTCATTCACTGTGAGAAATAGGCTCCAGGGCTCAAGGATAATGACATGTCTAGCACAGTAAGGCAGGGTTTCAGACAAGGTTTAAAACCTCCAAGAGTTATTTGCAAAACGCACATCTTCACAAAATAGGTGCTTCTTGATTTTTGTAAGGATAACACTTGTATTGAGTATTTTTGTCTCAGATTATCTATTGCAAGAAAATGCAATTTTCTGTTTGTTACTTGTGTTCTGTCTTAGTATTTCTATACAGACTTGAAAGTAGATGAATAGTGATTTGGGAACTCTTATTTAGTAAATACAAGCTTCTTGGGCCCCATATGTCCCTTTTTTTTTTTCTTTTTTTTTTCTTTTTTTATTCCAGCTGG